>OY293417.1:12058529-13258529 GCA_958502065.1 Chrysolina americana | reverse complement strand
TTCTACTCGATGAGGACGGATTATTCACAAATTCGCCCATATTGTCCACTTGTTTATCTTCCCCAGTAGTTTATCGCCCAGAACGTGTTTTTCCACTAACTGTTTGCAATAATGTGTATCAAAAGAGCGATCTGGAAAAATATTCATTGAACATTTGTACAGCCTCATGATAATTGCGATGAGCCTCAAACATTCAAAAACACCTAAAGAAACGTGCAGTTAATATCAACGCAAATGACAAATGAGTCTCACTTGACATCTGAACCAACCGATATCATTTAGGGCCGAATGTTCAATTCTAAGGGTGAGTGCTATACGTTAATTGTTGTTATTCACGGTTGAATAGAGAATAAAACCCCCTATCAAATGAGCTATCACTCACTTCCCCATGCTACTTAAATTTTTCGAAAGGGTTGCTCCCCTCCAGTAAGGGATGAAATTAGGGGTGACCTGTTCATATAAAAATTTACATTGTAGAAATCAAAAATCGACTTATCTCGGCGTTTTTCCTAATAAGACTCCAGTAACGAGTTAGGCGCACTGTATATTATAGTGAATTCATATTTCAAATACGCTCGATGTAAACAGTGATCAATGCATGCTTGCAGCGTGTCCACCTCGTGATCGCCAATTCTTGCAACGCTATTGGTCGATAGAACATCAACCTGACACAACACCAAACGAAATGTTTTTGCAAAGATGTATTCAGCTTGGCTGCGTTACAATTATTGAAACTGCTATTTGTTCGAAGTTGCAGCAGTGATTTATTTTTGTGTTTTAAATTACATTATTGATTATTTATTTCGAATATGACCTTCAAAGGGCATTCGAAACAGTGGATCGAGAAAGGTTGATTGAAAAATTAAGATGTGTTGGTATTGAGGGCAAGGCATTGGAATGGCTAACTAATTATCTGGATAATCAGAAACTGAGATTCAATAATATACTCTCTGAGGAAATAGAAAATGGTTATGGGGTTCCACAGGGAAGTGTTCTTGGGCCTTTATTGTTCTTAATATATATTGATAATATTGTTGAAGCACCAGGAAACTGTTCATTTGTTTGCTGATGACACTTTAATTTATTTCTCTACATCAGACCCAGTGCTTTTGGTGCAGATTCTTAACAATTCGGTACAACAAATACAAGAATGGTGCTGTGGAAATCTACTGAAAATTAACGGTAATAAAACTAAATTCATGCTCATTGTTAATGAAAGGAATTATAATAATTTTTTAATGAATAACATGGAAATAAAAATTGGTAACGAAATAACCGAGCAGGTAGAAAAATTCAAATATCTTGGTATAATAGTTGATTATAAATTAACTTTCAAAGAACATGCAGACTATTTAATAAAAACAATATCTTTTAAAGTAAACTATCTTTATAGATGTTCAAGATTACTCAATCAATGGACCAAAAGGATTATATACAACACTATTATACTTCCCCTTTTCACTTACTGCTCAACTTTTTTGTATTTACTGAATCAAAATCAAATAAGTAGATTTCAAAAATTGTAGAACAGATCAACGCGCACAATTCTCTCTTGCAATAGACGTACTCCCATTTCAACAATGTTGAGCAGACTAGAGTGATTGTCTGTAAAAGAATTTTTATTGTACCAGGCACTCATTTTTGTATTTAAAATACGTAATGGAAGTGTACCAGACTACTTGAAAGATAAAGTTGACTACAATTTTGAATATCATCGCTATGAAACGAGATCTAGAAGAGATTTCCATATTCCTCAATCTCACCAAAGATTTATTCAAAACTCCATTTTTATAAAAGGCTTAAGAGCATTTAATGAATTACCATCTGAAGTTAAAAGTGCACGCTCCCTCAGTACTATCAAAAATACTCTAAAAAAACTTTTGTTGGAGGGAAGCAATCCCTAATATATTTTTATAAAATAATTGTATTTCTTTATACATCACAGCAATATTTCCATGTTTTTTATTTTATTTTAATTACTATGTTACCACTACAATGAGGATATTTTTTATATATATATATACTTTTTGACAACTGTGCATAATGTGTAGAGGAGCTGTCTGACATATTTGTGTTTTAAATGTACAATATATTAGTTTTTTATAACTAAACAAACGGATATATATATATATAGTTTCCGTCTTGCTATATATATATATATATATATATATATATAGCAAGACGGAAACTATATATATATATATCCGTTTGTTTAGTTATAAAAAACTAATATATTGTACATTTAAAACACAAATATGTCAGACAGCTCCTCTACACATTATGCACAGTTGTCAAAAAGTATATATATTCTGCGTTGGTTTTGGATGATGTTACATTTTCAAATTCATTTCATTGGGTAAATAAGCTTAATGCGTATCTGTTCTAGTTTGGTGTTGGTGCTTTTGTTGACATCGTCCGTATTAGATATGTGAATGCACTATAGTACTATTAACTCTCTTACAAATGAATCCGTAAGTACAGGGATTTAGATTGATCCTAAAAAAGAATATTTTATATTGTGGTTTTCTCTATGGAACATCCTGTATCAAAAAGGGAAGCTATGCGGTATTTTCTGAAAATATGCTTTTTTAAGGTCATTAGATGTTACAAAAAAATTGTTGAAAAAAATTGATAAAATTTTTATATCCGCCACCCTTTCGAGAACAACCCTTTGAAGTATTCGATAAACTTGTGCGAGCTAGGAGAGACGAGGCCCTTTTAACTTGTGATGCCTTGCACGAGACCAGTGACCATGCTGGGAATCGAACCCATGACCCTGTGATTGAGAGACAAGCGCTCTACCATCACGACCACAACGGCCCAAGAAACTACTGTCATTCATTTGTGAGTCACCCTGTGAATATAAATATTTTTGTCATACGTATTCACCTTTGTATTACTGAATCAAGTAGTAAACGTGCGTGTGCAACATAAATTTAATCTTTCTCGTAAGTAAACAAAAAAATCCAAAAATCTGGTCAATTTTCAGTTTAAACCCCCGTATTTAGAAAACTAGTCATAGGATCGAGTTTGGTTCATTGACACATTCGGTTACTAAGTCGAGTACAACAATATACCATAGATTCAGAAAATTTTACTGGTCGCCACTTTACATGAGAAAAGTGCGGGGTCCTTTGCGACAAGTGGGGTTGTCTTCTAAGCCTATTAGTGATAGGTGTCTGCCTAACTTGTTGTGCTCTGTTAGTATTCCCACAAAGAGGCGTAGTATTTGGCGGTTACTGCCTAGGAGCCATGCCTTTCTTGACTTGCTGGAACCAACCACAAACCCTTTCAACTGTCTGCAGCCATTATTAATTAATTCGTTCAGTTTTCCTTCCACCCAGTCATTAAGGGCTGAAAAGATTTGGCTTCTTGCCATGACTAGTTCAGGCTCCGGCCCACAAAACGGCGTCATGGAACCGGTTCTAGCAAGTTCGTTTGCCATTTTATTTCCACGCACCTCCCTGTGACCCGGGACCCATACAAGCTGTTTGTTTCAGCTAGTTTCTCGAGAGCATCTCCTTGCAGATTGCAGATTGCTCCTTCCTTCACCCAGATTTCCGAGTCCCGCATCCTCAAATTTGCTGTCATGATTGGATGCGGTGGTAGCCTCAGCGGTACCCCCAACACCGAGCCCGTTATTACCAAACTGGCCAGCCTCTGAACATTACCAAGCTTTAGGCCTATTGTGCTCTTCTGTGCGCCTAGCCACCGAACCGTATTGGATCTTTGGTCTTATGACTGCCGTGTACAGCCAGCGCATAATCTCTGGGTTGGTTCCCCAATAGCGTCCCACAATTTTCCTCAGTTGCCATAGGATTGCTACCGACTTCTGAATATCCTGTGGCGTCCATGAAAATGTGGAGTCCAGGACCACCCCAAGGTATTTGACCTGTTTGACTAACTCCAGCTCTTGGCCAAACATGGTAGGTAGCCAAACTCGTCTTCCTTCCTTCGTTTAGTGAACAGAATCATTTCTTTATCTGTCAGATTTACTGAGAGCCCTGCTTCACCGCACCATCTTTCAATTATTCTACATGTGGCCTGCATATGGTCGCAGACGACTCCAATGAATCTTCCTCTAACTAGGACAACTTCATCGTCCGCGTACGCTTGTGCCTCGAAGCCTTCATTGGTGAGATTCTGTAGACCTCTCCCTTTTGTATGCGTGTTGGTTTCTGTGAAAGGGGCTCTTCAACAGGAACCTGTCCACCACCTTTTCCAACGTTTTAAGCAACGTATAAGGCTGATGGGCCTGAAGCATGTTGCTAACTGTTTAGTATCTCTTTTTCCCGCTTTGGAGATAAATACTACTCTTGCAGAGGTTTCCACACCTTTGGGACGTATCCCAGCGCTATGCTAGCCCGGGATATCTCAGAATTGGGGTTACTGCGACTGCCTTCTTACGAGACGCCGCAACCACCTCAGAGAATAATTTCAAGTACCAGTGAATTGCGTGGCATGACCAAGGACGTCGACGAATGTAAAAGTTGTCGGACCTACCTTGCACTGAAGAGAGGCAATACTTCGAAATTAGTATGTAAGTGGTCAA
This sequence comes from Chrysolina americana, assembly GCA_958502065.1. NCBI lineage: Eukaryota > Metazoa > Arthropoda > Insecta > Coleoptera > Chrysomelidae > Chrysolina > Chrysolina americana. The sequence continues at coordinate 13,253,977 of OY293417.1, read as the reverse complement.
GTCCTTGATCATGTTGGGCAGGATTCTGCTATTTGATACAGAAAGCATTTGCGGCTATCTCTCGGATTGTAGGGAGAACGCTGTACATATATCTGTCAGATTTAGTTCAATGTCCATCGTGGTATTAGCCAGGGAAGTAGTTGTTATCTGCCTGAATTGAGGAGAGAATAAGGGACTCTTTACTGAAATTCTGTCTCTCTCCTGAAGCCTTAAGACTTTGTTTGATATTTTCAAGGGTCATCTCTGTTTCTGTCGTATTTACTGAGAGCCCTGCTTCATTCACCTCACCATCTTTTAATCATTCTATAGGCGGCCTGCATACGGTCACAGACGACTCCGATGCCTTCATTATTGAGTTTACGCAGGAGTTCGTCCATCACTAAGCACCATAGGTGCGAGGGAGAGGCAGCTTCCCTGAGCTACCAGTCTGAGATCCCTCCGGTTTATCTCAAGGCTTCTCCTTGGAAGTGACGATACAATCAAACTGACCAGCGAATGAGGCGTTTCTCTGATCATTAGTGCTGCCTGCAAGACAGCGATCCTGTCTTTGCCTTATTAAAGGCGCCTTCCATTACTCATTAACCTCTTCAAAACACTTTTTAACTTCCTTATCACTTCTTCATAAACTTCCCTTCCGAGTGAAATGTAATCTAGACGAGATTCTTCCAGATTCCGTTCTCTAGATTACTCAGGACAGAAGACCATCCAAATAAACACTTCTTGGAACTGAGCGATGAAATAAGTACCATGGACGTATAAATTAATAATGGACTCAGCAATCCCATGCTTGAAATACAGTTTGTTTTGAAGCCGCTTGGTTCGTAGGCGCGCGGGTTGCAGGGAAGGAGGAGACCTGCGATAGACTGTAACCTACCCTCCAACGACAGTGGCGCACGCAATTTAACTGATATAGGTATTGATAATAACAAAAATATGTGGAATTTCATATATAATTATGAAAATTTCAGCAAAACTTGTTAGATACGATCTGATGTGTTCCTAAAATACCCATATGTGCCTTCCTTCATATAAAGTATAAGAAGATTTCAGTACTATTTCATTTTGTATGTATAGAAAATTAATACCCACTGTGACGCCAATGAAGAATATGAACGTCAATCTAACATTTGTGAACAATCTATGTACTTACTTATCAAAGCTGAGATTCTGGTTGTTAGAACAATTAGATTGCTTGCAAACCCAACAGTAAAGCACCATTATTAGTCTCTATCTATTTTTCTTTCACTATTTTAATCCAAACGGAACAAAACACCAATATTTCAACAAATACCGAATATGACAGACAATGTCAACATAAAGTGGTGAAATTGGTGAACAACCAACAAATGAAGAGAAATAAAGCGTACTTCAACAGCGTTGCCGCACGTGCAGCATTTCAACGGACAGTACAGAATTTTTTGGAAGTTCGCACCGATTTTTCAAATTAATTTCACTCGTTTTGATTCTGGAATGTATTATGCCGAGTTTTATTTCATAAACGGATCGGAATGTTGAGTTACTGACTGAAATTCGCTGGCAATTGAGTTTAAGCTAGTGTTGATGGTTGATGAAGAATTATCACAGACTTGATGTGGCAACACCCAACTCAACAGCAGGACCTTGGGATGGTGCCTTTCAGCGACTTCAATCGGAGATCTAAATAACTGGGCCCATTATTCATTTATACGTCCATGATAAGTACCTGCGACGTCAACTCATTTGTTATGCAAATGAGTTACGTTTTTTATAGCCGGCGCTCAGCGGTGTAGCTAGGTGATTTTTATCAATCTCGTAACAGTATGAACGTCAGATCTACAGAATTCTAAGCGAGATAGCAGATACGACACTTTTGATAAGGACGGTAGTTGAAGTGTGGAGGACCGATTCTGTCGAACTCCCCATATTGTATGCGTGTTGGTTTCTGTGTAAGGGGCTCATCGTCAGGGGCCCCTCCAACAGGAACCTGTCCACTAATTTATTAAGCGTTTTCTACACCTTTGAGACGTACTCCAGCGCTATGCTAGCCCTGAATATCTTGGAATTGGGGTGAGAAATTCCAGTCACTTTTGAAACATTGCCGGAACAATTCCGTCAGGTCCTGCTGCCTTGTATGGGCTACGTATTTGTGCGAAAGTCGAGAAAATGATTTTTTTTCATGTACGTTGTTCCTTTCATTTCAGAGTGGTGACATCCATATTCCATAGGACTGTGAACCCATTGTTTTACTTTGATTGCATTTATAAACTCACTTCATCTGGAAAAAAAATGTTCGAAAGGAAAGAACAAATAACCAATTATTTGACTAAGGTAAGTAGTTGAATAGAATGAGAATGTGCGTGCTACCTGGTCCACGAGGTGAGGTACGCCCCCTAATTTTTCTATAGTTTTGAAGATACAGGTGTCAAATTTGGTACGTCAATATATTACTCTAATACGCATATTTTGACGCCATTGCCGAAAATTCATCACTTCCGGTTTAACCGGAAGTGATCCCAAACTTTTTTATACAAATGACACCCTGTACAATTTTTTTCATTATCCGGAAGAACACGCATTTTGTGATAACACTGATTTTCAAAATTGAAAATCGATTGAAAAATGGCGGAGATCCAATTGATTGTTCAAACGAACAAAGTTGGCCATAAACATCTAACTCAAATCATCACAACTGACAAACGGCGTCAACATTTACGAGAGGAAGGTTCGAGGTAAGATACAGCTGGAAATTGGGCTTCTCATGTAATTGCAGAAACCATATTTTCCAACAAATATCAAAAATTTCCTCAAAACGAAGTAGTTCCCATAGAGAAATGCTCACAACTGCCATTTCTCAAATGGCAATATAATCTTTTCATATTGTCGTATTGAAAAGTTATGAATTATCTAAATAATCGTGATAAAAGATTCGGAGAATTCTGAAAGGAATCGAAAAAAGAGGAATGTTTCATTCTGAGTGTTCTCAAAATTGAATATTCTTAAACAGAGGCGGCTTGAACCTACGAAAGCAAAGCAAAAAATCAAGTCTTTTCATTCGAGCAATCTGATAATTCATCATTTTTTAATACGACAATGTAAAAAGAGTATATAATTTTGAGGAAATTTTTGATACTTGTTGGAAAATATGGTTGTTGCAATTACATGAGGAGCTCAATTTTCAGCTTTATCTCACCTCGAACCTTCCTCTCGTAAATGTTGACGTCGTTCGTCAGTTGTGATGATTTGAGTTTAATGTTCATGGCCAACTTTGTTCGATTGAACAATCAACTGCATCTCCGCCATTTTTTAATCGATTTTCAATATTGAAGAACAGTGTTATCACAAATTGCGTGTTCTTCCGGATAATGAACAAAATTGTACAGGGTGTCATTTGAAAAAAGTTTGGTGTCACTTCCGGTTAAACCGGAAGTGGTGAATTTTCGGTAATGGGAGTCAAAATATGCGTATTTGAGTAATATATCGACGTACCAAATTTGAAATCTGTATCTTCAAAACTATAGAAAAATTAGGGGGCGTACCTCAACTCGTGGTCACCCGGTATAGATACAGCGAGCGTCTGAAACTTCCTTCCATAACGTAATTCCTGAATCCTAATGAATGATCAATTAACTTTTGGGTAACTGACCTAAAGTATTTTCGAATTTCCACCATCTTAATTGGTTGGAAGATTTTTGATTCGTTCACTTTTTCACAACGTTTCGATAATTGTCTTCAGGTGAATATTGACAAGTTCAGGTGTCTTGAAGGTTTGTCGGTTCGTTGTTGCCTGTAATTCCGCGCAGTATAGTAGTGCGTGTAAACTATTTTTGACCATTTTTACAGAATAAAAATAACAAATAAAAAAATAGCTGATGTTAACCAGGGTTTGTGTTGGGTTAGAGTTTGTGTTTTGAGACAAAGGAAATGTATCATGTAAAAAAGTATTAAAATTCCTTCAGTGCCTTTAACACCCCTAATCCAAGCTCAAAAAAATAATATGTGGCAACCTCTGAAATAAATAAAATCAAGGTAGGTTTGTCCTGGAAAAATTGTTTTATAGTGCCATTCAAAACAACTCTATAAAATCATAAGGTTCTATAAGGTTTCTTATAGAATAAATTTTTCTTGAAAGTTTTTATTGACACATAATTATTGTATAACTGAACGCCATATTTATTTGCGGGTTTGAGCATTTTTTGCAAGTGGCCGCCATTGTTGACCAAAATATTTTCGAATATGAAAATAATAATTATGTACCTTCAATAAAAATATAGGGCGTTATACTCTAGTTATTCAATTAGTCGATCATAGTACAGGTATTTTCGATTAAAAATAATACCTTCGAAAAATATACTACATTTTCCAATTTATATCACATCGGTCAATTTATTACTAATTCAAGGCGCTTCTATTTTTTAATAAAAACATATATACATTCATTCAGAAAATTTCGCTGCGTAGGGAAATTCTTGGTGCTGAACAAATTTCAGGAGTTTTATAAACCTAATGATATCTCATATATACACGTTTTTTATGATGGCGACTGTTTTACTTTCATCTTTTTGAACTATGACAACCATTTCGGTGAAGTTTTTATCTCACCACGTTATTTCAAGGTTATTCTAATCATTGTAAATTGCGTCTCTAAAGAAATAAAATATCGTATAATATTTCACTTTTGTTCATTTATAGGACGCTGACCAGACAGCGTTATATCATTTTTATAAAACAGGTTTTTTATGTTCGTATAGCTATTCCTAAAATAGTTTCAAACCGCTTTATAGGATCCCTAAGAAATATAAGTATAATGGTTGTGAACCGCATATTTGGATAGGCTGCATATTAATTTTAGGGACATTTTATTGAGAGGATATAATTGGTTATAAGCTATATGTTAAAGAACCAAAATGTTTTATAATTTGGGCCTTTTTTGGTTGTATACGTACTGCATTAGAGCTGTAAAGGGCGTTATATTTGTTGTATAGCAGTTTATTAAACTCTTATAAAACAGATTTTGCTACTTGGACCTTGGTGCAAACTCGCTAGTTTTTAGATATGATGATTGATATATCATGCTGTTCTGAGATATCACCACTCGTATACCCCATCAGGAATTTCATCGAGATTAGACTTTTGAAATATAACATTTTCGTTCTCAGATGATCCACTCAAGAAGACAGAAAAGAATGGATCCAGGTGAGCAAAACTAACGTTTTAATTTTTTCATTGAAGATATGTGATAGAAATCATTAAAATCTGCTCTTATCACCATTTGGCCCAAAATTATTACTGTCTGAGAGTCATTTTAATTTACCACTCATATCGTGAATGATCAAGGAATTCAACCCTCACTTTATAACAAAACCTTATTAAAAATTACAATTTTTTATTCTTCAGCTTACTCAGAAGAAATTGATGGCCCCTCCCTAATCGACCTTATGGATGAGAGTAACACAGATATACAAATCATGATGTCAGATATTTCATTAATTTATGCAGCTGTGAGTACAGAAGTTTGTATTGCTATAAATGAATTCTCACAAACAGTTTATGGAATTTGATTATGAAACGTTGTTGCAGGAAAGTGTATGAAAAATCGAATAGTACAGAATTTTTCAAAATATCTAGAAAGGAATTGAAACTGGATTTAAAAAAACCTTTAGAGTAAATGAAATTCAAGAGATAACTACCCTCAACATCAAAACTACATTAATTTCACTCCTTGTGCGTTTCGCGAAGCTTATACTAAACTACTATTGATATTCCAATTCTATCCATACTGTTTAAAAACTTCGCTATAAACATACAACTACTACACTGACTGATTGAACACCTAGATCTGCTTCAACTAACTAAATATTCCAAATACTTATGGATCTCTACAAAAAATCGTCTTCCGACTGAAATGTGTCGCCTTATACTAACTTATACTCAATTCGTCCAGACCATATTTTTCGGGATTCTTCTGTCCTCCAGATTACTCATCTCATCTAAACAATTCCAGGCACTAAACGAGGAAATGTTTATGGCCGAATTATTTGTTATGCAAATGAGTTATCCTCCTCTCAATTTTCTCAATTTCGATCGTCCCGATCAAACAATGTGTCGTTGTCTCCATTATGTTGTTTGCGTCTTTCTAGGTAAACGATTTTAATTTTCGCTCTCAGGCTGCATTGAATCCTATAGACCACGGTGGGCCGCGGTGGTGTGCAGGTTGAGTTCTCGCCTCATAAGCCAAAGAGAGTGAGTTCGAATCTCAGCATTGCCACCGGTCTCGTGCATGGCATCACACGCAGAAGTTTCTGACTTCTGAGGGTTGCACGTAGGGGTGCAACCGGTTGACGGATATAACAATTTTAACAAGTTTTTTTAACTTCGTTTATTCTCTTCACTATCGGATAGGGTCCTTCCCAAGAAGGTGTTAATTTGGGAGACACTCCTTTCTTACGACGAGGGTGTTGTACAGCCATACTCGATCTCCTTCTGTAAATCCACCAGTATTGGCCTTAAGATCGTATCGAGCCTTTATTCTGTCACTGGTTATCTTCAATCTTGTAGTGTAGTATCTTTCAGTCGGTAATATGTCACCGTATTCTGGATATGCAGAAGAGAAACTACACACAATCGGTTTATCTATTTATTAATAATTACTGATGGTTCTGATACACACACCGAGAGTAAACTGCCCCCGGTAGTACACCCATCGGCACCACAAAAAACGTGCGCTTGACATTGCGCCTCACTTACTTTATATACTACAATATCTTCCCCCTAAAGAGAAAAAATAAATATTTATATACTATTTACATCCTTTCGTAATTCACAGTCTGTTTATAGAATTGATCCCTCGTCTAGGTCTACTAAATCACTTTGAGTCTCGCTCATGTTAGTCATTGAATTGTAATTTAGCGATTCACCTTCACTCTACTCAGATCTGATATCTACAGATGGACCTGACATTTCTACATTTTGTTTCGAATGATTCGTTATATCTTTTGAAATCGTTCGAATTTTTTATTGTATTTCTATACTGTGTTATAGTATTCCTTGTATTTATACAGGCCACATATGTTGGTAGGATGTTATTGTTGATTCTCTATACAATAAATATATACAGGATGATTCAGAATGAGACCGACAAAATCTGACTACAGATTCCTCACCTCATTTCGAGGTGAAAAGTTCCCATCAAGGTATATCCTAAAATGCACCCCTTCTGAGATACAGGGTGTCGAAAGTACGAAAAAAATTAGATTAATTTTTTTGTCTCCAAAATTCCTGAAGCAAAATATACCAAACTCGGTACACTATTCAATGTTTATCAACGTGGTAATTGGAAGTTATAATATTTAATTTTCGTAAACCAGTGGCGTAGTTACGTTGGTATGAGGAAATATTTTCCTACATATTTTCTTTGGACAAGTGAATGGACAAGTGAGCGTTTGACATCAGTTAGGCTCATCGATACTCAACTTAAAAGTCATAGCATTCCATGTACCTAAAAGAAAGGTTTCTGAGAAAATTGAGAAAAACTGAAGATATGTCCTGGAGTAGCAAAATAATTTCCTCCGTAAAATAATCTCATAACACTAATTTCTCACAACATATTGGAATATTTGTCAACCTCCTCAACATTTTTTAATGTTAGGTGAATCGGAAACATAGTACGAGTGATTCAGAACGAGACCCAACTCACTGATTACACGACATCAATTTCATCAAATAATATGATGAATGAATGAGTCACCTGTACTATGTTTCTGATTCTATCAACATTGAAATATGTTGCAAGAACTTAGCATTATGCGATTTTTGCACATGAAATTATTTTGGTACTCAGGACATATCTACTACGCCACTGATTTACGAAAATTAAGAATTATAACTTCAAATTATCACGTTGATAAACCTTGATTAGTGTACCAAGTTTTATATATTTATACAGTTGATTTTTTACTGTTGTATTAATTTTTTTAATAAATTCTATGAAACATAATTGTACTGAAACAAGAATGATTTAAATATCAGTTTCAGATTGCAGGATGTCAGCTTGTCTTTGTGTATTTCTATCCATTATTTTTATAACGCAACAATGGGTACATTTAAACGGTCTCAAAAAAAGAGACTATTTCTAAGACTAGTTTAAAAAATTACTTCTTCTGAGACGTGGATAAAATACCACTTTATTTGGTTTAACTGAGGATGATTATAAATAAATGGTTGTATTCAGAAAATTGTATTGAAACAAAATAAGTGAAAATATACCAGGCGTCACACTTGAGAATCGAAAGATGTTAAGTCTAAGTCCTTTTCAAACAATCAGTTTTATGTTGTAAGTATATAGTTTCTCTGAATTTCATTCCACTGTCTTTGGAAACTAAGAGGTTGTAGGGATGAGGCACCTCCTTCGGATTCACGGTGTAGGTACTGCCAAAAAAGATTTGTCAATGGTTATTCAATATATTTTTTGATTAACCGACATGCTCAAAAGCAAATTCCTACCATTCTTTTTTTTATTGAACCGTGCTAAAAAAATAACTATTTGAGAGCATAATTTAATTATCTTAATATATTTATTTTTCTGATAATTTCAAATATAAAATTTTCTTAAATATTCCGAATATAAACTCCTATGAAGTAATATGGCAAAACAAGCCACATTTGACGCATGCTCCAACCTTTCTTGATGATTAATTTATTTCTGAGGGCAGGCTGGTGAAACATCTGGAAGAGTATTAACCTATGCCATGGCGATTTTGGGATTATATAAGGATATTCAAGTAAGTACAAAATATAAAAAATCATAGATTTCATTCGCTGACCGAGATCATAGATATACTGGTGATTGTACTATTGTTTTCATGCATGTTGAAAGCATACCGTGTAATATTTTTCAGGAAAAAGTTTATGACGAAGTGATAGGTGCAACTGGAAATGATGGAATGATCGACAGTACGGCCCTGTACAAAATGAACTACACCAAAATGGTTTTGCTTGAAACTATGAGAATGTTTCCTCCCGTACCAATGATTATGCGACAAGTGACAGAGGATTTGGACTTGAGTAAGTTTGATAGTTTCGTAGATAAAAAAACTTACGAGAATGCAGCAACGGAAAAGTTCGTTGCGAATAACTCCACCAATTTTGTTCCGAAAGCATAATACCTGACAGTTTCATCAAAATATAATATTTAGTTATTTTATCACTCCCTAACAAAATTTCTCTTCATGGGCAACACAACCCCTATCAGTTTTCTCACCACGACCTTGTTTATGCAGCTTTCAACTTAAAATGTCCGAAATGTCGTAAAATTATTAATGAAAAGTTGTTAGAAACCACTAGGCTGGTCAGCTGGAATTCGGTATATGATATTCATTGCTTGTGTGATAAAATTGAGTATTTCAATAAAAAAATTATCGAGATTTATGATGTAGTAGCTCCGTTGAAATACATTAAAATCAACACATGCAAACAAAGAACTTTACCAAATGTTGACAAATATGTGCAACCATTTATGTAGAAGTGAGAAAAAGAAATATTTCCATGAGAACGTCATCAACGTACCACCCAAAAAAGCATGGCAAACTCTACGCTCAGTCTGTATTGGAAGATAGGCTAATCTTCCGCCCAAAGATGTAGATGCAAGTCCCCTTTATGAGTGGAAGTCTCTATTGGCCCAACTCGATCGTTATGACCTGATTCGGCGCTAGAGGGCGCCAAATCATGAATTTAGAGTAAAAAAATATCAAATTCTCATTTATATTTATTATTGTGTGTGACTAGGCATTCCTGAAATTAGTGAGAAATATTTTTCGAAATAAACGGTTGGTTTTTCAGAGGGTGGTCAACAATATACTTAATTCTTCATTAAATGAATTTGCCCATGCGCGAGATTATGAGTTGTTTGATTTTATTATTGAGATCAATCATAATGGTTTGTTGGTCGACCAAAATATAATAAAGCTATAAATATAATAATAATGTAGTGTTTGAAACAATGAAGATTCTATATTATTATTTATATGTTATTACTCCATATCACGAATTTCATCAATTTTGGGTGAAAACAGATAAATAAAAAACATTGGCATCTTATTTGTAACCAATATTCAACTGGTGCTAATTCTTTTAGGACCAGTTTTTCTGTAGGGTAGTTTACAATTTATTGTACTCAATTTTAAGGAGAAAGGATTCGCTTTGAAAATTATGAGTAAATTGAGTTGAATATTATTCATGATCGATCTGAATAAAAGTTGATCTCTCAAAATAAAATGCAATTGAAAATATTGAGTGTTTCACAGTAGGAAGGCTCAATTTTATTTGAATTTGTGATAACTCTTCTTGAGGATTCATCATGATTTTGTTCTCAACAACAAATTGTTTTATAGAAAAATCAGTCACAAATCTTCGTAACGTAATTGCAATTACTGAAAATGGATTACAAATGAGACGTCAATGTTTTTTTTTATTTACCTTATTCCACCCAAATAACGAGATTCATGATTTGTAGTAATTACATATAAATAACATGGACCCTTCATTATTCCAACTTTGATCAATCAATAAACCATTCTGATTGATCCTCAATGATTAACTCAATCAACGTATAACCTCATAGGCAAATTCATTCACTAAAGAATTGAGTATATTATTGCAGGATGCGCCCCGATATGTTGGCTGATTCTAGTTTTTCCTGCCGCCTATTTGAGGACTCGCTGAAAAACCTTGTCCTCACAGGTGATTGCGAACGTGGTGGCATTCTTACCTTGCAGTCTCTGATAAGATGTCCCAACTTACCACATCGATAGCATGCCCTGTTCTTCTGAGTGCCTATTTCGTTCAACAAAGATTCAGAACCTTCTCGAATGAACTAGTAAATGCGCTTAATCGTTGTTCGGGTTCCTCTAATGAAACCGCTCGTACTTTCGGACTCAAGGAGTTGAGGACCGCCTCCACTTCTAGAGACAGTACCAAGATATCGCTACTCCACTCGGATTGTGTTAATCGCAGAGTCCTTTGGATTTTGGTCTCTCTCAGTCCATTTATGAATAACTGCACCACTGACTGATCCTTGAAATCTCCCGGTGCTTCCGGGTAAGCCAGCTGAATTGGGCGTCTCACATCTGCTTCAAATTCTTGTAGACGCTCACCCGATTTTTTTTGAGTACACGTTTTCATTTGAGCCCGATACAGCTGATGTTGATCACCATACCGTAACTCCAATGCAGTAATCAGGTCTTCATATTTATTTTGCCATTCGATAGGTATCGTCTGAAACATACCCAAAGCTGGCCCTCTCAAAGCTACTATAAGTGCCGTAGCTTTTTCTTCATCGCCTTATCCATTAGGCACTGCCGTAGCTTCAAATTGCCGGCGATACATGAACCAAGAGGATTGTCCATCGAAAGTCGGTGGTTTTACGGAAATTCCTGATGTCACGATATTACTGTATAATACGTCGAGAACATTACTTAATTGTTTTTATCACCTTCGCTATAAAAATCGCTATAAAAATACAACTACTTCAATATTACTAATAATTTCTTCAACTAGCTAAATATTCCAAAATCTTATTAACTTCCTCAAAAACTTCCTATTTTCTTGAAAACTTCTTTCCCGAGTGAAATCTTATATACTCAATTCGACCAGAGTAGACTTTTCGGGAATTATTTAGTACAGAAAACCATCCAAATATAGTTCGACTATTATATCTTTACCCGTGCGTCATCATCACAATACCATAATTCTTAGCTTAGTAGACAAATGTTAACGAATTTTGATTCGCTCATAGCGGTTGTTAGAAAGAGATGTTCGATAGAGCGTGTGTGATTTATTCGACCATAAATTGATGACGCATGGGTAAAGATACAATAATCGAACTGTAAATAGTTCTGAGAAGGGGAAATAATAACTGTGGTCGGGGCCAGTTCATTTGTTATGCAAATGAGTTACATTTTATGATCGGCATTCGACAGCGACGTAGCTAGGGGATTTTGTTTTTGATCTCGTAACAGTCGTAACAATATTATCGATATTTTAGAAGGGAAAATCATTCCAAAAGGGACGGATATTGCCATTCACCTGATGTCACTCCATAGAAACAAGCAATGAAGTTCGACCCCGACAGATTTTCCACGGAAGAAGTGAAAAATCGACATCCATATAGTTTTGCACCATTTTCCGCTGGTCCGAGAAACTGCGTAGGTGAGTTGTAAGGAGATGAACTCACTATTCTCAATTTTATGTAGTAGAGATAGCGGATTTTCTCAAAACGGGTAAAAGAACTATTAATCAGTTTAAGCACAGAATACGGAAACAGAGTTAAGATATGAAAGATCGGCCTTCCCGCGGTTTTCTATTCGTGCTTCAGGATTCATACACTTGCCGCGCTGGGAGCATGAATGATTACTACATTTAACATAGATGGCGGCACGATATCATTTTCTATGCTTGGGCTATTTTATTTTGAGTTGTTTACATCCATTTCACCATTTTGTTTTCTAAAGTATTTTGAATATTGCGTGTGCCTTATCATAGAAGATTTTGTTAATATCAAGAAACGTAAGAGGTGTTGTGTTAGTAGATGTACTGATAAGACAAGTAAAAGACCATCGTTTCCCCAACAAGGAACCAGAAATTTGTCAAGTCTGGATAGAAAGGATTAAACCACCACATCATGATGATCTTTCGGTGAAAGAAATACATTATAAATTGTTGTCTGTGAGCAACATTTCTAATAAAAGTGTCTAGTGATGGGTACACGAAGGGGAGTTAAAAGGACGGCAATTCCGTCGATTAATATTCCAGGTAAATTTCTTTCCGTAATGAATGAGTTTGATTTGCATTTTAGAATATTATGTGCTCATAATATAAATATTTTAGGTGATGTGATTCTATATGTCATCACCAATGAAAAATGTTTTGGCTTCTTTCATGAAAAGAGATATTCACGTGTTTTCATTTATCCTCAAAATAAAATTACACAATTTGATGCAGAGTCTTTAGGAGTAATGGATGATGAACAAATACCTGATCCTTCTATTTTTTTCTTGACACCCCCTTGTCTGTCCCTTGCGCATGTGATGCATATGCCTTCCATTGCTGACACATCTCATCCTGAGGCAACCAATTGCAAGAAAGTTCTCATTAAACATGGTAAGTGCAATATATTTGATTTTACTCAGGGAAATAATATTTTATAAAAAAAAGAAGTGATAAATGACAATTCTGAACCATTCTCACTTTTTGCCTTCAATATTTTCAAACCTACTTGTTATAGGAATAATTTGAACAAATTAATTTGGGGTTTTCCAAGAAATTTTCAGTACTATAATTTCTGAACACAATGCGAAATTTTCAAAAAATACTTTTACTATGCGGTCAGGAAAACTGGGTTGCTATAGAAACTTATAATATGTTTTCAAAATGTCTTGTCGTGGTTTCGAACAAGAAATTTCGATCGCTTCATATAACATGGAGAAAATTGGCAATTGAACTTGATGAGGAAAATTTATTTGATGGTAATGATTTTTTTAGGGACTAGTAGGAAAACTCTATTGGGCGACGTGGATGAAACTAGAGCTAAACATTTTTCTCCCAAAGCAAGACTATTCTACCATAAAATGAAGAGATGAGGAGCCCAAATGTCAAGAATGCAGAAAAATATTAAATCTTACAAGGACCGTCTTGCCATTGCAGAAAAGGTTACAGCCACACCAAAGGACTAGGCAGCCGGCTTATAGAGGAATGGGCTTCGCTGAAATTTCATGAATTGTTAGTATATTGTAGTTGACAACTTTCTGAACAATAGTGTCCATGGGCCCAACTCAACCCTATGACTAGTTTCAGAGATACAGGGTGTTGAAGTTGGAAAATAGCCATTTTTAAAAAGCATGTATTTCTTATTTTCTTCAATGTATCAAGAATTTTTTCCTGTGATAGTGTTCTAATAACACTAAATATCAGTCCCGCACAAGAAAAAGTTTCATTTGCTACAGGGATGCTTAAAATATATATACAGTGTGACCCACTTAAGACCGGAGCACCCCTATAAAATCAACATTTTTCAACCGATTCGAATGATTTTATTTTCATTAAGTAGACATTCTAAAAGTCTACTAGGACACCAAATTTCATGAATAAATCTCCATTTCCAGGGCCAACTAATCTCATTTTTCAAGGTCAAAAATCCAAAAAAATTACTAGGGATTTTTTTAGAAAAATTCTAACTACACCACTGGATTCACGACACTTTCATATATAAATCGTAAATATCGTTGAAATTCGTCAATCAATGAAAAAATTATGAGGGGATCAAATTTGAAAAATTTGCCGTTTAATCAACCCACCAATTCAATTTCAAAACTTTTATCAGAACTTTGACTACACCACTGGATTCAGGGAGTCTCGAAATATTACTGACTAATTTCATCGAAATCTGTTGATAAATAAAAAAAAATTAGGAGATAAAATTGACATTTTCCTGAAATTCCATTAACATATTTTCACAATTTCCAACCGACTCAATTTTTTTTTAGCAGACAGAGTAACAAAAAGTCTATGTTTGAACAAAAAATTTGCAAAATATTATTCCAATTTTCAGGGTATACTACGATTTTTTTTATGTTCTAATTGCTAAATTTCATTAGCGAATTTTTTCGTGAAATTTCGACTCAGCCACTGGATTCAGCATTCTTCATTTAGGTGAAACCTGAAATTTTATTTGAAAATATTCATTGGCAACAAAGCTATATCATTATTAATTTTGATAACATGCCATTATTTTTGAATATTTCAGACAAATTCTGAGAATCGGCAATACTGTCAACACAAACCTAGAAGATAATTGAGGTTTCTGATAGAAATTCGCTTTCATAACACAAATTGTTCTCGAGTTATAAATAACATCTAGAATGGTATTTTGGGAAAAAATTTAAAATCCATAACGTAGAGAAACCGGCTCCTCGAGATATCGATTATTGTACAATCAACCAAGAACTTTCGAATGAACTGAAAACTTTATTTTGATTTAATTTGCAAATTTTACGATGGCTAACAAATGACATCGATAATACATTGAGTAATTTTGGTCCTAATCAATAAATTTCAAATTTTTGTTGCTTCCACCAAACCACCATTCAATTCAATACATTTTTCGTTTCTCTTTCGAATATGTTTTACAGTATTTTTGAGTCCTTCCCGGTGTTATTTCTCTACAAGCTTGACGTATTCTTTCACACAACTCCTGTCTAGTTCTTGGGCGGGATTTGTAGACTTTTTGTACAAGAAGACCCCACAAGAAGAAGTCAAGTGGGGTCAAATCGGGGGACCTTGGTGGCCATCCAATCAATTCACTTCCTCGACCAATCCAGTGACGAGGAAACTGTTCATTCAGCCATTGTTTAATAATTCCAGCATTATGCACAGAGCATCCGTCTAATTGGAAATGTAAGTTTATTCGCTCAACAATAGGAAGATCATGAATAGCATTCCATAGTTCAGTTCTGAGAAATTCCAGTAACTTGATGGCATTTATATATCCTTCGAAAAAAAAAATAAGCCAATAATTCGTTCATTTAATATTCCGCACCATACATCAACTTTTTCCGAATATTGTCTTTTGCAGTTTATAACCAAATTAGGGATTTCGGTTGCCCAAAATCTTGTGATTTGAGATGAAACAACACCGTTAGTCGTGAAAGTGGCTTCATCGCTGAATAATATACATTCTAAAAATCGTCTGTTACTCAGGTATTCTCCTTGTGCCCACAAACAAAATTCAAGTCGTTTTTCTTGATCTCCGTCTTCCAGGGTATGTAAAAATTTGGGTTTGAATGGTTTCATTTTGTTTTTTTGTAAGCATCTCCGTATATTTTCCCTTGGTAAATTCAAATCTAGGCTTGCCACTCTCAAACTGGCATTGGGATTATTCCTAAAGTAATCTAATACAACCTGTTCGTGTCCAATCCTTCTTCTCACATTATTCCTCAAAATATTCTTCGATACAGTGCCTGTTTTATTGAAACTTTTATCTATTCTGTGCACTGTACTATTACTGATAGGGTGGCGATCTGGATGTCGATCATTGAATATTGTGCACACTTCTCTTTCACTCCTATCATTGTATCCAGTAAGACGCACAATTTCAATTTTTTCTGGCAAAGACAATTGTAAAGCCATAACGAAATTTAGTCCTATTGCAATTGAACATTGATCAATACCTTTCTCACATTCGAATTGAGACTCAATTTGTCATTGTCAGGGCTTACTTTTGTTTTATTCAAATAACTATTAAAAATAATAACGTCATCACAGCCTACCTTTCTCGAGTTCGATACATTTTAAAATTTTCAATTCAGTAATTGTATTTTGACACTAGCGAACAAAGAGGGAAACAAAATAACTTTGTGGAAGAAATCGGATAGCCTGTATGAGTAAAAAATACCAGAACCCAAAAACTCTGGCAGTATCTTTCAAAAATTGTTTTAAATAAATTTTTATGATAAGCTGTATTTTCGACTTCATTACTTTATTCCGAATATGCACTCGTTCCTCGTTCCTAGATGTTATAACTCGGGAACAATTTGTGTTATGAAAGCGAATTTCTATCAGAAACCTCAATGATCTACGTTTGTGTTGACAGTATTGCCGATTCTCAGAATTTGTCTGAAATATTCAAAAATAATGGCATGTTATCAAAATTAATTATGCTATAGCTTTGCTGCCAATGAATATTTTCAAATGAAAGAAGAATGCTTAATCCAGTGGCTGAGTCGAAATTTCACGAAAAAATTCGCTAATGAAATTTAGCAATTAGAACATAAAAAAAATCGTAGTATACCCTGAAATTTGGAATATTTTGCAAATGTTTTATTCAAACGTAGACTTTTTGTTACGCTTCCTGCTAAAAAAAATTGAGTCGGTTGGAAATTGTAAATATATGTTAATGGATTTTCAGGAAAATGTCAATTTTATCTCCTAATTTTTTTTTATTTGTCAACAGATTTCGATGAAATTACAGTAAGTGATATTTCGAGACTTCCTGAATCCAGTAGTGTAGTCAAAGTTCTGATAAAAGTTTTGAAATTGAATTGGTGGGTTGATTAAACGGCAAATTTTTCAAATTTGATCCCCTCATAACTTTTTCATTGATTGACGAATTTCAACGTTATTTACTTATGGACCATATGAAAGTGTCGCGAATCCAGTGGTGTAGTTAGAATTTTTCTAAAAAAATGGCTAGTAATTTTTTTTAGATTTTTGACTTTGAAAAATGAGATTAGTTGGCCCTGGAAATGGAGATTTATTCATGAAATTTGGTGTCCTAGTAGACTTTCAGAATGTCTACCTAATGAAAAAAAATCATTCGAATCGGTTGAAAAATGTAGATTTTATAGGGGTGCTCCGGTCTTAAGTGGGTCACACTGTATATAAAATAAATAAAAAATCTGACTCGCCCTGTAAAAATTTTTGCATATCATATTATTATAAACCAATCGGAAGCAAATCCAGCCAGATATTGAAATTCCTGAAAGTTGAATTATATTTCAAGTCAAGGTTTTTTTATTTTTGAGTATCCCTGTAGCAAATGAAACTTTCTCTCATGAGGGACTGATATTTAGTGTCATTAGAACACTATCAGAGGAAAAAATTCTCGACACATTGGAGAAAATTGTAAATACATTCCAAATTTAACACCCTGTATCTCTGAAACTAGTCATAGGATTGAGTTGGGCCCATGGATGCTATTGTTCAGAAAGTCGTTAACTACAATATACTAAAAATTCATGAAATTTCACTGAAGCCCATTTCTCTATAGGCCGGCTGCCTGGTCCTTTCCAGTCATTCGCCAAACTTGTCAATATACCATCATTTAACTTTATAATGTGTTAGCTTCGCAACCAGCTTCTGAGGCCAAAAGCTTGAAGATATACAGTGGAGGAGGAAGTTTTGGCATTGTCTTCGTTCAAGAGTAGTGGAAATAGTCCTTCCTTCTTGGGAAAAATTTTTGCTTTACCCTCTGCACGTACCTTAATTAATTTATTGAGAAAGGTTCCATTTCGTCCAGGTTCAAATAATCACATAGTTTAATCTTTGAAAAGAAGTGTTCAAGAAATGAAGGATGACAAAGAGAATAATACCTACTTATTATGTTTAATTTGTTTTCATGACCTTTTAACAATAATAATGTACTTACACTTATAAGCCCATAATCCGTTTCATAATGAGATCCATATATGATACAGATTTTTCTCATTACGATACAGTTTTTTCCTTAAGATACAGATTTTTAATCCAAAGAAACTAATAATTTTTCAATCACGCATTTATCGGGTGCGTATACAACTCTCATGTACTGGTTATTGATACTGTAAGACTGTCTTCAGATATTGGTATTTATTATATATTTTTAACTGTTTTATAATATTGTAAATGGGTATCTTCATCCCATGTAATAAATAAATACACTCGCATAAACCATAATGCTCATGTATTAATAACCATCATTACATAATCCTTGCATACTATACTTCAAGTTATACAATATCTTTTATTATTTTGTGTATTATTTATCTTCGTAATGTTTTGAAATTGCTTTATCTTTGTCAATGAAGTATATTTGAATTGATTTGGTTTGATGAAAAATTGTACAAAAGTAACGTCTCCACCTCACTTCAAGTATAACTTTTGTCTAATTTCCACTGAATGTTAGTTTATTTGTTAGGACCGTTTTCGGCTTTCACACCGTATTCAAGGAATTATTTTACTTGATAATGCTGAAAAAGAAACTATTCCTAACAAATAAACCAACAGCAAGTGTAAATTGGACAAAAGTTTTACTTTTCTGTATTTATTATTTCAGAATGAAATATTTGAAATTTAAAAATTTCCCGCTTATTCCTCTATCGGTAAAGATGATTTGCAGTCGAGTGACTTATTCAGTTTCATATCTAAACTCTGTGCTATAAAGTGGATAAAGAAAGGTTTAGCAATCACTTCCATTCGCAAAGATTTCGTCCAAACTGGAATCTGGGCTCGCGCTAAATGGGGAGTCTGATTTATTGGTTCCTCTCATCATCGTCTAATTCTTATCCACTCGTATAGTTCTCTATGTCGTAATCTGTCTAGAAATTATTCAGGTTCTAGTTATTTGAGATTGATTTTGAGTGTCGCATTATGAGGGTAGATGTCCAAATTATTCCAACTTGGCCACACTGCATGATCCATTCTCAGGTAATAATTCTGATTCGATAACTTCTACTCAATGAAATATAATTTATGAATAGCAGTGTTTTAGTGAAATTTTTAAATTGTTGGATAACCGATAAAAGCCTTTAGAATAGATTTGTCTCTCCCATGCTCGAAGTTTATGCATAAGACCCATATTGACTCAATAGCTTTTTCTTCTTTCGAAGAACTAATCACAAAAATGTAGATATTCAATCAGTGTGAAGTTACCAACACTTTTTCAGCCACAGTTTCATATCTTTGGCGGAATTGAGAAGTGAACGTCTGCGTTGTTGTCACATAAGTTATTTTTACAGAAATTTTATTTTCACAAATATTACGTTCATTAACAGTTGATAGGTTATCTGCAAGTCCATAGCCCGGTAGCATGATTATTCTAGGAACTATTGAAAACATCGTAATGTCTAAAAAAATCCGATTTAAAAATTATTCGGCAAATAGAATGCATTTTTTAAAAAAACCACAAATCTCGTAACTAACAACGAAAGTGCGATTATAAATACATTGAGACAAATTTAAAAAAATAATATTAATTATCCAGATACAGTAAAAAAATCGAAGCTATTTGTTCAACAAATCTAATAAGGAGGGTGACTAAACGAAACTTTTTGACAACCCGTAGAGGAAAAGAAGAAATAAATTTTCGGGTCACATTGGAAAAACTATATCTTTCGAGGATGATCTATAAACATAAAATTTAGTAACCACCCGTACAGAAGAGTGTTAAAAGCATTTCCCAGAGAAAGTTGAAAAAATCATAACTCCCAAACTGCGACGAATAAGTCGTCATTTTCACAGAAACATTTTGAACGGACGATCTAACAGAGTGATACAGCCAAATTTCATGACAATTCCTACTGACTGATGAGAAAAAAGCTTTTATCCATTATCACATATTTACTCCTCTCCCTACGATGTAAGAACATGAACTTCGAAACATTATTGTGAAAATCTTGGTGTGATTTTTTCAACTCCATTTGAAAAATGCTTTTGATATAGGGTTTTACGAAAGGACAGGGCACAAAACCCTATGAAAATGGCTTTCAGCAAATTTTGATAATTTTTTGATATTTTGTATGGTTAAATGCCCTAAACAATTTTGAGAAGTTATAAGAGGATCGTATGATTGGGACAGCCGCCAGAGGGCGGCAAAGTTGATTAATCCAAAATGCATTGTTATGGTGTCTTCCATAAAAAATCATGATTTATTTCATTACAATTCATTTTGAATACAGAATCTTATAAATCAAATCAAACGTCAGGAATACTCAAATGTACAGTGTGTACCAAAACTTATTAGTTTAACTAATTCCAAGTAGTAAAGTGGAGGAAGTAATAATTAAAGTTTGGAATCGAAACACTCAAATCAGTAACAAAGAATTACTCTGTATAGTTATTAACGCGATTTAACATATTGAACGCTGGTCACTCATTTACAGAGTATTTTAAGCATATCACTGATAATAACAAAAACCGGAAAGTTATCCATCGTGTTAATAACTATACAGAGTAATTCTTTGTTACTGATTTGAGTATTTCGATTCCAAACTCTAATTATTACTTCCTCCACTTCACTACTTGGAATTAGAATGAAATAAATCATGATTTTTTATGAAAGACACCATAACAATTCATTTTGGATTACTCAACTTTGCCGCCCTCTAGCGGCTGTCCCAATCATACGATCCTCTTATAACTTCTCAAAATTGTTTAGGGTCTTGAACCATATAAAATATAAAAAAATTATTAAAATTTGCTGAAAGCCATTTTTGTAGGGTTTTGTGCCCTGCCCCTTCGTTGTATTACCTTGTTCGATCATCCCTACAAGATATTTGTTTTGAATATCTCTCGCCTTATTCGTCCTAGTTTGAAAGATATACTTTTTTCAACTTTCTCTGAGAAAAGCTTTGAACACAGTATGTACGGGTTGTCACAAATATCGTTATATCACCCTGTTAGATCCTTCCTTATAAGATGATTTTATGAAAATCTTCGACTTATTTGTCGTACTTTGGAAGAAATTATTTTTACAACTCTCTCTGGGATATGCTTTCAACCAGTCTGTACGGGTTGTCACGAAATTTCGTTATATCACCATGTTAGATCATCCCTCTAAGATGTTTTTGTGAAAATCACTTCGACTCAATTGTCGCAGTTTGGAAGATATAATTTTTTCAACTTTCTCTGAGAAATGTTTTCATTACGGTCTGTACGGGTTGTCACGAAATTTCGTTATATCACCATGTTTAGATCATTTTTACAAGATGTGTTTGTGAAAATCTCTTTGACTTATTCGTCGTATTTTGGAAGATAACATTTTTGCAACTTTCTCTGTTGAATGTATTTTTCTCAGTCTGTATATACGGGTTGTCACGAAATTTTGTTACATTACCATGTTAGATCATCCATCCAAGATGTTTTTGTGATAATGATTTTGTTTTATCACCATATAAAATATTCCTTGGAAGAAATAGTTCTTCCAATTCGACCCGAAATTTTTTTTTAATCTGTCTGGATGATTATTTGAATTTTTTTGTATTTGTCACAATTCATAATCGCACTATAAAAATAGTCGGCAACCGATTTCATACGTTTCGACATCCTTTTTTTTGGTCTCATTTGTTTTGGTCTGTTAGTCACGTGATTTGTCGTTTCTTTAAAAATGTATTCGATTTACCGAATGATCTTTAAATCTACATTTTTCGGACATTTTCATGTTTGCTACATAATACATTTCAATAGTTCATTAAATACTCATGAATAATATTTTTAAGAAGACATCTTTAAAAATAATTTACGTAACAACACCGCATACGTCCACTGCTCAATTCCACCAAAGATATGAAACTGTGGCTAGAAAAGTGTGGGTAACTTCACACCAATAGATCTTCATGAATTTCAAAGTACTATTTGTCGATCACACATCATTCAGTTTTGAAACAAAATTACAGAATATATCTGAACGAAATTGTCCTCACTATTTTTTGAATTTTCAGGTTGGAAATACGCAAATATGATTGGTACAACGTTACTTGGAAAAATGGTTAGAAAATATGAAATTTCATCCAATATGAAGTCAGTTGCAGACATCAAGTTCACTTCGTTGCTTTTCGTGGATATTCCTGACTATATTCGTATTAAATTCACTCCCAGAAACAACTAATTGAATAAATGAAGAGGGTCTTCATTAATCAGGTTCTGACAAGACTGTTGTCAGATATTACAGTTTTATTTCCAATTTTCTACTTATACTTAATTACATTTTTCAATAAAAGAGTTATGTCATTTAATTGAATTATTTATTTAAAGAAAATTATAACAATAATAAGGCACTCGAGACCCTGGTAAGTAGCGACAACGAATCTAGGAAAAACAAACCCTGGAAAAAAAAACAGAAAAGATACCACCGGAAAAAAATCCCAAAAAAAACCTGGAAAAAATACCCCACGAAATAAAAACCCGTAAAGAAAACCCCCGGGAAAAAAAACCTCCGGAAAGAATACTCTTATATGCGATAACAATGGCTAGTACACAAAAAGTAATGAAATTTCAACTGTGTGTTAAAGAAACTAGACCATATTTGATTCATTTTACAGTACCAATAAAAGTTTTTACCTATCCTGTGGAATGTTCATCGTCGACGACCAAAAAAGACGATTTTTTATATTTTTATGACTCGATTGTTCTTGAACGAACTAACCTGGTGACAGATTCGCCTTTTTGCAAGGCTGGAAACTCTGTTGTTCCACCCCTCTGTATTATATCCTATTGTATATGTGACACGATCGTCAAGAAGGAGGATATAAATAAAAACGATCAGTATAGGATAGAGAAGATAGTAATAACTATTATATGAATTTTTATTGTTACGACCGGTTTTGTGAGAACAACTAATAGTTTTCCCCTTCACCACAATAGTAATTTCATTCCTAGATGCGCATTTCGTCGTTAACCAGGTTAACTTCATCAGTAGGATTACTAAACTTAAAGAATAAATTTTCATCCTTAGACCGGGAAGTCGATCCCATATAAAATGCGAGTAGTTTAGTAGTTAACTGGGTTAATGGAATATGCATGATTTTGTGTTAAATAACATGTTCCTTAAATTATTTTTGCTAGTATGTGACGTCAGATTTTGAAAGATAGTTTTTGATGTTTTCGGAGAATCTTCCTGAGTAGGAACTTTATTACTAGCATACTTCCTATCCGTTTTGGGTTCCACATAATTTGGATATAATTCATTCATTATGATCAATTTTCGGTTTTTCTTGGAGATGATTTTGTCAACCAAGTGTAATGGAATATGGATATTTAATGCTATTTGCTTTATAATTTTAATTTCTTCTTGGAAGGCCTAATCCTATGAAGGAATCATAAATGTCCTATGTATCATCGATCTGAATGCTGACAATTTACGTTACAGTTGGCTGGACGAATCTATGGAAATTGTACAATCTGTAAAAGTATTCTTTCTGTATATGTTGAACTGAAATCTATTATTAATTCCTGTAATAGTAGATTCAAGAATGTTAATACTATTGTTTTGTTCGATTACGACAGTGAATTTTATTTTATCATGGAGAGTATTGAGGAAATTTAAAAACTGGTTTATCTGTCTCGTTGAGCCATCACATCCTACGAGGATATCATCTACATATCTAAATCAGGATGAAATATGCTTATGAGATACGTAGTCGCGTGATGGGTATAGAGGTCCCTGACACTAGATGCAGAGCGTGTCGTGGGGCAGCTGAGATCATAATGCATTTGCTGTCAGCTTGTCCATCTTATACGGTCTCAGCCTATATCCACAGGCATAACGCGGACCTACCAGTGTTGTACTACCATCTACGACACTCGTACGGTGTAGACGAAGACCCCGGTGTTGCCTTATGCTACGGGGGATATTGAGTCCGTTGTGGAGAATGAGAAGTGCCGAATCTATTGGAACTACTCATTCCTCATCCTCAGACAAATACAAGCCAATGAGCCTGATGTAGTCCTCCTCGACCATCAAAGTAGGACGATTTTCGTCATTGAGTTTTCAACTCCTAGCGAAACGAACATCGTCCAAAAAGAGGACGAAAAACGGACTATATATCGAGACCTTCTCTTTGAACTCCGCAGGCTTTATCCAAATCATTCTGTCAAGATGGTGGTTCTGATAATAGAGGTCCTTGGTGGAATGATGGACACGTTGCTCTCGAATCTAAAAATCATACCGGCATGCCGTAATTCGGTAGAAATCCTAGCCGGAAGAATGCAGAAGGCCGTAATAAAAGATATTTCCTCTGATTCCTTCTGATGTCGGCCGTGGGTATACTAGGCTAACCCCCCGGTATACCCTACAACTCGGTTCCCAATATACGAGAAAGAGGCCCCCATAACCGACCCCTTCGGGTGAGGGGTCATAGGCAAGGTGGTGGGGCCCAAAACGATGGATTGCTACATAACGACGACCGCAATGACAACGGACGCTTTGACTGGACGGATGAATTAAGGGACGGTCTTCTGCATTGTTATGAGAGCAGTGAGCCCGCCCGAAGAGGAAACATGGCAAGAATGCATGCTCTGTGATACATCCAGAGCATGCCGCTTTTCCCGCCCAAAATCTGAGGGATTATGTATCTCATCTTCGGGCACGAGGCTATGTCAGAGCTCCTCCTCAGCCGGTTGACGAAGTGGCAGATATGCCACGTGTCGATCTGGCTGTAGAGGACGCCCGCAGCATACCACCTACGGAAGGCATCAGAACCCGCAGGGCGGTTCATCACACCAAGCCCCTGAAGCCACAACAACTGGCACGGGTGGATGCGGAGATTTACTATGTCTTTTCAGAAGAGGCTGACATCTAGCAGATCAACTTTGCCGTGTATGACGCCACTCAGGTCCTGTCCCAAGCGGAGAGGAGGGTTACCACCCCTCAGATTGGGAAGCATGAGCGACGCATTCACATGATGGAAGCTAAGATCAAGTTGGCTAGACAACACGCGTCTCGTATTCAGTGTGTGGCGGACTACGTGGCTGTCAATAGGCCCTTCACGCCCGCGGTACGGCGAATTGCCGCAAATTTAAGACGAGCCCACCACACACTAAATCAAGGCGTGCTGTTCTCCATCAAACAGCACTGTCTTGATAGGGTACAAATGCTGGTGGCTGCAAAAAAGTCACTAGTGAGGCGGGCAAGAAGCATCGCGGAAAACATGAAGTTCCGCGATAAACCTTCTCGCCTATTTCAAGAGCCTCCACGTGTTGTGGATAGTCCGCCGGCGGCTGATCGGGTAGAAACCTTCTGGAAGGGCATTTACGAGTTTCCGCAACCACTCAACGTAGATACTCCAGCCCTAGCGCAGTTCGAAGCTTTCGTCAGCCTGAGCTCAATGAACTGCGCAATCCGATAACCCCGGAAGAAGTTCGACGGGCCCTCAAATGCTCGAACAACTTTGCTGCTCCAGGCCCTGATGGCCTAAATAACTGTTGGTGGAAAAAATTTCCATGTACCCACCACCATCTAGCAAGAGTTTTCAACTCATGGCTAGATGGGGAGCAGCAGATACCGGATTGATTTGTCGAGATTTGTCCGATCCGAAGAACTACAGACCGATAACATGCTTGAACGCTTATTATAAGATGTATACACGCATCTTGTACATGCGAATACTCTCCGCAGTTGAGCCGGTGTATGAACGGATATATGAGCAAAGAGGGTCAAAGAAGGGGGCCGCTGGCTGCAAAGAGAACCTGCTGATCGACAGATGCATCACGCAGGACTCCGTGCAATTTAAGCGTAACCTTTCAATGGCCTGGATCGATTATCGCAAGGCATTTGATACAAAATCGTATGAACTCATCATGCATTTGCTCAGATGCCTTGCGGTACCCGATCAAATAGTGAGATGCATTGAACAGCTGATGCCGCTCTGGAGGACTCGATTTACCATAACATCTGGTCAAGTCAGAGTCCAAACAGGTCCAAGGGTAATATAACAAGACCTTGATAATTAGTCGACTATTTTTATTGCATCTAGATTTCGCCTGTATTTTATTATAATTTAACGAGACATTATTTTGGCATTATTAATGTGATGAAGACCCGAGAAAGAAGCTCGAGGGCTTTCATCTCTGATTATTAATGCCAAAATAAAATCGAGTAAAATTAATAAATACAAGAGAAATTTAGCAGCAACAAAATAGTCGACAATTAATCAAGGTCGTGTTATATTTTTATGAAGATTATATCTTGAATGCAATTCTTTATATCAGTCATATGAATGACACTGTATTGTAAGGGATTGTAGCCTGGATTACCTCATCTATTTCTTCGATTTTGGTTTCTCCAAACCGATTCATTTTCAAATACTTAAACAGCTTCAATAAGTTGGGATTCAATGAGTTTAGTTGTATACTTCCTTCTGATTTTAAATTGAGTAGGTGGTCAGAACTCGAAAATATCCTGGCAGAGTTCGGAAGTACCTCATAGGTGTTGTGGAAACCTGCCATATATTCATCAGAAATATTTTACCTAGGTTTGGCACATTCAGTATATGTACCTTCTAAATAACCTATATTTTTCATCAGTCAGACTTCAAATGAAACATCTGAAAAAAATCAGAGATCATCTTTATGGTTTGAATACTCATAAAAAAATCTAAAAAAATCTTTGGAAACGTGAATTTCAGGGCATGAAAAAAACTTTGTCAGTTTTCCCGTTTTTAAGAAATTGATTAAATTGCGATTCCAGGTTGTGATGGAAAAAATGAAACAACCACATTAATCGGCGACGTTTTCTCTACGAATTCATTCTCAATCAAGCTTTCAATAAAAACTATAATCACAAATTTTTTTTGTTCAAGTCGTTACCTAAATTGTAGATAGTGACTCATCGTACATTTTCTGGTTTTTACGGGATTTGAAAGTGCGGAGGGAATATACGAAAGTGGCAAAGTAAAACTTAATTTGAAGTCAAAGTATCTAGCTTATTTCCGTTCTATGTTTTAACCTGCTTTATATGAATTATGAACCGTACAACCGATGAGTCACTATCTACAATTACAATTTAGGAACTGGACTATATATGTGTCAATCATTGGTGCTCTTACCTTATGTTCTGATTCACAGCAATCGATACTGACAATAGCAATGTTTTAATTGTATCCAAGTCGTATGTTAAAAGAAGATTTTTATGGCGATTACATATAATTCATGAAAACGGTAAAATATAGATCTTTGAAACTATCGAAACAATAAAGTTCAGTAACGATTTTATGGAAACTCGAACTAGGTAGGAAATAACTTCACAGAAATGGAAAAGAATTGAAAAATAACTTTGTTAAACCAAAACATTGCAATAACCAATTTTCATCAAAAACGAATTATCCCAGAATTAGAAATGATCACACCATAAACAAGACGGTATATCTGTGATACCATAAAATGAGAATAAACACAAATGTGAAGACGGATATTCGATCAAACCGTCAAATTACAGAAGCAATACATAAAAATGATAAAATATAATAACAGAATATTGTAAGTCTTCAAAGCATACTATTCGAAAGTCAAATTAATTAAAATCGTGGAACCAGTATATCACAAGACCTAAAATTGGCATTTCGAAAATCATCAGAGGAATAAATACCAATACCGAAAAGTAAAGAACCGAAAATTTTCAGAAGAAGGAGAGGTTATAGCGTAGCGAAATGCCGGTTGATCTATTCTCTCAGAGATGGCGAAGCGTGCGGTCAATATACTTAAATAAATTCTCATGTCCCCATTAAATTCCTTCTTACTTCTGTCTCTCCACCTGATATTACTGATATGCCAAGGCTCATATAAAATTTTAGCACCAGTATTTGGTATCAAAGCAGCAAACATCCTCATTCTCCGAAAGCGTCCTTATGGTAGATAGGTAGTATTTTGCCGATATATGAGTAATAATTATTGAGATCTGACATTGCTAAGGTTGATCGTAGCATAATGGAATTATGGGTTCAAATCGCAGTAAGACATCTATTTTTTTTAAATTATTGTTCAGTGAAATTCAATGAATAATATTGGCTGTTTTCTTCGATATTCTTGAAAACCACCACTCAGATATTGAATTCTCGTATAAATCGTGAAAGCCAAACAAATGAACGATCAATATGAGTCCGAACCAGACGATTGGATTTGTTCAACTAGAAGTTAGCGCAATCTAAGAGCTAATAGAGCAAGTTTCTACCAGACTGGTATATTATTTGATAAAATTTCTGCTGGATTTCGATTCTGATCATTTCATATCTTACACATTACGTTTCCATAAATTGCACGATACCACTACCATTTTTTTCAGATGATTTGTTGGTTTTACGTTTTTAGATAATATTAAATGATGTTTCGATGAAATTATGTTTCGTTAGTTTAACAGTTTTATGGTATGAATGCTTAGGTTATTGAGATTTGCGATTACTTAATTTTATCATTTCTGTCACTTTCGTTTCTTAACTAATTCAGATCTATGAAAAATAATTCTTACCGTTTTCGCGTATGATGCTTTATCGGTTCTCATACAAACGCATTAGATGAATTTCTCTTCGGGTTGAAAATAAATCAGTTCTATACATTTCATTATACTATATTTAAGTCTTATAAAAAGTTATTCTGATAAATGATCAATTTTCCATTTTATTGGTTTTACGTATTAACGGTTTTTCATTTATTGTTATTACGAAAGAAATTCTGCTATTCTTTGGCACACCAAATCAAGGAAGTTGTATGACGTATCAGTAATATTCAGTGTGGTGTACACGAAAGGGCCTTTGATTAAATCAAAATAATGAAGATACTTTGTTTAAAATCGAAAAAGTATAAACCTTCTTTACTATATGAAGCAAATTTTATGTTAAATATATAATTTCGATGTGATTGTTTTTGAGTCCATTATTCACAATTTACATAGGTACATACATGGAGCAAAATCTATAAAAAAAATAACTTTTCCGACTGCGTGATGAAATGGTCCGGAGGTGGTAAAGTACTCCTTTATCTAGAAAACCCGGGCAATAAAGGACATTCTATCGCCTGTGATTGTGCATAAAATATAATCCAACCGGCTCAAATAAATTTTCTCTAATTCCATAGCTTTTCAGAAGAGTCAAACAACAATTTCCTCAAATAAGATTCAGTATTTGAAGACAAAAATTTGTCAAAGCTTGTGTGCAGAAACATATAACAAAATGTGTTGCCCATGTTCGTACCAAACAGAAACGGATATTTGGAATTTTCTCGTCCGCTCCGAGAGAATGAGAATTGCATAAAACGCCACAATATATCAAACTCTGTCTGTGTTTACAAACGCTTGTATCCTCCCACTCAACTCTTCCTGGAGAGCAAAGCTTTACGTAACCTTCCGGAACATATTTCTTTCCAGTTTATACCTCTTTGTTGTAGACCTGAAATGTAACATGCGATTTAACCTTGCCTTTTTCACGAGCATTCTCCGCTGACTATATAAGTATCTATAGAATTTTCATTTAGTGAGGACCAAACCCATATTGAAACTGGAATATATCGATGAGTTGATCAAGCTCAGTCGATTGAAATATGTGCTAAGAATAATTTTTTCGATTTCAATAATAAGTGAATGACTTGTAACGAGAAATTTCTCAAGGCGATGTCAAACCAGGCTGACTTTGACAGTTTTTAGAATTGCCATTATGTCAGTCATCAATAAAGAAGTACAGGAAATGATGCGGTATCTACAAAAATTATTAAATAGTGCGTTCATTGATGCTCGACTTCCTTCTGCAAACTCTTCCTCCCATCAATTATACAGCTCATGAATTTCCGTGAAAATTGACAAGATTTTTGTTTATACGCATTTTCCGTCGTTATAAAAGTACTATCACAGGAGAATATCACACATACGAGCTCCAAGACAAGTGAACCAAAATCCATTAAAGATGGTAAAACGATTGAAACGTCCAATAAACGTATGTGAATCGTATAACATGAATTTAATACTATGGGGGAACGTTGAAGATGCAGGAATCCCATCTAATTTCGAATTCGTTTCAGCTAAATTGTAATCTCAAAGTAGTCAAAGTCGACTATTCGGATTGCATTTATCAGATCCCAAAATACGAATTCTGGTAGGTAGGGTACGGCAACAAATTCTTATATTTCATTGTTGGGTTAAGGATAATTTCAATCCAGAAAAGGAATCCTAAAACAAAAAACTATCAATTAATCGAACGAACTTCTGTGGTGAAACTCAAATTGTGGTTCAAAATGCATTTGTGGAAAACTTTTCATCTACTACAGCATGCCGTTGATTACTACTGGTGTTCTACTACAGATCTATCCTGCAACAACTAGGTTTTCCCATTCATACTCAACCTGAGAAGCTATCAGAAATACATGCCTGAACAGTTTTCAAAACGGAAACAAAGATATTTACGATTTTCATTGAATGATTTTGTGGATTCACAACTACAACTTTGGCCTTTCCAAAATACTGTACGTAACACGTTTACAAACTCCCGTGCATGGCATCACACGTCTCGCACAAGTCTCTCAATTACTTCTGAGGGTTGATTCCTTGGGTTTCGGACGTCCATCGCCTTAATGGGTTTGAAATATGTTTAACTTCTTTCACTTTTTCATAACGTTTCGATTGTTTGTATCCGAAATCGTCATCAGGTGAATACTAATAAGTTCAGATGATACGACCTCTTTATAGATCTGTTGATGTGGTGTAATAAAGGTGCGTAATTATGGTAGTGTTGTAGAGCGTGTAGTTCCGCGCTTTTGTCTCCCCTCCAAAGCGGTCTATGAGCAGTTTCCATACGTTTTTATTTCCACGCTCGGCTGACTGAAAGCGCTATTGGCTTCGATATACGCGGATTCTATGAATTTTTGTTTGAACGAATGAAGAACACTAGCCCTCGTCCAAAAGAATTCGATGGTGCTCAGTCCAAGCACGTTCAGCAATTCCCGATTTAGATGTGTCTCCCCGTTGAGTCCACTTTTTGTGTTCGGTTATTCTTAAGGATAATGGTCTCTTGGTCTCTCTGATGTAAGAATCTCCACATTTGCAAGGGACTTCGTGAATACAGTTTTTGTTGGATTCTGCTATATTTTCAGGTTTCGTCTTGGTGAGGAAACTCCGTAAGGTACTGCCGGATTGAAAGCAGCTCTTGATGTACTTGTTTCCGATCCTCATGATCAAGGAACTTTGATCAGAAGATTTGTCAGACCGAGTTGTAAAAACAGTTTCCTTTAAAATTGAAATTCAAAGACTAGCTCCTCGTTTCATCGGTTATGCCCAGGAAGATGCTCAAGAGTTCTTAAGATGCCTTTTAGAGGGTCTACATGAAGACATGAAGAGAGTAACGGAGAAGCCGAAACCAATTCTAGAAGAAACAGATGAGAAGAGAGGGAGAAGGCTCAAGAGTCATGGTCACGATATTTAAGAACGGAAAATTACAAAATTGTAGATAACTTCGTTGGCTTGTTAAAATCTACCTTGACATTTACTTATTGTTGTCACTGTTCAGTCTCCTTCGATCCGTCTTGGGACCTTTCTTTAACGATACCCCTAAGAACAGGTTAATTCAAAATGGAAGAAACTTTGAATGGTGATGAGAAGCCGATATGTGTGAAGTGCAAGGAGTCAAGGAAGTGCATGATATCTTCATCTATTCATAAATTCCCGAAAATTTTAGCACTCTATCTGGAACGTTTCTCTCTAACAGATAGATTTCGAGAAAAATTGAATGTCACCATTGATTTTCCCAATTTCATCTAAATCCGTCGTGAGCAGTGAAGCCTATGAACAGGAAGGCACTAAACCACACCTTTGTAATCATATTTAGTTTTTTCGTATTTTATGTTTCATTTGTATTTGTATTTGTATTTTCAGTTTTAGTAATCTATTCATTGAATTGTATTTATATTGTTTACATTATACAGTGGTATTATTTTGTGGTCGTTGTATAATCGTCTTTCGAGCTGCTCCTCTACTTCTCCTGGGATTTTCTCAGAGTATTCATTTTGGCGTAGGTCCTTTCTGATGTGGTTCATTTCTGCATTCAGTGACTCCTGGTTATTCCAAATTTGCATCTCTCTTTCCACCAATTCATTTCCCCTCTTCGTGGAATTTGGGTGGTTGGAGCAGAAGTTAAGATATTGTCCTGTGTGGGTTTTCTTTCTCTAAACAGAGTTGCGGATGCCAGTGTCTGTTCTTCCGAAGTTCACATCGAGAAACTGAGGGTTGCTCTTATAGGTGCAGTCGGTTGATTGAAATATCAACCACCAGTTTTTTTTAATTTTTAATTAACTATTAATACTTTTTTTAACAAAGATCCAGACCCATGCGATTTCAATGCCTGGTGATATAGGAACAAGCTTGTTATATCGAAAAAACAGTTTGTATGCGGAGTTCGAAAATTCATCTCGAAGTTTGTATGATTTCCAGAAACCTAGGGGATTCGTAAAAAAATATCAGTTTTTTATTATTATGGATTCATTATCGTAACACCACTGAAAAAATTCAAATAATAAATAAAATTGTTCCACCACAACTGGCATTTCATAAAATCATGATGCTTCTGTTACAAAAGCCATGTGTCAATAAAACTCTAGTGTCTTTGATCATAGTGTTTCTCATATTATGTGGTATTGATCGAGAATTGATTGTCATCTGTCATAAACGTATAAAAGCCCTTAAATTAGAAAAAGGATTCGTGTTTATAACATATCATCGGTGGATAAAAGTTTGTATTGCATTTCATGTCTTATCAGCTAGTATATAAAGTATTATACAATAAAAATAACTATTAGTAAACATCAAATAAGTTAAAGCAGGTTTCGTTTTCAGGATATATTCATTCATCAACACAGTTTTTCGTACTCAGTGCGAGTCATTCTGTAGATGTGATATTTTCTGACATGATTAAGTTTGTTTCTTGTTCCATGCGATTAGATGCCGACTGTCGCCGCACTGGGGGCTAATGAGATAAAGAGTGTGCAATAATGGAAGATATTAGGATTCAGGACTCATTTGGTATCGTTTCATTAGATTTCCAGTGTTAATGGTACTTCATAATAATGACTATCAGAAATTAAAGCAAAATGATCTTTCATCTTGAGTGGTTTTTGCTGGAAACTTTGGGGGTTGTATGAAACCTGTGTACAAAAAATAAGTGTTTAGGGCCAATTTGGAGTTTTTGTAGGTTGACTAAATTGAACTCACCTAATTTACGATACTGAATAAGGAGAATTTTCTGTAAGGTTGTGTTTCTTCAGATGAAACTTGCATGCTTTCATTATCGGTTCCTTATGATACTGTCTTGGTTGCCGAGTGAATTTGACGTGGGTTTGGTGCCTTTATATTTTTTATATTTCTAATATCTGAAGATCTTTTTAATGAACTTTGATTCTCATTGATGTTTATATAATACTTACAGATCTTTCTATTTTTTCAATGGTATATGACATATAATTTGAGCATGCTTCTTTTGTAAATAAAGTGTTCTGTTAATTGAATTGCAACTAATTTCATTCTTGTTTAATAATTTTTCAATGTATTCCTCATGTAACAATGAATTAGAGAACTTTATAGACGATCTCACTTTTTATGATGGTGAAGGAAATGCAACTATAGAATGATGTACCAATCATTTCATATGACACTGATTATCTTACTGACGAATAAGATGACAATTTGAATGTTGCTAAGGAAAAATACATTCTTGTTAACAATGATATCGTCGAATACATTACTCCATATTCTGGATGGTCTTCTAATAAATATTAGAGGCTGTCGAAGACATACCATAGGAAAAAATGTTATCTTTTACCGTCACATCAAGATAACACCAAAAAAAAACACCACGTAATCCTAATAATACAAAAACTACCTAAACGATAGTCCTCTACCTACCAAGCTCAAATTATTCAAAATATAACGAAACATATCGACATATTTCACTATTTCAAAAACCCATTTGGAGTATTTATACTTACTCAGTACGCCAAGACACTCATTCTTTCACTTTATAACACTCGATATTCAACGTCAAACCTTCAGGCAGCAGAAAAGATGTTGAATTTGCCATTAGCGAAGAGTAACATCGAGTTTCAAAAGGGTATAACTGCATAACTACCAGCATGTAGATATGTCATAGCTGTTATGGTATGCTTCGTTCATTGACTGCTGTATCAATTACACATCTATCACCCTGTATGATGAGGGCAAAATTGTTCTGGAGAAACAGCTCGGGGAAAACGAAATTATCAAATTCCTCTCTTAATTTGGGATGATGAATAAATATCTTGCCTTGCGTTACCACGCTGTGTCGTTTTTGTGGCCGAGGGTTTCTTTTTCGAAAAATGTTCACTTTCATATACTTTTCAAGCTCCCGTTTATAAGGGCTGTATTTGTGATCTGTTGGAAGGACAGGGTAGATTTTTCAATGTTTTTCATTAACGACTTGCTACGACTTGTTACGAACGGATTTCCGATTGATACTGTAACAGTGGTGTCAGAAATGGGAGTTTTAAAATAAATAAGTGTTCGCGTGGTGGATAGTTTTGCGCATTACGAGACAATAATCTGATATATCGGTCAAAGACACTCAAAGACAAAATGTTTTCGAGGAGAGTTGATTTGAAGGTGGTGATTTTATCATGTTATAATATGGTCTCGTCAATTACCAAAGCAACCCCTAACTGCGCCGCTGAGTCGATTCCGCGGGCGCTTTGTCGATAATTATTTCCAAGAAAAAATTATGTGGGTGGAATTCTGTCGTGAGTAATCTAGAGCGGAATCTGGAAGAATCTGGAAACAATACTTGAGTATTTAAGAGCGAGACATATCACTGGGAAGATTAAGAAGTTTATGAAGAAGTGATAAGCAGTTTTTGAAGAAGTATATAAATGTTTGGAATATTTAGCTAGTTGTATTGTTCAATAGATCTAAGTGTTTTAGTTATTAGTCAGTGAAGTAGTTGTATGTTGTATGTTAGAAATAAACAGTTTTAGTTGTGTGCTTGGCTTATTATTTAGCAAATCGTGTCAAAATTTTATTGTCTCTCTTCAAATGTCCCCACCATTAATATTTATTGCAGTTTTGGGATTTTTTTTTTAGAGAAGAACAATAAACTATTGAACCGTTCCTTTTAATATTGGAACTATGAGGTCGATTGTTTGAAAAATCATACTTTAATTTTTATTTTTATAATCAAAAGCTACCTAACCCAGTAATGTTTCGAATCACTATATGCAAATTTTCACAATATTCCATTTGATTTTGTTTGTTTTTATTCAGATCATAATTTTTTCCACCAACGTGCTTACGTCAAATAAAATCAGGAACGAGCGAGCAAATCGATTTGTACCATCTAATCACAGTAGCTATAAAATCCTCAGAAATATGGGTATATTTTATATACCTACTCTATATACCGGGTGGCTACAGAAGTATTGCCTACGGAATATCTCAGTTATTGTATGAAGTAGATTTGTGAAATTTGGAGCGTCGATATAATGACATAAGAGCTACAATTTGAGCATATTGACATGTCGAAGTTAACTTCCGGTCTGACCGGAAGTAACATCAACTTTCTTATTTTAAATGGAAACCCTATTTTTTTTTCTTTTCGCTTAATTCAGCATTCAATTCCCTTTCAAATGACATATCACAGGTTGGTATCTAACCAGAAACTAGATCAGAAAAAAATTATTATTGAAATTCACCGAGTAGGCCGTGGAAGCAAAATGAAAGCCAAAAATTGAAAAGTTAGCTATGGAAACCATACGTTACTTGATAACAGTTGCTACTA
Organism: Chrysolina americana; assembly: GCA_958502065.1. Taxonomy (NCBI): domain Eukaryota; kingdom Metazoa; phylum Arthropoda; class Insecta; order Coleoptera; family Chrysomelidae; genus Chrysolina; species Chrysolina americana. Next base: position 13,217,930 of record OY293417.1, on the reverse strand, counting down.
CTGTGATATTTTATTTTCATTCGTCAGCGTTATAAAAAGCCGCCAAAAAAAATATTGGAAAAATTGGGAAAAAAACAATACTCTGTAGATCCATAACTTAAATAGGAACATACAACTTTTTCTTGCCTGTACTATTCAGCATAACCATTCCTTTCTAATGATATAATAGAAAGTAATTTTTTGAAATGAAATACCAAAAAATCCAATTATTATTCTTCAAATAACAAAACAGATTATCGCCATACGCAAAAATATCATTAAAAATAATGTGGAATGATGAATTATATCCTGTAGGTTCTAGGTTAAATAGGAACATAAACGTACTTGGTCTGTGCCATCGTCCATAGATATTCTAATATCTACCTATGGACGATGTTTGTGCTATTCACAATAATCATTCCATTGCAATAATCATTCGAACCAAAATATTAACAAGTAGGCTGATTAAGAAGTATTTTGGAATGAAACAAAAAAGAAGCGAGAGCTCTCACGAACGCTGCTATCCATATTATTTTGACGTTCGAAGTAGTGTTTTTGATTCTGCCATTTTAAAAGGGTTTGGAAATCGAAATCAGTTAGTGGAATATTCAAAAAATTCCCCGTTATTCACGAACCGAACAAATTGACATGCTTCTCATTTATGGTGAATGTTTAAAAAATTCTTATGCCGCTGAATGATTGTATTTAGAGCGATATCCAGGGAGGCAGCAACCGTCAAGAAGGTATTTCCAGTGGCTTGAAGAAAAATTAAGAACTGAGCCTGATGTTCACGAAGACCAAGAAGCATTTGTTATTAATGAGGAAACTGAAATTAATGTATTAGCTTTAGTACAATATGATAGCACAATTTCCTCAAGGCAGATTGGCGCCGAATTAGCTATAAGTAAGGACTCTGCTAGGAATATTTTGAAAAAACATCGATTTAAATCCTTCAAGTATCAGTTGCATCAACATTTGTATGAAAATGACGGTGAAAGGCGCCTGGAATATTGTAATTGGTTTCTTCGACAAAATGCTGAGAATCACCTATTTAACTATTATATCTTGTTTACGGACGAGTCAAGATTTACCAACAATGGATTATTCAACAGGAATAATACAAGGTAGGTACTGTACTTTATTTGGATTATTGTCGATAGTCGAATTGTAAAGTGCTAAAAGTGTGAACGGTCTTTTGTTTCAGGTACTGGGCGAAAGAAAACGAGCACCGGTTTCGACAAGGTGGCTTCCAGGAGAGATTAGGTGTGAATGTTTGGGCAGGAATAGTTGGAACTCATATTGTTGGCCCCATTCTTTTTCAAGGCCAACTAACCGGAGAGAGATACTTTAATTTTTTAACGAATGAAATTTCGGAATTCATTAACAACCTACCAGCGGAAATAACTGAGAGAATGTACTTCCAGCAAGATGGCGCCCCTCTGCATAATTCAAGAATAGCGAGAAATTATCTTCAAAATCGCTTTCAAGAGAGACTTATAACAACCCATGGTCCAGTCAGGTGGCCACCAAGGTCACCTGATCTTACTCCGTGCGACTTTTTTCTATGGGGGCATCTTAAAAATAGGGTGTATTCCACACAGCCTACAACTCTACATGAGCTAGAAGTAAAAATTCGTAGAGCTTTCCAAGATATCACGCCCCAAATGTTGAGAAACGTTTTACATGAAAATATCACCAGAGTCAATAAATGTATTGACGCTGAGGGAATGCATTTCGAACATTTGTTTTGAATTTATTTTATCTTTAATCCTATCAATTTGAATTTTTTTTTTCGATAAATCTGTTTTTTTGTTATTTGAATAATAATAATTGGATTTTTTGGTATTTCATTTCAAAAAATTACTTTCTTTTATATCATTAGAAAGGAATGGTTATGCTGAATAGTACAGGCAAGAAAAAGTTGTATGTTCCTATTTAAGTTATGGACCTACAGAGTATTGTTTTTTCCCCAATTTTTCCAATATTTTTTTTGGCGGCTTTTTATAACGCCGACGAATGAAAATAAAATATCACAGTAGTAGCAACTGTTATCAAGTGACGTATGGTTTCCATAGCCAACTTTTCAATTTTTGGCTTTCATTTTGCTTCCACGGCCTACTCGGTGAATTTCAATAATAATTTTTTTCTGATCTAGTTTCTGGTTAGATACCAACTTGTGATATGTCATTTGAAAGGGAATTGAATGCTGAATTAAGCGAAAAGAAAAAAAAAAATTGGGTTTCCATTTAAAATAAGAAAGTTGATGTTACTTCCGGTCAGACCGGAAGTTAACTTCGACATGTCAATATGCTCAAATTCTAGCTCTTATGTCATTATATCGACGCTCCAAATTTCACAAACCTACTTCATACAATAACTGAGATATTCCGTAGGCAATACTTCCGTAGCCACCCGGTATAATATATATTTCTATGAGCTAATGAACAAAAAGTAATCAACGAACGATCTTGGGTGAGTTCGGTTTTGTAAGATCGAGCAGAGCGAGCAGATGCTGCAGACAGGGGTTCGGAATACCATAGAATCCTATAGTCGACAGTTATGTCTCTTTGGCTTCGATGAATTCAAAAATAATGACATCTCCCTTATTTGATCGACTATAGTAAGTAAGTATGTAATTTTATTGATGCAACAGACCCTACAGTGTAAAGCATAAGTCAAAGCAAGAGATAAAACATAAAAGTCGCTGAATTTCCTTAAGTTATGAGATAAAATATAGATTGCTTATAATGAAAGTACAAAGATAAAATCTGATATATAGAACGGAACGGAATCCCACCCCAGATTGGATCGAGTACCAGTTATGAGATCTTTCACCTCTCACATCCAATTTTAGTTTCTGAAGTAGAATGTAAACTGAAAAATAATGGAAATAATGTAGGAAAACCAGAAAGACTACAATCAAAACAATCAGGGTGTGAGAACTGACAACAGATCAAATTACTTTACTGTGTTTCACAACTAGAGCATCTGCTCGCTCTCTCATTAATCAGTTACGCAGAGCAGATTAAACAGTTGATGAAATGACATGAATATTTGATTATATTTGGTCAAAGTCGAGTTCTACTAGAATGAAAAGTGATCAGGACTTCGGATAAGCATTCAGTGATGCACACACAATGTTTGGCTTTACAATAACTTACACTGTTTTCTTCCTACAATCAAGGTTCCAAAACTCTTTGAAAACTCCGTTCTAGTATCAAAAAAGTGGACAATGTTAGAAGCGAGTAAGAAAGGAATAAACCTCAAAACTGTAGGGGTTTCAGTTCTTTAGGGTTTTTGTTCAATAATGGCACTAAATTCAAAATACCTATGTCACTTTCTTGAAAGGCAATCGCTCATTTTATGCTTAAAAAGATTTATTGTTGAGGACTTGTACCATGCAGAGGAGCGAATAATATATAGTTTCTAGATATTTTTACACTCAGAATAAACAGCATCTGTTCACTACCCCTATTCGCTGTTCTCATATTATGTCTCAAAATTCAATAGCCATGCTATGTATGGCCGATGTCTGATACTTCTAATTAGTTGTTCAACTCCATTATCTACACTAATAAGTCAAGCCTATGCCTATCTATATTTTCTTTCATTCAAATATACATATATATATCAGCAGTTATATATTGATATCTACCTCTTGAAACATAGGATCTAAATATTATACTCATCAGCATCAGAGGTCTTTGAAACTTTGGTTACCAAAACTTCAAAACATCACCTTCTGAAACATACGAGAAAAGTGCACAATAATTATGGCAACGTAGGTAGCACTAGCAAAAATATTTTTTTCAAATTTTCTCTCATATCATTATTATGACTTACGGTATCTCGTAATAATGAGATAACTAATTCATTACAATGATTTAGTTATCTCATTATTATGAGATAGATCAAGTCATTATAATGAGCTAAATTATCTCGTGATTATGAGATACCGTAAGTCATTATAATTATAATATAATTAATTATGAAATAGAAAAAAAATCTACCATGTCCCTTCAGAGCCATCGTAGTTAACCAACTCTCCATTTCTTACAATTTCATATACCTCTATGCGTAACTCAGGTTATTTCCCACATCTTTTTTAAATCTCCCAGCCTACGCCGCTGTGGAAATCCATTTATTGTCAACTGCTCGTTCAATGTTCAACGGACAACATCGCTTTAGCGACGATTCTCATAGTCGTTACTTCCACCGTTACTTCATTGATACAATATTGCCTATAAAATATTATGAAAGGAAGTTTTCTCGAATGAGTTTATCTTATATTTTCTGGCGGTACAACCCCCCGGCGGCGTCACAATCAGCACCGAAATACGCCCCAAGCGACTTTCTCGAGTACTTTTTCCTCAGTAGCGAGCTATTCGCGTAATTGAAGTTTCATTTCCACACTTTTGTGTACATTCGTAAGTGTTGAAATCCCATTTTCGATATATTTCACACTGAATCAGTATTTGCGGAATGAAATTTAATTAATATTTTGACATTCGTAATGCTAGGATTTGAAAATTATGAGTATTGAGACGTCATGTTCGCAATTGAAGAAAAAGAGACCCCCTAAATGAACACTACTCATCAACTACGCATGATCCTGACGTCCTAAAAACAATATTTCTCAAAACCAGAACAAACGTGCTACGCTATCGTACCTAAAAATTCACTGGGTAGATACACCATAGACTGGGAGATGGTGATACAAAACATTAGGTCATTTGTACCAGTATGGCGGTTCTTCAGGGGACTAATTACGGAATGACAAAAAAAAATGAAGGTCATAGCGCTGGTACCGGCCGACGCCCCAATCGCGTGGGCGTTAATCGAACGTGTCGGATGAATAACGAGTGTCGAACGATTTGTTCCACACAAATGCTTGTATTTTCCGATAGTCGATAAAAAAAGGAGTAGGCGGTAGCGTAATGCCATACTTCACCGGTGTGACTTACAGCCCGCCACACCGACACGAATACATTAATAAAAAAAAAACAAGTCAACCATTTGTACCAGGGTAATTTTTGCGCAGCTAATCATCGTCGAGTAGCCATTCACAGAAATCACCTTGCCATACGTTCCCTATGGTTCCTAATGGCCGCCATACCACCGCAAGGGAGTAAATTTATTTTTTTGCTAAACGATTTGTACCAGCCTATAACTTTTTTTAACAGTTCTCTGTATGATCATAAATAGAAGTCTGATCATGCCATACCTGTGGGAGGTGGCGAATATGTACAATATTTTTTTTAAATTCCAAGATTATATTCGTAATTCGACCGATTTGTACCAGTATGGCGCCACTTTTTCCCTCTACTAGAAGTATCTATGGCAAATATAATAATGGTCACATTGTATCATATAATTTCCAAATCTCCAAATGTCATACTGGTACAAATCGTCAAAATTTTATTTTTTTAACATCTTGGCTTAAGTCCGACAGTCGTACGCCCCATTCTTTAGGTAGAATTACATCCAAACGAACAGAATACAATGATTCTATGATGTAAAAAATGATTTTACCTATTTTACAATCGTATTGAACAAACGTGTTGAATAAATAAGATTTTCAAATCGATTGGAAAAAAAATTACTCCCTTGCGGTGGTATGACGATGATTAGCTGCGCAAAAATTACCCTGGTACAAATGGTTGACTTGTTTTTTTTTATTAATGTATTCGTGTCGGTGTGGCGGGCTGTAAGTCACACCGGAGAAGTATGGCATTACGCTACCGCCTACTTCTTTTTTAATCGACTATCGGAAAATACAAGCATTTTTGTGGAACAAATCGTTCGACACTCGTTATTTATCCAACATGTTCGAGTGACGTCCACGCGATTGGGCCACCGGTACCAGCACTAAGACCATCATTTTCTTTTTTGTCATTCCGTAATTAGTCCCCTGAAGAACTGCCATACTGGTACAAATGACCTAATATTTTGTGTCATCATCAACCGGTCTACCACTGCAATCATATATCACGAGGATTGCCCTACGGGCAACCCACACTACATAATTTGATCAAACACTGTGAGCGCTCAACAAATCCGACATACTCTAGAAAAATGCTGCATGGAATACCTAGTTTAGTCAACAAGTGTTTTCTGGGTCAAACTCTTTTCTCCGCGTCCGAAAAATATGAGCGAAGTGTCAATTGATTCAGAATAGCGGGCAGATGATTTTTTAAAAAATTCAAGAAACGCTTGCAAAAATGGCAGAAGTTATTAACAATTAACTGAAAAAAATGGGGATTGGTGTTTTGCAAATATCTCAAATACTCATTCCATCGTTTTTGATTATCACGTCCAATAATTTCTTCTGTCCTCTACATAATAGTTATTTATGTACCAAGGACGAAAAACTGTCTATTACAGTCGAGCCTGCAAATTGATAGCTGATAGCAAGCAGGCGAAACAATAGACAGTTTTTAGCCGATGTGCATATTACATTTTTTCGTCGACATCTACTGATATCCATATCACTCTCACTATCCATTATGGATTATTTTGAACACTAATATTCACAACACTGTCTTATTCCCACGTAAAATCTAGCGGATTTCGTAAATAATTAATTTGACAACATCAAATGACAGTTATTGTCACAGGCGCCTATGTATTAATTAAAACGTGAAATTACGAAAATGACTCGATCACCGCTCTCGTACCGTGCCGTATCATAGCAACCACAGCGGACGAAAAGTGTTTGCGGACGAAAAGTACTTTCCTTTCAAAAATAGTCGATTTTTCGTCCGGAAATTAGTCCGTAAAATATAATTTTTTGTTGAGGTCGACGAAAAAATTGTTTATTACATAAATAATGAAAATTTTAATGAAAACAATTTTTTTTAGTTATCCCCGTTTATGGCCGTTTCGGACGTATTTTCAACCCCCTGGGAAAATTATTAATATTGGTCCTACAACTCCGGGAGGTGAAATATTTTTTTTTTCAAATTTGAAAAATGTCAAAGAGTTTTTGAGATATTTACAGAAAACGAAACCCCATTCTTTTTCAGTTAATTGTTAATATCATTTGCAGTTTTTCCAAGCGGCTCTTGAATTTTTTCAAGAATCATCTACACGCTATTCCAAATCATCGAATGACACCTCATTGATATTTTTCGGGGGCGGAGAAAAAAGATTGACCCAAAAAGCAGTACAAAATAATTTCGTATGATTCCGATAAACCTCAAAGTAGAAAATGTGAGACAAATACATGACAGAAAACAGCAACTTTCCCTTACTGACATTGAATTACATCTGATATCAATTTGTGCAACGTTTCTCGGGGAATTACAAAATTTGCTCACTCGTAAATGTAATAACCTTCGAGAGTGATAATATTCATCATTATATCGTTGTTCAATACGTTATTATCTGTGGGAAGTTTTCAAAATATTGATGATTATGTTACCTACTTTGCCCACAAAGGTCATCGAGTTAATTCAGATTTGTTTTCAAAAGGATGTCATGAAATATATGTGTAGTGTTTCATGACTATAACGGTATCATATTTCAGATTTCCGAATGTAATTTCGCTTTGATACTGTGTTCTTAATTTCGAACATTGTGAAGTTTGACATGAAAATATGATAATTTATTGCATATAATATGTGAAACCTCTTCACAACTACAACTCTTGAGCATAAAGTCAGTAGATTCGTTATTTTCCGAATGACATGTTCAGTGCTAGTACCTTGCTTACCTAAATATGACAAGAGATAACGTTTTGATGTAATTTTCAACAAAGCCACGAGCAAAGGCTAATTGCAATTGTGAATATTGTAAACACTAGATACTCGTAACAAGAAATGAACCCTCCAGTTAATTGGGTAATATGCCATCATTAGTTCAGTCGACAGGTTGAAAAAAGTGGGGTTAGGTGGAAAAAGGTCGGAAGTTAATGAAACTTCAGGAGTTTCTTCAGGGACGGTTAATCAACATTTTCTCAATTTTGACTGAAGAAACATGTTTGTATGTGAATTCGCTACCGAGATATGGCAAGTCAAAAAAAAAGGTCATGTTTCAAAATTTGCATTGCAAAATTACAGCTTATTTCATCTGTTATACCCGAATTATGATGAAATGTTGTAGTAATTATGGTTCTTAGGAAGTCACCAACTTTGGATACCCCACTCCTCCTTCCCCCATCCGACCCCAATTCTCAAAAGCTAACTTTCTGATGAAAACCAACCATACCTATTCACATAATTTTGGTATTGATATCAGTTACTTTTCGGATCGATATCCCCCCGTTCCCCTACATAATTATCCCAGAACAGAGAGAAAAAAAGACGTAGTCCTTCCGTGAAAAAAAATTAATGTAATTAACAATATTAAGTTATTCTCAAGGCATATATTATATTGAGGAATAAATATATTATAGCTAATCATAGTGGGTAGGTACTCATTTGTACTCAATACATTTCCTGCCGAGATTTCTTAGCCGCTGGTTCTGCTCGTAACAGCTTGTCCTCCTGAGCGATAAGGCTGTTAATGATGTCGCTGTCGTCGTTTTCGTCCAATATTTCTGGCAACTCGTGACCGTCGGGTAGGTGCAGGAGAATGAGCTTTGGATGTGTCACATCCACGACGTGTAAATGCAGCAATTAATTTTTAATTGTTGTACCTTGTTTGGCAAGCACTGTGCACTCTTACTTCACTCAACTCACGCAGAAACTGTTCATCTGCCGAAAGTTTCCTTTTTACACTGGACTTCAACAGTCTGGCAACTCATACAGTTAGTTCACCTGCTTCAACTCCTCCTTTACAAATAAAACACAAGTCTGATCCACGAGATGTAGACGCCATCTCAGAAAATTACCCAAAAACCAAAACTGTCACTAACACTCGATGCTCCTTTCGCTTACAAAGTTATTCACTTCAAGAGCTGAAGGTTTCTGATGTTACTTATCTAACTTAATCTTATATATAAACTCTGAGTGGTTAAACACTCTCTGTCCCATTTTTACCAATCCCTAATTTTGATTTTCTTATTACCTAATTTGACTATTCTACCTGAGGTACTTATACCCTTCTATAATTACTATTTTTCGATTTTTTCTTGGAATTAATGAATAATAGAGTCACGTTGAAAGAATAAAATGAAAAGTGATCTAATATGACCTCAAAAATCGAAAACAAATAGGTCTAGGTAGCGCAGGTAGAATGGACAAATTTCAGCCTTCTCTGTTGAATATTGGCTCATCGTTTGCATTCCGCAGTTCTACAGGAGCAGTGTTCTAACATCTATAGTTTTCCAGCTTGATACTGCTGTAGCTGATCACACACTCCCCTCGGCCCGACACTCTCTTGTTCTTGGACGACTTGACACCTGGTGGGCAAGCAGGGGTGGGGGTTATCCAAAGTTGGTGATTTCAAGTAGGAATTATAATAGCAACTACATTTCATCATAATTCTTGTATAACAGAAGAAATAGGGTGGAATTCTGCATTTTTTGGCGAAATTTGAAAAATCACCTATTCTTCGAAGCGCCATATCTCGGTAACATATTGACACACAAACATGTTTGAGGCAACAAATTCGTAGGGAATTTGACTATCTACAAAAAAGTAAAACGACGTTTTTGCTGTAGAACATAAGGCAAAAATGTTATCGAGGAAAAACCACACCAAGGTCGAAAATTTTCAGTTTCCCCCCCCTACTTTTTTAGCACAGGGTCCTCGAGGTCCAAAACTTGAGAAAATGTTAATCAACCATCCCTGAACAACATCTTAAAGTTTCATTAACTTCCGACCTTTTTCTATCTGAAACTACCTGTCGACTGAACTACATGGGAAAGACAATTAAATATGTATTCATTAAATGAATATTACTTTTGAAAACAAAAATATTTGAGATTGGTCTTTTTTGAATCAATTAAAATTGAATGCAAACAATAATAAATCAAAAGCATATACGATATACGGTGATCAACTGTAGGTAAATGAAGAGTGCATATTCGAAGTCAAATTAAAATTACCTCCAAATACCTTACAAGGTGCATGAGACTGTCTGACAGAGAAAAACTACTTTCCTGACAAGTCAATCACGACAAAAATGTGTCACTTATCTAACACACTATGCAAACTGGAAATCAATGGAACCATTGAAATTCGAAAAATAAAAATTTTTGGAAGTTATTTTTTAAGCAAATGTGAATAGTAAAACTTTTCTGCGATAGTTGCTGTCCGGAACAATATGAAGCGTATATGAAATCATTCATTTATTTATTCATTTATATTCGAACATTAAGTTTAAGATTAAGATTTGTGATAGTTCAGTTTTTTCATTTCATTCCCTTTCGTCTTTTAACGAATTGAATTCACGAAAACTAGTTCTTACGGAATTTCCGTATGAAGCTTTATTGTTTCTCATACCTACATGAATACCATATGAATTTCATTTCGGATTATAAATTAGTTCCATACCTTTCAGTCTGCTGGTTTTGAGTCTCATGAATTGATTATTCATTTAATGGTTTTACATATTAACGGTTTTTTCATGTATCGTTATTACGAAATGAATTCTGCTATCCTATATACATCCCACCCTCTAAGCGCATTTGTGCATGCTAAAATAATTTACGAGCATCCCACTTCTGAAGAAACATGTTTGTTCCTCCTGTTATTCAGCGCGTAATTATCCGCTCGTTTTCAGTCTTGCGGTTGCGTTTATCAGCTTTCGCAGATTCCACACAAAAACTCTCGCATACGCAGTCCACAATCCCGAATTCGGAATTCGTCTCTGTTAATAACAGTAATAAACAATTCAAATCGGAGCACGCTGTACCCGATTGAGCTCAAAATGCTGAATTGCCAGCGTTCTGTGGTTATTTACGCGTAAAATTTGAATTGACAATAGCAATGTGGTTTGTGGCCAAACAGGGTTTTGACTTCTGAGCTAATATATTGTGTTTAATCATGTTTCCGCCAATTAACGGATTCTCTTTATAACGTATTCTGAACTTCGTTACACCACATCTGGCCACTCAGTAAACATTCCGTAAACATATTCATGGATGGATGAAATCCAGTTACGGGTCACGTAACCATTTATCTCAATCTGCTGTAGTTTTAACCTTTCGAAGGTTTGATACAGAAAAAATCTTCATGTCGGTAGCGCAGCGATTCGATGTCAGCGCTTGAAACTTTTGCTAGTGCTGAGCCAGGCCTGAGTATGAGAGGTTTTTTCTCAAGTTTCTCTGAATCTATAGACGACCACATGTCTTGTTGACAAGCGAGTGTGACATGCGTTGCCTCGATATCAATCCCTCTTTTGCGTGCTTGCTTGAAGTGCGCATCGACCACTCGGGGTGGTGCTGCAGGTTTTGTGGGTTTTCCTACATTTAAAAAAAACATACACCACCAAAAAGTTCTGGACCGCCACGTAAATAATAATAATAATAGTCGTCCTCTACCCGCACAGTATACTCTATATAAATGTGCATGAATTTTTTTTTTTTCCGTTAGAAATTTCCCAGTCAGGCCCTATCTCCGAAGCATCGATACTTCCGAAGGGCGCGCCGATTTATTCACTCCAATAACCGCTCCCCACACCGTGGGGTAAGTGACTATTGGGTCCGAGAATTATGTGCTCCGAGCTGGTGGTATGAACAAAGGATTGTGGTCTTCTGCATTCGTCCGGCTAAGATTCCTGTCATATTACGGCAAGCCCGTATGATTTTTAGGCTCGAGAGCAGTGTGTTTATCATTCAACCAAGGACCTCTATTATCAGCACCACCATTTTGACAGAATGGTTTGGGTATGGGTAAAGCCTGCGGAGTTCAAAGAGTAGGTCTCGATATTTAGTGCGTTGTTCCTCCTCTTCACGGACGATGTTCGTTTCGCCAGGACCCGAAAATCCATGATGGAAAATCACCTCAGTCTTATGGTCGAGGAGGACGACATCGGGCTCATTGGCTTGTATTTGCCTGACGGTGGGGAATGAGTAGTTCCAATAGATTCGGCACTTGATCACTTCAGCCCACTTGATCTGAGGAATGCGAAGGTCAGAAACCCCATGCATTGGCTTATACTTATATAGCAGTAGGAGACTCACACTTTCTGTAGCTTTGACGTGGGGTTTTTGCTAAACTGGTACCAATTTGGTGACAGATTTTGAGTTCGTCCGTTCAGTGTCAAATACGAGACCGAATTCATCGGCTGTTCGGGATGCTGCCTCGAAGAGAAATGCTTCTGCTTTTTCATGGTTGCACTAAGCAGACAAGGGTATCTGAACTCCTGATGACTTTACAGGCGCCATCCAGTACCATTCTGTTGTGTAGACGCTCCAAACTCAAAAGTCCACGGCCTTCCCGCTGTCTGGGGAAGTATAACCATGGACCAGACGATTTAGCATGCAACCTCCTATGAAGATGCATCATTTTGCGAGGTTTTACGTCGGGTTGTCGCAGCATTTCCTGAGTTCATTTCTTACTCCAAAGGAGTAGAATCAGAACAGCAAGCATATTAGTTGCAGCAACTTTGTTCTTCCACGAGAGTTCTGATGTCCAAATCTGTCAGAGTTTAAGCTGATACTTGCCGCGGTGTTTTCAACAGTGGTTACCTCTTGGGATTGGTGTTGTTCTACCCCTAGCTGAACGTTTTCTCCGTATCCATAGCATCGTTTTCTTTTGAGATGAACCGTGGAACAGTGGTCAACTTTGAACTCCATTTCGATAGCATGTGTGAACTCTTCCATCACTCTTAAGGACTGATGAAGTCCTTTTCTCCTAAGGCATATAGTATGAGGTCATCCTTGTAGAACAGATGAGTGACCTCATGCTTCCGGTTGCTGAGGGTGCCGCAGTTGTATCCGCGGGTTTTTCGTAGTTAGTGCAATGGACAATGGCAATAGGGAGATGCAGAGGAGAAATGGGCTGAGGATGTCTCCCTGAAACAGAGCCCTCAACTTGCTCTGTTTGGACTCTGACTTGACCATAATATCTTATAGTGAAGCGAGTCCTCTAGAACGGTCTCAGCTGTTTGATCGGGTACCAAGGCAAGGCATCTGATCAAATACATGATGAATTCACTCTTGAGATTGCTACTATCAACTTGACAAAGCTAGAAGATCCCGTATATGAACTTGTATGAACTTAAATATTTATGTTAAATTAATAAGCAAAATAATCACAAATAATCGAAGATTCAATAAGGGACAAGAATAAATTAATTGTTATTGACACCGATATGAAATTATAACAAGAACTGATCATGAATGAATATAAACGAGGCAAGATAAGTTACTAACATCTTAGGGATGTGTAGAACAATAAAGCTCGTGGCTCACGGTGAAATAGTTTGGTCAAATTGCCTTCAAGTGACGTCATTTCTAGTGGTTTGCTTCAAGTTTTGTGAAGTAAACCGATATAACTTACGTCACTTCGGAGTAGTTTGATCAAACTATTTGACCGTGAGCCATGGGCTTGACGTTGTTCAGTCAAAATACATTGAATGCACTAAAGCTTGAATGAAAGAATCGTAATGGCTGATAGGAAAGTTGATTGGAAGAATCAACTTTCCAGAACAATCAGAAAGATTTGTTTATGAAACTAAATGAATCAGACAATACATAACAAACTGAAAGATCACATCTGGAGGATCTTGAGTTGAAATTACGACTGACCATTATTTCAAGTTACTATCCGAATTTCGAATATATTGCCTCTCACAGAATTATCAAAATCTGAGCAATAAAAAATATTTCTCTGTTCAGAAAATATTTATTTCACACTCCAACACCTAAAAGTAATCTCAGAAGTGTTTATCTATCAAATGATCTTTTGTAACATGTACTTCGAGGAGTTTCTAAAGTTGAAGATCAAGTTGATGACTGACACTGTAATCAGATACTTTCACGAGTGATCGATATAGATACAGTAAGTCTGCTTAAGTTCGCACCATATGGAAAACTTTTTTATTATTGATTGTACGAAAAAAAGTTCTTCTTTATAAAAAGTTCTGCATGGTCTTGACCCTAAAATGCAACCATCAGATAATAATTTTTATCAGTCGCACACGCGTTTTTTAAAAAAATATTAATTTGGCTCAAGAGTAAATTACCTTTATTTTTGACAATGTCGAAAATTGTTATTAAGAAAAGTTGATCAGAACTTAAAACTACGTTCAAATGGGCAATTACATCCTATTACATGAAAATAATCTTTTGTTATCTACAATATCAATGCAAATGTAACTGTAGTTACGAGAAATCTAGGATACACTGATAAACGAATGATTTTTTGAGAGCAAGAATTGTTTGACAGTGAACGTCAAATAAAATTTGTTAACATGTCGATGATATTCTGTGTGGAAGAAAAAGTAGAAATTGTGTTAATCATTGGTGGTAATTATAAAACGTATCGTAAAGCAGCTGAAATATTCAACAACAGACATCAAGAGAAAAATATACACCATACATCGATAATGAGAATTATGGAAAAATTGAAATCATGTGGAGATGTTAATAATAAACTCACAAACAAACCTCGAAAACCTGTTGCAAGTGAGGAGATGAAGTTGAATGTTATGTTATCTGCAGTGGAAGAACCCAAATTGTCTTTGCGAAAATAAAGATACAATATAAAAAAATTTTAAAGAGAACAATTTTCATCCATATAAACCACAATATATCCATACGTTAAAACCTGGAGACTACGACAGATGACTGGAATTTTGTTTTCTCATCCAAGGAAAACTAGAAGACGATCCTTTTTTGGCTAGGAAAATAATTTTTTCAGTCGAAGCTACATTCACGTCTAATGAAACAATGTCTTCGCAAAATTGTCGATGGTGGACTGACTCCAATCCTCACTTCACGATTAAAACTCGCGATCAATATTATTTTAAAACTAACGTTTGGTGCGACATTTACAAGGATAAAATAATTGGCTCTTTTTTTTCGACAATCAATGACTTCTCAACGATACCTGAATTTTTTACAAAATCAGTTGAATGATTTTCTTCGTGATCTTCCAAGACATGAACGGCAATAGGTATGGTACCAGCAGGATGGCGCAACATATCATAGTACGATGGAAGTAAGGCAATACCTTGAAAATATCTTCAATGGAAGGTTAATTCATAGATATTTCGATACTTTTTGGCCAGTTAGGTCGCCAGATTTAACCCCATTAGATTTCTTCTTCTGGAGCCAAAAGAAAAGGTATATCAACAAAGGCCATCCACAAACATAGAACATATGGAGACAATTATTACGGAAATAATTCAGGGTATAACTCCGAATATTATTAAAAATGTATTGAGGGAATTTTCTTCTAAACGGAAACCTGTATCGTAAGAGAAGGCGGATACGTTGAAGCAATAGTGAATTAGTGATAAACTATCACACGCTTGTTACGCAATTGACATTACTAGCACTGTGTTCATGTAGTTCATAATTATAGTAAAATAAATAATTTTGTTATGTATTATTTATTTTGATGCATCATCAAAATAATGCAACAATGGGTATAAGAGACGTAAAGGTTATCAAATTTTCAACGAATAAAGAGATAACAGATAAAAGTTTCCAATATTTTCAAAAATAAATTTACTTTACTGTTGGTCATAATTAATATTTACTCACAAACCTCGTATACGACTGAAAAAATTCTATATCTGATGGTTGCATTGTAGGTTTAAGACCATGCAGAACCTTTTATGAAAAATAACTTTTTTTCGTAAAATTAATAATAAAAAAGTTTTCCATATGGTGCGAACTTAAGCAGATTCACTGTATATTAATTACCACTGGAGAATATATTTCGTTTGCGAGTGATCATTTCCAAATAATATTTCGGGTCTTATTAATTGTATATATGTATGGGTACAGTATTGAAATAATTTCAATTTTTATATCCGCTACCTAGTTTGTGTGTATTGACCAGTTCGTTCGCAATTTGATCGCTGATTGGAAATTAATTCCGAATTATCGATTCAGAAATAATCATGTCAGCCATAGTCATTTATGTCTACACATGTCACCCGATTGACTAAATAGAAGCACCAGGAAGCCGATAACGAGAGTTCCTTAATTAGAACAGAATAATATATTACCTCAAAAGACAAAGCGATGTTGAGCCACAAACCGCATTCCGATTTGTCAATTTGAATTGAACGCGTAAATAACCGCAAAACAAATTCTCGCAATTTGACATTTCTGTTGAGGAGAGCGTGCTTCTATTTAATTGTTTATTAGAGTTTGTTACTGGAGACGAGTAGACACTGACAGTATCGATTTTCGCAAAGATCACGTAAAAGTAGATCTTCATCAATTCATAAGATGAAAGATGGATGGGGGACAATATTCAATGCTTAATATCAAGTAGAACTTTCAATAAATAGTGTCCTCCTGGAGGAACATCGCACAAATAGATATCAGATGTAATTCAGAGGTCTTAGGAGGGAAGTAATTGTTTTTCACTTTGTGGGATATTGTGATAACAGGTTTGAATTTACCTTATCTGCTGTCTTTAAAATTGCTTCTGGGAGCTCTTCGTATGACTAGGGCTTGGCGAGACCAAGACCAGACTGGCTCAGTCTTGGACTTAGTCTTGATAGTCTTGGTATCGATCAATTGTCCTAGAGTTTATATGCATATAATAGGCATTTCGTATTTTTCAGTCTTAAACAATTGTTAATTTGTACGGGTAAAGTAACCGAATAAATTTCTCATTTCACCTTTCTGTACTTAATTTTTGCCTGAATTCTAAATTTTATTTAATTTTTATTTTACAATATGCGTATTTACCTATGTGATATCCATAATGCTCTGTATTCTAACTTTCACTAATCAGTATCTGTTTTTCAATGAATGAATATGTTATCTACCTTTCATTTGGTATTTTCAAATATAAATATACCCCATTTACAGGGTGAGTTAATGCATGGTCACTGGTCTCGCGCATGGCGTCACACGTTAAAAGGTAAGGGCTACGTCTTCCCTAGCTCGCACAAATATTCAACCTGAAATTCAAATAGGTGTGCATAAATATACAAGATGATTTATTAAAAATAAATAATCGTTGCCAAATTTAGTTGGAACTGACAACGCAGTATCAAAATATTTTCAAAAACTTCAAATTCAAACCAAATTACTTCTGTATTACATTTTTTCTATCTTCAATAGTAGGAGGTATGGTCCACTGCGACCTTACAATATACACCTGACTATTGTAAACTGTAAAACTGCAATACTTAATTTGAAAAATGTATTTTTGATTTTGAATGAACAAAAATTAAAAACCTACCAAATGAAAAATAAATAATTGAAAATGCCATATGATTTTTCATCAGATTTTTCTTAATAATGAGTAGACTTACTTTTCTTTTGAGACCAAGACCAAGACTCTTGGGACAGAGTCTTGGTCTTGGTTGTGGTCTCGAAAGTCAAGTATTGCTCTTGGTCTTGGTCTTGTCCAAGACTAGTCTTTTGGTCTCGCGAAGCCCTACATGACGAATCCATTAAAATATTGCTTTTATTGAAAATAATTTGAAAAATTCGGAGTCTGTCTCTTCAACACTTCGACGAAACTTTGACGTCTTGATGACAACTTGGTTGTCATAGCAAATCTTTTGTTAACAAACCACTTAACTCAGCTCAGACTGATTGTTAAGTTTTGAAAAATGTATAAGGTAGATTATATAATAGTTTGAACAGTAATAATAATATAATAACGTTAAACTGACATATTTTGATTTCCCGCACTAGTGCGGGAAAGTGACACTTTCAGAACTGAATTGCGTGCGGGAAAGTGGGTGAAAACGTACAGTTTTAAAAAAAATGTTTTCGAGTAGTCGAACATCATTCTGATGAGTCATTCCACCGTACAGTATTTGTTTGGCATCCAATGATTTCTTCTTATTCCCGCAGGTCAAAAATATGCTACAAGGTCAACGTTTTTCGAAGAATGAAGAAGAGGTTCACGCGTTCAAATTACATGTTTTGGAGGTACCTTAGTCGAAATGGAAGAAGTGCTTCGAAAATTGGTTGAAACACGTGTAGAAGTGTATTGATCTTAGTGTAGAATATTTAAAAAAACAATAAAGTCATTTTCGATTATAGATATCTGTATTCATTTGTCAATCTCCAAACTCAAGTAGCAACCCCCCGTATTATACTTTTCAGCGAGTCATCGTGTCCAGAATTAGAATGTCAAAGTACATGAATTTTGTCATATGGTTTGCTGGCTGGATCGCCCGGTAGCGATTTTACAAAATATACTTAACACCATCACAAACTCCGCCCACAGTCGCACATCATCATAAAATCCAAAAATATAGCGGCCCCAGCACGCCGTTACTAAATATACTTGACACCAGCGCATATTTACACATCCTCACATACGACGGCACTAAGGAGCTGACATCAAATCACGATGTACGATATATGTATTTTGATGATTATGAGGTACTCAAGGCTCCAGAATCAATATCAACGGTAGTAGAAAAATCAATGATGGCGGTCGCCATGTATTTTAACAAATGGCATCTGTGTAAAAAAGCATGGTAGTCCCCATGACTGGTGTTCTCCTACCGTTTCCCTTCAATAATTTACTACTATGTAATATAATAAAAACCTTAGCCACAGCAACGCGTGGTCGGGTCTGCTAGTTCTATATTATGTACTTCTGCTTGGAAGATGGTTAGTGTGTTACTAAGGGGTTTTGAGAGCCTGAAATTTGGTCCTGTAACAACCACTCCAACCCTTTTGTCCATCTTAGATCCATCTGTATACCACACTGATGCATCCCTTCCCAGTTGAGGTCCGTTCTTTGTGCAAGTTTGGTGGATGTTTATGACCACTTCAAACTGCATGTCGAAGTCGAACCTAACTGGCATGAAATCTGTCGGTTTAGACATGGCTTTTAGGGAAATGTGTTTCGAAATCTTTAAGTGTCCGATCAGATCTCCTGCTTTTAAGTTTTTTGTCTGGTGAGCTGGCGTATATTTTGTAAAATCGCCGCCCGGTAAACAGGTTGAAATGGAAGGCATACGGCCTCGGAGCGAAAATTGATAAATCTGTGTTTTTATAATGATCATTTAGACTGATTAAATCTGACTGAAGGAGTTTCAGGTATGGAAGATACATTAGTTTTGCGCATTTTCAATTTTTATTTTGTTACAGAAAACATTTTATGTGAAATATTACTTCATAACATCAGTGGACGGTGTGAGCCTTTAATCGATCAATGTATTGTTGTACTTTTTCTTTTCTGTCTTCCGCTTCCTGTTATGGACTTGGTCATGACCATCATACTGCCATTTAATGAACCTTATGAAGAAACTTCTACCTCAGGCGATATTTCATGGACATTCAAGTTTATCGTTCCGTAAAGCAGGAAATGTAGAAAACATTGCTGTCGTACATGCGACGTTAAATTGCATAGGAAATGAAAAACCAATAATATTATACAGGGTGTCCCGAAACTATGGTGCCAAATTGAAACAGAAGATTCCCCTTGAAAAATAAATAGGACTTTCCTGATATTTCTTTCCCCAAATGTCGTTCATTGCAGAGATACAGGGTGTTGAATATGAAAAATTAAAAGTTATTTTTATTCATAACTTCCAGTTCTGAAAATTTATCAAAAAAAATTTAAAGAGTATTTGTGTTCATTTGGTGCTTTATTTCGAGAAAGAAAACACATTTTCAGTTGTTACCAGTGGCGTACAAGAAAGGCATCATGGTCCCTTTTCTCCTCTATTTTTTACGCCACTGGTAAAATCAGGAAAATTATATATTTTTCACATTTCTCATTCAATTTTCAATAAGAATGTATACTTGTTTGAATCCGGAAAAACTAACCGTTTTCAAGATAATTGCGCTTTTATGAATGAAAACATACTAGTAACGAAAAATTTGTTCGGCAGAAATATATTTTACAATCCTGATTACTGGTCCAAATAACATCTAACTGATTTCTTTAAAAAATAGAGCACCCATTGAAGAAAGGCATACCTTCAAATTTAGTTGTTTTTTTTGTAACTATGAAAGTTGCCTTTTTATTTTCCAGTTTCAACGCCCTGTACCCAGCAAGAAAAAATGCATGTGGAAATGTCATTGATTTTTTTGGTAGAATAACTAGTTGTAAGTTTAACCAGTAATTAGGATTGTAAAATTCACTTCAGCCGAACATTTATTTCATTACTAGTTACGTTTGTATTCATAAAAGCGCAATTATCTTGAAAACGGTTGATTTTTCTGAAATGAAACAAGTATACATTTCTTACTCAAAATTGAAAGGGGAATGCGAAAACTTATTAATTTTAATGATTTCACCAGTGGTGTAAAAAATAGGGGAGATAAGGGACCATGATGCCCTAATAGTACGCCACTGGTAACAACTGAAAATGTGTTTTCTTTTTTGAAATGAAGCACCTATTGAACACAAATATTCTTTAAATTTTTTTCAGACACTTTTAGAACTGTGGAAGTTATGAATAAAAATCACTTTTATTTTTTCATATTCAACACCCTGTATCTCTGCAACGGACGATATTTGAGAAGAGAAATATTAGGAAAGTCCTATTTATTTATCAAGAGGAATCTTCTGTTTCAATTTGGCACCATAGTTTCGGGACATCCTGTATAGACTGTAAAAATCTACATTTAGAGAGTTTTACAGATAATTTGAAGGATGGCGATTTGACGATGGTATTCCGTATCCGTTACTGCGGATGAATTACCTACAAATTCAAATTCTTCATTATCAGTTATCAATTTGGCAATACAATTGACTTGTCAAATAGAGTTTGGTTTTGTAATACTTATTGGTTGGTATGCACTAACATTTACAGAAAATATAAAATTTAACAAGATTATCAAAAACTATTAATTCAATAAAGATAACCTTCGAAATAACTAAAATTATAAAAGCCATTGTTAATAGGAATATTTCTCGATCTTTTTAAAAAATCTTATACAGTGTAACCCATTTACTATGAAAACTCTCTAACGTATACACTTTTCAAACGATTGTAATTATTTGTTTTTTTCATCAGGTAATGAAAGAGTTCACCAGGACACCAAAGGATACCAAATTTCATGAATGAGACTTTATTTTCCCTTTCACAGCCAACTATTCTTTTGTTTCTAGGTCAAAATTCTAAGAAAATATTAGTATTGTTTTAGAAAAAACTGACTAAATTACGTTAAAATGCGACCATCATATCAATAATAATAATAAATAATATATCTATGAAGAAATAAGATTTGAAAAATATTTCGTATAATCAACCCATCACAACAATTTCAGAACATTCATCTAAATTCTGGCTACACCACCGGATGCAGGAAGTCTGAAAATGTCTCTGCTCGGAATTTCATCGAAATCTGTTCATATATAAAAAATATTAGGGAACAAAATTTAAAGAAAACAAGGTTCTGTAGAATTTTATACGTGTGTCCAAGAAGAGGATGGTATAGCATTGGGATCTCGGAAACGGTTGAAATTACAATGTTGGTTAAATTATTAGAGGAAAGTTTCACAATCCAAAGACCTTTTATATGGAGTTTGCAGAAATGGGGTATCTTTTTTGGATTTTGAGATATTTTGAATGTAGTAAAATTTTGTTTTTATTTATTATTTCTGGCGTTATTTCAAAAGATATCATAACATAAAAAATACATTTTCATTGCCACTTTTTGAGCAAAACAGAATTTTACTAAATCGTTTCGTTTCCGAGGAACCTTTCAAATCAATTTTTTATTCTGAAATACGTCATACATCATTTATAGGTGATTTTTAGCTTATTTCAGGCATTATTTGAGATCATTGAGGGAAAACCTCCGATTACGGCTTTGAATGCTTGAAAAATATTGATTTGAGAATGTCATTATTGAAAGTCAATATTACCTGTTTCATATCATTATTTCTTCAATGATAATTGATACTATTAAATGAATGATTAGTTGATGAAGATTCCTCGGAACAAAAACGTCATGAAAATATATAGAAGTCATCGTTTTGAGTACAAAAAGTGGCAATGAACATGTATTTTTCATTTTTCATATCTTTAAAAAAAAACGAAAATTAATGAAAACAAATTTCGAAAATTTAACTTTATTCTTTCTGCATATTGATAAACCTAATAGTCGAATTTGACATATGTCACGTGACTACCAATATGGCGGCAATTTGGCAAAATTTATTACGAATTGGCAAAAGTAGGGTTATTTGTAAAGATAGCAAAGAAAGTGTTTTGTGAAAGTTGTTTATGATTTAATTTTATGCCGACATGCGGAATTTGAAACATCTATTCGAAAGAATTGAAAATAGCAATTTTTTCCAAATATGTTTTTATTGATTAAAACATAGCTCTTTTTTTGGTTGGTATCAACTCATTTTGAGGAGATCATTCTGAACCTAAATAATGAAATGGTTTTTTTCTAGGTTTGTTTCCAAATGGTAGTGCAAAATTTATAAAAACTAGTTTTTACTATGACTCCTGCTGTTGCAATGGTTCATATCTTCCAACTTCGTTCGATTTTTTTCAAAGTTGTCAAACTTGAAGAGTCAACTTAGGCCACTTTTCTTGACCATAATCAAGTTTTGTAAAAAAAGAAGGAAAAGAATATGTATTCCGCAGTACAACGTAGAAGATTTTCTAATTTATCTACTTCATTTTTATTATTTCCTCAAAAATATTCTCATTTTCATATCCATAAAATAATTGATGAGGGTTGAGTATTGAGGGTTAATGCGCTTTAATCGGTAAATTAAAAAAATAAAAAATTTCAATAAAGTAAAAGGGAAACAAATAATATTTTATTTTAGGAACCATAACAAACATATGAAAAGTAAGTTAATTAGTGATGATTCTAGCCCTCAGTAGTCTGATATATAAATATCGCGTTCCTTTTTACTTCTCATATTTGTTCTGGTTCCTAAAATAAAAAATTATTTGTGTCTTTCTCACTTTATTGAAAAATAATCTCTTAATGAACATTGGTTGGTCGGTGGCTCAGTGGCTAAGGTCTCTAGCAGTGGAACTTCTAGCTCGCATCAGACAGACGTTCGAGGCTCCGGTACGGAATCTTTTTCTCAAGTACACGGGTCTCTTTAGGTGGCCACATGCCATGTTGTTAATCAAGTGTGATGTGAGTTGCCTAGATGCCAATCCCGACGTCTGGTGCTAGCTTGAAGTGCGCACCGACCAACCGGGGTGGTGTTGTAGGTTTTCCGGGTTTTTGTACAGCTGAAGAGGGAATACACCACCGAAATCATCAGTAGTCGCCCCGGAGAGCCACGCAAATAATAATATTAGCCGTCCTCTCCCGCACAGGCTATGCCTTTGGGTTCACTCTATTAGTGTTTATGAGGGAGTATTATTATTATTATTATTATTAAAGATAAGAATATTTTTAGGGAAATAATAAAAATGAAGTAGATAAATTAGGAAATCTCAAGTTTCTACGTTGTACTGTAGAATACATATTGTTCGCCTTCTTTTTCCACAAAACTTGATTACGGTCTATATACCCCATATGAGCCGTAGTGGTCGTGATGGTAGAGCGCTTGCCTCGCAATTACAGTAGCGTGGGTTCAATTCCCAGCATAGTCACTGGTCTCGTACTAGGAATCGCACGTTGAAAAGTAAAACCTCGTTAATCCTTGGCTCGCACAAGTTTCAACTTCTGAGGGCTGTCGTTCGTAGTGTGACGACAGCTGGTTAACGGAAAAAAGAATTTAAAACAATTTTTAAACATTGATTCTCACGCATTGATTTCAAGTAAGTTACTAAGTAAAAACACTGGTTATATTTTTTACGCACAGTAATTTGTTAGTTCGATGACAAATTACATTCGAGAAGAGTACCTACCTGAAAACTTCTTCTATTTTGATCAGGAGCAGACGACAAAATTCACACGTTTCAATTTTGGAAGATTATGTTTGGAAGAACAATGTTGTAAATATATTGAAACTTACCAGATGATCTGAGAACGATGTGTAATAAATGTGAGAAAACAGGTGGTATTGGAAGTCACACTTACCTGAAAACAAAAAAATAATATTATTCTAATCTAGTATTATAAGGGCTTATAATTTATTTCCATCGGTAATTTGATCTATCATACCCTTTTTCGAGGACTACAATATAAATATATGAATAGTGCAATTTGAGATTTTTTTCAAAATTCAATGAACATTTGTGTATATAATTAAAATGTACGAGATACTTGACAGAAAAATTTGATTGGCAGATATATTACTTTCATGTATTATCATTTCATAAATGATTTTAATGATAAACAATATACAGTATAGTGCAAATGAATGGAATAAATTTATTAATTTGTAATTGGGCGACCCTAGAGAAAAATCCTGAAACCCGTCGATTTTCATTATCAACCGCAAATTCTGTCAAATATTCTTTATATTCTGACGTCATCTGTGTGAGCGTTATGACGTCATAGATGATCTTTTTAAATACAAATGTAGTCATATGATACGTCATTTAAAAGGTATTTGTTTCATTTACCTATCCAACTATATTGAAAAATTCGTCTAATTGTGTTTGTATGCTGAAAAAAAATTCTTTAAAAATTACAGATCGCTCATTACAAAATTATTGAATTCTGTTTTCGATCTCTGTAAGTACCCGAGAACGAATTTTGGAAAAATCGTCACTGGGAACAAAATGATAGTTTCTTACTTGATTTTTTTGTCGGTTTACAAATGTGGGTCTCATCGAAAGTGCTACATTCGTATTAAATTCACACGGTTTGTCGAATGTTAATGGTCATATTAGTATACATATTCAAAAATTATCAATTTGAAGCTTACTGAAACAGGAATAATTGAAATTCTTATAATGATTAGTTGTGGTGACGTAGAAAGAAGTTTGTACTCTGTTCGATAATAAATTTCCTAACCGAGAACCAATTTTACAATCCACGGTGAGCAAAATTGAAAAGAAATTCATAGAAACAGGTTTCGTCCCCAAAGGCATAGAGAAACAAATTCCAGAAAACAAGAAACTAGACATTATATTAGCTTTTCAAGATAATCCTCATACCAGATCAAGGCAAGCAGCATTAGATGATGACGTTGACCATTCAACAGAACTTGGAACGCTGAGAACGGAGAAGTGGCATCCCTACAAAGTTAGTTCAGTTCAGGAGTTTCTGGAAGACGATTTTGATAAAGGAATTGAATTTTGCGAAATTATGATGGAAAAAATAGCAGAGATCCGATGTTTTTACGAAAAGTTCTTTTTTCTGATGAAGCTTCATCTTCTAAACAGTGATGTCAATCGTATAAGACGTGTCGGCATTGGGCTACTGAAAATCCACATTGGATGCAGGAATATCATACTCAATACCCAGAGAAATTGAATGTTTGGGCAATAATTATAAGGAATACGATAATAGAACCATATTTCTTGGATGGGTCCTTGACAGGTCCTTGATATTTAGAATTTTTGCAAAACGTCTTACTACCCAAATTGAATTGGCTGTTCGCAAACAGAAAAGATTTGTAGCTGCAGCAAAATGGTGCGCCGCCACACAATGCTGTCTTGGTGAGAAGCTACTTGAACAACGTTTTTTCAGATTGTTGGATAGGGCGAAAAGGATCAATTGCCACCTAGGTCACCACATTTAAGACCTCTGGATTTCTTTTTATCCGGATACTTTAGTTTACCAAAATATACCATAAAATATCATTGATCCCAAAAACCGCATATGCATCGAGATGGGACGAATCACTCAGGAAGTTATTGGAAGAGTTCGAGAAGAATTTACTGCTCGTCTATCCCACAGTATTATAGCAGATGGCCGGCAGTTTGTACATTTGCTTTGAAGTTGTTTGTATTCATTGAACGGGAATTTTCTTTTATTAATACTATTGTTTGTTAGAATAAAAAATCAAATTACTTGAAATAATTGATATGGTTGGATAGCTGATTGAAAGATCTTTCCAATGACTGATCACATGATGACATCACGCTCACACAAATGACGTCACGAATATAAAAAATATTTGACAGAATGCGCGTTCGATAATAACAATCGACGGGTTTCAGGATTTTTCTGTAGGGTCGCCTCATTACGAAATAATGAATTTATTCCATTCATTTGCACCATACTGTATATTAGTAAATCTTGCTGAAGTTTTCAATATCCGTGTTTTCATTCATATTATTTGGCAATTATTGTTTTTAAATTTTTTTCCACCTGTAAAATTTCAAATTCGTCATAGTTTATGATATATGGCCATTGTCCAATATATTTCTAGTTGAGGCACTAGAAGTTTCTTTCAGTTTTTCGATTGCTTGTTAATGAATAATTTTTTTCCAACTCAAATACGATTTTTTGCAATTAAAACAAGAAATTCCATGAACTAAATTGGACCCATTGATTGAGAGTTTATTTTTGTGAAGGACAACATGGTGTTTCAGTTGGTTGCCTTCAGTCAGATTACTGAAATCAAAATTATCCGTTGAAGAATCCAAAATCACATTAACCCTCCACCGACATTCACATTCTCAAACCCCATCACTTGTGATTTATAATAATTTGCAGGTGCCAAACTCTCCTAACGGAATGATATATATTTGTTTACCCGGATGTCACCCAGAAGAGCCAACAAACAAGATCGATGGTTAAATAAAATACTCTAGAGACGAGAGTGTCTAGATCGATGTGACGAGAAAAGAGGTTATGCTCAATAAAAATAATCCTAATCGAGTTACGCTGATGAAATGATAATATATATAGTTTTTTCTGAAATGTTGAGAGCCACTTGGTTCGTATAATTCAATTATTTTTGAAAAACAGATTAAGTTCCAGCCATGGAATGAAAACGGGAATTTAGGGAGAGTATTCATGATACTATTTTGCAATCAGCTTGGTTGAATATAATAATCAGCTGACATTCTGCATGGTGGAGGTACAGTAAAATAGTTTCCTTAAAATTTAATTAATGATCCTACAGGTTTATACCTATAGCCTAGGTATGTCTGAAAATGATTTCGATCACCTTATTTGTGAATTAGGGAGATCATTGTTTTTTTAAATATTGTATTCGCACGTACATTCGATATGTTGTATAATATAGCATTGAATGGTTCATCAATCAGTAAAAATAAAATTATTATTTCACAGCTCTTTAAATCTCTGAAAATAATTGCACACAGACACAGAAATTCAGATATATACCAATCACACATTATTTAAAACTGCAAAAACACTGTTCAAAAACTGTGTGTTGTATTCTGAGGTGAAATGTTTTAATTATCTACCAAAGAATGATATAATTGAAAAAATAAAATGTTTCAGTTTACGTTTTTTATAGTTTTTATCTTGGGATTCAAACTGTTATTTCAATTATTTCAACCGATTGTTTCTGTTGTGTGTCACTTATGATTTTTTGAATAATCTATGTTTTGTGGAATATTCACATTTCTATTGATATTTCAGTGAGAGAGGAAAAAATATACTTTATTATCGAAGAAACATATTCTTATTGAAAAAGCTTGTAAGATATAAAAAATTTAAATATTATCAAGTACACGAATGTCAATGAAAATTAAAAAAATATTTATTTAACACTCTCTAAAACTGTTATTTATTATCCGATTCAGAAGTTTTTTTTAATAGATAGATAGATAGAGTATCAATAGTTCCAGTTGAGTGCTATAAATTCGTAATAGAAATTTCAACGCCCACTTCGAATTTCTTTCAAAGTCAAAAATCCAAAAACCATACTAGTGATTATTTTAATTAAAATTTGATGACGCCACTGAATTTGTGATGCATTTAAATGGGTTCGACTAAAATAAAAAAAATAAATTATTTTGTTTTTAACAGAAATGTGAAAGGGAAATTCTTATCATTTTATCTAAATATTTCGAATAGTCGTCATTCTTTCATAAAATATCGTTTTTCTACAGTGAAAAGTTTAATGCGAGTTCTAAGTAGCCTTATGCCTCTCTTCAACTCTTGAATATTGTACCAATTAACAAAAACTATTGTTGCAAAACCAAAACCCAGCATCAGCGCTATATTGTCGTCCCATTCGAATCAGATTCATTAAAGAAACTGTAGATATTACCCAAGAAGAAATCCAAGATCATCTTAGATAATAAATTTTAATGGGTATAAGAAAATAAATCATTCAAATTTTAAATATAGTTGTCTCTATGAAACCTTATTTATTGCAAACTACTTTTTACAGCTTAAAGTTAATCATAATGCCATTATAAATCAAAAAATCCAAAGAAATAATTTTGACTGGCTAGATTGGCCCACTGTGAGTCGGTTTGAAAATTAAAATATTAATTTTGTTTAAATTTTTTTCTCAAGCTCTCTGCTCCCTTCTCATAAATATAAACACATTAAACTCATCAACAATTAATTTTTTCTCTCAAACGTTGTTTCCTCAATTTGGTATTCATTCCAACAGTTGCCTAGATATTCCTTTTATTCCAAAATTGCATTTTGTTCATCAAAAATGTAACAAATACAATGCGAATTCATTATATTATCGAAATTATATCTATTTCTTGAATAGGCTCACGGCAACACCCCACATCATTTCATTAAACTTCATGTCATAAATTATAACTTGGAGAACTGCAAATCGCGCGAAAATTGTTAGGTTGACAGTTGTCATTAGACTGCATTTTTAGAGCTCATTTCACAACTCGATATTTGGGGATATACTCCTCCTCACTCTTAATACTTATTGAAAATAATCACTTTAAGAGAAAATATTCAAACTTCACACTTTTTTCTGTAAACCTGTATAGAAACTTCTCCATTAAAAATTCTATCGTAACCTTTGACAGAATTCAACTACTCGAGTAAACAACCACTCGAGATAAAACCCTTATTACGTTCATAAAATCACACCTATGTGTTGTGTTGAAGGTAGCTGAGTGATTTGAAACCTAAATTATTACTGTCAATAAAATCAGTTGATTGGAGCATCAAGGATTTACTGCCTATTTTCCACTTGAGATGAACTTGATAACGTCGTAATAAAGTTATGGCTTTACTAGATAGGAAAATTTCGCGCATCATAATACCACAGTATACAAAATAAATTGGGATAATAGAGGCATACAATGTACGAAGTGATTGTGAATTGTAAAAATACATTTAGGTAAGATTAACTAGAATAGACAAAATAGTATATTGTGTATCTAGTAGTAAAAACAATACATTCCCGGACGACAATGTAAATTGTTGGCCGAGGCCAACAAGCATTGAAGTCTGGGAATGTGCTTTTACTACTAGGTACACATACTATTTTTTCTGAAATCGCAATCAGCATTATCATAGATTAAGGAATTATACTTATTGTTTGCGTGCATTCATTTACTGTCTAAAATGTATACAAGCCGTCAAAAATTTTCCCGGATCGTTTACGATACGGTAAAGTACTTTTTCTACAAGCGTGCGTGTTCCGCCCTATTCCCGCACGCAATTTAGTTTGAGAGGTGTCATATTCCCGCACTAGTGCGGGAAAAATTTTCCCGCACGCTAATGTCACTTCAAGTGAGTTTTTCCCGCACTAGTGCGGTAATAATTTTTCCCGCACGTGAAAGTTTGTTCAAGAGCATCACATAAGATATTTCAATGCTTTTGTAGAAAAAATCTTGATCCTTACTCATACGGAAAGGTCGGCTGCTTACCCGAACTCCGCTTTGCGTCGTTCGGGTAACGGCATTCTCATGCGGGAATAGTACTCTTTCCGTACTTGTTAGGATAATAACTATTCCGGTACAGTTTATTGCCGAAAACGGTCCGAGAAAGTTCGTTGCTTAGCAATACTAGATTAGCGTATTTTGAGGCCTGAAGTTGCTCCGAGAAAGTAGACATTCTTGAACGATTTCAGAAAAATAAATTTTTCTGAAATCGTTAAAATAAATTTTTCTGAAATCGTTCAAGAATGCCCACTTTCTCGGAGCAACTTCAGGCCTCAAAATACGCTAATCTAATATTTTAGTCCGTTGCTAAGCAACGAACTTTCCCGGACCGTTTTCGGCACTAAACTGTAAGGGAAAGTACTTTTTCTGAAATCGTTCAAGAATGCCCACTTTCTCGGAGCAACTTCAGGCCTCAAAATACGCTAATCTAGTATTTTAGTCCGTTGCTAAGCAAAGAACTTTCCCGGACCGTTTTTGGCACTAAACTGTACGGGAAAGTACTTTCCCGTATCGTAAACGATCCGGGAAAATTTTTGACAGTAGACAGTAAATGAATGCACGCAAACAATAAGTATTATTCCTTAATTTATGATAATGCTGATTGCGTTTCAGAAAAAATAGTATGTGTACCTCGTAGTAAAAGCATATGCCCAGACTTCAATGCTTGTTGGCCTCGGCTTATCGCCTCGGCCAACAATTTACATTGTCGTCCGGGAATGTATTGATTTTACTACTAGATACACAATATACTATTCCAGTATCGTAAACGATCAGGGAAAATTTTTGACGGCTTGTGTACATTTTAGACAGTAAATGAATGCACGAAAACAAAAAGTATAACTCCTTAATTTATGATAATGCTGATTGCGATTTCAGAAAAAATGGTATGTGTACCTCGTAGTAAAAGCACATTCCTAGACTTCAATGCTTGTTGGCCTCGGCTTATCGCCTCGGCCAACAATTTACATTGTCGTCCGGGAATGTATTGCTTTTACTACCAGATACACAATATACTATTTCGGTGTGATGAATACATAAAACTCATATTACATCATTTCTTTATCGAAAAATATTTGATTACTTGAATGAAAATTTTATTGACATGACACCGAATCGTGAATCAAGGGAGTGAAAAAATCGTGAGAGTTTACTCGAGCGATTTTTTCATCAAGATATTTACACAATAAAATCTAAATGCAATGTGAAATGTATTCATTCGTAAAAATATGATCCTGAATGTATTTTGGGGGGATTGATTCAGAAATACGGATTTTTCAATAGTTTCCAAATATTCTTGAAAAAATCTTTCAATTTTAAGGGCACGTTGCCATTCACGCCTCATTTGATTACGTGGTCAAATAACATAATCATCAATATTCAGGAAAGCTAGTTCGATTTTTCTGAGAGATTCATGGGCTTGGCTTTGTTTTTAAAAGCTTGACTTGAGCGTAGCTTTCCATTAGCACGCTAAAGCTTCTTCACACCTAATTTCAAGCAATTTTTTACCTCTCTCAAAATTTTAATACACACAGAAAATTATATCAGATACAACCCTTTTCTAGTACTGGCCATCGAAAATGATTGGGAGTTTTTATGGCAGAGCAATAAAAATCTACAGGTACTCATTCATAATTAAAATCAGTATGATTACCGAACAAACCGTTCTAGTATCAATTTTGTTCTGCATTCAATTTAAAACTGTTTAGCAAGTTGAATCGGTGTTTCAACTCGAAACGTTCCTGGTGGAGAATTGAATACCTGATGAAGTAGCCCCATTAATCATTTTTTAAATATATAGATGTTTTTATCTTGTATAAAATGCAGATTACAATTTTTTCACGGACAATTTCATTTGATACTCAGCCGTCCACCGCTTACCTCCAAACATCACTGGCTCAGATAATAATAACAATTATACTTCCTCATAAACACCCCTAGAATGTACCTAAAGGCATAGCCTGTGCACGTAGAGGGCGGCTATTATTATTATCATTATTTGCCGTGGCTCTCCGGAGATGATGACACAGTGTGTCAAAACATGATAACAATATCTCCATTATGGTGATAGATGGGTGATTTTATCAGAAAATTAATACTATTTTCTAAGATCTACAAAATGAATCCCCAACTTTTTTTTAATGGCAATCTGTATCTTTTAGCAGTTTTTTGATTTCTACATGAGAATTATAAGGTATTTTGTGTCAAAACTTTTTTGTCCCCAAATTCGTCACTCATATTATTTGAAATTATAAAGTTGTGCCAAATCCCATTGAAGTAAATTTTTGGTCGAATGTTGTACGTTGGTATGACTCTCTCAAACGATATAACTCTAAACCTGTGATATACAGGATGCGAAAAACAGCTGAAGACACATTGTAGATAAAAATGTGCAAAATCTTCCTTATTTCAAATGGTATACCTTATATGTTGTCAATGCATAAGAAGCTCCAACAAAGGCTCTACAAATTCCACTGAGTATTCCCTATGGTAAATATGAATAATTTTTTTTCTTTTTTTTTATCAATAATGCCAATTCTTCCTATTTCTTCGTCATAATCTAAACGAGCGTCTGTTTAATTGGATTCCTTCGATCTGAATAGTGTTGACATTACATTCTACTTGCCAATAAACAATTCCTGTCCAATTTACCTCATATGAAAATTAAATCAATGGAATCAAAATTTTGATTAAATTGTATCGAAACATTTCGATACAACAACATTCACCAAAGATTTCGGTACTTATACGCACTGGCAGACAAATATTTTGAGCGTCCAAACTAATTTATTTCCAAACAATCCCAACTAATGATTTTAAATAAATCCATTCATTTGCGTATATTTGAAAGGTTGCTGTAGACCGGAAGATAATGGAACAAATTTCGAGATAACTGATATAATTGTAAATATTCCAAAACACCTTTTGATGTGAATGAACAGAGTGGTGATCGAAATTTCAACTTGTTCATCTTTTAATCTGGTAATTAAAGTCATGAGGTGATAATTTGAAGGGCTTGGACTAAAACTATGCATCGAATGAAGTACCTAATTGGAAGGTGTTTCATCGCTAGAAATATGTTACAAACATAACATATATCTCGATCGCAGTCGTCAAATA
This sequence comes from Chrysolina americana, assembly GCA_958502065.1. Lineage (NCBI taxonomy): Eukaryota > Metazoa > Arthropoda > Insecta > Coleoptera > Chrysomelidae > Chrysolina > Chrysolina americana. The sequence continues at coordinate 13,185,161 of OY293417.1, read as the reverse complement.
TCGATCTCGTCGTAAAAAATACCATTCATTAAGAGTACGGCAAAGAAATAGTAAGAATTTTCATTTTTCGAAAAAAATACCGTTTCAAGATAAACTATTGATTTTAATCATAGGAAATATTCAATGAAATTTGAAGAGCCTTTTTGGCGCTTCTTATAGATCAATAAAAAACAGGACGTTCTTTTCAAATAGAGCAGATTTTGCACTCGGTATATCATAGCTCGATTTTAAATGCATCGTTTGAGAGTCACCAACATACAATAATTGACCAGATATTGACTTTAATGGAACTTGGAAAAACTTTATAATTTTGAATATTATGAGTGAAGAATTTAGGGTAAAAACTGTCATGCTAAAATCTCGAAAACCTTTCATTTCTCATTTAGAAAACCGAAAAACTGATGGAAAATACAGGTTGCCATTTAAAAACGATGGGACCTGCATAGAAAAAACTGAACATCCTATGTGTAAGTGTGTTTACTTTTTGTAGAGCTCATCAGAAAATAGTATAATTTCTTCTTCTATGAACATTTGCCAAGTACTCAACAGATATAATTTAACGATCGTAAGAAGTAGTAGTTGTTTTTTGTTGGATACGTGTCAACGAAACTACCCTCTTGTATAGATACGTAAGATTTTAAATAATACACTTGTCATTATCGAACATGTCGAAAATAGTCTGTCATTCTGTGAGGGGTGTTGATTGGACAAAAGTGTAAATCAAAGCTTAACCGGCTTCATTCCATTCGATTATATCATTGTTTAATAGAACACGAGACAGTGCTTTGAGAAGTTACAGAAAGATCTCATGAAATATTGAGCATAGCGAATAATCCAAAAGGAGAAACGTCTATTTTGCGGACAATATATCCTTATCCCAAAGGTAATTTGAACAGGTTGGAAGAAAAGGCTCGTTCAATAATTCAAGAAGCTCCAAATTGTGTGATTATATATTGGGTGTTTTGTTTTCAATATTCAGTTTGAAACGACATGGGAAATTTCGGATGTTTAGGGACCATCCAGACCACCAATCGGGCAACGCAGTTTATTGTGCTGATATTGTTAATAAACAATGCGAAGAAAGTTACTGCTTTCCAATCGAAAGGTGTTTCGACTTTATCTGTGCATATAATACTATTTTGCAAGAAGTGATGATCAGATGATCACTATGCATACAGTTAAAAACTTTCAATAATTCGAGCATGTTAACAACTGCCGAATTATATTGAATAAATGTCCAAAATAGCAGTCTCCAAAGAAATAGCGACTTTCGACCGGTCGATTAAAGTCAACACAGTTATGATACAAGTGGAAAAGCTGTCGCTTCTGGTGAATACTTAGCGATATCCAGAAGAGACTTCGATCATTTTGGCAATAATTTGAGTACTTCATGCTTCAGTAATGATTTAGCTATACGATCTATGTCTTTCGCATCTGTTAATATAATAAAAGTAATCGATTCAACTAAAAATCAATAAAGTACAGGTACAGAGTGATATACCGATTTTAGTAATAAAAACTGTGAAGATTTCATGTCCCCAGTCCTAGTCCATATCATAAACTCATCAATCAGACAGGGTAAATTTTTCTCAAATTTGAAAATAGCTACGGTTATCTCATTAGCTTTGGAATCGCGGTGAATATGAAAGTATCAATATTAGTCAATTTGAGCAAGGCATTTGAAATGAATTTGATATTGAGCTTGGAACTCCACAAGGTAGTGTTCATGGCCTGTTAACATTTTTAATATTAGTTACTGACCTTCATAGTTTTTTGACTGGCGATAAAATTCCCAGGTATGTAGGCTTTACATGCACAATTATATCAGACACAAAAAGATTGCCAAAACAATGAATCAGTTTCAAGATTGGTTTATTGAAACAGATGATGATGAATGTAGGGAATATTACTCTATTTGCAATTCACCATCAAATTGTTCTATCACTTCAAATAACAATGTCATTGAAAAATCAAAATCGGTGGAATTTCTTGGAAAGGACCCCGCACTTTTCTTATATGAAGTGGCCACCGGTCAAATTTTTTGAAACTTTGGTATGTTATTTATTGTACTCGACTAGTAACCAAAAGTGTCAAAGGGCCCAACTCAATCCTATGACGGGGTGTTGAAACTGAAAATTGACCAGATATTCGGATTTTTATTCGTCAACATACGAGCTGAATTTCTGTTAAATACACACGTTCACCACTTGTTTCAGTAATACAAAGGTGAATACGTATGACTAAAATTGTTCATATTCACGGGGTGACTCACAAATGTATGAGAGTAGCTTATGAAAACTCATTTTTTCGACTGCAACCTGAGGAGAGCATTTTTTCGAAATGTGCACCTCAATATTATATTTTGAATATCGCATAGCTTACATTTTCTATACAGAGTATTTCATAGAGAGAACCACAATAGCATATCAAATAATTTTTTTCAAGAATTAATTCAAATCCCTGTATCATGGATTGATTTGTAAGACAGTTAATACCCCTAATAGGTGAATGTCTCTGAGGTTCAAGACATACAAGGTGATATTTTTTTCGAATGGTATTCTATTTCAATATAAGTACGAAAAACGTGAAATTTTCCCGGTCAAAAGTACCCATTTTCTCATCAGTATATATTTATTTTTAAACCGTCGTAAGAGATACGATTCCTACATCCGATCCTAGTAACAGTTATCTAAATACAGGGCGTTAAAGTAGAAAAATGCTGATTTCATCAGTTTTTACCTCAAATTGAAAAACTGCATTGACTTGCATAAGTGAGTTCAATGCAAGTTTTGGTCAGATGTACATTGACAGGTACAGCTTAAAATAATAACTGCTACAGGGTGATTCAAGAATAATTCACAATACGTGTTTCGAACAATAATTCAATATTTACGCCACAGAGAACTTATTTCTTGAATTTACCAAAATTTCAAAAAATTTGACTGATCGCCACATTACCTACATAAGGAAAGTGCGGGTGCTTTATTCGACAGTAACCTCTCATAGACGGCACAAACTGTATGCAAGATTATCAACCAGTGTTTTAATTTATCAACAGTGTCTAAAATCCATATTTGATAGGAATACTAGGATAGAAGTATAATTCATATGCATATTCTCCAAGTGCTTACAGTATAATCGCATGGGGACGTAATATTCGAAGAGTTTTTGTATTGCAAAAAAAAATTTCACGATTTATATATATTCCACATAGAGTAAATACACGGTTTGAAGGATATTAATGTATATTTTACTTTTCATCAACAATAGTAAGATTTTTTTAATATTGATAAAATTCAAAGACAATTATTCTTCAGTGTCTCAGCGATTGTAATTCTACAGCACTCGTATCAATGATGTTAATCGTTTTGGTCTTTTACTATTTTGAAGGTACAGAAAAATATCGGGATAGACAGAATAGTCATTCGTGAGCCGCGCTAAGAAACACATAATCCATATTGATCATGAAATGTTCGAAACTACATCAAAAGTGAGTACAAAAATCAGAAGTCACAAGAACACATGTTTCTTTCTCTTTTCTATATTTAATTACACAAACATTCCATCATATTTACAAACAACGCATAAGAAAAAGCCGTATTGCCTGCAGACATCTACCATTGCTGGCATAGCATGTGTGCGATTCGTTTTTATTGACTGTTTCCAACGCCTCCTCAAATATATACTCCTGATGGCATATTTACTACTCGTGTCCCCAAGGATTTGAAAACCCTATGAAAACTTGGATGACACATTCAAGTAATGGTTTTTGGTACGGAGTACGGAGGATGCGTTTTTATTTTTTTCAACTATCTGGTTACTCCATATAAATAATCTGACGAACATTAAAACAAATCATAATAGTTGTATAGTATAAAACTATAAGTTAAGGTGTATTAAGGTATCTATTTTTGTGTTATATCTAAGTACTTCATTGAATGAATATATAAATGTTATTGAATTCTGATAATGCATTTTTGCCATCAGAGACCGTATCCAACATTCCATCATTTGAATCTGAATGATTTGTTGTTTGAGAATCAGAATGAGTTCAGGATAAACATCTATTGAAATCATTATAGTAAGATACTACGATTTGAGATCAAATGTATCTCCGATCAAGTAACACAACCTAGATGAGTAATACTCAAATAGTACTGAAGGTAACATCTTTTCATAATGTTATCCCTCAAATCTTGACATTATTGCCATGTCGCCATTTTTCGAGGATAAAATAAGCCGTCATCTAGATTTGGATTTCTGTCTGGTATATTCATGGCAATGAAAACACAAAAATACTGTCTTGGATGAAATATACAACAATAAGAAGGCAATTGAACGTTCATTGCAGCTTGTTGGGAGCATGTAAAAACGATAGTATTTCCATCACCGAACGGAGATTCTTCATTGTCGATATAGTCTGGTCAATACGGCAACGCTGCAATTGATATTTGACAGAACAACAACAAAATATTTCTGTTTGTTTTCGTTTTTAGCTTATTGGAGTGTTCGTGAATAAAGGACAAATTCTGAGTTACTTTGTGTTGAACTATCGTTAGTTTTTATTACTAAGTAATGGTGAAGCATTGTGAAGTGTGCAAAGGCCATTTGAAGTTGGAAATCAAAATAGGTCATTTCATAGGTGAACTATCAAAAAAGGGAAACCAAATTGGAAAAGAGTAAAATGAATTAATTATGAATAAACATATCAATTAGAGCATCGGCTGTTTTCAAAATCCTGTAGAGATTCTTTCATCATAATTTCAGGTTCACATTACATATTGGGTTTCCATTATTTCTATTTTATTGAACCTCAATAGTTCTGTTAACAACGCACGACACTGCCGGTGAGGGAATATGTCCCTTACAAACAAAGTTTAAGGCGTGAGCGGCGAGTTACTCATCTAGGTTGTGTTCAGGATCAGTTCTTGGACATCATCTTTTTATAAGTGAATAATCTACCCAAACTGACGTATATGTTTAAAATTGACTAGTCTTAACAACTGAATCTGATTGATTTGTTGTGTGAGAGAGAAATTGTGTACATAATACGATTGTGATGTCTTTTCTATTAGATCTATAGATAGTGGTCCATACCATGTATTCTGAAATATAATATAATCAAGCTATATCATCCTATGGTATTCGTATCAACATTGTTGACTGGGGGAAATCATATACAACAAACCTAAAAATGATAGTGACTTGCAACAATATAAGATCCAATGCATATACCGTGCAAGTGTGTGGGTCCCAAGGATCAGTTCTTGGACCGCGTCTTTTCTATAATTGTCTATGTAATCATATACGCTTACGATACAACGGTCACAATTTTAGGAGACAATGTATAAAGGCTGGTACCACCGATATCGACTAATTCTCATATGAGGAAAAAACAATAACCATCAATTTACATCTTAGAAGAGACATAACCAACAATGGACTAACCCGTTTTTCAGTCCTACCGAAAGAGTGAAGTTCGTAGGTCCTTAGGTTTACTGGTAACATTTTCAGACAAGTTTTTTGGGCATTCCAGTTGTGGGACAGTCCCAAAAGTTTGCGGGGGCCGTAAAAACGCTCCGTTACCAAAAATTCAACGGTCATGTAATAATTTTTATTCTCGATATAGGCCTATAAGAGACGTTTAGAAAACCTGCGGTATTCAAACAATTTTTCATTTGTCTAAGAGAATCCATATATTATTGACAGAAGACAGCTGAGGCGAATAAGTTGGGTACTGTCTAATTGAAGCCAAGCAACGGTGACTGTGACCATCGATGTGGATGAGTGACCGACTTATGTTAAAAAGTGAGGAAACCGTCTTCCTTTTCTCGCACAAGTCTCTCAAATACTTCTGTGGGTTGCTCGTAAGGGTGCAGCCTGTTGACGGATATAATGAATTTGAAACGATTCCCTATCGAAACTCATCCAACATGATGATTCCTGGATGAACTAGACTTCAAATCTATTGGCGAAACATTTCGAAAAAGAGATCAACAATTTCACACCCGATATGGGATGAATAGTGAAGAGATTGTAACTAACTTCATCTTCTCACTGACAGGCGTGCTCATGTCGGGGGTCCACCACGTGCCCTCGGTGACAGGCGAGGGAGCTGGTGGTGACTCCAGTGCGACACATGCCGCCTTGTTAAAAAATAGCCATGAGTCCTCGTCCAAGTGAACATGGTTGTGCCCGTAACTGGTCACAAACGATTACCCATCCAACGTAGACTAGAGGAATCTAATCTAACATGGGTATGTAGTATGTGGAAACGACTACAGACGGTTACTCATCAAACGTAGTCGGAGGAATCTGACTGACATGAGTACCTGGGGGGAAGGAGACTGGCCCCACCAAGGACACTCTCTCCACATGGGTTTGGCCTCCAGGAGCGTGGTTTCCAGTATAGCAAAAACAACACTGTACTACGGTAGAGGCTCCCTCCTGGGTTCCTGCCTTATGGGCTCAGGGTTGGGTTTCCTTAGGGCCTCGACGGGTGAGCAGCGTTCAATCTGCTCGGGTACTGACACTGCAGAGCCAGTAGTATGTGAAATCATACGGCCCCACCATTGGACAATAAAATGGTAGCCTATGGTGCGCTGAGATGGCGTATCCAAATTAGGTCACTCAGATTTGCCCTTTGGTTTCGAGTTAAGTTAAACGGTGGGTATTCGGAGCTTTGGAGGTCGCTGAGTTGGCTTGGCCTCGGCCGCAACAACCTTTATAATTATTATTATTGACAGGCGTGCTCACAAAACATTATTATTGGATAATACTTCCCAGGTCGGACTGTAATATGGTAGAATACTCTTTTATGAGTATATGAGCACTATGAGTAGGCATCTGTCAGTTGAATATCATTTACGTTACGTATGTAAAATTGGTCTATCAATAAAAAGTATATCGTAAGTTACAATCATCATTATCCTGAATAAGTCAACAATGAAGACTCATCCTGTAAATAGTTTCTGGCATGAGGTTGTTGCATAAGATAAACTGCCTATTTATAACATTACTGCGTAGTTATGATGTAAATGCATTATCCTATAATCCAATTCGATTTCAAATTGAGATCTATCACGTGATTTACAACCAGGCACCTTCCATCCATTTATTAATGAGATAAAACAATATTACGCCCATATAAATATTAATATAATCAAAACGGAAACTGACTGCAATTACAGCAATAATTTCACATATATTCATTAGCGTGAAAGTATTTAGCAAGAGAGAAATGACATATATTCATAATCTCATGTAACTGAATTAAAGGGGATAATTAAATGAAGCTCTGAAAATATTTGCCTATGGGGTTGTTTCCGCAGCATAAAGTCAAGATTGAATTATGGATTTCTTTTTCACTGGAAAAGTATGATATATGTTGATAAAGCTTTGTGTAGGCCACCAAGTCCGTTTATACATTTTTTTTCCTAATCCGAGGATGTTATGTTCTATATCGTACCTACCAAGTTTGAATTTAGTTGTCGAAAATGCAGGACATAAACTTTCATTATCGATATCAAATAAGACACAGTTATCATCTACATTACAATTCTAAAACTAGTAAAAAAGTTATTATGCGTTATCTAACTGAAAACCCTGCGTTATACCAAATGTACTATAAAATATTTCAAACATTTTTTGTGCGATATAATGTATATAGATTCTGAATTGTGCTCTGAGAAAATTCTGAAAACTCAAAATCTTTCTAAATTTCTCCCTATGTATCTAGAACTCTGAGACGAGAGAGTTCTTGAATAAACAATGAACAATCATAGAAAGATTTATGTGATGCTCTGGTTTCATTTCAAATATTTATATGTTACTTGAATTACATGATAGATGGCTTCAGACTATGCAGACCCTGTGTTTGAGACTTATTTCATGAACATTAATTAATAGGCTTCAGGATTGACATACATAACTTGAATCTGAGATTTCAAACATTCCCTTCACCACACTCTAGCTAATCGACTCCCATTTTCCGCCAAATCAGTTTCACTCCATAACTTCAAGACAAAATTGTTATTGGATTTTTTTCGGATACAAATTACTTCTACTTCCAAACTGAGTTCCACTTACAGAAAATCCCTTCTGAGTTGTAGATAAACGTGTTTTCTCGTTTCTTGGTTTTTGTACATGTTCCAGTTATAATAGATATGTAGCTTGTTGGAAACGACATTTGTTTTTCTTTGGCAAAATGGAATTACAGGGTTATAAAATATGGAAGATATTTCAATGGAATTGTAAAGAAAGGAATTCAACAGTTCCAAAATCAATTTTGCCATAAGAAAGTTGGTAAAAACACCATATACATGAATGGATGATTAACACGGAATCTGATGTATCAAATTGATATATGTTCTTTTTGAACCTTCAATATCCCTTCTGGTATTTACGGAAGCGTACAAGGCCACGTGATTGTTATATTTTATTTTGCCAACAACTACAACTCACTAACGCTGGTGACACACTTGGCGGTTTGTGCCATCGCGGCAGATTTGCCGTCGCCGTCGTTCGGATAGTAGTTTCAAGAATTAAATGGCAGCCTTCACACTTGGCGGCATAAATGACGAGCGGCATTTATGCCGTTGGCGGTCCATGTGCAGCCGGCTGCTGTCACTACTCCGACGGCAATTTTCCCGTCGCCATCCATGTAGTGGCGTACGTGACTTGATGTATGTCTTCACGGTTTTTTCTCGTTGTCAAGTTTGGAGTAGTGATGACCACAGTTTGTTAACTCCGGTTGGTCGCTTCATGAGCCTAAAGTAACCTAGTAATTACCAAAATGAGTGATTTAATCGATCATGAAATCATACTATCTTTAGTGGATTCAAGACTAGTCTTAGAGCTGATTCACGTTTCGCCCAAAATTTTGGCACATTCAGGCTTCTCCGTCTTCTGTATCGGATACCTTCACTTCAGGTCACAGATAATAATCCACCCCAACGTTACTACGAGTATTTGTACAGGTTTGATGCAATTCCTCAATTTTGTATTTCTTCTTTATATGGTATCTTTCATTGATCCAGTAACTAGTCAAATGATTTCATTGACATTCGAAAATAATTAAAAAATTTCGTATTCCTCAAATCTTCAAAAAATGTATAAAATGCCCTAAATTCTTTTCTTTTCCGGTTTATGGGATTAATCCAAATGAGGCGGTTTTTTATTTTCTTTTTCTTTCTGCGGCGGTATAACACCAAAGCAAGAATTTGTTGTTTACATTTGTGTGCAATCCCAAATCCCATGCAACTCGAATAAACTGAAACTAAAGTGCTGTCGCCGCTAAATATCGGCGATCATTTAGCCGCTTTATGTGAAAATGTGCTCAATTCTTTTGAGCCGCGACGGCAAATTTGCCGCCACGGCACAAACCGCCAAGTAAGCCGTGCATGGTTACGAGATAAAAGTCGAAATTTAATGTTATTGGGTAATTGTTTTGTATAAGGTATTTTCAATCATTTCTAGTTGTAGCATGAGCCATAGACGAATGCTGCAAATCATACGAGTGACTATTTAATCATTAACAATATTCATTGTTATATTTGAAGCATCTGGGCACGGCAATGAAATGTTTGTATTTTCTTTGTGCTCCAGAGTATAGGATCTTCAAGTAGAGGTCGGGTTTTCAGAATCATTGATAGAATTCAGTATCTTATTGGCGACATCAAATTTATTTTTCATAGATTTGTCAATATAACTTTCTGCTACCGTGATCAGGTAAGGAAATGAAATTGATGATATACACTGTAGATACCTCATTGTTGATTCATAAACAGTTAGGAAAGAGCAGTATTGTGTTATGGCCGTAGAAAAAAGAGCTGTTTTCTTCTTTTTCTGAAGTGAATTATAATTTATTGTTAAAATTTTGGAAGATGTTAATAATTTATTTTGCCATTTTTACCCCCATTTTACTTCGATTCATTTGATAAATAATACGTTTGTACTCAGTTCACTATTGATTTCCCCATTTCATTGCCAGTATTATTCATCTTCTCTTTGGCAAGGCTATTTTGTTTCAATTTTGAGGACTTAAAATACAGGAAAACTAATAGTTGGTCTTCCTGGATATTCAAATGGTCATTCTCATCAAGATACAATAGATCGTGGCAAGTAATACAAAAAAATCCATTGCAACAGAGTGCTGTTGATAAATTGAATATAATTGGAAACGTTGGCAATGATTTCATTGTTTCAGATCACAACCAGTAAGCAAATTCAGGATCATCAAACCGATCACAAAATAGAAAAAATATAGTTTAAAAAAACTAAAAAACACGCTCTTGAAGTAAAAAGTAAAAAATTATTGTTTATTTAGGCAGAAAATAATAATAACTGAAACATATTAGTATCTCTGTGAAAAATGCGTGGGTCGCTTTATTTCATATTTTCGTATACCTATCGAGCACCTCACGCTTTTTCCTCAGTGATACTGATATTTTTCGTTTGTCATTTTCTGCCTATATAAACAATTATTTTTTCCTTTTCAGTTCAATGTGTTATGAAAGCGTGTTTTTTAAACTATATTTTATTTTTACTTTTTTGGCTCTTAATTTATTATTTAAAAAAAAAAATCTCCAGAGGGAGTCTGAAAAAATAAAGCGACCCTATTCAAAGAAGGCAGCAGGTGCATTAATCATCCATCCACGACGCGGATTTTTAAAATTCTGGCGAACGCTCTCTCACAGAGTATATGAGAGGCAAATTATTTAATTCTGGCGATCCTGATCGGGATAATGAGACAAACTCATCAAATTATCGTATTGCCACCGGTTTTTGATAAGTGAAGGGTGGAGGGAAAAACTAGGTGTCGCAATAGCTTTGTTCTGAAATAATCGCGTTTTACCAATCAAAAACCTGATTACATCCAAACTACTGATGCTCAAATAATGACAAATGTATAAATATATTTTCATATGTAATAAAAAAATTCAAACAAAGTACAACATTCTTCATACAGAAATAAATAATTAATTCTCACAAGAACACATCAGAATGAAGCAAAAAATAGAATGTCAGACACATCCGAAGGAAATGGCGAAGTAATTATTCTTGTTTACTTGCAATGTGGACGTGACGAAGAGATAGCAAAGACTGATTTCTGAATCACACAGGGAGTACTTTGGGTTGTAGGTACCTCTTGCAATAGAGTTTCCCAATTCTTCAAAATTTCCGGGCGGACATTCCCAGTTCTTAACCGTTCTACGATATTTCAAGGCATGTTCACGAATAGACTATGCTAGTTTTCAACAGACCTGTAGTTGGGAGATAACGAGACCAAATTTGTCTGTACCATACAACGTGTTTCTCAATTTCTCGAAAAACATGACATTCCTTGTTTTTTCCTTTCACCCTTCAAGTGTAGAAAGTTTCAGTTGAATCTGTCCATTTAAAGAGGGTCAAAATCGAGTGAGTGTAAAGGAGTCGGTTACAAACATACGTACATACAGGTCAAGCTAAATGAAAGCCTTCGTCTAACAGCACAGGCTATGACTTTGGATAGGTGCATATTTTCATCCATAACAGTATTTTTGACTTATTTAAGTAAATAAAGAAAAATATTCATTATCATTTCTTTATTTCTGAAGTCTGTATGTATTCGAATTGTTTCAAGACTAACAGAAAAAGAGTAAACTAAACTTAAGTTCGAAATAAACTATTTATGGTATTTCATACGAGCTTAAGTCATAGAAAACTAACAGATCGATCACTTTTCTCTATTAAATAGAAGTTTTCATGTCTCGGATTTATATCAATTTTGATTCACCTATGAAATATTTTCTCAGAATTCCCTTTGCTCATCTTAATTTGATAAGATGCATATTTCCTATTCTATAATTCTTGCACGTTTCACGAAAATAATTATTTCATAAACATCGTACATGTTTCCTCCGTTATACTTTTCCCAAGGCCCAAATTATCCTTTCTTTCTATATACAACCGACAATATATCACCGGGTTTTGTGACGAACAAAAATAAGAAATTCCCAATACTATTTTCATTATATACCCTCCAAATATATGGAAATCAAATTGAGTGAGAGTTAACTGAAATCGTTTCGAGGCAATCGACTGATGTTAAAAAATAAACATTTCAAGACGTTGCTAAGTGGAACAGCCCCAATTCAGAAGAAAAGTAATTAGTCGGTATCGTATTTCATCTTCCATTAAGGCAAAGGAGTGTAGATATCAAAGTGAGTTCTCTTGTTTTTCTGTTGATGAATTAGATTTTCCTCAAAACTTCCCAACAACGAATTTGTAAAAATAATGTATCGCTGACAGAAGTAATTATTGATACTGCGAGTGCTATTAAAAGGAAACGTGTGGAAATGAAGTTGAAGAGATTAATTTTCGCAGACATAGTCCTTGGAAAGTATATAGGGGTGTTGTTTTTCCAAATGAGATAATTGCTGTGAACTTTGTTCAGAGAATAATAATTTAAATTTACCGTACATTATAATATTACATTGAAATTGTTGTCAAAACACTTAACATAATATGGGTATATAGATGATCTACATGTATTGTCTATGATTACATTTGGAATTTGTAGAGAGGTTTGGTATTCAGGGGGTCCCTCCGGGAACTGCATCAATATATAGAAAACCATAGGTGGGACGAATTTGAAAATTTGGGAGTTCACTATTGTTGATAAATGCTATCGGGCTAAAATATTTTGAAGATTGTGGCACTTCCGGTTGTACCATAGAAACCTATTTTGTCAACATGACGAGGCACCCCCGCATAATGGTCACTACTTAGTCAATATTCGTTTTAAAGAATTGTTCCATGACCAATGGATAGTCAACAATGGACCATTTCTTTGGTTACCCCGCTCTCCAGATTTATCAGTGCTCGATTTTTTCATTTGGGGTACAATTAAAAATCAAATCTATGAAACTCAATTGACTACTATGAAAGATTGTATGCAACGAGTGAGGAATTCATTTGAGAATCTTAGACTCGATTCAATACGTAAAGCGCAAGAATAATTAGTGAGATGTGAAAAATGTTTGGAAGTTAAAGGGCGTCAATTGAAACATTTACTGACCAAATAATTTTAGTATAGCTCTCAATATCGTTAATTGTTCTCTTTTATTCGAACTGTATTAGAATTTCTTTATCTACATTTTTGAATCGGCAGATAGAATGTTTTTGAAGTTTTCTATAATTCGTTTAACAGTGTTTTGTGAGGGCTTCTGGTTCTGTGGATACCGAATAGCAAATATATATCACATGTTCTTGAAATAACCCTATTACATTCGCCATAAATAATAAATAGATTTAAGTAATCTTCATTCGAATAATTCAAACGAGCCGGTATGATTGATTACAATCACATTTCCGATGCAGTTGATTGTTTCCAACGCAACCGCGGGCGCCATGGCCAACTAAGAATAAGTACACCCAAGAATACGAGATTTTCTGGAACTGAAACATGTTAATTCGCCAATATTTCGAAAACTGTTGAGTGATATCATTTTCTGGCAACGCCCTATATAACTCTAATCGAATTTATATCAAAATTCTGTTGAACAGGTTCCTCTCCTACAAATAAATCGATACACAATCGAAAATAAATGATCATGTCCAGAGAGAAAAAAAAATATTTTTCGGTCTGCAAACGCAATTTTCAACTTAAAATATTTCGAGGGTATAGAACATTATACATGAAACATATTCAGAATAATGCGTAAATTCTAAAAACTTCGATAATAATCAGGGTGTCTCATTTAAAATAGAAAAGAAAGAAAAATAAATTTTAGTGCCCAACACATTAATCCATTTACAGGACAAAGTTGTGATGGCCGCTTGAGCCTAAATACATGTATATATTATGTAATGAAAATACAGACAGATTTTCGTTTGCATACTGAATAAACAGTGAAATAAATATGGTATAGAAAATATATCTGCAATGAAAAAACTAAGTACAAAAATAAATCAGAAAATAATATTAATATTTTATCAGTAATGTGACAAGGTTAAAAAGAGAAAAAAAAAGATCATCTTTATTACTTATCAATAATGTGACATTAGAATTAGACGATATTGTGTTCAATGGTTTCTAGAATTATTTTAAGCGAATCGGAATTAATATCGCTTTGATTGCAATGAGTGTTGTAATTCTCACACATCAAAATTATAGGAGACACCTTCCCAAGGTTGGATCTGGTTAATGGAGTGTAAAAGGTAATCTGATTATGTGTATTAGCTTTAGGGACATTGAAATTAATTTGTTCTATCAATAATGGTGCATCAATAAGACCATGCAAAATTTTATATAAAAAAATTATACTTGATGAGATTCTACGGTTTTCTAAAGAAGGCAATACAACAACAAGTTTCTTGGCTAGAAATAGAAGAAAAGATCTTCAAATCATCCACGAAAATCAAGTTTCCACAGGACAGCTCGGCAGTGAGATCATTTATGAACACGAGGAAGAGTAGGGGTCCTAGTTGAAGCCTTGTGGCACTCCAGATGATGATATGTAAGGGGAAGATGCAAACCCATTATAAAATACACAGTTGGTTCTTTGGTTCATATAAGAAAATAGCAGTTGGATTAGTGATCGGTTACAACCCATATTACTCATTTTTTCCAGAAAGACTGATTGATCAGTTTTGCCGAAGGCTTTCGCAAAATCTCTGTATATAACATCGACTTGTCCTTTATTGCCCATCACATTTGACAAAAACTGCTTCATTATACAAAGGATACAGTGGATTTCTTTCCTAGTCCTTCCTAGTCTTTCCTGGTCATACACGTATATCTCGAAGGCCTTTGCGAAGTTACAGAGAATAGATATTGGTCTATAGTTCTCTATATTTTCCGGATTTCCAGATTAGAGAATTGGACAAAATTTTTATTGTTTCCATCGTTCAGGAAAGTAACACTCGCTAATGATTGCGTTGAATATTTTTATTAGAGGCTCAGCAAAAATCTGTGCACAATCCCTTAGTAGAAAACTGGGAATGAGATCATTTCCAGAAGTCATTTAATTGGGTAGTTTCCGAAGTGAAGATCCCACCTGTACCTGTGATAATTGTGATACAAAAATATTTTGGCCTGATACAGAGTCGGGGTTTGACTCGTAGTCCGTACGAGGGGAGAAAACTGCTGCTAAAGTTCGTGGCAAATCCGTTCACTATTTCTTGGGGAGCATCCAAGTTTATGTTTTCCATGAATAATTGATTCGGTATTCTGGAAGTACCTTTTTTGCGTTGAACAAAATTCCAAAAACTTTTTGGGTCTTTGCAAACGTTGGATTCAACAGAGTGTTGGTAGTCATCATACGCCACTTTTATTTGGTTTTTGATACGAGAAAAATCTTGGAAAAATATGTTGTTGCTAGTTTTTTTGTAACGTGATAAATGTGATTTTAATTTCAGAAAATAAATGATATCCTGCAAGTACTCACTAGGAAATTTTCTTTTTGTGTTTTGGTAACGGGGGACGTAAGTGTCTAATATACAATATATTCTACCATAAAACTCATTGCACATTTCATCTATATTCGATATGTGATCTAAGAAGGACCAGTCATTTAAGAGAAGACATTGATAGAGTCCTTGAAAGTTTGCTTTCTTGAAGTTGTAGGACTTATTTTGACAATTGGTAGGAAAAGGGTGTG
The DNA here is from genome assembly GCA_958502065.1 of Chrysolina americana. NCBI lineage: Eukaryota > Metazoa > Arthropoda > Insecta > Coleoptera > Chrysomelidae > Chrysolina > Chrysolina americana. The sequence goes on along the minus strand of OY293417.1, from coordinate 13,169,517 downwards.
AGGTTATTTCTTTTACAGGAAAATTTATAAGGAGAGAAGGGTGATATTGATCTCCATCGACCAGAGTCAGAGTTTCTCTACTAACTTCAAGTGGAAAATCGCTAATCACCAAATCCAGAAGTCTACCAAAGGAATTCAAAACAGAGTTACATTGATTCATATTTGTGAAGTCTAGAAAATTCGTAATAACTTGAGATTTTTGATCATTTACATCAGTAGTTGAGATGTTTGGAACATTTTGAAGTCACCTATTAAAATATCATTTTGTTGGAGTGCCACTATTTGTTCAAATTGCTCTAGGAACAATAATAAATTGTCACTATTTTCCTGAGCAGGGATATAAACGACATATATGTAAATCAAAAAATAGTCAAATAGGCACTTGCACCTGACAGTATCGATAAGTGGAATCAAACTGTTCAATTCATTCAATTCCAGAGACATTGTATTGAGCTCGGCTTTGGCAGCGAGCAGAACACCTCCCTCACGTGTAGTGTGCGTATCAGCAAAGTTTCTGTCACTGCGGTAAACATGATAGTCACTGGGAAAGAGTTCAGAGCTGTTAACATCGTTCGAGAGCCATGTTTCCACCAAAGCAATAAAGTCGTACTCGGCAAGTGTCACATTTGGATAAAACCTCTGTATTCTGGTGTTCAAGCCTCTAACATTTTTAAAGTAAACATTTTTTGGATACTATTTTTGGAACTCCCTTAATATATCTTATTGGCGATGTTATCGTTTCCTTCAGCATTTTTTTTATTTAATTCCTCTTTGAGAGCTTTATAGTGGGCTTTTTGTCGAGGAGTCCGATCAAGAGACATGTTGATTCCAGGAAAATCGATATTACTTCTTAGGTTCTTAGCTTTACGAACCAATTCGCGAACTAATCTTTCGTCCTCAAGTCTTATTTTGATCAGACGCGATTTCGTAGGATTGAACTTGCTTAGTCTCACAGGATTTATATGGCCAAAGTTAGTGTTAGGCATTAAATAATTCAAAATAGACACTACCTCATTTTTACCGTACTCTTGACGCTCATTGGGGGACCTAGTATTATCACCATCTCTGACTTTGAATAATATCAAGTTTTTCCTCCTGAATTGTCTCTCTGACACTTCTTGTACCAATTCTTCAAAGTTGGAAGTCTCATCATCACCTTCTTTTTTACCCAGTGTTGATTTCAGCTCAGCGACATCCTTCTTCAGGGAGATGATAATAGATTTCAATTCATACAATCCATTCAATGTACCACCCATGTCTGTACAGCCTGGGCAAGTCCAAGATAAAGTCTTCTTTGATTTGGTTCTTGTTTCCGAGGTAGTTAGATCAACGCACTGGTGAAAGAAATGTTTCTTGCATAAGACACAATTAACTACTTTATGTTCTTCCACCAATTTATCACAACACGAGCAGTTTATGTGATTCGCCATATTCCAGGATTTTGGTGCTGTGGAGAAAATAACGAAGTTGGGGCCCACTTCCGGTACAATCGGAAGTGCCACAATCTTCAAAATATTTTAGCCGGATAGCACTTATCAACAATACTGAACTCCCTAATTTTCAAATTCGGCCCACCTATGGTTTTCTATATATTGATCGATGCATAGCATAGCAAAAACATTAACATATGAGTTAATAATAATGTTTAATATAAGGAGGATTTAAATTTGCCATTAGGAATAAATATAAAAATGAACAATGAATAGTGCAAAATTATTGGTCTGAAAAGTCAGGAGATATAGAACGAGAGTTACTCCGGAGTGGAGAAAATAGATAGGAGTTAAAAGAAAATATGAAGAAAAAAAAAGTTATTGAACGGCATAGATAAATAAAGAAGAAGAGTCCAATTTGGTAATCATAAATAGAAGGCAGCCATATTACATACCAGGTACTAATAATTTTTTCATCGTTATTTTGGTGCTGATCATTGAGTGTTGAGTTGTGTTCTTCGGAGACTGGCCGAACGGAAAGAGAAAATAACTAGGCAAGGAAAAAGTAGAATGGTTAAATAAACTATAAGCCAGGGCAAGATTTCAGACTCTATATTAATTTCAGTTCGATTTATCAAGACGGAGAAATTTAATTTTTTTCAAAACAACTTCATCAATAATTGACATTACAATCCATATCGATTCATATCAATTTATGTTTTATGTTCAAACTGACGATTCCTATATCATTGTGAAATGATCATAAGGTTCAGTAGTTCCAATTCTACTGATATATACCTATTTGATGTTTATGCGCCATATTGAATTGATGTATCCGTTTTTCATTGTATTATATTCTTCTCATTGATATTCGAATATCGAATAATTTCGATGGTGATAAATGCAGATTTACAGAAATATCGACTGAAAGTTAAATTTTGAGGTGGAAATTCGTTTTTTGGAATGATTTCCAATTCACAGAAATATTCAATGCTCATGAATAATGTAAACGTTACCGGCTTCGTTTTAACCTAACTTTTCGTGTGCACCTTTACAAATGATTGTCAAAACTAGAATAATGCCATTTTTCTTCGTTACACCGGCGTATCTAAGTAGAGAAAAAAATATACAGAAAGCTTGATGTGATCTTTACTGATTAGTTACTTATTGTTGCCTACTACGGAATTATCTTACTGTAGGAAAATGTGGAACGTTGAAGGACGGTCATAGTGGTGGTACATTTGGCAATAATTTGAAAGCAAGAATAAAGGATTAATAGCGTCGAGACGATATGCCGATATTGGGGACAGCGTCTTTACTATATATATGCCTTAATCGATTCATACGAGAGTATTGTGTTTTCAGATTCGGGGTATAGAAGAGACAAGCATTTGGTGTGATGGTAGCCAGTTGAACAAAACCTAAATTATTTTTCGATCAACGGTGAAAATATATCAGTTAGTGAAAAACACTCACAAGGAAGGGATAGGAAGGCTGAATTAGTTGGTCCGATCTCAGTGGTAGAAGGATGGACGTTATTTCAAATGAACGATGATAAATCAATCTACTTCATTACCCCAATTGAATAAGAAACAATCTATACAGGGGTCACCATATGAAACGAAACAGAAGAAATACTTATACGTAATTACAATCGTCAAGGGGGAGATTTTTTGATATAATTTTTAACATTGCAACATTGGGATCAACCCTTTCTACTTGAAACGGAATAAGGGGTCAAGTGATACCTCTTTCCAAAGCGCATTCAATTATCTTTCAAATGACAACTCATTCGTAAAATTCGATCGGATAGTTTCCAAGATCAGTATCTAATTGTATAATGGTTTTTCTAATCTATTTAGTTGAATAACAAACTACTAATAATGTAATGTAGTAAGTAAATTATTTACACAAATGTTCAAAATGACCACTACCGACTTCCATGTGATTCAAATTTTCCACGAACTGCCTGTTTTCCTTAGATTAATTATATGGTATATCCCAAATTTCAATCAACTACCTTTAAAACTAACGAAGATATACGGGGGGTGTACCATGACCCTGTTACACCCGGTATATGAATTCATTCATTACTATAAATCTCACCGAATTTTAATTTTCTTGTGTGGTACTTCTTAGAGAAATTTTTTATGTCGAAAACGCTTTTGCTGTAATATTCAAAAATAGGAAATAGTATTCTGGGTCGACGCAAAATGCCTCCAAACTAATGGGATTTATTTATCGAAATTGTGACTGCTACAGTCTCATCAGGTTTCCTGTGTGAATTCACCGTTCCCTTATGAATACCTAGAACTTGGCGCAGTATTAAACTATTCAATGAAAACATTCGAGAGCAAAACTTTATCACCCGATGTGGGAATTTGCGAGATTAACCAGCAACTCAGTCCCTAGCGGCTTAATAACTGATATATTAGTACATCAACTAGTATACATATCCAAACGACATTTACATTAAACCGCATGTTCGATTCGTTCGGCTGATTTTGAATCAAATTGTTTGTTCGTTCTGACTTGCCTCAATATGTTTGCAAAAATCACTGAAGTTAGTTTTATTATAAAAGTCAATATGGATATTTATCAAGCATTGGCTGCATCATTGCCATATTCATATTTGATTCGGGTATCCGTTAATATGCAGACTGCCCAAACATTGTAATGTTCTTGGGTAGACCTCTTCCAACAAGGGCAAAAAGTATCATTAATTTCATTACTAGGAAGTTTGGAACGATAAAGTACCTCTTACCCATTAGCTGGAAAATGTGGATGAAGATCAAGAATTAGAAGACTATACAGGGTGTTCCAAATTAAGTCGGCACCGTTGCCAAATCCGTTATTATTGATGCTACGAATTCGGTTAAATGGGGAAACTAGTAGCATTTTTAATGGCCTTCTCGATGCCGAAAACAAAAAAAAAAAACAGTCGCGTTTCCAAAATATTTCATAAAATAATTTTTCTATCAATGGAACACCCTATATTTTTTCATGCATTTCGATTCGTGGAAAATGGGCGGCTTATGTGGAAATATTCATTTCTTCCACTAGTACAAAAAATTCCTTTGTTTTGGCGAATGAAACCTCATGATTGTCCCAACACCCAAATTTGGTACTTATGACAATATTTTGTTAATAATAGCAAAATAAAACAGTAAAAAGAAAAAATTACGCTGGGATGTGAACTCGTGAAACCCGTGATCATCATTTCGCACCACTCAATTGGCACCACTGATCTATTTGGTATTAATGCCCAAAACGATAATTTCCATCTTAAAGCCATTCCACTAGCCGCATTTATTTTGTAAATCAGTGTCTGCTGTAATGATAACTTTGAAGCCGTTTTTGAACAGAACAGAAAATACTGGAGGGTCATATGAATGTGGTAGAAAAAATGTGTTTGATTCGATAAAACATAATTATTATGAGAAATCAAGTTGCCTTGAAACATTGTTGAAATACTATTTGTCAAATATTCTCAAGTATATCATGACAATGTCATAAATTATTGTTACTGTCAACTACTGTTCGAATATTTATCGAATTGCCGTTTTCCGTTCAAGAAAAATGTGATATGTTAGAATCCTACTTGGTTTGCCAGAAAAATTGCGTAAGAGCACTCCAACACTATACAGCAATTCGTTCCCCGATCGTGAATTACCTAATCGGGGTTTTCTTTGCTGTGCTTCATCGTCCATTTAGGAACAATGAAAAAGGAGAACTAAAAACCTTTTGTAATATCTGAATATACAGAAATTGACGTTTTATCCTACTTTGATGTATATCCAAATAATTCCATCAGAGATTTCCACTATCTGGTATTCAACGAATTCTGAAGAAACATAAGTTAGGACCAGTGCAAACACTAGAACCTGGCGATCCTGAGAGACGATTGGGGTTTTGTCGGTGGTTTATGAATAAATGCAGACAAGATCCAAACTTCTATAGAAATATTATATGGAGCGATGACGCTGATTTTTCACATCGTGGGATGTATAATAGGAAGAATTTTCATTATTGGAGTAGACATAATCCATTTCTAGTCCATCCCCACAATCCGCAAAGACGATTTGTAGTAATGTTTGGTGTGGGCTATTTAGAGGCAGAATTATTGGTCCATTTTTCTACCATGGTTCTTTGAACGGACCCCGTTACATCAATTTATTAACAAGAGTGTTGGAAAACTGTTTTGATAATCTTGATGTGGAGGCTCGTCAGATGATCTATTTTCAGCAGGATGGATCAACAGCACATAAAGTCAGTGGCGTAAAAAGAATGCTGCGAGGCTGTTTTGGAAACAGATGGATTGCTACAAATGGTCCTATTAAGTGGCCCCCTTGTTCACCAGACATGACACCTATAGATTTATATTTTTGTGGATTTCTGAACAATGAGGTGTACAAAATGAAACTAACAGAAGGTAAACTACAACAGTTGATGATTATTTATTAATGCTCCGATGGAATATATCTCGAATAGGAGCACTAAGTGAAGCATCTAGAACTTTTCCTGAAAACGAGGCATCTCGCTGAGGACGTATAGGAAATATAGAAACGAATATAGGTATCTCAATAATGTCTGATAGTCAAGCAGCTTTACTTACCCTACGTCAAATCGAATATGGTAACGAAATGCCTTCAGATTCGAACGAGCTGGGCAGTGAAAATTAAGTAGATCTCTAATTGCCAAGGCGTGCTGGAGTAGACTGAAATAAACAAACAAGCGCTGTCACGAAAAAGAACTTCCACAATACTCATTGAGCCAGAAGCATTGGCATTGGCTTGAAAGCTCTTATTTTCAGAAGAAACTCGATGAAGAGAAAATACCAAGACTTCCAGGTCTGAAGGCGTGTCAAATACCTCTTTGGCAACTTCAACAGATTTTCTCACGGGGCAATGTAGACTCGGAAACTAGACTTGGAGAAGAACAGGGAATGTGACGATATACATCACAAAATATTTAAATTGCACCCCTCAAAAAATTCGAATTCCTACAAAAATTGAGGCACAATAAAGATCTAATTTTCAGGGCATCAGTCACTTCCTAGCACCACCAGTGAAAACACAAGATTTCCTTTATACTAACATCCCATAATGAGATGAATTCAGCTCTTAGAGTGTTAGAGTCTTATTGCAAATCACCCCGATTATTAATGAACATTTGAAACTCCAAGGACAAAACAGAAAACAGAGAGCTATTCATTGAATAACATAACATTTCTGAATACTTTTTATTCGAAAACAAGATTTTAATATCATATAAAATTTTATAATGTAACAAGAAAATGGGTTTAATTTTTTAACGCATTTAAATAAAACTTTTTCGAGTTTTTTTCACTTTTATTCTATTTTTTACTTTTCAGCGTTAGAATTTGTAAAGGGGTTGGTCCTAGCTTCCTGAGCTATCGTCGTAATTTTCCTCTACTAAAACTGTAGGATTTTTGCTGAATTCATAAGCGTTCTCTATCTAATCTTTAGGAAGTGGGGTGGTTAAACTTTATGATATTGAATTATTCGATTAAACGGTGTTTTTCACAAATTTTTACGGAATTTTCCAAATTTGCTTTCGCGAGTTTTGTTCCGAGAAGTTGGAGGTGCGAGGCCTTCGATCGACATTATTTTTCTACCTTATTTTCTGTGTTTAAAATCATCCTTTATCTAGCCTTCAAGAGGTGTGCAAGGGTGTTACAATTTCTGAAACTAAATTATTCGATAGTCAGATATTTTTCACAATTTTTACGAATTATTCATATTTTATTTTCACGAATTTTCACTTTTTTTTTTCGAAAAAATAAAAACATGTTTCTGAGACTCATAACTGACTTATTTGGCATAATTTTTTGACAAACCTTCGAAAATTTTTCCGATTACTTATGCGTTCTCTCTCTAACTTTCAAGGGTGCATGGGTAACATTTTTTAACATTAATGCATCGAAACTGAACTAACATGTGAAATTTCAATTCGGTAGAATAAGAGGAAGTGATTTCAATCCAACTTGCAATATTTAACCTAAACAAACTAACACACTAATTAATTCACATTGCAAGTTGAATGAAAGGTTTAAAAAAATTATTTAACTGTACGTACATAGGACAACATCAAACTCTGAATAATTAGAACATGCTAACTGGGCTAAATACTGTGGATGTTAGGCACCCCTGTACCGCAAGCTCAATTAAAACCTTACCTAACCTACTTCATAAATTCATACTGACGAAGGCGAATTGTTTCTGTCACCTATCTAACGAAGAGGGGTGCTTTAATAGTTTTTAGTAAACAACAGGGTTATTTAATCTTCCATACCTACGTAGTACGGTGGAATTTGAACATCCCTGTCATAAACGCTGGGGTGAGGGTTCATTTGTATAAATCAAAATCTTTCGATAAATCTAGATCTTTTCGAATCACTTATGGAATTTTTTTAATGCTTTTTGAACTCTTTTAAAACGCTCTTTGGATTCTTTTTTAACATCAGTTTTAGAAATCATTTCTAATAGTTTTTCATGTAATGAGTTCATTAGTGTTTTCTTAATGATATTAGAGTTGATTGATTATTCACATAGACCGCAGCGTTTCCAATATGCAGCAAGGTGAAACATGTTGGAGAAATAATATTGATTTTGAATTGATGTAGCCGATTCTTGATAACAATCCATGTTAATATCCATCATCAAACTTAAGTTCCAAAGATTTTTTCTGAAGTGGTTTACAAAACCCACGACAATTGTTTCGCTGTACAACAAGTGGAGAAGATATACTGTTACGAGATTGACAAAAGCCCCCTAGCTGCGCCGCTGAGTCGACTCGCAAGCGTATCGTCGATAATTATTTCCAAGAAGAGATTATTATTTTGGTGGAATTATGTCGTGAGTAATCTAGACCAGATCGCGAAGCACCTGGTTGCACGGCTGGACTATGATATAGTCCATAGTTCATAAACTTCTTAATCATAACTTTCCTTCCTAAAACTCGCCTTAAACTTCGCTTTATATTATAAAGCAAAGTTTATATTATAAAGCGAAGTTTAAGGGAAGTTTTAGGAAGGGAAGTTATAATAATATATGTTTATTCATCATAATAATATTAATACATGATAAACACTTATAGAATGAGTACTTGAGAATAAACAGGTGGGTCACAGAAGTAGTAGTAACTACTTGTGTATGTGATTTCCAAAAACTAAAATTAAAATTGTTTTTTTGTATTTCAGTGTCAATTTATTCATCATTAACCAGTTTGATATAGTTGGAAAATCAATTTCAAATTTTTCTTTCAATTTGTGCCATGTTGGTGCAGTATATATTATGGTTGTATCGTCGGCAAAGCTGATTATTTTCCCGGTAGTATTAAGAGAGAACATACTATTCATATATATGATAAATAAGAGTGGGCCAAGAACAGTTCCTTGGGGTACTCCAAAAATAACTGTTCTTGATGTACTGCAAGTTCCTTCGAGCTCCACTCTCTGTTCCCTATAAGACAAGAAGGTTTTTATGGCACACAGTATCGAAGGCTTTAGAGAGGTCCAGAAAAATGCTAATTATAGGAATTTTTTTATCCATGGAGTCATAGATGATGGAAGTCATCCTGTATATAGCACTCTCTGTAGATCTACCTTCTCTAAAGCCATAATTTTTGAAGTAAATTGCTGAGCCTCATTTTCATTAGTTTCTCAATTATCTTGGATATATTCGATATTAGGGTTATAGGCTTGTAATTATCTATATTTGACTTATTTCCACTTTTATGGAGAGGTTTAATGATACCACTTTTCAATATTTTTGGGAAGCATCCTGTATCAAAACATTCGTTCACTAAAAAAGTTAGCGGCTTTGTTATTTCTTGGGCTATTTCTGATAACATTTCCGCTCTGATGTTGTCAAACCCAGGCGATTTTTTTGGTTTTAATTTTTTTATTACTGATATCACTTCATTTTCATTTGTTGGAAACTGATACATGGTGTGAAATTCTTTGTTTTATGCGGATTTATTCAGTTTGGTCCATTGCGATAAGTGATTTCCCTTTATCATCGACTCTAGTAAAAATGATATTGTTTTCAACGATTTTTAGTTTTATGGATTTTACTGTTGATCCTTGGTGTTGTGCGATCTACTTTTCAAAAATTTCGTTTTTATATTATCTATTCCTTACTAGTAGTAATGATTTCACCCCTTAAAGCAAGTTCTGTCTCTATTCCTCAAATTTCTGACTTATTGATATCAGTATATGTTTCAATATTATAGTTGAAACCCTTGTCTAATAAATTGTTCTCTTCTGATGTGAATGCTATATTAGAGAAATTAATAAGTTTACTAAAAACTGTGTGTTCTGATATAATACTAGAAGTATGAGTTTCAAATGGCGTTTTGAAAGGTAAAACCTTCAGTTTCCTTTTCTGTGTGCAGTAATTTTTATAAAAGGTATCAATGTTTTAGAAAGTATGGAGATCAATAAATGGAAAAATTCAGTCAGGTATACAACCGCACATAGCAAACACGTAATTAAGTGTATCTTCTCCGGCGCTTGAAGAAGCTGTTGTACAGCGAAACAATTGTCGTGGGTTTTGTAAACCTCTTTAGGAAAAATCTTTTGAACTATAGTTTTATTATGGAAAATAATATTGAAAGTATTTGTTTGAATTTGGCCATAAATGAAACTGTTTTATAGTGAATGATTAATAATTTTGTTGCAATTTTTTCAATAAATAAGCCAAAAAGTAATGTATTTTTTGCAGACAAACAAAGATTTTTGCCTGGTTAATTCGGGAATAGTTATATAAAATCGAATTCCAAACTATATTCCCTTAGCGAACCGTTGAAGCACATAAGAATTCGAAACACTATCACAGAGTCCTTCTTAAAAGCTCCATCATTTGTAAACTCGCAAGTGTGTGTTTGAAGAATTTCCGGCTTTCAAATATTTTAAACACACGACATTCAAGACCTTCGAGCAGAAACTTATTTCCCCTGTTTATTTTACGATGTTTAGAGATGAAACATTTATCTAGTCAATACTTTCGCCTTGGCTCTCAGATCAAACGTCTACTTCTTTTATAGTAGTGTGTTTCTGTAGATCTCAAGTCTGTATTTTATTCAGATAGCTAAGATTCATCCAAATCCTTTTTCATTATATTTCAAGCTTAGGAAAACTGCCTTCGTTATAAAGTAGTTTACTGTAAGATATAGAAGATAGTTATAAATTTTGTCTAATTTCCACTACGATTTTTTATTTTTACGACCGGTTTCAGTTTTTTGAACCATTGTAAAATATATGTATATGAAAATAATATTTTACTTGATAATGGTTTAACAAACCGAAACCGGTCGTAAAAATACAAAATCGTAGTGAAAATCAGACAGAAGTTATTACTATCTTCTCTATCCTACATTCATCATGAATTACCAAAAAATGAATAAATCATCAACTGAACACGTTATTTTACTGTGAATACCGTTATTTGACAACTGCGATCGAGATATATGTTATGTTTGTAACACATTTCTTGTAATGAAACACTTTCTAATTCCTTTATTTTATGCACAGTTTTTGTCCAACTCCTAAAACTATCGCTCCATGCCTATATACTAACCAGTTTAGATGATAAACGAGCTGTGAATTCGACCACCACTTTGTTATTATTTTCAATCACATGATGTATAATTTGGAATATTTATGATGATTTCAATGTTTTTGAAATTTGTGCCGGTCTACAGCAACTTTTGAAGGAAAAGCGAGTAAACTGATTTTTTGAAAATCAATTAGTTTGGTAGGTTGAAATATTTGCCTGCCAGTATTTAAAGTTTAGAAATATTTAGTGAATGCCACTATAAGAATTATTGGAATCTTTAGTGAATGTTGCTGTATCGAGAAGTTTCAATACAATTCAATTCAAATGTTTATTTCAAAAAATAATTTTATTGATATGATTTTCATATCAGGTGAATCAGGCAGGATTTGTTTATTGGTGAGTAGAATTTATTCTCCACAGTCATTCATCGTGATTAAGGCAAAAAAATTAAAGAATTACCATTTTAATGAAATTTCTAAAGCCTTTGTTGGCATTCCGATGGATCGATAGTAACAACGAAGATTTTGCACTATTTTTTTTGCTTTTATCGAATCTTCCAGGTTTCCAGAAAGAGGAAACCCCTCAGAAGCTCCTAGGAGCTTGTACGAGCATGGAAAAGATCCGGGACCGATGTCGTGCTGGGCTTTGAACCCACGACCTTATACGTGTAAGGCGAGCGCTCTACCACACGACCATCACGGCCCAATTCACAATGTTTCGCAGTAGAGACAGTCATCAGCGTACATTATTTGACCAAAAACTAATGGTAATGAGACTTGACACAACAACTCTATAATTTCAAATGAGTGACTGATTTTGGAAAGAAAGAGCTGTCATGCTAAAAATTTCGAAAGCCGTCTATATTTTATTTCTCACGTGGAAACCAAAAATTTGATAAAAAAACAGGTTGCCAATAAAAAAACAAAGTTTGGACCCGCTCAGAAAAAACTTAACACCCTATGTAAGTGCCATTATTTTCTTTCTTAAGAGCTCAGATTTTGCTGATAAAATCATCCATCTTACCATAATGGAGATGTGGAAGACCGCGATCTTGTTGCAAGACCCTGTATATGGCAGTAATGTTATATCAAACTCTACCTTCATATGAAATGAAAGCTGACTGATACGTTCTTTTTATAAAATCTCAACAACTGGGGCTGTACACATGTGTTTCTTGATTTGTTAGGGTAACAGGTGTGTCACAAAAATATTCTGTGAGCAGTATGGAACATTTTGATGGTAACGAATTTTTAGTTTTATGTGAGAGAGTTTCAATAATTTATAGCATTTAATTTTATTTCGATGTCATTCCGTCCAAACCTATGGAATACGAGATACGTGAAAATATCGACCACAACCGAGGCATGTTTGTATACATTTTGAGTTTGATTTAATGTGTAAGAAATCCTTTCTTGCTTCTAATGAGAAAGCTCTGATATTTTTGAGTGTTCAATATTATTTCAGAGCGACAATTGCATGGATATTCAGTATTATAGTTGCATTGTGCAATAGTAATATAACGTTTCATTCTATTTTATGAGGTACATCCACCAAAATATTGTATGGTGCAGCCACCAAAATATCGTTTGGCGACTTCGCCAGTATTTTAAATATGATATTTGATGATTTATTTTCATCATCAAGTGTATTTTTGTGCTGTTACTATTGTTTTCATGAGTGTTATCACATTGTTCATGCTTATATTTTTCTTCTCACAAGCTGTCAATCAATATTAATCAGTTCCATTATCAAATGTCAATAACCGAAATCTTGTTAGAAAAATATCAAACATTTCTAATAATAAGGTCAGCCAGAGTTGCATGGTTTTTGTTCATATAATAACTCGCATGAAATCGAATTTGAATGAAGATTCCTTTACTTTGATTATGATATATAATCGAAACTTCCTTTATGAAGTTGAGGTAAAAAATAATTGAATTTTTTTAGTCAAGAAAAAATGAGAAAACGAATCTCAAACAAACTGAGTCAAGATAGATCAACAAAGTCATTTTCAGAATCTCCAAAGTCCTGTATATTTTGAGGATATCACATTAATGTTATTTTCAGAATATTTGTAATCTTCAATAATAGCTATTTATACACCAAGGAAGAGAAATAGTGATCTTCCTCCAGCAGGAGTTCAGTATAATTATGTATTTGCATACTTATGAGAATATACAAAATATCAAGAAGGTGTTGAGTCTTCATTGTGTTGACAAAGATTTGTTGCTGTGATTTTTTTGTAATATGCACATAACAGTTGTGATGAGCTGTCAAGTTTCTTCTGAGTTTTGAAAATGAACTCCAGCCAAAATATCGTGCAGGAGAGGCAAAATCTATTTCATTACGTAATGTTTTATTGTTATTACCATATGCTCAGTAAATAAGCTTACTGCTCATAAAATCAGACACAAAATCCACGTGAATACCTTAATTTTCACTAAATCTGATTATAACTGAAAACTAATGTACCCAACATGAAATTTCATGTGCAGTAAGCTTATTTACTGAATGTATCGTAATGAGCTAGCTCTGCGAGAAATAGAGAGTGCATCATGAAATAGTTATTCAAGTAATCATGTTATGAAAAGACTAATTCATCTGACCCAACTATCAAATTACATTTTTCATAACTGTCTTACATTACTATAGTGATGTCATGATTTTACGTAACTCAGAATATAGGTATTTCTTAAGAATTTGAATGAATAATCATTCAATAATGGTAATATTTCGAATAGATTCACAGTGAATAATCAAACTAGCCTTTCAACAGAAATTTCAAAAATCTCTTCAGTAAGATTTGTAGAATTTTGGCGCGATATCCCGCAAATCCTCGCTACAAATATGGTATATTTTTAGATAACAATGTTTACTTTGACATTTACTTCCGCTTTCAACATTAAGACGTACTCCATACTGTAAATGCTTTACAGTTTTTCACTGTTTCGAAGTATACTTACAGAACCTTTTCAGAATCATAATTTTTAGGTCTAATTGGAAATGGAATATTCACCACTATTGTTTCGCTTGAAATTGATATACCTATATTGTTTATTTAGTATCCGTAGCAACGCCGAAGTGAATCAATGAAGTTGAGTTTATCAGTACGGCCGCAAATATTGTTACAATTCTTTCAAATATGATTTAAATATTGAAAAAAAAAATTTGTTAAATTGAAATTGATATTTCAATATCCCGGACGATTCAAATAAAAGCGAAAGTATAAAAAGTGAAGGTGAAGATATAAAAAATCGGAATGAAATGGTGACAAAGACAGCTCTCGAAAAGATGGAAAATGTAAGTTTCATGCATACGAATACATGACATATTTTTAAATATTTATTCATTTATTTCAGTACTTGATTTGTACAAGAAAAGAAACAAATTGTGAAAAATATCAAAAAGGGTTGATAGGTATATAACAAAGAACAGGATACTACAAACTAAATTATTGTTGTAATATACATATATAAATAAAAATGTCAAAATATTTGAACTCAATATCATACTTGAATTATATTATTCCCTAATTGAACATTTTTTTATGGTGTAGCAGTTTTCAAGAGGTTTTTTGATACCGACCAGTCCTATTTCGATGCGGAAGAATAAGTTGCTTCAAGGATACAGGTGCTCATAACAGTATATTATATTTTTGGAAAATATTTCTGCAACAATCTCTCTTACTGTTTAATCAACATTTCATCCGAAATCAATATCTTGGTATTCATGACATAAACAAATATTTCTACTTTGCTGCTTATATCCAAAGGAGAAGTACCACCGTACCTACCCTTCAACATGGTCCTTGGAAAATCCAGGATTACATCGAGACCAGACGTCGTACCAAACCTGAACGTGGTCTTCTGAGAATCCAGGAGTACGTCGAGCATATAACAGTGATATTTGGTAAAGAGGTCCACACAACTTCCCGGTCAGTCCAAAGAATCTAAATAGCATCCAACCATCCAGATTACAACTAAGCAACAACAGGTCTAATCCAGAAGTACGTCTGCAGCAGAAGTAGATGCGTACACGAGGCAACAGACCCTCATTTCACTAGAGAATGACTCAAAAAACCAGTAGTACGTCCATAGCAGAAGTACATCCATCAACGAGGCATCAGACCCTCAAATCCACGAAGTACCACTTGTAATACAATATTAGGAACGAAAGACTCCAAACAACAGCTAAAAACAAAGAAACAAATCCCAATTGCAGAATTGATGAGATACATTATAGACAGAATACACCTTGCAGAGTCCGGAAGAATGCTATAAGATCTATGACTTGGAGGCAATTATAAATGCAAAATACATGGTTATATATCATAGCCAAACCAACAAGCATTGCGATTACCTGCAACGGCATCCGTGAAGATATCGTACTCAACCGCACAGGTATTCTACAAGTATCCCAAGATTGTATAATAAAAATTAAACAAAATATTTTGACTCCCAGGAGACTAGATACTCTTCCTGTTCTTGCTAGCTATGCAAAAGCGTCGGTAATGTGAATCGATTTCAAATTCTCAGTTGTCAGATATCAATCCACCCGATGAAGTCGAGAAAGAACCCGTTTTTGAACTATCAGATAACTTGCAACGATTGCAACAACGATTACAAGAAACAGTTTGGAAAAACACTACATCATTACTTTATGGCCAGCAGTATTTCAACCTCCATCAGCCTGGCCGCACTAGCATTACTCATATGGCAGATACACTGGGTTTATTTATAGACGGAAGATGAAGTCACCCAATAATCGAAGATCAGAAGACAGCTCGAAAACTGATCCTGCCATGTACGAATTGCAACTTCTTGGCACCACTCAAGCAGTAGAGACCGGGGAAAGTGTTCAATCAACATTTCATACAAAAAATAAATTTCTTTGTATCCATTGTTTGTTTGATTATGATTATGTAGATATGCGTTACCACGCCATAATAACAACTTGGATTTCAAAGTTGATGATCCTGTTTCTCATCTAAAAGGTTGAACTGAATGAACTTAAATTTATTATCACAACAACTGTCGTTTTACTCATTCCACATGAATGGGCAGTGATGGTCATGATGGTAGAGCGCTTGTCTCTTAACCTAAAGGTGATGGGTTCGATTCCCAGCATGGTCATCGGTCTCATGTATGGTATCACACGTTCCCTAGTTCCCTAGCTCGGACAAGTCTTTCGAAGACTTTTGAGGGTTGTACACTAGAACAATAGTCTCTAAAATCAACAAAGGGCAAATCCTTCTTTGCCGCTTGTATTCAAGCGGAAAGTACCACTACTCTTTTACACCTACCCAATTAATAAATTATTCTGATGACATGTTTTAATAATAAAAATCCCCTCTGTACAGAAGTACTTGATTCCCAATTCAAAATTCCTTAACTCATGTGAGAATGGAAGTGGGCGAAGAATGAAGGCAAGATAATATTTCCGCTACAATAACTCGACATAAATTTTAGTGCGAAACATCCTTTCTTGAATTTTCTACAGAGAATGTCAATATGCGAATTCCATGAATGTTTCGAATCGAGGGCTATCCGAACCATTCAATCGTGAGATTTATATGAATCCGACACAGCATGTAGAATTACTGATTTACTGAAAACTTTCCATGCCCACGGCGGACACTGATTTTGTGGATATTGCTGAAGTTCCAAGTAAACTGGATACGATAATCATGCGAAGCTGTTTTCAGTACTAAATGGTATCAAATATTTAGGGGTACAGAGAAACACAACTTCTAGACTTTATTCTGCCGATAACTCCCGCTCTGACAGAAGAAGTTCATCACGTTGTTGATACCTCTCTGGCACAATATTTTCGAATTTGTTCGAAATATTACCGTTAACTCTTCCCGGAGTCTGGGCTGTCTAGGATTGTAACAAAAAAAATTGTTTTTTCCGTTAACCAGCTATCGTCTCCCTACGAACGACAGACCTCAGAAGTCGAAAATTGTGCGAGCCAAGGATTAACGAGGTCTTACCTTTTAACGTGCGATTCCTAGCACTTTCTCAGACTATCAGAAAAATAAATTGAAATCACTGGAATTGAACCAGTGACCGGTTAAACCAGAATGATTGAAAGCATTGACTCTAACCACCTTGTCTTGTTCTTGATTTCCCGTGTAGATGGCGCTGCGACCAACTTTGTTGTGAGTCGTAGTGTCATCCGTGGGAAATATTAGTTAAACGCTTAATTATTATTCATATGGCAGGGACAAAACAATAATAATGTTGTCCGACCTACCCTGTCACTTATGAGAGGCAATAAACCTCGAAACATGCATGCCTAATCTTCTGTTTAATTACAAGACGAGCACTTGCAATTGGGTCCTCTTGGAATAACGTTGCACAAATATCTGCCAGATGAAGTTCAATGTCCGTCGTGGTGTTAGCCTGGGAAGTAGTTGTTTGCTGACAGATGTTTGCCTTTATTTTCCCACTTGGTGGAAACGCTTAGAGAGAAGGGTACTCCGTATTCATTTCACATGTACAGGAATCATCATAATTCCGTATTACTAAATTTAATTCTCCTCAGCTATTATGCGAATATGTGATTTTTGTACAATAAACATATCTGGGACTGATGTAGAGTTGCCCCACAGACAAAAGCTATACCACATCTCGACGATTTTTGAGAATGATATAAAGAAAATTGTTGTTCTGTTGAAATGTTTTGAGATTTGTGAACAGATAACACAGTAAGTTATCAGGTGAGGTGATTCAATTATCGAGTTTTGAACTTATACAATGAGTATACTTATTCATCAGCAGAACTTCAACAGTAGAAACTACTGCTCCTATGATCGTTGAATTATATTTGTTGAATTCTTGGCAAAATTAGCGACAAGAACTGCTTTACACGGTACTCATCTCGTAGCCAAAGTTATGTTTCAATTTGACACTTGAGTGCCTGTTTCCTGGCCAGCAAGGCTAGCTCAAAAAACGGAATTAAAAAATTTTATGTCATTCATTACAGATCGAAAAAATTAAATCACTGAAGTAATTGTGGATTCGTTCTTACAAAAACCATATTGAACTTCTGAGAATATTCTATGTTTTTCTGCGAATATTAAGAGCTTATTCAATTAAAAATGTTCAAAAAGGTGTGTAAACGCTGAAAAAATCGTAACCAGTTTCAGTTCGCCAGTATTCAAGGTGTTCTTAATTGAAAATTGGAATTAGCTTATTTTCTCAATTGATCCAATAATAAAAGGCGAAGTTTACAAGAGCGGAAAGCGGTATTATTATAAAGGGAAAACATTCACAAGAAGGACTCATGAAATTTCATCATGACCGGACTCATTTTTTACTTCGATCTATTCTGGAATAATAATTAGTAGCACGCGAGCCCTCGTACAAAATCCGAAGTGATAGCCAGCAAGTTGTAACTTTGTATACTGTTTAAGTGTGCCAAATTGTAACAAGTTGTCGCAGGGAGGAAACCTTGTAAGTGGTAAGTTTTCCTTTGTCGTCAAATCGACATCTATGGAGCGTCGGAATGCTGAAGATCCTTATTGCCATTGAAAATCTCATTTAATTTTTGTATTTTCCTAGAAAAATCAGATCTCTGCCTGTCGCCAACCTAAGTAGTGATATCGACACGTTTAGAGTGGGGGACAACTTAGAAGTACCGAACACTTTTGTCTAATTTTTCTAGGAGAATTCAATAATTTACTGAGATTTTCAATGGCATCATTGTCCGACAAAATTAATAAGGATCTTCAGCAGTCCGACGCTGCAAAGATTTCGATTTGGCGACAAAGGAAAACTCACCACTTTCAAGGTTTTCTCTCTGCGACATCTTGTCAGACTCGTCACACTCAAACTTACATCGCATATCGACTCTTATAAAATTGAGAAACATTTTCTCGTTTTTTAGGATTCGAACCTGGCCAAATACAAGCGGGATTTTACAAGGCCGGTATCTAACCGCCTCGCTACCGAGCACCCATAACATGAAAGAACATCGATTGCTAAAATTACTAGGTAGACATTGCTTTTATTTGATCGAATAAATTTTGTTTTACAACGAAATGATTTTGCATGAAAACATTCCCAGGACGTAGGTCGAGAATTTTTTTTTTATTAAAGTTAGTTTTTCTTGAAATATATTTATCCAATTGAAGAAAAGTTTGAGTGTTTTTCGGCACAATGATTCAACTCAGGTACAAAATCGTACGGCAGTTTGATATCAGGAACGTAACTTGTATGCAAGTGGATGAACTTTTGTTCACCTTCAACACGGTATCAATTACTGTACTATAGGAAGCGTTACAATTGACAACACTATTTCAAAAAACGCCGAAATAACCAAAACATCAAATTGGTGGCATCTGTTTGAATTAATTTGTCGAAAAAAGAGGTATGAAACTTCAACGTCGCAGCCAGAAATCTCAAAGGAAAAAATCAGACGGAAATGACTACAAGGAGTACGTTGAAACAATGTGGAATACTGTAGTCAAAATTGTTCAAGAAAAAAAACATAATATGGATTATGAGATTGTGTTTGATCCATTCAAAGATGTGTCAAGCCGCAAGAAACCTAAAAATACTGAACGCAAACAACTGCAGATCAATTTAGATAAAAGAAGACACAGTTCTATAGCAATAAGAAGTTATATGAACGGCAGAACAGTGGAATGAAATTACGCAAAGGTAAATTGATCGGTTTCCGTATTGAAATTATAAAAAAGTGACATAACTCACGTTGTTTTGTCTACTGAAAACGAATTCGAGAATCGAGGGGGTCTCAATTACTTTTCGAGTTATGCCCTTCTGGATCTTGAAAATGCCACATTTTCAAACACAAACTTTTCGATAAGAAACACACGAATTTCCTTCTTTTTTTGACATCCCTTTTTTCAGAAAATGATCTATTAATTCCACATTTACAATCAGCAAATCAACCGTTTAACAGAAAAATTTGACCTTTTGTAATCACAAAAATAACCTCCTTTTTCTCAGTTATTCTAAGACTACTTGAATTCAATTTATGAGAAAATATTCACTTTTCCCTAATTTATATATTCAGTTGTTTGATTTTCGCGATAATTTACAATTTTTAAAATAAAAACATATAAATTAAGAGAAAGCAGATGCTCGCTAGGCTCGCATTTTATAAATTACCAGAAGGAAGAGACACGCCGGAGGCGTGTGCCTTTCTTCTGGCTGCCTACTTTTTCGGCTATGGACCTAATTTCTTAACGTAAAAGAAGGGGACATAACTAAACCTAACCTAGATATTCAAGTTGCTGACAATCCAATCTCTAATTAGTATGAAAAAGTGATATCAAAGCAGATACTCGTTGCGCTCGCATTTCATAAATTGCCAGAAAAAGAGAGATGCCTCCAGTGTGCAATTTTCTTCTGGCTACCCACGTCTTCAGCACAATTGAACATAAGGAAAGGAAGATTATGTTTATGGTTATTTTTGGTGCTTGTAATTGTGAAATTAGCTTCTGAAAAAAGTGTTGCTAAAAGAAGAAAGCATTTTGTTGATTTTTTATCGAAAAATTTGTGTTTGAAAATTGTAGTTGAGACCTCCTCGATTTTCCTTCGGATTCGTGTTCAGGAGATAAAACTATGTGAGTTGAGTCACATTTTATTCGCTTCTATTTAGCTTCACCTGAGTATGTATGTTTGTAACCGACTCCTTTAGACTCGATTTTGACAGTTTTAATTAAAAGTTTATACACTGATCAAGAACCGGTGACAATATGATAATTTAACGAGTTTCTCTCATAATCCTGATACGGATCGCCAACTGGACGTAGTTACGCAGAAAAAATCCAACCAACAAATTTTCCATACAAACTACTTGAACGATTTGTACAAATTCTTATTTTGGCCCATATGTAGCTTAACACTTCAGTAAATATTTTCACACCGAGTAGTAAATTCGTAAGGACTTTTGGACGTTTTCTGCAAATGATCAAAATGTTGATTTTTACAACAGTTTATATATATAAAACACATTTTTGACAATTTGTGGGCAGGACGTTTTCTGCTTAACGGCGTCCAATTTGCTCCTCATACTCTGTATGAGAGCCTTCGCCAGAATTTAAAAAATCCGCGTCGTGATGAGTAAGTAGTCACCTAATATGGGACGTAATGCCTAATATGGGGGTATTTCAATTTTAAGCAAGTACTTGTTCAGACCCATTCACGTTTTCGCAGCAAATACGTGTTCCGTTTCGACGATATAGGTTATGGTAATTTTGTGAATAAATAAAAGTTTCTGGTGACCGTTGCATTTTAGATATTTAAGGTAACTTAAATGTGTTTTTAAAAATTTAATAATATTATTCAATATAGAATTTGCTGTAGTTTATGGAAATGGTTTTGGTTTTTCAAGAAAACATCACAGGTTTTTCAAGAAAACATCACAGGTTTTTCAAGAACAGTCCCCTTCCAAAAATCTAATTTGCTCGTAATATGGGATATCCTAATTTCCTAATTTGGGGTTCCCCATATTAGGAGACTGTACTTTTCCGTGTAGAACCATAATAATTTCTTTCAGATGCCTAAAAAACGAAAAGTTTGGAACAAGTAACAAATGATTTTAGCAATTTTAGCTGTTCGGCTAGGAGAAAATCGGCTACATGAAAAGTGCGTTTACCTCAATTTTTTTATATTTATAAGGGACAAAACTTTTTGTTAGATATACTTTTTGCATTTCCATAAATAAATATTTCTCAAAAAAAAAAACAAAATAATTTTACTTATTTTCAAGTTTTACATATTAAATTGGGTACCCCAGATTGCGAACATAGTGTACCCCATATTGGGATATCATATGCCCCTAATATGGGGTAGTGCAATTTTTTTTCAATTCTGCATATTTTCATATGTTTTTTTCTTATTAAATGCTTGATAGTATATCCAACGAAACATGAAATATGGAAATAATGCTCAAAACTCCCTCCGTTTTTTATTATGGTGTTTTGAAAAAACTACCCCATATTAGGAGACTCCTCTAATCAGTCCAAGGAAGGTGGATAGGGTCGCTATTTATTTTGTCAGGCTCTCTCCGGAGAAAGAATTTGTTTTTTAAATAAATTGAAAACTAAAAAGTAGGTATAGGTAGAAAATAATACAGAATGAAAAATATTATCACTGTGAAAAAAGCGTGGGGTGCTCGAAATACGATACTAATGTTTTCCATTCATTATTATTGTCTGCCTATGAAAACAATTATTTTTAACTTCTAGATAGAAAAGCGTTTCTTTTAATTTTTTTTAACTATATTTAATTTTTCTATGTCAAGGCGGAGCTTGATAACATATACATTTACTGAAATTACAAAAGAAAAAAAACCTGTTTTATATTGCAACTTTTGAATTGACCTAGAGATGTATCATTTCAAAACATAACGGAATATTGACCAACAGAATGGAGTACAACACGGTTTTTTCTCATACAGCTCAAGGTATAAATAAAAGGTGCAGTGGAAGTGAGTGGTTGACTACAAACAAAGAAGATCTGAAACATGTGTCCTTTGACATAGTTGAAAACATTTTTAGAACGAAACAAACATATTTCTTTAGATATATTTTTTCTTTTCTAACACCAAATTTGTTTTGGAAGAATGAAACAAAAATATTGCCCATTGGTGTAAAAGAAATTCAAAAGTTGTAGTAAACGAGCAAGATTGCACAGTTTTTAATATCAAGAAGAATACATTTTTTCTCCAAATGACATTAAAAGCGGTCTTTTAATGACACTTGGCAGGCTTAGAAGTTGTACTTTTAATGCCTAGGCAGAAAAAGTCCACTTTTACTGCCTAGGCAGAAAAAGTTCGTTGCTAGGCAACCTTCCAAGTAATAATTTAAATCAAACTGGTTATTAAAATTGACAATGACAATGTAAACAGTAAACAAACAAATTCAACAAACGTCATCAGCGGTAAACATAGTAACGGCCCAGTTACCTTTGATGAAATAATTTAGTTATTGATAATGAAACGCAATTTAAATATGAAAAAGTCGATTTTGCGTGGAATTGGAACAAATTTGAAGAAAAAATTATATGTTTCACACGGCAGAAAAGCAGATTTAATGCCTTGGCTGGTTTCACCAGCCGCGGCATTAAACACCAAATTTGTTTTGGAAGAATGAAACAAAAATATTGCCCATTGGTGTAAAAGAAATTCAAAAGTTGTAGTAAACGAGCAAGAGTGCACAGTTTTTAATATCAAGAAGAATACAATATATTTTTTCTCCAAATGACATCAAAAGCGGCTTTTTAGTGACACTTGCCAGGCTCAAAAGTTGTACTTTTACTACCTAGGCGCCGAAGGCTTCATTTTCTTTGAAATATCGAAAAAATAGGCAATCAGCTAATTTTCAGAGAAAGATCCTACATTTTTCTCCTGTCTATATTCCATGAATCTGCAGTATGTGAGTTTATATGTATTTCTTGATTTATCCGGTTATAGTTTCAATTCCACATATCGCGCCTGGTCTCTTATCTCAAGTATTGTTAATGGTATTAACTCATCCTCACTTTAAATTACTTATATTTCTAACAGTTAATTGACAAATTTTCAAAAATGATACAACAATGCAACAAACGTCATCACCGGTAAACATAGTAACGAAGAGCCGAGTTACCTTTGATACAATAATTCAATTATTAGGATATTGATAATGAAACACAATTAATTAAATCAGGATTGTTGAGTTGGTGGGAATTCGACCGGGATATTAAAAAAAAAACAAATTTTAAATTGTTGAAGTTTTGAAACTCTATTGTTTCATCTTCATAACTATTTAGGGTGGTCCTCTAAGTTAGAATGGATTGAAAATGAATCAAATCGACATAAAATATCAATACTGGGGAACAAAATACGTACACCCTGACACAGAGATGAAAAGGCTATATATTTTATATCGATTTTATTCATTTCACCCTGTATTGTCTTGGAGATGAAACAATATAGTTTCGAAACGTCGACAATTTGAAAATTTGATTTTCTTCTACATCCTGACCAAATTCCCACCAACTCAACAATTCTGATAATAGTAAACGATCGCTATCTCTTTCAACTACAATTAATAAATGTTAAAAAGTCGATTTTACGTGGAATTAGAACAGAATTGGAAAAAAGATTATGTTTCACACGGCAGAAAAGCAGTTTTGGCTGGTTTCATAGCCTCGGCAATGAAACACCAGCCGTGGCATTAAATCTTGTGCTTTTATGCCCATATAGTAAAACAAAAAACTGTATTATCTACTTATATGACATTAACATATTAAGTTGTCAAAAAAACAAAACTGACTTTTAGCAGAGCAGAGCAGGAGTCTTTTTTGAATAAACCTACAATCCGACAAAAGTAAAAAATTGGTCTAGATCATAAAAATCAAATTACGAATAACTTCCTTAGGGCTAGTCCATTATTTCTACTCTTGATAAAACAGGAGCCTAGAACAACAAATTATCAAGCTGACCGGACATTCCAACGCCAATTCTCTAAAGCCATAAATTCAGTTAGAATCACCTACAGCACCATTTTACTTTAGTGACAAATCTAAGAGAGGAAAATAATGAAGTTCAGCAGTTTTCTTCGGCTAGGATTGTATTGCAAAACTGTAATTTCACTAATTGTACTTTTGAATAATATTTTCTGTTGAATATACTCTTTGTTCAAAGAGTTATTTAATTTAATAAATAATTTTTTATGTACTTTTGTTCAATAATTCATTCATTTGATCCGTTAAATTATCTCACTAAATACCACTCGAAGTTTTTTTCTTTCATCGGATAAACTTTGATTTTGTTCCACTCAAACTTGTCAGTTAGTAATATGACTAGCAAATAACATTAGATAAAATCAGACCACCTTTGATGTCGTGATTTTATCACAATATTTGCTCTCGTCAATCACAAAAGCAACCAAGTTTTCGTTTAAAATAAAAGTTTATCCGATTAAATAAAAACCTCTTGTGATATTACTCTCGATAAATCAACTATAATATATAAATGCACTAAAATAATAGATAATTACCTTTAGTGAAAACACTATTTGAAGGTGCAGTTATTAAAAACTCAATTATTATGTTTTTTTCTAATGTGTTCGGAACTACTCATATCGTGACAACATTACTCAACAATCACGGCTAACAAGAAGAAAATTGAAATTATCTAGCTGATCGGACATTCGAACGCCAATTCTCTTAATTACCTTTATTGAGAAGCGTATTTGAAGAAACATTTACTAAAAACACAATTATTACGTTTTGTTCAAATGAAACTTTCCCATAACGACTCATATCGTGACAACAATAATCAACAATCACAGCCGACAAGAAGGAAATTGAAGTGACGGTCACTTATTTCATTAGTTTTTTTTTGGTGCCTAATCAAAGTCAGGATGTGATTTTTGAAATCGAAAAGGACGATATTGAAAAATCGCATGGTGAATCACTGGAACAGAGATCACAAATCAGTTTTGCTCACTCATTTTTTATAGCCATTTTCGGTAACCCTACATGCTTTTTTCTAGAAAGTACTACTTGATTATTTTTTAAAAAATGTCTTTACAAGTTACACTATACATAAAACTAATTGATTTCATTTCGATACTTTCGATCAGAAATCTACCCATAAATTAAGAATTCCAATTCCAAGTTCCTTTCAATTCTATTCAAAAACAATTTTGGCTGCGAAAAAAATCACCAAAAGATTTTTCCAAGATAGTTCATCACTTCTCGCTCGAAATTTTCAACTATACCTAACACGCCGTATGCACAATTTCATTCACCAACAAAACACCAGATGAGAAAGCGTCACTCACCTTAAACTCGTGGTCACCTGTTGGTCGATGTCTCGGAAAACGTGAAGTGGGCTCTGCAGTCGTTGCCGATGCGGAATGATAACAGTGAGAGCCGCGAAATGAGCGAGTACATCTTTTATAGAGAGCGTCGCGACGCACAGCCCGCCTCTCGACCAATGGGCGTCGGATCGAACTACACCTACAGTTACAACTATTTAATTTCATATTGTAATAGTCAAACGCGTGTACAATTTCTCGGTGATTAGTATTAGACACAAGTACATAACTTAATTGATGTACATGAAAATTAAATTTCTATTTCAGCGAGCTTCGTCGAATAAAAATATGCTCATGAGTGTTATCAGTTTATGTCTATGCTGATTTCAGTCACATATTTCTCGAAATACAATTCACGAAACCAATGAATTGAACTGAAAACCACAATCATTTCCAAATTATTTTTTTAAACCATTTTTTCAACAAAGCTCAAAAATGGATAGTTTTTAAGAAAGAAGCTTTGCATTTTTTTCATTTTTGCGGTATTTAATCATCAATCGAATACATATTTCGAAAAAATTTCGAAAATACTAATTCTAAATATAACTGATGTCCAATAATATCGAATATGTGATCCAAAATGTTCATAACGAAGCTTAGCAAGCTCCAATGAGGTAAAACGAGGAAATCGAATTCATATTATATTCTCAGAAGTAACAACTACTGATATTATTCTCGTGTGATGACTTTTTTCTCAGAAATATCGATAATCTTGCAATGAAGTGCCAAGAAAGTTTGCTCATAATCTTTTAAAATGGATGATAAAGCATCTTACATCCAAACGAATCCGTGAAAATGCCTGTATCTTTGATAACTGGCAGTAATTTCGAAATAAAATGGGGTAGTTGGGATATAGGGGGCAAACTATGAATGGAATTTTGGGTATCTACCCCTGAATTTATGAAAATACTATTTATTTCTTGTAAAGTTACATTACAGTTTACACATAATTTAAATAGTAATCTATCCATGTCATCGTTGACAAAATGAGTTGATAAATCAATAAAAATATAATAGTGGGAATGAAATTTTCCAAATCATATTAATAGTAATGACGAACAAAATACGTCCAACTCGTAGACGGAAGCATCCTACATCATTTGGATGCCGGGGAGACATATACCTACCTACCTAGGGGTGAAACAACGCCACACTCACTGTTAGAAATTCTCTAAGCGGCAAATATCAACACAAACTCCGACAGATCTGGTCATCAGAACTGTCGGGAAAGAACAAAGTTACTGCAAATAATATGCTTGCCGTTCCGATTCTACTTTACCCCTTTGGAGTAATGAAATGGACTCAAGTTACTATTTCTCCATACAACGAGAAGGCCGTGGACTTTTGAGTTTATTGTGTCTACATAACAGAATGGTACTGGATGGAGCCTGTGAAGTCATGAGGAGTTCAGATCCCCTTCTCTGCTGAGTATGCGATCATGAGAAAGCAGGGATTGGAGCATTTCTCTTCAAGGCAGCATCTCGTGCAGCCGATGAACTCGGTATCGTATTTGAGTCAGAAAGGACGAAACCAAACTCTGTCACCGAGTTGAAACCCGTTCGGCAGAAAGCCCAAGTCAACGCTGCGGAGAGTGAGAGGCTCCTACAGCTACATAAGGATAAGCCACTGCAAGGGGTCTCCTTCAAGAACATTGAAGACCTTGGCTCATCCAGAAATCTGACATTTGCTTTTCTCAGGTCAAGTGGGTTGAAATTGGAAAATAAGGGGTTCATAAAGGCCTACCAATATGATGTCTTCAATAGCCTCGTCTATCGTAGTCGAGTGATGGGTTTAGAGGTCCCTGACACTAGATGCAGAGCGTGTCGTGGGGCAGCTGAGACCATAATGCATTTGCTGTCAGCTTGTGTTACCTTATGCTCCGGGGGATATTGAGTCCGTTGTGGAGAATCAGAAGTGGCGAATCTATTGGAACTACTCATTCCCCACCCTCAGACAAATACGAGCCAATAAGCCTGATGTAGTCCTCCTCGACCATCTCAGTAGGACGATTTTTGTGATTGAGTATTCAGCTCCTGGCGAAACGAACATCGTCTGAAAAGAGGAGGAAAAATGGACTAAATATCGAGACCTACTCTTTGAACTCCGCAAGCTTTACCCAAACCATTCTGTAGAGATGGTGGTTCTGATAATAGGGGTCCTTGATGGAATGGACACACTGCTCTCAAACTCAAAAATCATACAGGCTTGCCGTAATATGGAAGAAATTTTAGCTGGACGAATGCAGAAGGCCGTAATTCTTGGTTCACTCCGCCTGCTCAGGGCACATGATTCTTGGACCCAATAGTCACTTACCCCACGGCGTGGGGAGTGGTTATTGGAAAATATGATCCAGCGCGCCTTCCGGAAGTGTCGGGGCTCCGTAGACAGGGCCTGTAATTCCTAACGGATAAAAAATAAAATACAAATATGAATTATTTTAATATAACGAAAATTACTATTACTATAATTGTAACTGACGTTTGACTGTTTGTTCATAGCGAGCACAACCTAGGAATCATAAAACGCTAACGACCTGAGCGCAGCACCCATCGGTCCTAGCACCCGATTTGCACGTGCAATAATGTCTCTGTATTGTCTGTCAATTTTCATTAAGAGTGTGCGCTATCCAAAGCTAATATTTTGTTGAGTTTCAGAATTTGGAATGAACTCCTACTCTTGAAAAACCTAGGTTCCTTCCTTGAGTAACTCATTTTCCTACTGTTCTTTCCAGAGTTTATCTGCACATGAAATGATTTTAAATCAACCTGGTAAACACAGATGTTAACATCTAAGCTATACTTATTTTTTGGAACCATGGTACCAGCTGTTGATTCAAGAGTATCCTTCTCCCATGCTTCAAATATCTATAAGGGAATAAAGTCAACTTAGTACTATAATCAATTCAGATTGCCAACAAAGAGCAGATGGATATAGTGGAATCCCGAAATGGCCACATAAAGTGTATGTTTCAGTATTTTTTACGATCTCGAACAATTTTACCCTGTAGTTGGATATTGACTAATATATAGGGTGCCCGGCAGCGAGGCGGTGAAAATTCCGCATGCATCAGGCCAGGTTTGAAAACGAAAAAAAAATTTCAATTTCATAGAAGTTGATGGGCAATGTAATTTGTCTTGATGCCAATCCCGATGTTTGGTGTTTGCTTGGAGTTCGCGCCGACCATACGGGGTGGTGCTGTAGGTTTTCCAGGTTTTCCTACAGCTGAAAAGTGAATACGCCATCAAAAATCAGTCGCCCCGGAGCGCCACGGCAAATCATAATTATAGCCGTCCTTTGCCCACACAGGCTATGCCTTTGGGGACACTCTGAGTGTATCTGAGGGAGTATTATTATTTTTAATATCGTCCGCTGGTCAGCATGGAAGAAGCAAATGAATAGGTCGCAGAGGAATTGCTTCGACAATCGCTATAGCTCAATGTTGTGCAAGCTCGGGTACAGGTGGATCTGCTTCATTTCAAGACAAGGAAGATGTATAAACTCGAATGAACATCTAAGTATAGACTAGACTATCTGAGAATTGAACACCATCTTATGTACAGGTCAACTCCGGAAAGCAGCGGGAATTATTTTAATTCGATGAATTACATGAGGAATCTGGATTTTTTTAAGTAAGAATTTATTCCAGATTGCGGAACTCGAGAAGGTATTAGTTCTGGTTAGTGTACACTAATGGCGGAAATTAAGACGCTATACAGGGAAATTATTGCACATGCAAATCGGGTACCACTGGCGAATGCTATGCTTACATCGCTAGTGTGTTATATTTCCTTTGTTATGCTCGCCATGACCAAGAAGTTAAATATCCAAATTCAAGTTTATGAGGCCATGTGCTCGATGCTGCCAATTGAATGAAGCGAATAAATCCCAATACAGCGACGGAATCTTGAATAGTTATTTCAATTTCTAATATTATAATTTCATGATTATTTTACGTTCGTTCTGATTGTAATTTCTGTTTTATACAAACCATTTATTCTATCTTATTCAAGATATTTCACTTGATATCTTGTGATTGCTAAGATAGGTTATGATTGTTCTTGTTTCATCATTATTATTATTGTCAATGTTGTTTCTCTTACTATTATATTTAGTTTGATTGATCCACCCATTCATTTTGCCAACGATCATCTGAACAGACAGAGTTGAATCCATATGTGCAAACTTAAAAATATAGCAAGAAGTCAGGGGTAAATATCAAATGTTCCATTAACTGTTTCCAACACCTCAACTCCCCTATTCTTTCTAGAAGGTACTGTCAGGTACCAAAGATACAGATCAATTTACGAACTCGTTTGACTATGATATGATCCCATCCATTTCAAGTCATTCTAATGAAAATATCTTGGAACTCCCTTGTCACATTATCAACATTTGCAAGGAATATGATATCAATAGTGATCATAGTTGTAATCTCTGAGGATATAATGATTATGATTTTTCTGTTTTTACCCTTTAGACCTTGAGCACATATTCAATAATATTGGATATCAGGAATATTCAGAATTAGTAACTCCGATCTTTATATAAAATATGCCCAAAATATGTCATTTTCCGAGAATAAAAATTATTGTAGTTATTTCGTAGCATGTATTGTATAGAAGTAAGGAAAATCTTGTAATTTGCACCTTATTTCCTGACCAGTGTGGAGCAGTGTATTGAAAATTATTGATGGCGGTACCTATCATAACTGGGGATAATTTTCGGTCCGGTTCTGGATGCCGAACATTCAAATTCAATCGCTACCCGAAATGAGAGCTCTCCAATCGATGAGTAAATACCGCAAAAATGGATAAAATCCATTTCAAAAACAAAGAAATGTGCGGGGTCCTTTGTTGGTACTGATGCGTCGCAATATTCCATTTTACTCGGGTCACTTACGCACCATATTGGACTAATTCAATATAATGTAATAGTATCGAATTTGTTGAAGAATATTCTGAAACGCTGGCTGAGACGATAATTGGAAAAACTAGAATAGAAAGCAAATTCAACATAGTGATCGATAAAAATGGATAGGTGAGGTATAAGAATAGCGTTTTTCGAAATGTAATTCCTACCTTTCATATCAATTGTGAGTTCAATAATGATAAAAATAACCCTTTGGCTGATACCAATCAGAGTATGAATATTACAGTAAAAAAGGATTGAATAATATATAATAAAAAGAACACCATCTATAACCTGCAGAGCAAATGGAAAAGTTCGCTCTCTTGCTAATGGTTTCCCATTTTCAGGAGATGCGCTCTTCCACTTACCTTGGTTAAAATGAAAAATTAAAAACAGAACAACTACAAGATTTTGACAAAGAAAAATATAAATATTCTTCATATACAGTGCCCGCCCTAGGGTATTTAACATAATAACAAGGGAAAATAGGGTATTATCAAAGTATGAAAAAAATTATTGAAGATCGATTGTGCCTGTCACATATTTTGTGATTACTGGTATGGAAGCATATCGAAACAAAAATTATGGTTAGATGGCAAGATTTTGAAAAAGTCTTTTGAAAAATTTGTTTAGGATTTAATTTTACGCTCATTTAGAGAGCTATGAGTAAGTTGAAAAGTGCAAATTAATAACTCAAGAATATTTTTCAAAGACTAATTTATAAACGAATATTTTTCAATTTTTAAACGGATTAAATTTTTTCGCGCCTCATACAGATGCATAACCCCATACAAATTATTCTGAAATTTCTGACTGACACTTTTCAATAATAGAAAAAACTTGAGGGGCGCATGAAAAAAATAATATTATAGGCAGTAGGGAGTAGCCCCCGTTGACAAAATGTACACGACAGTTCATAATATAATTTGAATTGCAATAAAATCGTTAATGACTTAAGTGAACTATAAATGAATCAATCATCTATTGCATGCGCATATTTTTCGTTTTAAATCTCACAAGTTTTTTCATAAATTCCATTGAAAATTCACTAATTTCAAAACAATCTGTATGATGTTCTGAATCTGTATGGGCTTATAAATTTATGGAGCACTGAAAAATTATTTTATTCTTTTATGACCGTTTTGAAAATTGAAAAATATTTTTTATATAAGTTACCATTTTCTGTTTTTCAATTTTGTGTTTAGCTAGTAGTAGTAGGTAGGTAGTAAAAAATTTTCAAAACTGATTGCAGCATATCAGTCATTCCAACATATTGTATATTACCAGGGCCAGGTTCAGCTTCAGTTGGCTCCGTATTGAATTCTTGTCATTTTTTATTCCTATATTACCTTCTGTTTCAGACACAGCACCGGTTTGGTCACCATCCTCGGAGTCTTGGTCACTTTCAATATAAAATTCCTCGCGACATTTTCTTGAACGCAAAGAAACGTCGCGCGATATTGATACACACAGGCGTGAAGTGAGGATTTCGTTCAAGGGGGGCAATTACACCGGAAATATTATACTTGTTGTTTTAAGCCACTCAGATGCTTGACTTTGACAGGTTGCTATAAAGATAACCTGAATTTTCTAAAAAAAAATCGGTCATGTGATCTAGCTGTGAAATTAATGAGTGATAGTTTTCCTGGCTTGACAGCTGTCACGTGCAGATGTCAGAATAACTGAAGCTTAAATTATTTTTGGCAAATTTTTATTGTCAATTTAAAAATAAGTACATGTTATTTGTTATTGACATAAATTATTAATTACAAGTGTTTTTGAAATTAATTTTCCACTTCTTTTTTCGTCAATGGCGAATAAAGTAGAGAGCTGTAGGTGTTCTTCACTGAATGTCTATGTTTCATTAAATAAAAGTTTTACTTCGATATGACTGATTTTCTCAACAGTGGATTTATGGGTGAAATATGGTAGGATTTCACGAAGAATATTGCTCATACCTTTTAACAGATCTTCTTGTTCCGGATTTAAGCCAGAATTGTTCACCAAATACTTTAAAAATTTTATATTTTCATGATAAATTTGAATATAATCAAATTCCATACAAAAGAAACAAAAATTTTACGATTTTCTACTCATTTTATGATATTTCCAAACATCGAAAATCGCTGCAGGCCCAGCCAACTTCACAGATATTATGTTACTTTGTTTATTGATTTTCTTTTCTCTCAAGTAGTATAAAATTATGAATGGTATGAAGAAATATATTTATTCAAGACTTTGATTCCTACTTCTTTTTACTAGGGCAAGGAGAACGTAAAAAATATATAAAGCTATTCAAAATACAATATAGTTATAGGTAAGTTCATAAATAAATGAGGTACCTATCGTCAAATATAACACAGACCTATATTTCTTCCCTATCCCCTAGTATTATAATGACATGTGATTTTAATAGAATATAATCAACTTGATTCAAAGATTCTCACCTTATTCTACTAAAGTCCACGGAAATGAAAAAAATAATAAATAAGCATATAGCCACAATATAAAACTGGCGTTTATTCCCTATCCTCTAAAACTATAATATTGGGCGATTTTGATGAAATATAATCAAAAATTATTTTTGGCATGAATATTCCGTACCGAATCTCCCACGAGGTTGAATTATTCTCCGTAAATTTTTTCTCGATTGTGAATTTTTTAAGAAAATTTTCAAAGAATTCGCCCCTCCAAAAATGTTCAAGCTTTAAGGAGATTTCAAGTGGATATGGTTCTGGGCGGATAATTTTTGTGGATAGAAAATTAATCAAAATCGGTAAACATACAGCCTTAAGGCGGATCCGCGCTTGAATAGACACAAGGAAAGCAGATTTTTAATATACACAGCTAAAAGTAAAATTGTTGCCAATATGTCCCAATATCGAAAATAAGATAGTCATAATGAGTTTGCAGTCTCAAACGGACCCTAAATGACGTTTTGAAGTTTGAGCTAGTTTTCGATTCATTTACATGAGCTTTGCCGCCGTGCTGAGCATAAAGGGCGTATCTGAAAAATTTGTGAGTATCGAATTGAGGACTGTTTTGGTTTGTCTGCATCGTTTTAC
Organism: Chrysolina americana; assembly: GCA_958502065.1. Lineage (NCBI taxonomy): Eukaryota > Metazoa > Arthropoda > Insecta > Coleoptera > Chrysomelidae > Chrysolina > Chrysolina americana. The sequence continues at coordinate 13,135,691 of OY293417.1, read as the reverse complement.
GCCTATCTTACTAGGATCGAATGAAGTAATTGAAAATTAACCGATATTATAAGTTTATGAAAAATGTAATATCTGCAAAAATTGCCCCCAATCTAATAGTAATTTCCTTTTCCTTAATGTTAGGTTTTCGCTATGTTACTGATGATGACTAAAAATCAAACATAGGTTGCATTAAAAAAAAAACATTATTCTTGATGAAGCCTCCTTACTCTACATCGATATAATATTCGAATGTTGATGGTCGATTCCACGTGTAATCCAAACGCAAACTGAATAAAGTTGTCAGAACGTTTCCGAAGAAACGATAAAAAATCAGTATCTCGATTCGAGGTAAATCATTTGTTTGATAAACCCTGAATAAACACAGAATGGCATGATCTGCATTATACGAGAACGAAAAGTTCTGTGAATATTCCCGAGGACTAGGTCATCTTGGGTATACAAACGGTCCATGGACTTTGGCAAGTGTTTATTTCTATTTCAGCTAACGAGCATTGATTCTGAATAAAAGTTAGTCTACTCAAATAGTTCAGATAACATGTGCAACACTAATTTTCTGAATGAAATCTATACAGGGTGTCCCATATAAAACTCCGCGGGCAAATATCTGGGAAATGAAAGATGATATCCATATTTTGTGAAAGCGGATGATATTGATGTCAAAGGATCCTCTCATTTAGGTAGATATCCATCACTGGGCGTCATTCATAAGGGCGTCGCGACCCCGACGACATTTTTTTCAAATGGCATCCCAGACTTTTTGATGCTTTTTTGAATTCTGCATAAAATTCTGAATTCAGGCATATAGCACACTCATGGTTTCCCTTGAATACTGATGAAATACAGCAACTTTATGGCACATTATAAAGAGGGCCATGAAAGCGTCAAAATAAATGCAATAATACGAGTCTTCATCGATCTGTCAGAAAACCTGTCAGATTTTACGAAAGTGTATTCAGTTTTGTCTTGTTTTTTCCTGAAATTGAAAAATGGTTCAATTTTCGAATGCAGAAAAGTTGGATATGATATGTATTTATGGCGAAGCAAGAAGGAATGCAAAAGAAGCAGTGCGAATATACGCCAATCGGTATCCTGACAGAAGATTACCGTCAGACAAAACATTCACTAGCTTAGCCAAATCTTTGGCACAAAATGGATGTTTTAATGAACGGAAGCGAAAAAAACAAAAAACGGCTACAGATGAGGATCACACAGTTGCAGTGCTAGGTCAAATGGTATTGGAACCACATAGTTCTACCAGACAAGTAGCAATGGAATGTGATATTCCGAAATCGTCAATACAACGTATTTTGTCAGAAAACAAATTCCATCCCTACAAAATACATCTGGTTCAAGGACTACAGCCAGGTAAAAATCTTTATGTTTTATTGTTCATTGCTATAATCTATTCCCATATTTAGGAGATGCTGATAGGAGATTGAACTTTATTGCATGGTTGTCCAACCGTATTCATGATGATGATCAGTTTCTGAACAAAATATTATGGAGTGATGAAAGCCGTTTCCATAACAACGGTATAGTAAACAAACATAATTGTCACTATTGGTCTGACGTGAACCCTCATTGGATTCAAGAAACGAGATATCAGACTGTGTGGGGGATTAATGTTTGGTGTGGAATCAATGATGGTTATTTGATAGGACCTCATTTTTTCGAAGGAATTCTGAATGGAGAGAGGTATTTGCTTTTCCTCCAACATGAATTGCCGAATCTCTTGGAGAATTTACCAATACAAACTCGACTGAATATGTGGTGGCAACAAGATGGGGCACCTCCGCATAATAACAGAATAATTACCCAATATTTGGATGATACTTTCAATGAGAAATGGATTGGAAATAAGGGTCCAACACCATGGCCAGCTCGAAGTCCAGATATGACTCCACTGGATTTTTTTTTTGTGGGGATATATCAAAGACTTAGTTTATATGCGACGTCCACAAAATGTAGATGAATTAAAAAATATTATCACAAATGTTTGTGCTTCCATATCGCGAGAGACGCTTTTAGCTGTGAAGAATAGAGAAATAATAAAAAGATATAATATGTGTATACTACGTGAAGGGAGGCAGTTCGAACACTTACTGAAATAATTCATGTTATTACTTTTATTTTTTAGCTATTATCATCATGTTTGTCGATTTTTGGTCCAATTGAAATATATTTTGGTAATTTGAAACATTTATTTTAGTTTGTATTGTCTGCAATTTTACAGAAACACACAACTAGATGAAACTGAACAGGCAACGCAATTATCACTGATAGATCAATTTTATCAAACTCGTCTAAGTGTTTTTTGACTCATTCATGGCCCTCTTTATAATATGCAATAAAGTTGCTGTATTTCATCAATATTCAAGGGAAACCATGAGTGTGCTATATGACTGAATTCAGAATTTTATGCAGAATTCAAAAAAGCATTAAAAAGTCTGGGATGCCATTTGAAAAAATTGGCGTCGGTGTCGCGACGCCCTTACGGATGACGCCATGTGATGGATATCTACCTAAATAACAGGATCCTTTGACATCAATATCATCTGCTTTCACAACATATAGATATCATCTTTCATTTCCCAGATATTTGCCCGCGGAGTTTTATATGGGACACCCTGTATATTATGTTCTCATACATTCACAAGTTCATAGTTCTGTTTTTTTTTTTCGATTTGAATCAGCATTCCACATATCTTCCTGTGATAATAATAATTATAAAATTAATTTCTACAACAGAACATATTGTAAACAATAATTGATTAAGAAAAAAATCTTTCTTGCTTTATTTTATTCATAAACTATTGTTGAAAATATTTTCTCAAGAAATTAATTTTATCATTATTCAAAAGCAGTGTTTGAAATTATTTATAAGAGTTAGGCATTGAACATTGCAATTAGTGATTATTTTTTCGAAACGTCAAATCAGTCTGAGAAGACTCAGAAAACCATGTCTAATCAATATTTCAATATAAATATCCGCGCTCATATTGAACAACTTTAGTTATTTATATTCGATCAGCCTGCCAGTAGTATTGCAAAATAGATTTTGGAGCCGGATTACACTAGATCTAGTAACTTTTTAAAAACCTTTAAGATTTTCATAGCCAAATCTCTCTAGATCAGCTTCGGCGAGTTTCTGCACCGGTTTATCCACTGAATTTTTGAATGAAGTATGAATGATACAAGAGTATCGTGTCGGCAGGGTCCGAATGATAATAATATAATGATAATACTCCATCATAAACACTCATAGAGTGTATCCAAAGGCATAGCCTGTGCGGGTAGAGGACGACTATTATAATTTGCCTTAGCGCTCCGCGGGGCGACTCACTGTTTTTGGGAGGCGCATTCCCTTTTCAGCTGTAGAAAAACTCGGAAAACTACGGTACGACCCCGGGGGATCGGTGCGCACCCTATGCGAGCACTAGACATCAGGATTGGCATCTAGACAACTCATCGCACTTGAATTTTTTAAAGAGGCATGTGGACGCCTACTGACAAAATGTAACAATGTTTAAAAAACTCAAAGGGTGCACTCAATGTGTTGTATGTTCAGACTATTGTTGTCGATTTTATGGTACTTCAGATATATACTGAACGAGTATCGCACTGATGATGGCATATTAGCCGAAAGCGATTTGCAATTTAATGAAGGACTGACTTATTATGAGAGAAGTGTGTTTCTTCATTTTCCATGCGGATTGCGCTGTGATCAACTTAGTTGTGGGTTGTAGCTTCATCCGTGGGGAAATATTAGTAAACAGTTGATTATTATTCATTTGTCAGGGACAGGACAATTTTAATGTTGTCCGACCTACCCTGGCACTGATGAGAGGCAGAGCCTCGAAACATGCATGTCTGCAGGTGGTCATTCCTATCCAAATGAAGGATAATCTACTGTTTAATTACAACATACGCTCTTGAAATTGAATCTTCTTGGAAGAACCTTGCACGAATATCTGTCAGATGTAGATTTCCGTTGTGGTATTACCAGGCCGTTAAAAACTCATAACGGACGGAGGCTGTATTAACTCTTCAATTGTCATCTGAATACCGTTGAATGAAAATAACAGTATGGGCTTACGAAAAATATTTAACCGTCTGACAATATAAAAATACACATAAGTAGACGATGTTATTGCATGTTTCATAAGAGAAAATAGATAATTTGATAACTTTCTCAACTTCATAAATTTTCTGCACTCATCAATCAAATTTCCAATACAATAAAAAAAGTTGAATTTTATAAATAATGTTTACCAGTTTTCGAGCTACATGATGTCAAAAATAAAACTATTGCTGTTAAGGATATGCATTGATTTGATTTTTGAGCACTACTTCGAGAATAATCTTTCTTAGAAATAAACTCATCACGTCTAAGTTTTAGCTTATGAACTCTTCCTTTCTAGGCCATGATGGTTGTGATCGTAGAGAGGGACCAAATCATCCGTATGGTTATGGGTTCAAATCCTAGCACTGTAACCGGTCCCGTGCATAGCATCACACATTCAGAGGTCAGAGCTACGTCTTATCTAGCTCTCACAAGTTTCTTGAAGACTCCTAACGATTGCTTGTAAAGATGCAGCTGTTTGACGGCAATAATAATTTTAACAACAACAACAATTCCAATTAAAGTAATGTCTCGCAACGGGTTTTGCATTACAGCATATCAACATATTTGTATCCTTTCATGACTCTTTCAAATACTTTGCATTTCTCGGCAGAAAGGAATAATTGATAATTAATCATTCCTCAAACTTGTTATATCATAATTGCCTCCCAATTGCTTCATCAAAGTCATAAGTCTGTCGTTCCCCTTTCGGTGTTGGTAAAATAATTATGTAATAGCAATAGAGACAAGAAAAAGAAACAATTCTAAGAAATAAATCTCAAACTACAGCATAATATTATTCAGGTATCAATCGACAATTGAATATCCTTATATAAATTCAGAATACTTTATTTTTCCATTCCCATTTTTCTATCGTTTTCGAATATTCATCAGATTCACGGAATTCATATAACCACATTTATATAAAATTTCCGGTAAGAGGGTTTGAAAGCTCACATCAGTATTCGAGTCTGAGTAGCGGGGAAGATGCGATTGCCATCACAGGTACGAGAATGGACATCGAGGCAATTTATCAACGGCACTTGAATCGTTTCTGATGCTGCTGACCAAGGGTAAACTCCATTTGTCATGATTCAACAAATTTGGGTATATGAGTTCATCAATCCAAATTAATTTTTGTATTGACACGTTGTGAAATTCCAACAAGTATGAATACGATTTTGAATATTGAAAGAAAATTAAGAGATAAGGTAAAAAAGTGATTCAGTAAAACAAATAACGTTGGATGAGGAAAGAGATTAAAATTTATTTGAAAATGATAACAATATTAACGATATCAATGAAAGATATACATGAAAACCTGTGTTATTTTTATTTAACATGTCGGTTTCAAACGCACATTTATAATATTTCTTATGCATTGAATAATCATTTCATTTCGATATGGTTTGCATAAGTTCTGGGAGAAATATTAGTTTCACCACCATATAAACCAATTTTGATTGATATGGTGGTGAAACTAATATTTCTTCATTAATCCATTTGGAGTAATTGGACAGGTCAAAATTATTTCTAAAATAAAAATTCAAACGATACTGTATAAAAAATGCACATAACTATAATCCACTAATTTATTCAGACTTGTAAAATATAACTTCCAATTCATTTTCACCACTACAGTACATTATGTCACTACTACTAGGCCAACTCTGTAATTTCCACCTGCACATTCTTGAACTCTCTGGTCGAGCGTTCTGTATTTATGATATTATAGTCGTCTCACGCAGTATTTTTTCCTATTAGTGTTCCAAACTTCAGTTCACAGAAAAGTTGCAGCAATTGGCCCATTGTGAAACCGGTTGTCGCATGTACTGCTGAACGTTAGGCAATCAGAAATAAGTGGAGATATTGCTCCCAATCTTTCTGGTGGTCAGATACTAAGTAATTATCTGCTCTACCTTTTCATCGAACTGTGGATGTAGGACCATGTGTCTAGTCTTTCGGATGGTCAGCTTTTGACACATTTTCTGGAACAGGCATGGACACGAAATTTCTGCCTTGGTCTAAATGCAGCTTCACCGAATCGACAAATCGACTCTTTTACCAAGACATCAGCGACGGTGATGATTCCCTGGTTAAACAGAGCACTTGCTGAAATATGGGAACGAGTCGGCGATGTTAATGGCGCTCCTCTAAAATGGGCTGCCTACATTCTTCTGGGGCATCGGGGCCTCAAGTCGTGTTCGAGGTCCATTGCTGGCAGCACATAAAGCACACTTTCTGCACCAGACATTAACGTTGGCTTGGCAGTTAGCCAAGTAAAACCACAACCTCACTTTCTGGAGGGTCTTCGTCACTCCTAGACGTCCTCTGGTGACTCCATCATGGATTTCTTAAGCACTTTCTGTCTTGTGCTCCTGGGTACTACTGTCCGCGGATTTCAAACCACGCTTCAGGACTCCATTGTCTAGGTTAATAAAGTTCTATTGGACCCAGTACGATTTCACGGCTAGCGAATAATGTTTTATCTACCATCATGGTGATCATCGATTACTCTTCTTCCATACGATGACCAAACCAAGATCGATCTGGGCTTTTCTCTTGGTCTTTCTGAATCTTGTTGTTACTCCAGTTATCACCAAGACTGCCACTGTCCTACAGATTTTGGTTATTTCTTCATCTTCTGCTTGCCAACAATGTGAGCAGTCATCAGGGCATGGTTTCCGCGTCAGGGCATTTTAATGGCTAATCGCTTGATGTTCGATCTCGAAGTCAAATTCTTGGAGTCTCCTGATCCAACGTGCCACTTGACCCTCGGGAAAACCACCTGACTGCATGGTCAGTTCTCAATGGGAATCATCAGCCAAAAGCTCCCGACTGGTGACACATTAATTTCACTCCAGTTTATTAAGGGTCTTGCCAAAAACTTTCTGGATCTGAGACAAAACAGCTACAAGTTCCACGTTGCTGGCATCCGTGTCCAAAAGGAATATTCCGTTCAGAAGGGGATTGCTAAGAACTGGTTCATTGATCAATGCTGTTTTCAGCTGCCTAAACGAATCTTCGGATCACTGGAACTGTGTTTGTCCTTTCGTAAGTCTGGTCAGTTTAGCGATGTTAACAAGCTCCAGCACATATCAGCGATAGTAGTTGCACAAACGAAGAACTTTGGAGCTGATGTGTCTTTTGAAATGGACTATTCCTTTACATCTTTGATCTTCCGCTCATCTACTGCTACTTCTTTTCCAGAAAGATTGTTGCCAACATATCGTACTTTTTATTGGAATAGATGAAATTTAGTCGGGCTTAGTTTCAATCTGGAGCTTCAGTTGCAGAAATATCTCCTCCAAATTTTCCACGTGGTCCTCGAACGATCTACCGACTACATTAATGTTATCTAGATACACTGGATAGGTCTTCCACGAGAGTCTCCTGAGAAACGTTTCCTTCAATATTTCAAATGTAGCTTGAGCTTAACAGAGCCCGAATGACATGCTGATTTGCCACAGTCCTGAGCCGAAGGTGAAAGCTGTCGTTTCTTGATCTTCCTGAGCCAACTCTACTTGCCAGTATCCACTCCCCAAAACAAGGGTCGAGAAAAAAATCTTAGATCCAGCCAACGTGCCTAGGCTGTCATCTATCCTAGGGGAAGGTAAGTGCCCTTCTTCGTTACGTTGTTCAGTTGACGAAAATCTACGCAAAAAGGAATTGATACATCTTTATTCTTCACTAGCAAGACTGGAAGGGACCATGAACAATTGAAGGAGAACGGGTCTTCCTGAAACGTGTATGTTTTTTAGACAAATACACGTTTTTTTTATGAACAAGTCAACAAACAGGATAAACGTTACTGAAGCGATACTAATCCGCATATTTTTAGAGAGGAATATACCCAGTTTCCTGAAAAGGTGATTATTTAGGTTGGGATTTTGGGCAATTGCGTTGGTGGATGGATTTTCATCACAGGCAATTTTACAGGAGATCTTTTCAAAAATCTTTGAGACACTGAAATTGAAAATCTTGAAATCATATTTCAGCAGGAAGGGGTACCTCTCCATTTCGATCGCATTGCTGAAGAGTTTTTCGATACAAATTTTCCTAGGCGATGGATAGGTCACAGGGGAACTACAGCATGACCACCAAGATCTCGAGATCTTACACCTGTAGATTCTTCCTTTGGGGGTTTCTGAAGTCAAAAATGTACGCCATTGAATGCCAAACAATAGAATAGGTGGAACGCAGAATGAAAGATACTTATGAAGAAATAAATGAACAGACTTTCATCAACGTGAGAGGAGCTATTTATGATAGGGCACCTTATTGCCAAGATTCAGGAACAGACCACTTTCAACACTTGATGAACTACTAATTGTTGGGGTAAAACTAATTTGTTTTGATTGTGAACTTACAGAACAAATTCGTATGCTTCGAAATTTTCCGGCAAGCGGTACTTTTCATCAAGAGATTCAACTACGAATTAATAACAACGTTTAGTAAGCAAGATGTTTTACCGAAAGTATCTAAAATCCATACTCCATTTCAAACCGGAATGTCACTTTTCAAACGTTAATATTTCGAAAACAATTGAATTTAGAAGTAAAAGTGAACACTGTTGAGAATTATGTGCAGATTTCGAAAATGGAATAATATATGGGGTGTTCTATTTGAAAAAATCATTGAAGATGGCGCTCTGTCTCCATCTTGAAACTTTCAGCTATGATGTTTCCATGAAAGAGTAGGTTTATATCTCCTCTTTGAGCTCAAAATTTTGTTGTGATATACCAGGTGCTTCAAAAATTATAAGTACTCTTTATCCAAGAGCTTTCTCATACGAAACATCATAAAACTGAGCCAAGACTAACAAAAACGAAAACACGGTGGCTCAATCTACCAAGCTCTGGACCTGTATGGTGAGCCACGAGGAGATTGAAAGACCAGATTCAGCTCGACCCCCTCCCATACTGGATAAAACCCTGAAAGAGCCATTCAACTGGCCAAGCGACGGTGTTATTACATACAGCACACTACTACGCCAAACCCTACGCCCAATGGCTCGAAACCTGAGCCCCGACATAAGCGACCCACCCAAAAATCATAATTATTTAATCTCTCTTTTCTCTCCCTTGTCTATAACTCTTCAGTTTGACATTTTCAGAATGAAAATGACATGAAACTTGTTGAATTATTTTTGAATTTTTTATAAATCACATGTTGAATTTATTAATTTTGAGATTCAATACAGAAATGATTAAATTTCCCCATGCTCGTAGAAAATGACATATGCCTCTCCGCTTAGCAGGATTTTGTAATTGATAGGTACTACACTAGAGCCATCGTACTCGTGCCACTAGTGAGAAGAAAGGTGTCTACCGTAAGCCGAGTAGTGTCCACAGTTGGTAGTCCCGCTATGATTGGTCGCTGCATAAAGGTTGTAGAGACAATGGACTACATTGTCCGCTGCATAGTTTCTCATATCCAGTCCATCTACAGGTAAATTAATAGTCATATTCAATTTCACCGTGAATAAAAACGTTTTGAATGAATCACTAAAATTTCATCAAAAATGAATGTTTTATTTTTGTGCAAACTTTCTCGATATTTTTAAATTATCTCTATCTAACCGAAACGAAATCAGTTACCTGCGTGGATTTAACAAATTTCACTCTAAAAGTATCTCCCCCATTTTCGATTCCGTATACATATATCGAAAACAAGGGACGACGAAATAAACTCAATGTCGTTCCTAACCTAATTTGAATTCGATAAAAGCTGCAGACGTCGGAAAGACGTTGGTAAATCCCGACGAATCTGTCATCCTTTTGCGGATTACATCCTTCACATGGATTACTTTTATTTCGGTTTTGATGCGTGTACAATGCGTGCCGTGCTGTTTGTAGTCGTATTTCGCTGATTTTGCCATCACACGTCTTATACAAATTTTGGGAGGCTTTGGAAATAGGTTGACCTAAGGAAAAATAACTTTATATTACTTACAGAACAGGAAGACAAATGAGTTCAGGGTCATTTCCATACAATGAGGAATGGACTGTTGCACCCCATACGACACGGTCCCTGGAAGCCACATCATTTATTTTTTCGGGAATCTTTCCATTTCATTATATTTATGAATATTGATTAAGGCTACAAAAGGAAATTATTTTGTAGTGTACAGGGTGGCTCAAAAAATTGTGACATATCAAAGTTGCGTTTTTTTTTTAATGAAACACGCTGTATTTCGTCCCACTTTTGAATAGCTCAGAAAAATATAATATGATTTCATATGAGGTTTTATGAACTTAACTATAATCGTTCTCGAGTTATTGATTTTTTTATAAAAATGCTACAATTGGAAATTAAATAACATCGAAATGTATAGAAATCATCCCTTCGAATTCTGACCATGCATGAAAGATGTTTTGGGCGATTGATTTCGATAAAACCCGTTTCTCAATATTATACTGAATATTCAAAAATCATTGTAACTTTTTTATAATTTCGGATAAAGATAACTTTGTTATTTCAAATGGAATTCCCTGTATTTTTTTACTTTGAGGGATAGAAAATTTTATTATCTTTCATTTCATGTTATGGTTCCCTATACCTAACCTAAATAGTTTTTCAGATATTGGCTTTTCCAAATAGTACTTCTTATTTCAATGCATTTTTTGAATCAAGATAGCTTTCACACGATATTTATTTGATTTACTCACAGAATACTTATTGACAGTTGTTATACCTCATCGAAAATAGTTACTGTTCACTAAAATTAGGTAAGAAAGTCATTTACATTCATATTCTGACAGTAGTTCATCAAACAGACTATACAAATTTTTTATTATTCAACTGAAACAACAACAAAATATGAAACATAAGTGTATTTAATTCGAAGTAGGTGCTCGAAATGACGACCATCCTGTTGAATACAAAGAGCCACTCTCTCTTTGAAAGACTCCTTAATATTTAATAGCATTTGAGACCTCACTCTCATTCTCTCCTTCATATTTTCCAATGTGGTTGGAGGAGTGTCGTAAACATCATTCTTCAAGTATCCCCATAGGAAAAAATCGAGGCAAGTTAAATCTGGTGATCTCGATGGCCAATTTTGTGGTCCTCCCCTACCCATCCATTTATTCGGAAAGCAAATATTCAAAAACTGTCTGACACTGAATTCGAAATGTGTCGGAGCTCCATCCAATTGTAACCACATCCGTTGTCTGATATTCAGCGGCACATTCTCCAGAAGCTCAGGCAGATCATCACGTAAAAATTGTAAAAAATTTGACCATTCAAGTGTCCATCAAAACAGTATGGTCCTATAACTTGTGTACCTAAATAATTCCTCCCCACTCGTTAACAGACCATCTATTCCGGTGATCCAGAGTGCGGAAAAAATGAGGATTCACATCACTATAATAATGGAAGTTGTGTCTGTTCACTGAGCCATTGTTATGAGAAGTAGATTCATAAAAAAATTCAATGGAATATAAAAAATGTTAGTCCTCACTAAACTTGTCCAGAACCCATAGACAAAAATCGATTCGTCGATGGAAGTCTATTTCATATACTTCCTGGTGCATCTGAATACGGTACGGGTGAAATTTGTATCTTTTTATTACCGTAAATATGCTCCGTCTGCTTATCTCTGTATCTTTATCGATCTTACGTTGACTCGTATGAGGGTTTTCTATGACAGATCCCATAATAAGAAATTCATTTTCCTTATTTCCAATTATAGGTTTTCGTCTATTTGCCTTTTCATAAGCTACACTTCCAGTCCTACGAAATTCATATAGCAATCGTTTGAAAACCAACTTGTTTGGATGATTCCGGTCTGGATATTTTTGGGCATACACCCTCGACGCCAAAAACACCCTCATCACACTCACCAATCGCTAAAATCATATCTATCCGCCCTTGAATGGGATAAGTTTTTAATTTTCGACGATAATAATTCAGTGATAAGAATTCTATCAACAAATTGAATAAATGTCGTTCCAAAGCTATCTTGATTCAAAAAATGCATTGAAATCAGAACTACTATTTGAAAAAGCCAATATCTGAAATACTATTTAAGTTAGGTATAGGGAACCCCAATATGAAATGAAAGATAATTGAATTTTATATTTATCAGATCATGAAAATACAGGGTGTTCTATTTGAAATAACAAAGTTATCTTTGTCCGAAATTATAAAAAAGTGACAATAATTTTTGAACATTCTGCATAATATTGAGATCGGGTTTTATCGAAATCAATATCTCACAACCTCTTTTATGCATGGTCAGAATTCAAAGGGATGATTTCTATGAATTTCTATGTTATTTAGTTTCCAATTGAAGCTAGAATTTTTATAAAAAAATCAATAATTCGAGAACGGTTATAGTTAAGTACATAAAAACTCATAGGAAATCATATTATTTTTTCCTGAGCTATTCAAAAGTGTAACGAAATACAGGGTGTATCAATAAAAAAATCAACTTTGATATATCACACTTTTTTGAGCCACCCTGTAGACTCCAAAATTATTTTACATTATTTTACATTTAGTTTACAGGGACCGTGTCGTATGGGGTGCCTCACCCTATATAATCGTGGTAATTTGGGTAGCTATAGTTTTTATCAGCAAACAACTACTTCCCCATACCACCGATATAGAATATAATAATAATGAATCGACTTTAATTAACAGAACTTAAGAAAAAATTTAACTACACTGAGACTGCTCCATGGTTTTGGCGAAGACACTCAAGCAAATCAGGACCAATTTGGGACTATGAGGTTCAATTAAAAAAATGTTGTTTTTTTCCGTTAACCAGCTGTCATTCCCCTACGAACGACAGCCCTCCGAAGTCGAAACTCGTGCGAGGCAAGGATCAACGAGGTCTAACCTTTTAACGTGCGATTCCTAGCACGTTAAAAGACCGCACAGTACTGTCATAACAATATAAATTGTAGTCGAGTTAACGATGTCATTGTTTTTCGAGGAGAAATTGCTCGTATTCGTATTCAAATAAGTTGATATTTGAAATTTTCATTTGCTCAGGTAGATTATTATAAACTAAAATTGAGTTGACGAGAAATTATCTTGGAATATGGCAGAGTACGAAGGGTCACGAGCAACTTTTTTAAACCCAACTTTTTTCCTCGGACTTGTCTTGGCCTTGTCTTGATCTTGACCAACACCAAGACCAAGGCCAAGACTTAATGAATCTTCTTAAGACCAAGACTCTCTCCCAAGAGTCTTGGTCTTGGTCTCTAAATTGTACCGAATTTGAAACATCTAACAACGAAGGACAGGGAGTAAATTGGTTCCGGGTCACCAGGTATAATACTGTATGCCAAGAATATCAATCTTTACATGTTACAAGTCGATAAAAACAGTGTCAGAGTTCCTTTAGATGATTATGCCGATGACAATGAAATAACTAACAAAATTAAAACATCCTATACCTTTTCTCAATAAAAGCTATTGCTGTGACTCCTCGAGATTCAGAAATTGACCTCGGTAATCCTAATAAAAAGACAGATGCTGGGCTGTGGACGAAATTGAGTGTATACTAGTGATTTAATCTTTATTTCAGGTTTCACCCACCGCACCCAACTATTTCAGGAAATTCTCCCTTATGTTTATTCGAATTTCATTTAATTCGAGTAAACTCATTACAAACTGTGGATTGGATTTCTTTCACTCGGTAACTCGGTTAGTTATCTTAAGCTATGCTGCGAATGCGTTTGTGATCCTTTGCGACTAGACGGAAATGATTCCCATTAATTTGGGTAGAATTGTTCCAACACTTAAAAGATGTTTCAAGTGACATTTTCTTGTTATCGTTAGTTTCTAATTTACTTGTAGTTTCTGCCTACCTTTCGACGTTTTTTGGAATCTTGAACTAGATATACTTCATATTGTCATTAACATCACCTAAAAATTGGAACCCAAATGTAGGGATGGCACAGCAGCGTCGATAAGAGGGGACAGTACCCCTCGAACTGTATTTTCTTATGTAGAGAAAGCCATAGTACTAGCCAACACCAGTTTATAATGAATTCCGTTACTGAGTACCCCCTCTAGGTAAAGTACCCACCCCAGGAAAAAATGGTATCGACTCGCCTGGGATGGCAAAATTAAACAATCAAGTCACGCCATGACGATTCCCACGCGATTTCCTCTGCTAATTAGGGGTGCTCGGTATCGAAGCGGTTAGATGCCGGCCCTCTAAACTTCCACTTGCATTCTGGCCAGGTTCGAATCCTAGAACACGAGATTTTTTTTTCAGTTTCGTAGGAGTTGATAGGCAAGGTAAGTTGTATAGATGCCAATCCCGACGTCTGGTGCGTGCTTGGAGTTCGCGACGACCACCCGGGGTGGTGCTGTAGTTTTTCCGGGGTTTCCTACAGCGGAAAAGTGAATACGCCACCAAAAATCAGTTAGTCGCCCCAGAGCGCTACGACGAATAATAATAATAGCCGTCCTCTGCCCGCACAGGCTATGCCTTTGGGTACACTCTAGGGAGTATTATTTTTTCCAAAATTGTGACCATTTCCTCTCACCTGTTCGAATATAAATTTAGAATCATTAAATTAACATTTTTTTTTCTTCTGCTATGCTATGATTGGTGGAGCCTGGAGCTCGTACTTTTGGTGCATGCTCTCAAACTTTGTGGTTCATAGGAAATGCTCGACACAAACAAAATATTCGCTACCACTCTACAACACTTACAAATATTATTTCTGATACTGCTAATAGATGTGAGCAAGTTAATCATTACGACTTACGAGAGCTCATTGATACCTAGTTTTTTGTCATATATTGAACAAATTGGACCCAATAATTGATCTTTCTGCTTCAGGTCTACTTTTTCTATCGTTATTTCCACTCTTTTTATATACTCAGTGAGTTTCCTATTGTATTTCTTCTATCAAATATCCGTAGAAATATATTTTTTGGAATTGAAATATTATAAATGCTTGAAATACAACGTTTTTTAAATATTCTTCAAAAGTATTTTCTTCAATGCACTTTTTTTTCACTTAGAGAACTTTTTAAATTCATTAGTTTGAAATTGGAAAGCAGATGATAAATGGAATCATTCCCGACTATATATTCAAAAAAGGAAATGATTAAAGGGTCGGTAATTATCACCGGGTATTATTTTAAGTGGACCGGTTCAATAATGGTGCCTGGATTACGCTCTTATATCAACTTTGGTCATTAAAAATTAACCACCCTGTACGTAACAGTTTTTACGGAATTATATACTGGGTGGAATATGTGGATTACTAAGTCAGTCCCAGCTAGGAATCCTTCAACACCTTATAGAGGAAAAACTGAGCATTTTTCGAGTTTGGGCCCGCATAGACACTTTTCATCAGACCGACTTAACATTATATCAAATTTTCAGCTAATTTCACCAGGACCCTGATTCCACATGAGTGGTGCGGGGTTCTTTTCTCTCATATAGAATTGAATGTGAATTTCAGGCAAACTCGTTTAATCTCCAAAGAGAAACGATACGGAAGCCATGCCGTCTACAAGCTAAACATCCTGCCTAATAGTGCCTATATTCCTTGATGAATCATTGTATCATTGCCTTTCTTCCACTACAAATTCCACCCAGAGAGCATGCGTCTACTCCCCAACCATACTTGTCGAGTTTGGTATATTCCTTCCTATCGGCCTCCTTCTTTTTCTCTCTCTCTTTCTTTTTCCTTCAACGCACCAATTTTATTGTTATCCATGTATATAAATGGATGACTGTGTCCGAAACTGTCCCACTCTTTACCAAATTTCTTAATTATTATTATTATAACTTGAAATTTGTGAAATTTTTTGTATTCCACAGATACACACTGCACCATTTTTTTGGAAACCGTTCATTGTCTGAAACACTTAAACGGAGGGTAATTCTAGTTAATCTCACCGATCCAAAAATGTAAAAAAATAGCGACAAGCAGGAAGTATATATGACAAACGACCTCAATAATGATTTATAATTAAACGGGTGGTAATCATCCGAAACGGGAATAGTCAAACAAAATCCATATGGTGTTATTAGAATTATTGGTATCTCGTTTGGCATTGTTTTCGTTTGTAACCGAATCATATTTCCGGAATTCAATAAGCGACGTTTGTTTTGTAGTTACAGCTGAGGTGAACGGTAGCCGGTATCTGTTCAACAACGTTGAAATCACATGAGAAAATATTGACAATTTGATTCTGTAGACGGAATTCGTTGTTGTTTGTTTTTTTGAGGATTTTAACCATCCACAGTACGAAAATGAGAAAAATAAGTCAAGGACAACTATATAAAATACAGGATGCAGAAAATAACTTTTTTCTAATTTTGACATATAAAGTGACACTTTTCAAAACTAACGTGAATTTCATAACGTCCAACTTTTTATTACCAGTTGGGAAATGTTTTACTTTTCCTAACTGATTAGGAAAAGATCATTACATCATCATTCCTTTCTTCGCATCATTTTTAAAATTTTCCACATGTCAATTCGTATTTCGCTTTCGACTTGGCAGAAAACAATGACAGCACAGCAATTCTTGCAGCCTCTTCAATTTCGCTTGGGATATCTGAACCGGAATCAGACATTTTTATCAGTATTAATAAATTATTTCTGTCTTTGGAATTGAATAAATAGCTTTTGTCAATTTTGACATAGAAGATATGTGTTAGGATCATCAATAACAGACGTTACTATGTAAACATACCTCCAGAGCTACTTAATTTTACAGATTTTTAAATAAAAAATACATATTCATATTTCATTTACGTTCACAGGCTTTCCAGGTATTCAAAATTAGAAAAAATCTTGTATGTAACATGTTATGAAATAGCATTTTGTGTAACTCGTGTCATTTTGCGGGTCGCGTCGCTCGTCCCGCAAACATCCTCTATTTACACAAAATGCAGCTTTTCGTAACTTACCACCTGTTTTGGCTTACATATCATTCTCAAATAACGATCAAGTTATACCATGACCTTTCTCATTTTCGAATTATTAATAATAATAAGCATAGGGGCAACTAGACACTACTTTACTGATCAACAGGTGCAAAACCGGACCGGCAGCCAAGGCGCACCCTGGAAGAAATGATCATTACTTCTGATGTCGGCCGTGGGAATACTAGGCTAACCCCAGTATACCCAATTACTCCGTTTTCAAATATACGAGGGATTGCCACCTTATAACGATCTTCCTATTGCCATTGTCCAGTTCACTACAGAAAACCCGCGGATACAACTGCGGCACCCTCAAAATCAAACTATATGCCTCGGGAGACATGCATGGATCTTCATCAGTCCTTGAGAATGGTGAAAGAGTACAAGCATGCTATCGGAATGCAGTTCGACATAGACAAATGTGCCACGGTTCATCTCAAAAGAGGAATACTGAGAGCACATTCAGCTCGTAGACGGAAGCATTCTACATCATCTTGTGGTGGAGCAACACCGCTTCCAAAAGGTAACCACAGTTGAAAACTGTCTTCGCGGCAAGTATCAGAATAAACTCCGACAGATCTGGTCATTAGAACTGTAGGGGAAGAACAAACTCTCATATGAGCTTGCATCCTAACTCGTCCGTTCCACGGTTATACTTCCCCAGACAACGAGGAGGCCGTGGACTTTTGACTTTGAAGAGTCTACATAACAGAATGGTACTGGTTGGAGCCTGTGAAGTCATCAGGAGTGCTATTCCCTTCTCTTCTTAGTCTGGGACCATGAAAAAGCGGGGATCGTAGCTTTTCTTTTCGACGCAGCAACCAGTACAGCCGATAAACTGATAAACCCAAACTCTGTCACCAAGTTGTAACCCGTTCAACCAGAAGCCCAAGTCAAAGCTGCAGTGGGGGTCTTCTACAAGAATATCGAAGAGAAGTCCTCGGCTCATTCTGAAATTTGACCTTTGCTTTACTCAGGTCAAGTAGGCTGAAGTCGGAGACCGCAGGATTCATAATGGCCTGCCAGGATGGTGTCTTCAACACCTTAGTCTACCGTAGTCGAGTGATGGGTATAGAGGCCCGAGACCGTAATGCATTTGCTGCCAGCCTGTCAATCTTATGCGGTCTCAGCCTATATCCACAGGCATAACGCGGCCCTACGATTGTTGTACTACTATCTACTAAACTCGCACGGTATAGACAAGACACCAGTATTGCCTTATGCTCCAGAGGATATTCAGCCATTAAGGCCTATTATACAAGCGGGTGAGCCTGATTTTGTCCTTGTCCCCCAAATTAGGATGATTTTTGGTCAGAGTTTTCAGCTCCTGCCAAAACGAACATCGTCCGAAAATAGGAGGAAAAACGGACTAAATACTCATTGAACTCCGCAAACTCTACCCAAACCATCTTATAAAAATGGTGGTTCTGATTAAAGGGCATATGAATCTTGGACCCAGTTATCACTCACCCTATGGCTGCAGGGGGTATTTATTTAGGTTAATGACGTACCAGCGCGTCCTCCGGATGTATTAATGAAAAAAATATTCCCTTGTAAATACTTGTAAAGTTTACCCAAAGGCATATTATTTGCCGTGACGCTTCAGACGACTTACTGATTTTTTGTGAGTATTCACTTTTCAGCTGCAGGAAAACCCGTCAAACCTACAGCACTACCCCGGGAAATCGATGCCCGCACTCTATCTATCTTTTTATTTGGCTGTAATCTTTCAGGGGGATTATTTGAATACATTTGCTCAGTTTCTCGAGTATTGCTATAGCACAGAATTTAACACTTCAACATGTGAATTGTTCCTCAAAAGAATGATTTCCATCCATTTTAACACAATTTAAAATTTCACGTATCCAATTAATTTCTGTATTGTAACTCGAATAAATTATCAAACATGACAGTAAGACTATATTTCTCTCATTTTAAAAACAAAATAATTTCAAATTGTTTCATTGACTTCCTCAAATGAATACTTTTTAAGAACTCGGTGGTTCTTCTTGAATAATTTAAAGTAATGTAATATGAAACAATCTAAAAAAATTTGAAACAGGTACAAGTAATACGACCTACTTAAAGTGACATATATCGCGCTGTACAGTCCCGCGGAATGTACTTTTCGCTCACGTGCAGAAAGTAACTTTCCGCACGCTTTCTATCAATTTGTGTCATCTACTCTTCATGGAATTTTGTTCCTGTCTGGATGGACTGAAGGACATACTCTAATCTCGGAATTGCAAGAAATCTTTCATGATTTGTAATAAAATACTTATTCACAAAAGATATGTGACTACAGAATGATACCGTAAGTACCTGATTTAGTTCCCTAAATAATGCCCTAAAAAATTAACTCACCGTTTTACTGTGATATATCAACTGACACAGCAATCCTTTTCAATACCACCATCATTCCTTACTGGAAATAATCTCCTAACAATTGATAACCCAAATTAAATTTTGCGGATCGGATGGGTTTCATGAAGCTAGGGGCTACGCCAATACTTCCTTTATGCGCGCTGGCGCTTTGTTATCCATTCGTAAGATTCCCTGCCAATTGTTATTGCAGCAAAGTCTGCCTTGTTATTTTCTAACATAACAAGAACCGATATTTTGAGACGGTGAAAAGTAAATAATTTTTCAGTGCTTTTCTTCTCAAATTTATCCTCCTCAAGAAATCACGTGAAATTTCAAAATAAACATTAGGGCAAATGATGAATTTTGTATATTATACTAAGTATCCCAATACAAAGTGTCCTAGAATAAACGGGACAAACGCGGTTGGTGCAATTCCTAGTTGATTTCAAGGATAAAAGTTCCAATAAACATGTTCTAATCTCCGAGGTGAGTATTACCTCAGTTACAGGGTGATGAAGAATATAAGAATAACTCCATAACGGCTCAACATTCCATGTTATTTGGTATGTCATTCGTGAACATTCAGTTCAAAATTTCAATGCTTTTCAAATGACTGTAAGTGGCTTAAGTGCTTCTAGGAACCTCTCTACTGCGACCTTCCCATATCTATTTTGTATTTTTTTAAGTTAGATTTCCTTGTCTAGACCCGTCCTTATAATCAGACTCCATAAACCATCAGACCTCAGGTCTGCCATGTATTGGGATGGTTGTGCTTTTTCCTCCCCAATCGACGAAAACCTTAGCCTAGTCAGACCTTGACAGTAGCACAAAATGCAGAGGTTTCCTCATCTTCTTGGTGAAACCTGCATATTGTTGTGTCTGCCAATCCGATGTTGTTGTTGAGTCTACAGTGTCTTGTTGGAAGCCCAAGGAGGATCCTGGTTGCTCGCCTGTTCTGGCTCAGTAGGTACCCCGTGAATTTTGGCGATAGTTTTCTAATAAACTCTTCAGCCTGTCTCATACCTGGCACCTTATTACACCATAATGGAGACTACTGTCATTTGTTTTTTTTACCGCTTTCGCTGTACCATAGAAAAGTTCTAGACCAATAGGAGCACGTTGTGCTCCTTCTCGTACTAATGACTACCTCTTCATTGCCTTTGTAACCTGTGTGATCTGGTACCCAGGATAAGGACAGTTTGTTTTGGCTACCTAACTCTCGTAGGGTTTCCAAGCAATCCCTAGTTTTGAATTAAAACATGTGGCATGTCACCAAAACAAGTATACTGGCTGTACGTGATCGTCTTACGACCAATAATCACGTATGGCTCTGTAGTCTGGTGGAGGGGCAACAAAAAATGGCCCAGGCAAAACTTAACGGACTACAGAGACAAGCGTATCTGGCGATTACTGGGGCCATTCGCTCCACGCTAACGGCAGCAATGGAAGTCCTCAGATTAATTCCTCTTCACATAGCTCTGGAGAGAGAGGCAAGATGGGCAACATAGACTCCACCAAGCGGCCGTTAGTCATGAGAAGCAGTAGCAGGCTGGAGGGCATAATAGCTCACAACATTCTAGGAATGCCCTCAGACATCATGCCCAAAACTAACAACCTTTACACGCCCTTCACTGTGTTCTTCCCTGAAAGACAAGACTGAGTTCGGAATGAAACTGACCTATGGTTCCAAAACTTTGGAATGCGTTTGAGCCGGAATATACGGGATGAACCCTGTAGTGAAATGCTCATTCAGTATGGGTAAATTAGCCACGGTATTCCAGGCAGAGGTATATGCCATTGAATTGTGTGCAAGGGCGCTGGATAATCGACATCTCATACGGAAAACAATAATAATATTTTCAGATAGTCAAGCAGCACTGAAAGCGCTTGAATCCAACTGTTTTAATTCCAGAGCAGTATGGAACTGCAGAGAAACCTTAAACCGACTGGCACAACGCAACAACGTTAACCTAGTCTGGATACCAGGTCACACGGGCCTAGAAGGGAACGAAATAGCCGACGCCCTAGCAAAAGGGGGGGGCGAAATATCGTTCACTGAGCCAGAACCGGTAATCGGTATAGCACATAGCTCTGCCAAGAATGTTATAACATCCTGGGCAGACAATAAAAGAGTATTGGCGTAGTCTACCGGGCCTAGCCTATTCCAAAGCATTTATTGTTTGCACAAGGAAAAAACAGGACTCCAACAAACTGCTAGAACTCAGTAGATCACATCTCAGAGTTATAGTAGGTTTGCTCACTGGCCACTGCAAACTCAAACACCAAATGCATAAAATCGGACTTGCACTAGATGCAGAGCCGTCTATACATGGAGGAGAAAGAAACGGCTAAACACATTTCAAGTACATGCCCCGCAGCGGCCAGAACCAGATTTTCAACATTTGGCAATACAACAGTAAGGCCAGAGAATCTGGTAAATTGTTCTCCCAACGTACTCCTTAATTTCGTTAAGAGATTGGATATACTGGGAGAAATATAACCATAGGGTGAGCCACAATAGGCCATTGGCCACAGTGGAGGGGCCTGATATGGGCCCACTCACGTTTAAACCTAACCTAACCTAACTACGGTGTGATAACTTACAACAGAAATTCACGAGCTATCAGTCAAAACGACAACCAAACAATTCGAGGTTAAGGCAGACCCAGCGAGCTGTCCTAATGTTAGGTATTTCTTAACACCCTTAAGCATTACCTACCGGGTGGTGACAAGCAAATTGTACTTAGGGATTCCTAAACCGCGATAAGCATTTCTTAACTTTAGGAATTACTTGGTGAAATCGGGTGTGATAGTCAATTCCTCAAATCACTCCATGTATATTTGTATTTCAGGTACTACTTAAATGTCTCAGATCGTGTTCATGAGTGCTTGAAATTCTTGACGAACGAGCTGCCTATCCCTGTGAGGGCTATAGTATCGGTAGTATTTCGATGAGTATCTCATTGGCATATTTGGTATGTTGATTTTTGGAAGACCGCAGACATGGGGTGGTTTGCTGCTCGATAGATGGCGCGGGGGGGTCACATCAACTAAAAAAATGTAAATGGCACGGGAGGTCATGTGTAACATCGTTGAAAACATAATTCACTTCTGTTTTCAATCATCTAAATTTTTTCGAACTCCGTGAAACTTGACCACCATGATTTTTTAAATTTTGTTGATTTGCCTCCTCGCGATGAAGCAATTAGAATTTGTTTTATTTCAAAGCGTAGTATCGGTTAAACCCCCCAAACATTTTTTTTCATACTGTTTAGAAGTTATTTAGGGGGGACCATTAAAAGCCGCACAGTATATATAAATTGTTGGATGAGTTTCCTCAAGGTGCTACACTCCAGCTCTCTCCGCACTATGAAGAGATCCGCTCTACCCCAGCCTGGTTAATTTCGTAAGTAGTGGTGAGTTCGTCACGAGATGGAAGGGGGCTTTGCTCTAAGCAATACCTCCACCATACAAAAATGCTGCCGTCCTAAGCAAAAAAGCCGTATCAACAAAAAATGTGAATATGGAGATATTGGTTTCTGTAGTCTTGAAACACTATAAATTTAACTTTCTCCAAAGAAAAAATTACGTCAACTAGATTTAAACAGCCAAAGTTAATCAATCATTTTGCCTTCAGTACACAAGTTTAAGACTTTTCGTACTTAAGATGGTCGAAACTACAGATTCTCAGCTTCAGAGTTTTTGGAGATACGGTTCTTTTGCTTAGGACGGCAGAATGTATATACTCTTTCATTTTTCAAATGGCACATATAACCACAGTAAATAAATACATTGTGGTGTCTAGCAGACGTCACAAACTCTAGGTTCAACCTGAATCTCGTCAACACGTGGCATCCTTGTACCATCTTGTGAAACAGACATGATCAGACGTCTGTCCTGTACCACAGCAGGAACGAAACTCCTGAAGCAAGCGTTTAGTTTGAAAAGCTGATTTTGGCATATGCTAATGAAGGCAGTTTCCCAACAAGTGTGTCATTTATTTAAATGAACCCAAATACTTATAAAAAATCATATAAATCGCTGTGATGGGTATGTTATGTTATGTTAACACATGATATGCTTTGGATTTGATATAATATTTAGGAAGCAGTTATTTGAAAACCTTTAAATTTTGAAGCGATTGCCTCGTATGTCAGTCAGCAAAGGTCTTAGATGGCTGTGGACTGCAGGATATAAAGAGGCTTAATACTCATACTCAAAAAACCACTCAACTCCAAAACTACGTGAGATGTCCAGTTTTCACATCAACTCATATCACGTTGTAACTAATACATTAAAAGTTATTTCAATTACTCTATTTGTCATAACTGCTAATATCATTCGCTTCAACTCGGTCATAAATCAATATTTTTGACACATCTTTCATTCATCAGTACGTGCAAACATGTGGCAAGAGAAGTGTAAATAAAGTGGGTAAAGCCAATCTACGATATATGATAGCATTAAACTTTCGATTACCGTCTCGGTGCCTGCACATTGATAATATGCGCCATTAAACCCCACATTAGGGTCATCTCGTTGAAAATTATACTCTTGTAACAGATATGTATGCAACAAATTGTTGAATAGAGGTGTTGTGGGAGTAGGTCAGTATATCTAAGAGGATTTCAATAACAAAATAATATAAATCTGCGGCTATTATGGAAGATGTATGTTCTTCTTCAACGTCTCATTAAATAGGTATTTTCACTAGTTTCCCAATATACAGTGTGCCCAATTAAGATGGAAGCATATGTTAAACTTTATTTATTTATTTTTTATGAAAAGAAGTTACTCTTGATAAAAAGTCCTGCATGACCTAAAACCCAAAATGAAATAATTAGATATACATTTTTTGCTTTCGTATAAGAGGTTTGTCAAAAAATGTCAATTTTGCTCAAGAGTAAAGTACATAACTTAATTTTTTATGATATTGAGAAAAGTTGATCCCAATTAAAAATTATGTTCAAATATCCAATATTATTGTCATCTTGGAAAAAATCAAGTTTAAAAGAATAATGGTTTGAAAATGGTTTGAATAGGGTTGAAGATCATTCAATTCTTTACAAGAATGATCCTCAGTAATTCCCAATTAAATGAGCCCGTTTTCTCAGAAAACGTGCTTGAACGCCGACATCAAATTTCAGGATCGCCGCTGCCAAGTTTCGGCGGTGCCAAAGGTTAAATGTGTCATAACTTGCTAAAAATGATCAAAAAATTAAAAATGAAAGTGCATTTTGGCCGTGAAGACTTCTACTTTTTCTTGCGATCTGAGTACCTGAATTGAACAAGACGTCTAAAATTAGATTGGAGTTGTATTAAATGCTGTGGTTTTCATGAAATTATTAGAACTTATCTTTTACAAAAAGTAGGGTGGAATGTGTCAGGGTATTGCATTATTCTGGCAGAGAACAAGAGTGTTGTCAAATGCATTTATCACAGCTTTCTCTCTCCCATAGAAGAGATATTCCATTTGGATTGGTTATGTGGACGTTTTTCCTATAGGGATTATTTGAGTTGATAACTAAGTCATCAGAATATTCTCTCCCCAGGGGTATTTGAAGTGAAAAAATAACGGAATATACAGGTTTATGATAAAGTAATGCACAAAATTCATAAAACGTACAACGATCACTTTTGAAAAAAATGCAAAAACACGTCAAACTGTTCTTTTTATTCCGCATCTTTTGACATAAGTTACAAAAATAACACGTCAAAGTTGTCAAAGTTATGACGTCATCAACAATTTTTTTTAATGGGAAGCTAAGATTTTTATCATATTATGTGATAGAGCTTGTGTTTGTACACAGTGGAAAAATAGTTGCAGTAGGGCTCACATCAGAAAAAAAAACGAGAAAATGAATAAAAAACGAAATAAACGTAAGTTTCATAATAACTTTTCAATTAACTAAACAGTCCATTAAACCAAAACTATTTCTTATAGGAATTGTTCAAACTGTGTCCCGTTTACTAACTGACATAGGCCAAGACGATGGTAGACCGCATTTATAGAGTTTTCGATCATCTGCGGAGTTATACGAGTCATTTCGTGTCTAATTCTTTCCATTAAGTCTTCTAAATTGTCTGGCCGGTTAATGTAGACCCGACTTTTCAAATGTCCCCACAGAAAAAAATCAAGGGGGGTTAAATCAGGTGACCTAGGTGGCCACTCCATTGGTCCACGTCTTCCAATCCACCGTCCTTCAAAACTGGTTATCCAGAAACCTTCGAATAGTATGACCATAATGTGGTGGTGCGCCATCTTGTTGGAACCAAATACTGGGATCCAAGTTGTCCCCATTATTTGGATCCGGAAATGCCGCAAGTAGGTCCGGAAGCACTGCCATACGAAGATGTTCCAAATATCGTTCAGCTGTTAAATTCCCGCGAAAGTAATAAGGACCAATAAATCTTCCCCGGACGATTCCTACCCAAACATTAATTTTTTGGGGACGCTGGGTGTGTTTTGTCTGCATCCAGTGGGGATTTTCCCGAGCCCAGTAGCGAGAATTGTGTCGAATTACAGAACCACTTAGACAAAACGTTGCCTCATCGGAAAATACTACACTATTAAGAAAATTTGGATTTTCGTCACAATGCCGCATGAAGATTTCACAAAATTCCAAACATCGGTCCGGATCATCTTCTGAGAGTTCGTGTACAAGATTAACTTTGTATGGGTGTAGTTTTTCTTTTCTTTAACATCTTCACTACAAACGACTGACTAACATTTTCTTGTAAGGCAATTTCTGTTGTAGTTGCGTGAGGGTGTTCTTCTACTGACAGCAAAATATCTAACTTCACATCGTCGCTTATTCCTGATCGTCCAGATTTTGGAGCATCCCTCACGCTTCCCGTTGCATCAAATTTTGCAACAATTCTGCTTACTGTGCTTCTAGCAATTGGAGGTCTTTCCAAATGTGTTGCGTTAAATAAAGCACATGCTTCTTCATGACTTCGAAGGCGATCGCAGTAACCTACCATCATTAGAATTTCTATCCTTTCTCTTTCGGATAAACAAGCCATAATAATAAAACTGTGGTGACACTAATTGTACGACTAACACTGACAAACCGTTGTTTTAGTAAAACAATTGAAAAAATTTATAAGAACACATGTTCTTACTAGATAAGTTTAAGTTTGACCTCTTTTTATAATTGGTTTTGTTATTTCGTTTTTTATCCCTTTTCTCGTTGTTTTTCTTATGTGAGCCCTACTGCAACTATTTTTCCCGTGTGTAAAAACACAAGCCTATCACATAATGTAATAAAACTCTTAGCTTCCCATTAAAAAAATTTGTTGATGACGTCATAACTTTGACAACTTTGACGTGTTATTTTTGTAACTTATGTCAAAAGATGCGGAATAAAAAAAACAGTTTGACGTGTTTTTGCATTTTTTTCAAAAGTGATCGTTTTACGTTTTATGAATTTTGTGCATTACTTTATCATAACCCTGTATATTATCATGCACTGATCTTCTCTGAAGTAAAACAAGTATATTAGAAGGGTGTCAACAAATCTGTTTTCAGGATATTGAAATTTGTTCAGAATTGAGAGTACGTACCTACACAAATCATGGAGATTTTTCCCTCCTAGTACAATTAAGTATACCGGGTGAGTGAAATTTGAGTAGATGCATGGGGATCTCGGAAACGGTAAGAGCTACAGAGAGGGTTAAATTGAGGCAAAGTTGCATAATTTGGAGTTCATTGCTACGATGTTGAAAAATCTGAGCTAACCCTTTCACTTTCAGAGATATACAGGAAAAAACGAAAAATTTGATTTTTGATTTTCACTTATATCTGCTTTAGTACAATAGATTTCCAGAAACCGTTTGCACTTTCCCATTGCAACTTTCAATGGGCTGTAAAAATATGTAAACGAAAGTGTTCTACAGGGTGTCGTTTTCCTTGGGCCACCCCTAACTATGAAATTTTAAATACGGACCTGGATTTTTTAGGCTTCAATGGTCATATTTTATCAGGATTATGATTACCACTTGAAATTTTCAGTCGTTTCGATGGTATCTGGTCATCATCAAATTAATAGGAAATCAAGGAGTGGTTCAATGGCCTAAAAGGCTACCGCATCTCACTCCACTTGACTTCTTCTTCTGGGGTACTCTTGAAGATCGTGTTTATCAAAATGATTATCACGACATCGACAATTTGAGGAATTCTGTGATTTACGAATTTTCCAAAATAACTACCAAGGAAGTAGCACGCTCCATCAATAATATTAAAAGAAGAATTCGTTTATGTACCGATCATCTTTCATAAATGTAAAAATGAATGTATGTGGTTTGTGATAATAATTGTTCTTGTTGATTAAATGTTTTCTTAACTTATTGTTTTTTGTGAATTATTGATACAGTAATCCATTAAATATCATGCAAAATGCACTTCAGCATTGCATAACAAAGTTGATAATGAATCAATATTAGCCTGGCCATGTAACAGATAATAACGGAGACGTCTTACTCATGCACTAAATTCAATATTATTTGAACAAGAGATGACCCGAAACACATCTCAATTCTCTAAACATCCAATTTTCATTGTTGACGAAACGACTAAAATTTCAAGTGGTAAACATAATCGTGATAAAATATGACCATTGAAGCATAAAAATAAGTTATAAAAAATCCAGGTCCGTATTTAAAATTTCATAGTAAGGGGTAGCCCAAGGAAAACGACACCCTGTAGATCACTTTCGTTTACATATTTTTACAGCCCATTGAAAGTTGCAATGAGAAAGTGCAAATGGTTTCTGGAAATCTATTGTATTAAAGCCTTTTTCCTGTATATCTCTGAAAGTGAGAGGGTTAGCTCAGATTTTTCAACATCGTAGCAATGGGCTCCATAATACGCAACTTTGCCTCCATTTAACCCTCTCTGTAGCTCATACCGTTTCCGAGATCCCCATGCATCTACTCGAATTTCACTCACCCGGTATGAAGGAATACGTTTTCAAAATATTTTTATAATTAATAATATACAATTTTTTTGAGTTGCTTCAAAAGAATGTTATATAGAAAAAATGCCAGTCGGATAAGAGAGAACATAGGTGTAGATTTAAATGGTTGAATCCGCATTTGTTTGTAGGATGTCACAAATGGGAGGAATTTGTATAATTTGCAATACATATATATTTTGCCAGAATTGGTGTCTTTTCACTCCGGCAGGGTTGGAAACATTGATTTCTGTGAGCAGACGAAGAAAATTCTCATCTAGAAATATTGTTGAACTGGCGGACAGATATACGCACTCCAATGAAATCCAAACTCAAGAACAGTTTGGAAAGCTTCGATTCCAAAAACTGTGCACCAGAAAAAATCGACGTACAGGACAGTTTCTGAAGCATCAACTGAAACTATTAAAAAAGTAGCGACTACTTGTTCGGATGATGTTTTGAGAACAGTTATGAAGAGAACAGCTCATGTAGATTAAGTAGCGGTTTTTGCAAAATATCACCCAGACTGGCCATCGTCATAATTCTTATAATATCCATAGATATGCTCACCTCTTGTCTACAGTGGTAGATATTCTTCATCGCAATTTCACGACGATTAACACCGTTCTAGAGCTCAAAAAGACGACTTTGCTTCAAATATGAGCATAAACCTTACCGAACCTAACTTAACCTAGCCTACAAAAATTATTACAGGACTACCTTGTAATTCCATTTATTTTATCGAAACCATTTTCCTATAGCTTTTCTACTTTCCAATAAAACTCCAAGTCAAAAATTTCTTATGTTCCATCCCTGATTTGTTGGTAAACTATTTTTTTCCAACTAAACATGATGTCAAAAAGTCACGTGCCAAGTTTCATAGTGTTACAATTCATCCTTCAGTTTTGGCACAAATTTGTCTGTGGTTATTGTACTATATGTCCTAACAGCCACTGTACTATGGCATGTTACACCGTCTTTTTGAAAGCATATAGGTACGCTAACGGTCTTGTGAGGAAAGTTCATCTAGGAAGTTGGTTTTGATAAAAAAATGTCATTAGAATATCGGCAGCGTCACAAACACATTTTAATGTTCTCAGTCCCATTATCAACATATAAATGTTATAACCGAAATTTTCTTTTTCATTCACTTTCATGAATCAATGAAAATTGGGTACTATTTCTATTAATTACAGTTAGGGCTCTTACCGAAGATTCATACTAGATAGATGGGAATATTACATCCTGTAACCATGGACAGAACTGTGGAGCCGATGTTGGCATTGAATTACACATTTTAACGATAAATCCCGATGTAATGGGACCCTTCAGGTTAATTTGTTAATAATAACTGCACCTGTGATCACAGGGTAGACGGCTCTAGATTACACCGTCCTAGTTAGTTGAAAATACCCCAGTGGGTTTGAATGTCGCTCATGCGAATACTGTTTTTCCTGCAGGAATGCGCAGTGTGTTCATTCTCTTGGATGTGATTTCCTGGAATGAAAGAATTTTGTCGTCTAATTTCACGGGTGGATGAAAAGTGGGAATTGGAAATTGAAACGTAATTGGTGACTCATACGCAACGAATACATAAAAATGTTAACGAGTTGGAAAATAATTTAAAGATCTTACTGCAAGGAAAGTATTTCGTTATTTTCTTTTGTCGAATCTATCTTTACTAAAATATGAAAGAGTAGTAGTAGGTATGTTGATATTACATCTTAATCAACTTATACTTGCAGATAATTAATAGAAAGGATAATTATTTCCGTGTTTTCAAATTGTATGATTTCAGCAACAATAGATAATAGAATAATGATGGAAGAAAGAAACAAGTTTTACGATTACGCAGAATACCTTTTAGCTCCATCGCTCCACTTCTAAACCGATTGGTAGAAAGAAGCATATTTTCAGTGGTATTCCTTTAATATTTTAATATTCTGTGTTTTACGAAAAGGAAATTCCTGTAATATTCAGAGAACATCGTGAGTTCTGAGGGAAAGTAGGTAGGAACTGATGTTCTTCTTGAATTTCTCCAGTTTGTATGCGTCAAGGCACACCTCCCGAAGCAGGGAGTTCCATAGCTTTGCCGTTCGTTGCATGGATGGACCCTGTGAAATGGATGTTCGGGATGCATCTAAAGTGAAGACAAAGGAATGTGAAGCCTGAACTCGACGGGTCAGACTTGATGTGACCGCTAATATTTCATACATCAAATAAGTTACATAAACATAACATACATAAAATGACACATGTACCACAAAACATAAAAACATAAAAATAATTTACTGAGATTTACAATGAGTTGTTAATCCATTGAGGTTATAGAAGCAGTTCTCTAGTAAAAAGTAATTGTGATTGTGTTTTCACTATATATTTGTTCAATAATTCTTGTCGGGTTTGAAAAGATATAACAATGTTTGCTGCAGTGAGTAATATTTTGACAAATATACAATATTAACTTTAAGATATAAATACCGCTGAGAATTTTATTTTTGATTTGAAGGTTTCTCCACAAGATGTCCCATAATCCAGATTAAATATAATTCGAATAATTTTCTTCTGAATAACAAACACATAGTCTGTATGAATGACTCGATCCTACGATATTATGTTGTATGACATTATTGAATGAACCGCTGCAAAATAGTTACTTTCAAGAGAATTTTCTTTAAGTTTTTTTCAGTTCAGTCTGGAGCAGATATGAGTTTTTATAATTATTATTTTTATTATTTTTAATAGGAATATCCCAGTCAGGCCCTGTATCCGGAGCCCCCATACATCCGGAGGGCGCGCTGATGTGTCATTATCCCCAGTTAACACTCCCCACATCCGTGAGGTGGGTGATTACTGGGTCGAGAATTATGTGCAGGCGGAGTGAACCAAAGGTTACGTCCTTCTGCATTCGTCCGGCTAATATTTCTGCCATATTACGGCAAGCCGGTATTATTTTTAAGTTTGAGAGTAGTGTGTCCATCATTCCACCAAGGACCCCTATTATCAGAACCACCATTTTAACAGAATGGTTTGGGTAAAGCCTGCGGAGTTCAACGAGTAGGTCTAGATATTTAGTCCGTTTTTCCTTCTCTTTTCGGACGATATTCGTTTCGCCAGGAGCTGAAAACTGAATGACGAAAATCTTCCTACTGTGATGGTCAAGGAGGACTACATCAGGCTTATTGTCTTGTATTTGCATGAGGGCGGGGAATGAGTAGTTCCAATAGATTCGACACTTCCCATTCTCCATAACGGACTCAATATCCCCTGGAGCAAAAGGCAACACCAGTATCTCATCTATACTGTACAAGTATGGTAGTAGCGCCGCATTATGCCTGTAGATATAGGCTGAGACCGCATAAGCTGGACAGGCTGACGGCATATGCTGCCCCACGACTCGCTCTGCATTTAGTGTCAGGAACCTCTATACCCATCACGCGACTATGGTAGACGACACCATCCTGGCAGGCCCTTATGAATCCCTCGGTTTCCGACTTCAGCCCACTTGACCTGAGAAAAGCGAAGGTCAGGTTTCTGGATAAGCCAAGGTCTTCAATTTCCTTGAAGAAGACCCCATGCATTGACTTATCCTTATGTAGGTGCAGAATATTCTCACGCTCCGCAGCTTTGACGTGGCTTTTTTGATGAACGGGTTTCAACTGGGGGATAGAGTTTGGGTAAGCCCATTCACTGTGGAATACAAAACCGAGTTCATCGGCTGCACGGGTTGCTGCTTTGAAGAGAATTGCTCCAATCCCTGCTTTTTCATGATCGCATACTAAGTGGAGAAGAGGATCTGAACTCCTGATGACTTCACAGGCTCCATCCAATATCATTCTATTAAGTAGATACTCCGAACTCAAAAGTCCACGGCCTCTTCGTTGTGTGGGGAAGTATAACCGTGGAACGGACGATTCAGGATGTAAGCTCCTATGAAGATGCATAATTTTTTGCGAGTTTTCGCAGCTCTTTTTGAGTCCATTTCATTACTACAAAGAAGTGAAATAGAATCGGAACGGCAATCATATCAGTTGCAGCAACTTTGTTCTTTCCAGACAGTTTTGATGGCCAGATCTGTCAGAGTTTATGCTGGAAATTGTCGCGGAGAGAGTTTTTAACAGTAGTTACTTGTTGGGTATGGCGTTGTTCCATCCCTAGGTAGGTCATTATTATTATATTATTCTAGCTCATGTCGCTATCCACCTGTGTACCTAAGAATTTTGTATTATAATGAATAGTACGTAGTTCGATTCAATGATTCCTTTCCTTGATTAGGTCCTGTAAATTGCATACACGATAACAATTGCTCTAGAACCACATTTGGTATTTTTTATATTCAAATCTTATCCCCACACCTTTTCTATGCAAATAAGGTATATCTGCTCAACATCGCCAGGGGCAACCGTTTTATGGAAATTTGCAAATTTCTGCATTAAAACAGGTTCACCAATATTTTTTAGTGGTCGTGATGGTAGAGCGCTTATCTCGCAATCACAGGGGCGTGGGTTGGATTCCCAGCATGGTCACTGGTCTCGTGCTGGGAATCGCACGTTAAAAGGTAAGACCTCGTTAATCCTTGGCTCGTACTAGTTTCCAGTGCTGAGGGCTGTCGTTCGTAGGGGGATTACAGCTGGTTACAGGGAAAAAAACAATTAGAATCATTTTTGTTCGATATATTCATCAGATACATTTATATTTGCTTTGGAAACTGTGTTCATCTGAGTTGAAGAAGCCCGGCTAATCAGTTAAAGAAAAACTACTGATGAATTGAATATTACACAATTATGTGGCAAATGTTGAAATCTCAACATATCTATCCTTATCATATATACAATATGTACAGGCTCTATTTCTTCTCAATGAAGCTTCTTTTTCTCGAGACGCCATCAACAACTTCCACAACAACCATATCTGGGCTGAAGATCCCAATGCTATCATATAATAAAATCCTGAACATTTAGAAGTTAATTTTGGGACCAGACAGAATTCGATTGGTGTTCGATAGCATACCGGCAGGCTTTAATTTGGTTGCACATCAATTTTCGGGCCGAGAATTATCTACCACAATCGTTGGATAGGAAGAGCGGCACTGCCAGATCACCACATTTAAATCCTCTAGATGATTTCCTGTGGGGTCACTTAAAGTCACTACTTCCAATGTTAAGGTGAATTGATGAATTCGTTGAAGTAGGCGCCGGCGTCGGTCATTTTCAGCAATAATTATAAATGTGTTCAACTTATTTGTAATAGTTTAGTCATAGTCTTCATTTTGTATCTTAAAATGGCTGCTTTCAACAACAAATAATTATTGAGAGAACCTTTTGAACGTAAAATTGAATGGAGAGAAAGGTTTGTCCAGTCAAAGATAAATGTGATAGATTTCGCCAAAATAAATGGGTTATTTTTATTTTTCTATCAAGATGCATCGAAAAATTAATCATTCTCAAAATAAAAATATCGGTCTATCAACATCTTGTATCTTGAGAATAAATTATTTCTCTATTCATATTTGTAGAGAGAAATTGTTTATTTTAGCGAGATCTATCACACTCAGTTTTTGTAACCTGCATCGATGCAGAACTTTGCAAATTTCTCAAAAAAGGTTGTTGAGCTTATATGCCTTTTTAACTTAAGGAACGTGTGGTAATAAGATTTAAATATAAAAAATATTGGATTGCCACCTCTGCACCTGTACATCGAACATGAAGCCATGCGTACCACTCAAAGACTCGAAGGCACATCTTCCATTCTTCTGATTGGAAGAATGGAATGACATATCATCGAGGGTGCCCCCTACCGACAGCATAGTCTGGTACACAGACGGCTTGAGGTCAGGAGGCATGTTCGGAACAGGGGTATATATGAGAGGACTAAGGTGTTCCAGGCTGAAGTTTATGCCATACTCACCTGCGTTTAAGAAAATCTCGATAATAGATGTCGAAGACCAATTGCAATTTGCTCAAACAGTAAAGCAGCAATACTGACACTGGTATCACACAGGATCGCATTCAAGCGGGTGTCTGGGTGTAGATATGCCTAGGAAAACATGGCAAAAAGAAGAAAAGTCAGCCTCATATGTGCCAGGACACGCGGGTGTCCACCGAAACGAGGGAGCGGACAGGCTAGCCTAGGAGGAATCAGGTAAACCACTGACGGGACACAATCATCTGAACAGGCACATGGCCTTCATTGGGTTCATAGATGATTCACTCTGTAGAAGAAGACAAGACTTCGTCACACCTCCTCACAGAATGCCCTGCATTGGTGCACCAGAGGAAGGAAGCTCTTGGGGAAAGCATACTGAACCCAGAGGACGTCAAAAAGATTCTGCTAAGGAAACTGCTATATGGACCTTTCCACGGACTATGAGAAAACACTGTAATCAGAAAGTATATATCCTAATATCACTTGGGATTTTTTATTTATTTTTTCGGGCCGCCAGTTTTTCTATAATTTGAAAAAATGGGTTTCGTGACGTCACGTTCATCAAAATTAAACTTGGCAACGTCGTATAAGTTGTACACCATGGAATCTGCAATTATAATTACATTTGGATTGTGTTCTATGATAGTTGTCATTTGATACCAGATGGGTTCGTCTGTTTCATGGAGCAGATCAATAACAATTGTTTTTCTCTGTTTAACTCATTTGCTTACCTTATGTGATACAAGATAGATGCTAGTAGATCAAAACTGTATGCTGGAAACTAACACTCTTGAATATTTAATTTTCTGAAGTTAAAGCGGTTTTCAAATTCAGAGTTTTTTGTGTTAAGTATTTTCTGTATCCCTTATAAACGTGAAACTGTCTAAAAAGTGCTTTGTACACGGTTGTCTGAACACCAGTGAAAATTCAAATAAACTGTATGTGTTATGTGGTAAAAGCAACTTTTGTTCCATAAGAACTGTTATTATAATTTGCGGTGTTGCCAATAATAGTTTTTTATCAAAAGGCAGGTTCATTCAGAAAATTTGAAAGTTACAAATCATATAAAAAATTACTTTTACGTAAAATTTTTTGATGTGTTGATCCACTGACAAAGTTCCAATCATTTCTCGATGACCAGTAGCTATATTTTATGGGAGAGCGATATTCCCTATTCGGAACGTGGATTATCGTGGGGGATGTTTCCGATGAACGTGACGTCAGAGGCACACTTTGAAATGTGATATTTTTCTGAAATAAAAAAGTAGAGTGGCACTCGTTGATAAATAGACATTTTAGACTATTAACAATCGATTAAAATGAGTTTTGCAATTTATTTTCTGTTACGCAAGGGAAGCTGACATGCCCAGCTGAACCCAGACACATGGGTGCACAAAGGGTCCAGGCGAAGACACCTACATGCAGGAGTTTAAAAATCAGCTCACCAGTGCCAGGAAGTGAGTAAGTAAGCAAATATGAAAAATAAGTGCTTCGTAAAAATTAATACGAAATCAACCCCGCTCACCAACAAAATACTTTATGCGAAAGTTATTCGTCATTCAAAATAATTGAAAATAAAAATTCAACACCCTGTATCTCCGAAACAAAACATTTCCGGACACAATATCTTTAATCTTGAAATTAATCAAAGATTAACTCTTTGTACAAGTTATGTCTGGAAGCTATTCATTCAATGAATAAAGGCACCCTGTATAAAATTGAACTATTCCATTCAAAAGTCCCAATTGTCTACATCTTCTCCGCGAACATCCTTAATGAAGAAAAAAGGATTTTCCAAATGTAGCCGTACCTACAGATACTGTAGGTATATCGCTGATCATGTAATTTTCTATGTTTATTAATAAAGATGCTACGCTCATCCTGTATGTTCCAAACTGCTTGGGGCCGGCCTCGACTCTGATTAGAGACACGTTCTCCAAGCGTGAGTCAAACCGCTCAAACTAATTTCAGAGCCGTTGAAATGGGGGTTGCCATTCAGAATATTTTCAGAGTGGAATATATTTTATACCAAAAACGATTTCTTGAAAGCGACAATATTTGCTTCTGTTAGGTTTACAAATGCAATTTGATATTTTTTTATCTTCTACAATTTGTGAAAAAATTGACGTACAACCACCTCTTTATTACCAGAAAGATATTCGAATCAATGAAGAGGGAAAAGTAAAGTCAACAACAAAATACATACATCTGCCGCGCCATACCATTTCAATTTGGAAAGACGCCTCAAAAATTTCTCATAAAACGCCTTCAGGATCGTCATCAGTTACCAATAAATTTTTTTTGCAAAGCAAATGAAAATATTATTTTTTAAAGTTCAGGAAACAGATAATTTTTTTAACTAGAGAAAATCGTTTAAATATTTTTAGTTCCAAAGAAAATCGGCAATTTAAATAAATTAAATGCATAATTATGTAGACCATAAAATACAATTTTATTCAAAGAGTACGTAATATTGTTACGAGATTGATAAAAATCCCCAAGCTACGCCGCTGGATAGACTTGCACGCGTATCGTCGATATGGTTTCCTAGAAAAAGGCAGATAACTGCCGGTCATGAATATTCGGGATAACCGAACCGTCGCATCGCGAAGATTTTGGTTACACTTGAGTACCTATATAAACGCGAGACATTTGACTGGGAGGAAGAAGTTTTATGAAGAGAAGTTGAATTAACAAGATTAGGAAAAAGTGATAATAAGCAGTTTTTGAAGAAGTATAGAAGTGTTTGGAATATTGAGCTAGTTGTATTGTTGTATAGATCTAAGTGTTTTATTAGTCAGTGAAGTGTTGTATGTTTGTTTATAGTGAAGTTAGAAAATAAACAGTTTAGTAGTGAGCTCGGCCTATTATTTAGCAACAAACGTAACAATATATTAAAACTAATTTGATGGATTCTATTTTCACTTTTCCTAACAATAAAAAATTGTAAAATCTTTAAACGATTTTCTCTAGTTAGAAAAATTATCTGTTTTGAGTTTGCCACCACTTACTGGTGACAGACTACTGAACTTAATAAAATAATAATATTGTCAATTGTTTAGCAAAAAAAATTTATTGGTAACTAATGACGATCCTGAAGGCGTTTTTTAAGAAATTTTTGGGGCATCTGTTTCCATATTGACACGGTATATGGCGCGGCAGACGTATGTATTTTGTGTTCGCTTTACTTTTCCCTCTTCATTGACCCGAATATCTTTTTGGTAATAATGAGGTGATTGTACGTCAATATTTTCACAAATTCTGGAACTGCTGCGCCTTAATGCGACCGATACGACTCGGCAGACGGGCGGATCTATATTTAATATGATTGCAACCTTACGATTCAAAACTCAAACCTTTGGTAACTATGAGGCAGTTCATTTTACTGCCAGGTCTGGCATTCTTCTTACCACCAACTGACTTCTCTGGACCGGCTACTCTGACTCATTTGCAGAATGCAACAAATAGTGTTTTTAACATTAGTATTGATAATAATTAGTGGATTTTAATTGAAAGTTTTGTATGTTGAAATGAAATATATAATTTTAATGTGCTTTTTGAATCTTCGTGCAGTCGTAAAAAAAATGTTCCAATTTATGCGTGAAGTGTCTTTTCCGCTCTTGACTGCTTGCCCGAACTCTGCTACGCGTCGTTCAGGTCAACCTCAGTCGCGTGCGGGAATATATCACTTTCCGCACTCAGGAAAATAACTTTTTTCAGAACTATCTGCACGCAATTCAGTTTGAGAGGTGTCATTTTACCGCACTTTTTCAATACGCTTATAGAAAAAATCTTGATCCTAACTCATACGGAAAGGTACTCTCCCGCACTCGACTGCTTACCAGAACTCCGCTTTGCGTCGTTCGGGTAACGGCAGTCGCATGCGAGAAAGGTACTCTTTCCGTACTTATTATTGGGATAATAACTATTTCAGAAGAATTCTATATTTGACATTGATTAGCTAACATTTTTCCTTGGTGTGAACATACACAAAGTATTTCATCAAAAATTAATAATAATAATAATAATAATACTCCCTCATAAACACTCGTTGAGTGTACCCAAAGGCATAGCCTGTGCGGGTAGAGGACGGCTATTATTATCATTTGCCGTGGCGCTCCGGGGCGACTTACTGATGTTTCAGGTGATGTATTCACTTTTCAGCTGTAGGAAAACCCGGAAAACCTACAGCACCACCTCAGTAAGTTATCTATTCCAGTAGGTAACATTATTTTAAAGTACCTAGTTTATATTTTCAGAATTTGAATATTATGTGCATTATGTTCAAATCACAATCAAAGGATATAAAAAGCATTCAAGAATTACATTATACTGAGAAAATCTTCCGCACGGCCATGCCCAGAACAGAAATGTATGTATTTCACAGTATACGGTAAGTTGTTAAGCAAAAGTACAGAGAATGTGGATATGTGGTAAACCAAAAACAGGGAGACCTACAATTTGTGAAATTATTTAGAGAGACGGTTGGCAATACCTTACAGTATAGGAATTAGCTACAAATTTGGTTCGAATAACTGAATGTTTAGAACCTTTGGTGTAAATACAACCAAAGAAATAGAAACTAACCTAACACCAATACTACGTTAATTTCAATCGATACGCATTTCACCAACAAATATTTCTACAAACCCTCACCGCACGAAAACGGGAAGATTATGAGCAGCAGGTAAAACATCTAGACCGACGATATGGCCAGACTCACCTGGCATACTTATACCATTTACAGGTAAAAAACCGCAGCCCGAAATATTTTGAATCCTTACTGGACTTCCCGTCACTTACACCTGTCTGCTTGTCTCTAACTCGTAAGGAGTGCATGATGTCATCGCTCTCGGCAATTCGAGAACAGACAGGAAACCCTCTAGATTAGAGTTGCCGACTGAAGAATGATGCAAAAGGAATCTCGAAATATGTCCAGGAAAACTCTGCCGAGTTATACAGGGTCCTACAGCAAGGGCGCCGTCTTCCATATCTCAATTATGGTAATAAATAGATGGATGATTTTTTTTCAGCATAATGATACTTTTTTCTGAGATCGACAAAATAAAAATTATGGCACTCACGCAGGGTGTTCAGTTTTTGTCTGGGCGGATTCCAAGTTTGTTTTTTCAAGTGGCAACCTGTATTTTTCATTAGTTTTTTGGTTTCCACAAGAGCAATAATAAATACTTATAATTTTTTTTTTGAAAAGATCAACTGTTTTCGAAATTTTTAGCATGACAGCTTTTTTTCCAAAATTCTCTCATAATATTTGAAATTATAAAGTTATGCCCCATCCAAAAAGTTCCATCAAAATTACTTTTTGGCAAATACTTATTGTACGTTAGTGATTCCTTTCTCAAACGATATATCTAAAATCGACCTGTAATATACAGAGTGCAAAAACAGCTTGCCAAACATAGTAAATAAAAATTTTAAAAATCTTCATTATTTCAAAGGGAACACCCTGTATATTAACGATTCATAAGAAGCGCCTACTAATGCTCTACAATTGTTATTAAATACGCTTCCTATTTCTTCGACATAATCTTAATAAATGATGTTTTTTACCCAAAATTAATTTTTGACGACTGCGAACAAGAGATATGTTCGTAACACATTTCTCGTAATGAAACACCTAATTCCTTCATTAGATGCCAAGTTTGTGTCCAACCCCTTCTTAAAATATCGCTCCATGCTTTAATTACCCGTTTAGAAGATAAAAAAGTTGTGAATTCGACCACCCCTCTGTTATTAGTTTCATTCAAATTAAAATTCATGTTTTGGAATATTTACAAAATTTCAATTAAATATCTCGAAATTTGTGCCATTATCTACCGGTCTGCAACAACTTTTCAAAGAAAGGCGAATGAATTGACAATATTCCACAGGCTATCGGTGATCGTTTTTTTGCTGTCAGGTTGGTAATGAATTTTGGTTTTTAATATTTGAAACACTGTATTTTGATACACTGACATCTGTCAGATTCAAGGGATTGGTTATAATATTTTGACATCTGTCATTGCTGACACATGGCACACGTCAGTCTATCAAAATACAGTGTTTCAAATATTAAAAACCAAAATTAATTACCAACCTGACAGCAGAAAACCGATCACCGATAGCCTGTGGAATATTGTCAATTGATTATTTGAGAATCAATTAGTTTAGCAGGTTGAAATATTTGCCTGCCAATATGTGTAAGTATTGAAATATTTGGTGAATTCAAATCTTTAGTGAATGTTGCTGTATCAAGAAGTTTCGATAATCAAAATGTTGATTTCAAAAAATGATTTGATTGATATGATTTCCATATTAGGTGAATCAGACAGAAATTGTTTTATTGGCAAGTGTATTTTATTCTCAACAGTATCCAGATAGAAGGCATCCAGATGAAAGATTACTGTAAAAAAGGCATTTACTGAGAATATGACGAAGAAATATAAACAATTATCATTTTTCGAAAAACCATATGAAATATCTGATGACGTTTGTAGAGCCTTCATTGGCGCTTCTTATGGATCCATAATATACAGGGTGATCCATTTGAAATAAGAAACATTTTGTACATTTTCATTTACAATGTGTAGCAAACTGTTATTCGTACCATGTATATCACAGGTCAATTTTAGATATATCGTTTGAGAGATTCGCCAACTTACCATATTTGACCAAAATTTAATTTTAATAGAACTTGGCACAACTTTATAATTTCAAATATTATGAGTGCAGAATTTTGGAAAAAAAGCTGATGCTAAAAATCCCGAAAACAGTCAAGTAGAGTACCTTTTATTTCTCATGTAGAAATCGAAAAACTGATAATACAGGTTGCCTTTTAAAAAAAGTTGGACCAGCCCTGAAAACAATGAACACCCTGTATAAGTACCATAATTTTCGTAGAGCTCAGAAAATAGTATCATTTTGCTGATAAAATCATCTTTTATCATAATTGAGACAAGGAAGAATTCAACATTCGCATTAATATTTTTTTTGTTTGTAAAAATTATAATGAATATATTGCATTGTGTACATACAAACCTATTTAAGTATTTGTAGGAATGTGTGCTAGAAAATGCCTGTTATCACCCAAAAATAGGCCCATATCTCCGAAATTACTTGACCGCCAAAAATTTTATTTAGATTTTTTGTCCAGGAGACCAAATTACATAAGTTCAAAAAAATGTTTTGATAAGTTAACGGAATTTGGCCTATCA
Source organism: Chrysolina americana (assembly GCA_958502065.1). NCBI lineage: Eukaryota > Metazoa > Arthropoda > Insecta > Coleoptera > Chrysomelidae > Chrysolina > Chrysolina americana. The sequence continues at coordinate 13,094,192 of OY293417.1, read as the reverse complement.
AAGATTCTTGTAATTGAGTAGACTTATTTTATTCTGCAATAACTCTCTAGTATAAGTTATTTGCGTATTTATTTAAATGGGAAAAAATTACTAAGGCACCTGGTCAATTTTGGCTTGTTTACATTGCTAATGACATGTCAAAACTTCTTGAATGTCGAAATTGGACACCCTGCGAGTTTTCGTATTATTTTTGATAGGTATTGTGCGTTAAACTAATTTTCGATCATTTATTCTGATGAATATAACTCAACCTAATATTCTGACTGCTTAATTTTGGTTGAATACTGAAGCATTTTTGTCTCGTTGCCTATGAGAGCAAAACCACTCCACATCGACCACATCTGCATAAAAATCATGCAGATGAGTTTTGCTACCGTCAGGCCATGATCCTTTTCGTATATTACTTATTCAGCTAACATTCATAATCGGCAAAATATTGTTTTACTCATTACTTTTAGGTACATGAAAAATGTATCAAGAAATTAAAAAAATCCGTCCGTATTTTTTTTCTTTAAAAAGATGAGACTGAAGCAGCTCAAATTGATGATTGATGTCACGTCAACCAAAGGAATTCCTACAACTTCTTTGCCGATTTAAAACTTAAAGTTTTAAATCGGCAATTTGCACAAACCAGTTAAGTAGGTGATACATTTGATTGAAGTGTTGTAGAGAAACATCCAATAGTTCTAACGTATTATTATAGGTACTCACGTACTTATGCTTCTACTGTGTCGTTTGTCATACGCGATAGCCACAAAAAGTTTTAGTTTTTTGGGTTTACACTACAAATTCCTACACGATGACACCACAAAGATGCACAATGAAAATGTTCAACCAACGCTAGTTTGACATCCGATAATATTTTATTTCACCAGCCTACTTGGTTTATGTTTCATTGCCGTAGACACAATGGAAGTTTGATGTAAGGAGTTTCAAGTTTTGCGATATCAATTTTGTAAATAAAAACAAAATGCAAAACACAATTGAAAAATAAAGGTTAGATTTCAGATTGTTTGTGAATCGTGTCCAGAATAATAATGTGAATGAGTTTTTTGTTAAAAAGAAATATAAAATTATAAAACTTTTTGCTGAAAATATAAAACTTTGATTGTCTCAGCCAATATTGAGAGCCTATTTGGAATTGAAATTTTCAAATTACATATTGTAGTCTGATTCTCGATATTTTCAGAGAGTTCCGTGATCCGTGACAATTCGCACTGTCAAAATTCTGTAGGAGCGTCACGAAACGTACATTTAGTTATTTACAGAGCGAAGAATGGATTCTTATACAAACATTTAATTTTTGAACCTTGCGGAGAAATCGATATTGGTAATATAAAGTGTTACACTAGTAAAAAAAAATGTAAGCAGATGAGATTATGAATATATTTTCCTCTTACTTCGAATCTTCACGGAATTTACGGACAACATTTTCTACAGAATTGTTGATTTTATCACTGCTTGAAGAGCTCAAAGAGCTCGTGCTAAAATTATTGCACTGAGTTCAAAACTAGGTGCACCAGATTCCCAATGGAATACAAAACTCTACAGCAGTTTTCCCAATAATGAAATACAAAAAGTGCACTCGGTGCGCACTAGTTTTACCAATGGAATTCGCTATTGAATATATGGTAGGAGGAATGATAGGATATTCACAGTTATTGGTTTCCATAGTTGAGATTTTTGCATTGTCAAGGTCTTGTCACCAGGTACAATACTTTTTCTTATGGTAGTTTCGGAATTGTTTGTCCATAGTCGATTTGCAGGAATTGTTAAAATTAAAATTGTTATTCCCGTCAACCAGCTGCACACCCTTAAGAGTACAACCCTCAAAAGTCTTCGAAAGACTTGTCCGAGCTAGGGAAGACGCAGCCCTTACCTTTTAACGTGTGATGCCATGCACGAGACCGATGACCATGCTGGGAATCGAACCCATGACCCTTAGGTTAAGAGACAAGTGCTCTACCATCATGACCATCACGGCCCACAACCCAAAGTCACGAACGCCTTTATTCTTATTTATGGATCTAACCCAAAGAAACCTCTGTAGCGGATGTACATGTCAATACCGAGACCAATCATCATTTACGTGGTAGCAGAACTATTCTGGCCAGTACAAGGACAAATCTGTGTAGGTATGCAAAAAGCCCGTGGATCACGATCAAATACTTTGATCAAACTGCCTGGAAGTAACGAAATTTCTATTGATTTCTTTGAAATTGGGAGAAACTCAAGTATTGTGAAATAAACCGATATAAATTACGTCACTTCGGAGTAGTTTGATCAAACTATTTGAGCGTGAACCACGGGCTTTACTCACTTTATGGCCGTTTGATCAAATTATACGTGATATTCTCAACTCACTTCCTAATTGAATTTTTTTCAATTAATTTTTTAATTTTAATTATTTTCCTCTTATCACCTTATCACCTAGTACTAATTATGTTTGCTTCGACATTACTCTAATTATAATTTTGTACACCTGTAAATGGGCTTTGCATGGCCAACGACCGCTTTTGAGGTAATCCTTAACCTCACCCCCTTCCTCGTAGTAATGGAGAGAAAGAGAACATACAGAATGATTAGAGGGATTTACCAAACGAATTTAGACTTTTCCCTATAGCAATCACCAAACCTGGGACCATGATTAAATGACAAAAAAGTGAAAGAATTCAACTCAAAACTAGTGTGGATTCATGCAGCACCAATTAACAATTATCAAGTAGCAATTATCAATTAACAATTGTCAATTAACAAGTATTGAAAATTCTGCATTCATGTACCCAATAAGTTAACAATTACCAATGAACAAGTGAGCATGCGCACAAAGCAGATCCGTGCTATTTAAGTTAACGTCACTATGTCGTGGAAATTGTTTAAACATTCAGATTCTATTCGTTATCCGAAAGTATATAGGTAATCAATTTTGTGCATTCACGATGATCATTGAAATGGAAGATACTCAAACATTTTTTTTGTTGATTTTGATATTGCTTTCCGTCATTATAATACTGACCAATCCACGATCATCTGCCTGTACTAGTTGCGCACTAGAGAAAAATCTCGTTCAATTAGAGTAGAAAGATAAAAGTTGGCCTACTTCTACTTGTTACTTGAGAATTGATAATTGTTAATTGTCTGCATGAATGCATTCATTGTAATACAAGTAGTTCAACTTGTACTTGTTAATTGTTAATTGATAATTGTTTCTTGATAATTGTTAATTGGTGCTGCATGAATTCACACTAAAGTAACAAACTGAAGCCATGGAGACACCCCTGGGACTGCCTCTACTCCACCTAGTGGTGTAGAGGGAGACAAGGCTTGGTGCCTCCTGACCAGTGGCGCACCCTGGGGGGGGGGCACAGCCCACCCTCCGAAATCCTACAGACAAACCACTATTTCTCTCACAGTTTGTAAGCGAATTGAAAATAAATAGCATTCTATCGCTATTCAGAAATACACATAACCTTGACCAGAAAAAAATTCACCTGCGACACAAAAAAAATTCGCCTGCGGCTCAATTTTATATCCGTGTGCCCCCTCTAAAATATCATTCTGGGTGCGCCACTGCTCCTGACTGCAAAACGCACACAACTTTAACGTTGGAATAGGGCATATATGAGACTTGTTAAAATCGTGATCGGGGACGCGTTTGGAACAAGAACGTGCACATTCCGAAACGGTACTGCTTCAATAACCAATTCAGGGGACTGATACCAGAGAGATCTGAGTGGGACACCTTGCAGCTCATTCTATAGGGAGAAAAATCTGGTACACAAATGGATCCAAAACTGGGAATGGAGCGGGCTGAGGCACCCACCTCTGTCTCTCGCAGGTAGGTCCGCCATACTTCAATGCGTGAAGGAAAACAATAGAAGAAACGTTGAAAACGCGCATATAAATACCCTGTCAGACAGTCAAGTGGCAGATAAGACGTTGTGCAGTGAGGAAGTGACGTCCGAAGAAGTGAGAGCGCGGCAGACCGGAACAACGTCAGACTGATATGCGTTCCAGGACACCAAGGAGCTGCGAACAATGAGAGATATGGGTCCCGAAGTGTACAGTAAGAGCGTCTGTGAGAGCCAAGATTGAGGACAAAACATAAAAGGTGCCGGGAAAGCATCCTAGGAATCAAACAAGGAGATAATACATCAAAGAACCGTGCCACAACAGAACGGCATACCTGTTAGCAACGAACAGGAGCTACCTGCCAACCATTACAGATCTGCAGTCTCAGTCCTCATCAAAATGGTACTGAATAATGTATACACGCGACGTGCAGACTGTTTGTTGAGGATCCAGAAACAGTGACACACATACTGTACTATTTCGAAGCACTAGACTTCAAGTCAAAGAACTTCTGGGCAGCCATCTGGCGATCCCGAAAAGTATAGATCACAGTTCCTATTCAGTGAAGGAATACAAGGAATAAAAGTACTGAATTGGGTACTGTGACAATACATAATATAGACGAGATACAATGGACGAACAGGCTTAAGTATTAGTGGAGGCCACAGCCCCTACATATATATAAAAGTGGAGGTTTTAGTGAGAATGAGGTATTGGGGAATCAGAAGACTCCCAGTCTATACTATTGAAAATGTGTCCAATATCGGACTACTAAACATCCATAATTACGTTGTACTCTCATATATACAATTCTAAGATTGTCTGGCGGTGCTTAGATGAACTAAACGAACTGAGCAAGAAGATTACAGATATCCTCTTATGAGTTGAGTTCCAGGGTAATGAAGAAGCGGTTAATACACCATTTTTGGGATCTAGATGAGTACACTATTTGAAGGAGTAGATAACAACATATCCCAATACAGGATCACAAAGAATGAGGCAGAGCAAAGAAACTACCGACATACTTACTGCAACGAAAAAAGATCGAATGACGAGTAAAAATGAGCTCAAAATACTAACAGGATATACTACCAGCTGAAGGCTAAAGTGGCACCTTAAGAAGCTCAGACTAGTAGAGAAAGAATAGTGTAGAGTTTACGACATTTTGATATATTAATTTTATATTTTCATCAATATTATCTGTTAAATATTCAACATTCCATGTCTGTGTCAACAGATCTCTTTGAAAATCGTCATTGATGATTTCATTGATCTATATGATACTCGTTTTCTTATTGGGGAGCTCTGAAATTGATGCTGAATTTGCAATTAGTTCAGGAATTATCTGTGAGCAAATCATTTCTTGCCACCTCATTACAGTTAGTTAAATCAAAATTAGTAAATATTCGGTCGGTCCAGTAATGAAATACCAAAGACGAAGTGTGGGTTCTATGATCAATTTTATACAATTCAAAGTTTCTAAGATATCAAAAACGTATTGTAACATTATGATCTCCATCCAAGATATAAAACTTGAAATAATATTCCGTAATACCAATAGTCAATATCATCAATTTGAGACAAAAGATATGACATTGAGATTCCCCAAATTACCAAATTTCTTTATCTTGAAAAATCTGAAAATTTGGATTTTGGAGAGTCCAAGGATAATTTTTTATAAAATACTAAAAATTTAAATTTGTGTTTCAATACTAACTACCTAATAAGCACCATAAAATATCTATAATATTTATAATTCATTTTAATCAATTGAAAATGAACCAATGATATATCCCACCACAAGTTTACTTCGTGGGATTGTTTTAGAGTTTATTTGTATGTACAATATATTTATATTGTGATAATTTATTTTTAAATTGAGAATAATCTCATTATTATTATTATTATTGAAATGCTCCTAATTGGCATACACCAGAGGGGTATGTTTTATAACCGTGGCAGTAGCGGTCTACTGAAAACCTTGTAAAATTACGAAAGAAATAGCCATAAAACGCTATTTTGGATTTGAGTCAATTACTTCAAATTTACAATTGGAATATTTTTAGATGCAAAGAAAGCGAACAGCTTGGTATAAGAGGAATCTGCCTAAAACTATTTGAAAGTTATTTATTTGAAAAAGAACAACCTGTTCATATTGATCATATCAGAAGTTACCCTAGGAAACTGAAATGCGGTGTTCCCCAAGGGTCAGTTGAAGGACCCATTTTATTTTAAATTTATATCAATGATTTGTTGAATACAAAAATTAAAGGATGATACAGTTTATATAGGTAGTGGAAATACCTGAGAAGAAACAGTATCAAATGCTGAATTTGATTATCAATTTCAAAAAATAATCTCAATCAAGACTTACTTACTTTGAATTTGGAAAAATCTCATTTTATGACATTTACATTGCATGAGAATATGTAACCAAACAAAAAGTTGATAAATTGAAAATACATATACACTATTTCTTGTCTAAAAAATTAAAGCCAGTGTAACTATACTGAATATATTTCAAAAGCTGATGAAGTGAAGTATCTAGGAATTCACTTAGAATGCAATCTCAAGTGGCATAAACAAATCAATGAATTGATGAAAAACTAAGGAAAACACTTTATAAAATTCAGGTTGTTGAGGAACAATGTTAGTCGTAAATTCATTATAAATTTTTATTGTAGAATCTTCTGGTGTATCTTGTCCTATGGTATAATACGATGGGGAGGCCCATATAAACAGGTTTTAAAATCACTTACATGAATTCAAAAGTATACATTGAAAATTATTTTCAAGAAACCTTTTGATTATTCTTCTAAAATTCTTTTTAAACAATATGAAATTTTATCTGTTAAACAATTATTTTATAAAGCATCGACAGCGTACATAAGAAAAAATGTACAAATTGGAAAATCGTATACAACAAAAATATGAAACAAATAATAAAATGGAAGACTGGATATCAATTGAAAAGTTCTCTACAACTTTGATGCAAAAACATGCCATTTATATGGGTAAAAAGATTTATAATAAATTACCAGTTTCTTTAAAAAGTAATAGTTTTTCTGGATTTAAAAATTAAATAAAAAACTGGTTGATTGAGAATTCTGAAAATTTGGTAAATTATTTGTAAGTATGTGAAATATTATTATTATTTTAATATGTACCCATTTAATTTTTTTGTAATTGTTTTTATATATTTAAAATGTGACCAATTATTAATTTTTACTATTTTTCTTTCTTTGTATGTGTATAATATTATGATTATTCAGTGTATTTATATATTATTATATATAATTAATTCTCTTAATTTAACATGATCATGGACAAGTTACGAAACTTATTTGATAATGTTTCCAGGAGAAATTACTTACTTTTTATTTTATTTGAAACATTGAATTTGTAATTTTCAAATAAATGATTTAACAGTAACCTACAGATTTTTGGGTGCATACTAGAAAAACATATTTGATATACTGAGTATAAAATCGATTGTGCGTGTAATTTGCGTTTCAGATATTTGTTCTGTCAACTGATTAAACATATAATTGATGGCCATATATTTACATTAATGAAAAAAACACGCATTACATTTTTTTCGTTAAAAAACCTGACTTTTTGTCATTCCCGTGGCTGTCCCAACCCTAACAACAAAACGTATCATAATAATGATACTGCTAAAAGCTTAAAATAAATAAGCACAATATTTTTTTCCAATTGTAATATACTTATATGCAATGAGAACACAAATCAAAGATGACTTGCTTAAAGCACACTTGAATTACACATTTTTTAAGAGTGTCCCTCAAAAATCTCGTCATTCCCGTGTCGGTCATTTTACCGCCATTTTGTTGGAATTTGACCTTGGTGTATAAAATACACAACCACGCCAGTATTTGGGATAAAATCTGCAGTTGCCTACGAACCGTCATCGAGCAAGCATATGCTGCCATAAAAATTGTATGACGCTAGTTGGTGCTTTTAAACAAGGCTGTAACCTGTTGGGTCGTCATTACCATGGTGAGTGAAAAGTAGCTTCAGATTTATTATTTTTCTAAACAAATAACTTTAAAATGAACTCAAACACGTTTCCTGTCACACAACGCAATATTTAGTTGAAATTATTTGTTTTCACAAGTTTTTTAAATAAATATTGGCCAATACGTCATTCCCGTGTCGTCATTCCCGTGCAATTTACTAGACACGGGAATGATAAGTTTGGCAGGAAAATTACAAAAATATAAAACATGTAGGTAAATTGACATCGATTTATTTGGTTTAGGGCAAACGGCAAGGTGTAAAAAAATCGAAGGAGCGCGAAAGACGTAGCAAAATACGGGAAGATCCAGTTAAAAAACAGGAACAAAAGAAAAGGAAAGGCAAAAAAATTTGAAACAGAAACAAAATATGATTAAAAAAGCTGTTGATGATATGACACCCAGAGAACTACGTCAGATACGAAAGAAATGGAAGGAAAATTCAAAGAACTACCGTTTAAAGAAAAAGCAAGCAGAAATGGAAAGGTCTTTATTGGAATTAAATACCCCCCAGTTTCTTCTGATAAAGAAAACCGCCCGCCAAACGTGGATGTGTCTTTCCGGTGACAGGTTGGCAGAAAAATTGCGAACAGGAACAAAATTAAACGATATAGAGAAAGAAAAGATGCAGAACGTAAGATGCAGAATTTGAAAAGGAAGAGGGAAGACTGTTGTTACAGACTTGACTCCGCTAACAAAAGTAAACATGTTACTAGATGCATCCCAGATTGAACCTTCAAAAGTTGATGAAGAAAAATTTAATATTTGGGGAAGTAATACAGTTAGTAAATACTTACCAAGAATTAAAAAGCGATCAAAAGAAACAAATCTTCAAAAAAATGTTGGATGGTAAAGTAATAATAAAATACAAATTGCGAACCAAACTTTCCAGTTATGAAATTCAGAAAATCATCAAATTTCGAAAACAAAGATATAACTAGTTTTGAGAGAAAAAAAGGCAAACATACTCAAAGAACTGAAATTATTAAACAAAAGATTAAAGACTTTTTCGAACTAGAGGATAATAGTAGAGTGTGCCCTGGCAAAAAAGAAATTAAAAAAACAAAAGCGTTTTCTTTCAAACACATTGAAAAATCTATACCAAAAATTTCTTCATGCTTATTCAAATTTGAAAATAAGTTACAAATTTTTTTGACTTGCTCGACCTTTCTATATTAATTCTTTATCAAAAGAAGGTATTAATTATAGAGTTATCAGTTCCAAAAATAACTATTTTCTGCATAATTTTTTGAATCACAAACTCTTCACGTATTGACAGTTGCTCCATAATTTGACGGTTACACTAATTTCTTTGTCCTATTCATTATATTCATTTGAGCTCATTTCCTTATAAACAGCAAAAAAATATTTCTATGGGTTTTTACTACAGTTGAAATATCAATTGCTCCACCTATTATGAGCATGTCTCATCTGGGCTGATGTGAAGATGAGAGACTTCCAGTACAGTTTTTGTCTGTAAGTTTCATATCGACCGACAGTTATTTCCATTTTGACGTAGATTATATCACTTATACGAATTAACGGTTTTCAATAAAATTCATTGTCAATTTTCGATAGAACAATAAAAAATTTTGAATTTATTGGCCCATGTAAATTCGCACTTTTCACCCCATTCCACTTATTCATCCGTACTTTTAGCTGCTACCAACATGTAAAGGGGATATTTTTCTCATTCAATCACCAGGTATGATATAAATATTTTAATCATCAAAACTATAAACAATATAATGCCCAGTTTTAATTTGGTAAAAATAAAATACATATCTTTTTGTCTTAAATTATCCCCACGTTTAGAACTAAATCAACGATTCGTTTCTTTCTATCACACTTTTGAGTACATTCTTCAAATTAAATACAGCGAGTTATACCAAATGAAAACATACATTCAACATACATTTCAAATGAGTTTCCATCTGGTATAAACTATTACTATTCCACTTCGAGAATATGGCTTCTATCACAATTTAAAATTCATTGAATTGCCAACTTCGTAAAAGAGCTTTTGATCAATCAATCAAATTAGTCTGGGTTCAGCAAGTCATGCATATTGCTGACGTGAGGATAGAGAGGGTGCCACCAATCAAGAATTTTATAGCTGATGACAGGATCTAAAATGATTGTGGTATTGTCACTGCCATCTGGCGAGCAGTAGTTCCGCACACCCAAACTGAATCTCAACAGCATTCTATGGTGCCTGAATCCCTGAGAGAGGGTTAGCACTACAGATGTCAGCAGCTGACCTAAAAACAGATTACATATCAATAAGAGGGCAGAAATAATTTCAATTAGTACAGCACTATATCAGAGACAAAAAAAGTGTTACTGAAATGTAGGAAAGATACGGATAATCATCACTACGCCAATCTATAAATCTGGCGGTAAGACGAACATTGAAAATTACCGGCCAATTTCAATTATGTGTGCTCCTTCCAAACTGTTCGAACAGATTATATACAGTAAATTATACCAATATGCTGAAAAATTCTTAATAACTGAGCAGCATGGTTTCATATCAAATATGCCGGTCAATACAAATTTGTTTATTTTTGGAACCCGAGCATTTGAATCATTCGGCTGTAAATTCCAAATGGATAGGGTATTTATCGATTTCCGCAAAGCATTTGACCGTGTAAATCATGATCTCCTTCTTAAAAAGTTGTCACTGTTCGAATTAACGAACAACTTTGTTGAATTAATGAAAAGTTATTTAGAAAAAAGGAAATTTATTGTCAGACATAAGGGAAGTGTATCTGGGAAATATTATGCAAACTGTGGAGTACCACAGGGTTCCAATTTGATGCCTCTCCTCTTCATTATATTCATAAACGATCTCTCTTAGGATATTAAGTACTCTGAATGCCTCTTGTTTGCAGATGACCTCAAAGTATATAAAAAAGTACACTCAGTACGGGATTGTGTTATGCTGCGAAAGTGCACAGTATTTAGGAATGGAGCCTGATTAACAAACTGCATTTCAATCTCAGTAAATGTAAAGTGATGAGTATATACAATAACACTTTAATTAGTTGCTTTTATAGAGAAATACGGCCCTATAAGTGTAAAAAGCCTCATTTATGAATTGAAAAAAGGAAAAGCAAAAACTTCCAGCCGTAAAGAACAGTTGATACGAAAATGAGTGGATGGAATCGGTGCATAAACGTCAGTTTGTAAGTTAACTTGTCTATATTTGGTGAAATTTATTTACTGGCTATAAATCTTATTCTTTCAGATTACTCGATTATGATAGGAATAAACATTTCATGTCCGTTATGCACTTATCAACTACTCCATTCTGACCTCCACTAACAATTGAGCCATCTACGTTAAGCTTGCCAGAATACATGCCATTGGTTTGATATTCGTTAATTCATACAGGAGTTATGAAGTGGATTATGTGGGGACGGATTTTTGTGATATCATTGCCTTGAAGTATTTAACTCTCGTGTTGCACTATTTTTCAATCGTTTTAGTGTGGTGGTTGAAGTTCTGTGTGATAGAATAAATATTATTCACATCAAGGATAAGAACTCTAAAAAAATTCCATACCTACAAAATACTTGAATAGGTAGGTAAGAATGAACCAAAGGAGTTTTTAACATGATTATGTATGTCCAGGGAGAAATGCAATCTAACATGAGCCTTTGGTTCAAGGGAGGGATGTCCTAAACAAGCAATAAAATATTTCCATTCGTTGATGTAATTTAAAAACAAATTAAAAAAAGATTTTTTGACGTGATTTACTTAATGATAATGTTTTCAATATCGACTAATGACATTTTCTGTATGTTCAGTTATGTTAGTTTTAGCATTGTATGAAGAGTTATAAGATGGTAAGACAATCATATCGGATTACGATTGGATCTGATGAGAGACGACTTGGTCTCCCAGTCGGGTCATAGATCAATGTTTGAGGAACAATATCTGTTAGTCGCAACTTGATGTAATAAAACTACGAACTAGAAGGTGACTGAATTTTAGATTCGATAGTCTATAGATGACACTGGAAAAGGTGAAGAAAATATCTATTCAGAATCTGTTCTTTGGACTGATGCAAAAACGGGATAGTTTATAGATACAAATTGTATTTTTTGTAAAAAAATTGTTAAAATTGTTATATCCGTCAACCGGTTGCACCCCAACGTGCAACCCTCAAAAGTCACGAGACTTGTGCGAGCTAGGGGAAGACGTAGCCCTCACCTTCTAATACGTGTGATGCCATGCACGAGACCGGTGGCAATGCTGAGATTCGAACTCACGCTCTTTGGCTTATGAGGCGAGAACTCAACCCGCACACCACCGCCGCCCATAGTATTAGTTGATGAGATTCGAGAACCGAGATTATTCAGTTTGTGAAATACGTTGAAATTGCAAAGGAACCTTCATGAAATTTCTTGTATTGTATTGAGTAGAAACCTTCTACAGCTTTTTGTAATTCCTCCTAATTTTCAACTAAAACAATGGTTTTAGAAGTTAAGTAACTTTTTTATCCCTTCTATAAACATGTAATTTTTTTTTTTTTTCAATAATAGGTAATATGTATTGTCATGGACGTTGACATGGTTTTTACATGAAATGAAGTAAAAATATTTATATAATCGTCATTGAAGAATTGATGATTTTAATTTCACTCTATTCTGTCCCTTTTTTTTATCACTGGTGTTATATATCCATCTACATTCCTCATAAAGACACCTGGGTTGGACAGTGTTCTAAAAGTGTATTTTCATAATATATATCAAACTTCTGTGCCAAGAAAACTCTATTCAGATTGACTGAGCATGAGCACAGAGGTAGGTTTTCAAAACACCACAAATTTATCCAGGTTCGCCACAATAATGTATTGGAACTGATTTTGTTACTCTCTGCATCATTTCAAATTAATAGCTATGTGTCTATGTGACTGCAAAGTGATGGATTGCCGCTCGACAAAGAGAGCTAACCGAAGCGGAGCGGCAATGATAAAAAAACGCTTGATAATTCATTCAACATGCACATAATATCTTCTATTAACACTCGGTAGCCCTCCTATTTCTATTAATTCATATCAATTGCACAAAAAAAGGTAAATAACTCTTGTCTAAGAAAAAAAAGAACCGCTGGCTGAGATGGAACCAAGGCCATCTGTTCAATAAGATTTGCCTCTTTGATTACTTGGAATAACATGAATTCATTGTCACTATTTGCCTTTATTCAAGAATACGTTCGTTTTCAACAAAAGCAAGGGTAATCATTGTTATTATAATTATAAAGCTGGTTTTTGCAACCACTATAAACGCCGGACATTGTGTGTGAATTCAAAGTTTTTATATTTTTGTATCTTGTTTTCACAACAGTAGTGTCCATTTTAAAGCAATATTGTCTTGCGAGTAGCCATTAATGTTTTTTATATACATAACATAATCAAAAAACTTCTCTACTCTATTCTACTCAAGATTTGTCAGAGTTTATGAAAAATAACTTGTTCAAAAAACAACTGAAAGTTTATTGCTACAAGAATCCGAACAGAAATATATATATATATATATTTCTTTAATTGTTTTTCTACAGAAATAATGACAAGGAATGGGTGAATGATACACTAATACAGTTTAGTAAAAACATAAAAGATTTAAAAATGTTCAAACCCACATGTCATATTTTTGAGCCCATCCATAAAGAAGCTAAAGGAAAACACAATATCTTGAAGGAAAAAAGAAACAGATTCATCATGATACAATATTCATATCTCGTAAAATGAACAGTGCTTTCTGGAATTTTGTATTGTGAAATACCCAATGACATATTTCCGTCAATCGGCTGCACCCTTACGAGCACTACCCTCAGAAGTCTTCGAAAGATTTGTGCGAGCTAGGGAAGACCTATATATAGTATAAATAACACAATCAGCCCTATGCTGTATCACTTCCGTTAAAAATAACGTCACCGTTATTCGCCAATTCCGTTGTTTTGCTATTACCAAGCAATAGCAAAATAACGGAAATGATACATAGGGCATAGGGCTGATTATCAACATATTGAAAAGAAAGATCATTAGTATTTTTCTCATTGAATTCCTCAATTGGAAACATCACTGGCAGCTATTAACCAACTCAAAAACTCAACCCACTGAAATTTCTGTTCATAAATATTCCATGAGTATTTAATAAAGGTCAATTACACAATGTCTATTTTTATTTTGTCAAAGTGGGTTGATGTATGGTGTATCTTTCTACGGTGGATCAACATCTACAAAAAATGTTTTCATTGCTCAAAAGCGAATACTATTTTTGAATTAAGAGCATATGATGTCCAAACCAGATTCACTTTAGAAACGAATCAGATTCTTCATTACTATGATGCAATGATCAAAGCTCTTTTTTATTTGTCTGTAAGAAATTGCAAGCATCAGAATATACTGGTCCAAAAGTTTTCAATAATCTTCCTGATAATTTGAGAGATCTGCAATGTGCAGAACACTTGATGGTATTCAAACATATGATGAAAGAATATTTATTGAAATTGTGGGGACTGAACCTACTTGTATATGATTTTTCTTAGATTATTTTTAAGCTTGTACATAGTTGAGTTTAGGAGATCCTATGAATTCTGATCCTATATCAGTTGGTACTCATGTCTCGACCATCCGAGTCAATTTCGTCTTCTTGCATTCAGTATGCATGAATGAAATCCTAAGCCCCTAAGCCACGGTTAATGATTTTATATCTGAAAGATGGGTATTAACAAAGCTCAATACATAAATAGCCCGTTTGTTTAATTCATTCAAGTTGAGTTAAGTTAATCAGTTGAAAAATCCAGTTAGTTCAGTACAGTGACGACAGGTCAAGTAAGTGGTAACTTAACAGTTCAAGTCTAGGTACCTAACGCTAGCAGTTCAGTTCAGTTCTATCTTTATAGCCACCCTAGCGACAGCTTCAAAAGCAACTACGTACTTTAGCATCGCTTCAACTAGGATAACCAGTAATAAAATAAAAAAATGCAACAACATCAATCAAGGACCTTTGGCTCTGAATTATTTGAAACTATTAGTTAGAGTTTTAGAGTAATATAATTCACAAAATCTTCTGACAAGCAGAGCTTTTTCTGTTAAGTTATCTGTCAGGAAGTTTTTAAAATATTCAACACATTTTTTTGAACAACTTAAAAGAAAGTTTTTCAGAGGTTTTAAAAAAAAGGAACATTTCTATGAAAAAATGTGTTGATTAACTAGAGGCAATTACCTAGAAAAATATCTAATCTAGTTACCAGATGCATGATACTTATAAGAAATTCAGATTATTCAATTTCTGATACCCAATTCAAACAGTATATTTTTTATACTAACCAATAACAGGTGGCATCCTGATAGGATGATTGCAGGTTACCTGCAACACTCGACAATGTTCATCTCGATTGGCAGACACATCATCCAAGATCTCCAGTATATCAGGACGCTTGGGATTGCTTCTACTGGAATGTTGCAGATGATTATCAGTTTTTTGTCTCATTTTGAAGTAAAAGACCCAATGCCCCTTTTGTTTCTGGTGCCACAATAATTCGCATTGCCTCTTCAGCAAAACATCTGGATGTTCTTCCACGGTAGTACATAGTGGCGTCAGTTTTTCGACAAATGGTAGGTACATGTAGTACAAAGCTCTGATGACAGATGTACGTAAACTGTATTTCCTCACCAAGCATTCAGGTTGAAGTTGCTCAGGCATATTTGGGACAGTGCGATAGTATTTTCTATACATAGTGAACCAAAATTTAGCAGTGCAAACTACGTCAAATGATGTCCTACAGATTCCTGCAAACCGGCCAACATCTTCAGGACGAATATATTCAGACAGCAAAAACCAAATATCAATTGGGTAGTCGTTTCCATTACATTTTATATCCTCCGAGTTTGAAACAGTTTTTTGTCTTCTTCTTGGTTCTGGTTGACGGATCACATATGATACATTACCTTCTTCATCTTCTACTTCAATGAAATCACCTTCAAATTCATCAGTTTTTTCATCCCAATCTTTCTCAACTTCGAGTTTTTTCAGAACTTCAACAACACTGTCGGTGGATTTTTTCAGTCTTGACTTTGAAACTGATGAATTTGCAAAATCATTCAGGGTTACGTCTGAAAAAAATACACATATTTGGATCAGACTAATATAATAATGAAATACAATATTTGTTTTACAATTCCAAAAATATTTTTAAGGTGGTTGAAACAATTTTTTTTAGTAATCCTATGCAGTAGGATATGAAAAAAATATTTGATAAAAACATTTAGGTACGTTACTGGACAATACTGCAATAAACGGTTATAATGTTTCAGGTAGCTTAATGAAAAAACTAAGGAAATGGCATTTGTCTAATGTCAATGGATATCTTCTCAAGATTATGAAGAAAAATTATCAACAATAAATCTATTGGGTTATGTAGAAGAACGAAAAGAGTGTAACAAAATGAACAATTGAGGGGCATCATAAATCTGAAAAAAGATCAACGATAACTTGTTTGCATATTAATTTGGTAAGTGGGTTATATATAAATGATAATAAAGATTATTTATAGTATAAACACCAACTTCAACCACTATAAATGTTACTTACAGAAAAGTATAGCCTTTATTCAACGTTAAAATAGAATAATATTTTGTGGTTTTGTCGAATCTGTTTTGACTAATATAAGTTAAAACAAGTAAGAGTTGAACAACTACAATTATCATAGATGATGATAGAGTTTTTAAATGAAAACATATTGACTAGATTAATAATTATTCGATGTAAATTAGATATAATAATGGCATCTAGTAGAAAAAAATTGTAAAGATTTAAAAATTCGGGTACAGAGTCTTAATAGCCATCGAAATGTGGATTAAAAAAGTTCCTACCTCTCAGAAGGGTGTTTCATCCCCTTTTGCTTCAAAAACCACCCTCTAATGATATTTCATGACAGGTTTTTTTAAATTTTTCTTCAAAACCGTTACCCTCACAAGAAAAATGTATAAAACTTAATTTATTCTATTTATTCTTCTTCATCTTTCATGTCATATACATTTTTATCCTACATCTAGCCCTAACTGCAGAAATAGCGTTGAAGTTGGTTAACGATGGTAAAGAGAAGACAAATTCACTAAAATTACGATGATAAAAGTAAGCATATTTACAAAATTTTAATCGCGACAAGCGGCTCGCTGTTCATCATCAGTAAACCAATATAGATTCATTACATTTAACAAATTTGTCAGTCAATATAATCAGGCGGTGCTGTTATCAAAACTAACACCCACATCTGCTGCTTTAGAACAACATTCGTATCGCGTTTTCCAGCAAATTCACTCCTGGCGTGAAAAGATTTTGAAGCCTGATGATTGGGGTTTGGAAATCAGTCAGGAAAATGTCGATGCCTAATCCTACAACGGAGATACCAGCTCCTACTTTCATTCTTAAATTGATATCTTGTAATTGTAGAAAGGTTGTGGAAAACGATGCGGTTGAGCTAATGTTGGATTAAAATGTTCAAAAATGTGCTCCAGTTGTCATGGACAAGGATGTCTTAGTTCATTGGTAGAGGAAGAATTACCTGAGGATAATCCAATTATTGAATAAACAGTTGTTACTTTTTAATAGTATTGTATTATAGTAATAAAAACATTTTTGAAACTTCTTTTTGTTTTAATTGCTTGTTTTGTATATTACATTTTTCAGTGGTCAAGGTATTCAAGGTATTTGAAGTTATCACTTGTTTTTGCGTAACTTCAGTATTTTATATAAATTTGTGAGGTTAGGGTGCCATATAGCGAAAATTTGTAAAGGGCATAGATGATGTAGAATTTTATAGCAAATAAGTTAATTCATCTTAATTTTTCAAGTCAAGGTAACGGTTTTCGAGATAAATGTAAAACGCTAGCAAGAGGTAAAATTGATGGGTGGTTTCTTAAGCTAAAGGGGATGTAGCATCCTCGTAAGAGGTGGGAACTCTTTTGATCTATATTCACTTGCCTTCAGAGAGTTCATACCCAAATGTTTGAAACTTCATAAATGATTTATTTCTCTTGAAAACCCTAGTTTACATCGACTAAATAAAAAAATGGCTAGACTGTAATGTTGAATTTATTTCTGTTGGTGTTTTCTGAACAGAGATTTTCGATATAATTTTCGAATAAAACGTTAAAAAGTTTTTCACATTTTTTTATAGTTCATTGACGAAAACTGGACCATAATCATTAAAAAAACGGCAATGATGGAGTCTTGTACACCCAATTTTATTTGCTGTGATTGTCTAGTATTATGGTCATTAAGATTGGTTTCATTTTGATATACAGTGCGGCTTTTAATAGTCCCCCCCCCTGTTAACTTTTGAACGGTTTGATGTACAGACTTAAAAAAACGTTTGGAGGGTTTCACCGATACTACTTTTTGAAATAAAACACATTGTGATTGCTCGACAGATGGAGCGGGGGGGCACTTCAACTAAAAAAATTGTATGCATGTATTCACATCGTTGAAAAGATAATTCAATTCTCTTCTCAACCATCTAAAAATTTTTCGAATTACGTTCCATCTAAAAAAAATTCTGTCCCATTATTTCACATCAAACCATTTAAAAGTATCGTGATCAGGTAAGAAAAAAGGGATTCGGATCGCCAGATCCGAACTTATTCAAATTCATATTGTGAAAAAACGTATTGATGAAAATCTAAAAAATGTAGATGGACCTCCCATGCAATTTAATTTTTTTTAGTAAATGTGCCCCTCCGCGCCATCTTTCGAGCAATCACAATGTATTTTATTTCGAAAAGTAGTATCAGTGAAACCCTCCAAACGGTGTTTGATAAGTTTGTACGTCAAACCGTTCAAAAGTTAACATGGGGAGGACTATTAAAAGCCGCACTGTAGATGGAGATGATTTTCAACAGAATTTTTGAATATATAAATGAAGAGAGAAGGTAATTTATATATGTCAGTAACATTAAAATATTCGAATATGTATGTATTATTTGGAAGGACGATAACCACAAAGTTATATTATGTAAATAATAAATTATCGAACAACTTGTATTTCATTTAAAGTCTTTTTGAAAAGCAATTTAAGTATTTTAACCGATTTTAAGAACGGTCCATTGTACTTTGTGAATATTTAAAGTATTTAAATTTATTTATCTGTTTCCCCAGAGACTGACTAGTTGGATATATTTTATGCAATATGTAAATTTCTTGCAATTTGTGTAAAATCTGGCAATGAATAAATAATATCAAGGACTACTAAAACTCGAGCACTTATTTAAAAACATCGACATACTATTTTTGTTTTCAAAGATATCAAAGACAGTGCTCTTACTCGCGCCACTGTTAAAGCTGAAAAATATGTGCCTTCATCAAATGTCACTACATACAAATACTCATCACTGTTAAGCTATAGACGCAATGGAAGTTTTATGTAATAAGTTTTGGTATGTTGGATATCAATTTTACAAATAAAATGAGATGCAAAACAGTTTTGAAAAATTGAGCGAATTTTACTAACAAGATTGTTTATGAGGCGTAATCAGAATAATACTACCATGCTAAGCATAAAAGGCGTATCTGCAGTTTTCATGTTTTCGAAAAGATCGTAATTTACCTCAGGTTGGGGGCAATTTTTGCAGATATGACATTTTTCATAAACTTATAATATCGGCTAATTTTCAATTACTACATTCAATCCTAGTAAGATAGGTGTAAAACGATGCTGACAAACCAAAACAATCCTAAATACGATACTCACAATTTTGTCAGATACGCCCTTTATGCTTAGCACGGCAAAATAAGGCAATGAGTTTTGCGTCAAAAAAATATACATACAAAATTATGAAAATTAAAACTATAAACTTAAAACTTCCGTTGTGTTTAAGTCTCAATGTATCAAGCAGTTTAGGAAGTATTAATTAACTTCTTTTTTTCCTCATCATATACAATAAAGCTGCACTGTATTGATCAATGGCAATTTTGAATAAAAACCATAATTTGTTTATTGT
Source organism: Chrysolina americana (assembly GCA_958502065.1). Classification (NCBI taxonomy): domain Eukaryota; kingdom Metazoa; phylum Arthropoda; class Insecta; order Coleoptera; family Chrysomelidae; genus Chrysolina; species Chrysolina americana. The sequence continues at coordinate 13,074,290 of OY293417.1, read as the reverse complement.
CAATGGTAAAATTGAAAAACTGGACCATTTATTATCTTTATAGATCATTTATGCTTCTTCTTTTGATTTTATCTTCCACCAAGTTTAATTAGAATAAGGAAACCTTTTCAGAAACTAGAAACTGAGTGAATTTCCTAAATCCACTTAAATGCAGTCCTGGATGGAATTTACCTAGAAACACGCACACATGTCTGAGGAAGATTATATAAAGGATAGTTATCATTATAATTTCCTCTAAATTGAATTAGAGTTTTATTAAATCATATGGACATGAAGTACGAGAAGTTTGTCAGAGGGTTTCTATTATTTATCTGGGAATCTGAATAAAGAATTTAAAAAGCACCCAGAAAATGAGTGAGAAATAAATGCAAATCTGGGATTCCCCCAGCCACATATCTGGGGAACACGATACAACTACTAGGTATAAGTACCTACCATTTTCTTCAAGTTGAAATAAATTTATAATGCAAATAATATGGACATGAAGGAAAATGATCTAATGGTTTGACTAAACCGTGACACTATGATGCAATCAATGGTGTCAGATCAACTCCAGATGGAATCAGGAAATGTCCTAAAATTAACCATGTTTGATTTGAAAAGTGAGGTTGGGCGAGTTTTCAGAAATACAAGCAAAAGGTTTTTATGTTTTTTGTTGGAATGTTAAATCAAGAAATTTTCTACACAAGATCAACCTTTCAATCAATAATATAACACAGATTGCTACTTCAAACACACCGAGTACCACAAGAAGAGCAAAAGGTCTGCAACTGTCAGGCATATTTTAATTTTTCTTTTCAATCAGCATTCTAACATGATTCAATATAGTTTTGAAACATGTCATCCATTCTTAGATACTTTCAAGGCTTTTATAGGTATGACTCTTCTACCACTACCACTACTTATTCTACAACCAGACCAGATGGCCTTTTTTTGGTATAGTGCATATTGCCCAAAATATGGTACATAAAATGTCTTTCAATTCGATCTCTTTGATAATTTTCAGACTTTTCTCCTATTTTCAAAATGCAAAATGAATTATTATCGAATATATATTTTGAAAAAACAATTTCAAGTCGTGTGACTGTGATTGCTGAAGTTTTCAATAGTTTGAAACAAAGTAATATTGATGAAATCACTTCAAGGCAGTTTGATCAAACTAATTGACAGTGAGATAAGCATCTAGGCACCTCAAATATATAAAAACAAATTACAAGTAATATTATAAGAAGAGGTGATTTTTTTTGAAGCTCTTCAGATGAAAAGAATAATTGTGTTTCTTCTGGTAATTACTGGCCACACTCCGCCTACTCCTATTTCCAGTACAGTTCAATGGTATTGGGATTTCAGGTCCTCCTTTTCCTCCCCAAATATGTCTCACCTCCTAGAATTCAGTTCCATCCATTTATAAATATGTGGTACATTATTTCTAGCAACCTCTCGAAAAGTTTGCAGTACAGTTTGCACTCAAAGCAGTCTCAAATTGTTCAGATGTTTCTTTGACCCAGTAGGAAGTCATGTGATGACTCTGCATTGATATCTGTGAAGAGCCTAACAACTGCTGAAGCATTGCCAGTATAATCAGATCTGGACAAAAATATCTTAAAAGTTCAATATGATGTGATGATAATCACAGAAATGTTGTAAGTACCATATCTTTTTTCCGCCAAGTTATTATAGTGGTACACTGTTAATTTAGTTTTGACAATACTCCACCTGTTCAGCGATAAAAATGGACCTTTATTTAAATTTCAAATAAGAAAACAACTTTTTACACATCTATACCAGTTTCTAGGCACTTGCAGATTGGAATGTTGAAAGGTTGATTATTAGTTATAAAAGCCACCTGCGCCAGAATGTAAACTTTTATAAGTTATGTTTCCACAAGAAGCAGGCTTGATTTTTTAGAAGAAATTTCTGGATCACAAAAAACTGCTGATTTTAGAGGTAAAACCAAACATGAGGAAAATTATCATACATACCTCCCAAATTTCTTGTTGATCGATTCTTTCGCGATTTCTTGTGCGACATTTTTTACCTATTACTAAACTAACTGTCAAAGTAAATTTTTTTTGCATTTTAGAGCTGGAATAAATAAATAGTACAAAGCTCTATGAGCTACGAGACCACCGCTTTCAAGAGCCATGATGGACTGACGATTAACTGTCAGTGTCAAACTGTCACTCATGGATGTCAAAAATTATCCAATGTCATGTGTCATTTTTCTGTCAACTCTTGTCCCTGCAACTTAGGGTGAGTTCCCAATGCATAGTTTTGATTTTCGCGTCGCGCGTCACGGATTCTAGTTTGCTATTGGCCAATCAGAATAAATGAAGAAGGGGTGACGCGCAAAAACATCATTGAGAACTCACTCTAACAAACCAATACAAATGACGTAACTTCCAGACTGTTCGAACTCGGGACCTTTCTCAGAATCAGACGCTTTTTCACCATCCAAGTCTTGGCTGATTTTATGATATTGTTTCGTTTTGATATCTCTAACAAGTGAAGATAAAATCTGTCAATTCAAGGCACTTTCATCGTTCATTGAACCTTGAACCATTCAGGTAGTGATTTGCTGTGAAATACCTAATTTGACATAGAACACAAATACAATTATAAAAATGACATGAATGACAGATAAATCACAATTTATTCCAATAGCGGTATCGGAATGGAACAAATAATTGACCATGACCCGTTTTTTTTCCTGGTTTCAAATTGAATGACAGATAAATGACAATTTATTCCCAAAGTGGTATCGGAATGGAACAAATAATTGACCATGACCCGTTTTTTTTTCCAGGTTTCAAATTGAATGGAAACATGAGATACGTTAAGTTACTTCATGAAGAAGTCATAACTAAGTACAGTGATTGAAAAGAAACAATTTGTCTGAGATTTACCATACATTTTCCGCTATCAATAACCATGTTATCTTTATCATCAGTAAATTACTATATAACATATTGTTGACGAAATGCATACCTATCTATTTAGAATTGAAAGTGTGTACATGAACGATTCGTTGAGAATTGTATCAAAGGGTTGAGGTTCTATAGCATGTAATATATGATATACTATGAAAGCCTTCTACATCACTAAACAAATTGTTAAAAAGGTACATCCATCATTCTAGTAAGGCGCTCTCCGCCACTTCTTGGTAGACATATTCATTATATTGCGTAATCTTCCCTCTGCACAGACCTACGCTAATATTCTTTTGAAATCATAGTTTAAAATTTAAATTGAGGAAAACAAACATAACATTTTCTACTTCCTTCTTTTTTGGAAAAGATAATGCTATTTCACATTCTGAAATTCCGCTTACTGCGACATCTATCGGCTTGTTGTCACATGTCCCAGAGTTCTTGAGTGATGACTATCTTATCGACAGAAATAGGGCTTGTTTAAGTTTGACAAAACTGACAATTGGCTTTAAAATGGCTGGTTGGTGATGAGTTTGAGTATGTATCTTGAACTTTAAGAAGGAATTCGAAGGTGTGTCTTGTGAAAATTGGCAAATTATGCTCTTCATATCGAATGACATTAATGGGAGGATGTGTTCGTTCGAAAATTCGTCTCGGTTCCAGTGTCGCCGTGTCAAATTTAGTTAATGTAAGGTGTCGAATCTTAGGGGGTTAGAAACGATCTATGACATTAATCGGGTTTTCTAGTGACAGTGTGTGAATTGTAAATAATCAAACATGTGGAACATGATGTGCGACGTGATGCCGACAATATCGGAGGACACAATAAGCCAGAGAAGTTCCCAGTTCTCTGGCGAAGATGCCAATTTCGAACAACTCATGGTGTCGATGTTGGACGAAAGGGACAAATTAATGGACAGTCTTAGAGAAACGCAAGAACGTTTAGGGGAAACCGAAATAAAGCTCCAGGAGACCGAGAAAGAGAGGGACTCTCTGCATAGACAAATAGCTGCGAATCTCCCACAGGTAAGCAATGACAATTCCGGCTGTCGTTTTCGTCTCCTAGTGCTGCTATCCTCTATTCCCTATGCACCGATTTGGGAGCTTTATTGATTCTTCCAGCAGAGCTTTATTCGCCATTTTCACCCAGAAGTCGTTTCATTCATTTTACCAGGTCGTTTATGCGTTATTCAGTTGTGTGACAGATGCTCATCTGCGAAGTTGCGACCTACGACCTAATGATTGTATCGAAAACTCCGCCTTTATCACTACTGCAAACGCAGCTGTCAATTTTGGTTACCTAGGCAACAGTTATTCTTCGGAAGAGGGTTCTTTATAAACCCCAATTTCTCTTAATTTTCTTATAATTCATCACTTGAATTGCCAGAAAATATTTAACAATGAAGCAACGTCTGATGTGTTTTTAATTTTGTAGGTTTCAAATTGGACTTTAAACCTATAATTACTACGTTTATTACTCACATAGGTACTCGCATAGGTACATACACAGGTAAGGTATATAATAAATATTCTTCAAGGTGGAAAATAATGACATTCTCGAGAATGCACATGCGTCTACTTCAAAGTGCTTTACCGGTTGAATTTCAATCTCCTATGATGTACTTACCTACAATCCACTGAGATAATCGCTAGCGGCGCTACAGCAAAACTACTTGTTTTTTTTAGTTCTATCCAGTCATGATAACCTATATCAATAACCAAACACGGCAGTTAGAATACGAACATTATTTCAGCTCTCTTCAGTAAACGTGCTGTTGATGAGCTATCAGCAACTCAAATCATGTAATAAGATGAGAAAGTTGAATATTCTATTCTCGCTGAAACACTGAAAAGAATAATAATACCTACGAGGGAATTCAGTTCGGCTGTTGGTAAAATTCCGTTAACTAATAGCCACGAGCTATCAAAAACAATTTTAGATTTTACATAAGTAGTTTGGTCTCCAGGACAAAAAATCCAAATAAAATTTTTGGCGGTCTCAAGTAATTTCGGAGATATCGGCCTATTTTTGAGTCATATTTCTACCGCGATAAAAACACTCAAAAATTTCCCTTCTTTACACTAGCACAATGTGCACACCCTAATTCACCCGTTTTACACACCTTTTTTATTGAAAACGGCACTGTTTTTACAAAAACTTATCCTTCGTTTATGACTAGATAAATATCTAGGTACATGACAGCAAGATTTTATTCATGTCAGATTTTAGGAATTCATCAAAATATGATGAGGTGAAATTGTCTTCTGGTAGATCATTTATAAAATGCGTGCGCAGCCAGCATCGGCTTTGATTTCACTTTTTCATACTAATTAGTTATCAATAGCAACTTGGATAGCGTTGTTAGGTTATGTTGTGTCTCTTCTTGCTTTGAGAAATTAGAGGTCCATGACCGAAAACCTGGACAGCTGGTACCTAATTCATAAAATGCAAGCGCAGCGAGCATCTGCATCTGCGAGCATACTAATTAGTGATCGCATTACCATCAACCTGGATTGCTTGGTTACCTCATGAGTTAGGTTAGTTTAGGACCGCTTCTTTCGCGGTAGGAAATTAGGCCCGTGGTCGAAAACGTTGGCATCCAGAAGATATAGACGAACCGAAAGCGTGCCTTATTTTCGAATCAATGAAATAAGACTGGCGTGTCTTATATAGAAATGAAGTTTCGTGTTATCTTCTGAATCATCTTTTTTATCAATATCTGAAAAATAACAAGATTCTAGAATCATCGGTATTTTTGAAAACTAATCACGACACAATTGAAATTTTTTCTTGGTTTGCAGAAATTTAAGATCTGACATTGTCGCTTTTCTTGATGTTGAAGTTTTTCTCGAAAATTTGGCCATTCAAATATGCAAAGATCCAAACATTTCGTATCAATTTATTGTTTTTGAAGTTTATAAAAGAAAGTTGAATTTTTTTATAATTAAGTAATGCCGTTTGTAATGAAAATATAGTGTAAAACTTGTGAATTAGGGTGTGTACATTGTGTTTGGGTAAAGAAGGAATAATTTGAGTGTTTTTTTCGCGGTAGGAATGTGTGCTAAAAAATGCCAGTCATCACTCAAAATTGGGTCGATATCTCCGAAATTACTTGAGATCGCCAAAAATTATGCACTTATATGAAGTTAGCAAGAAAAGAAAATTCATGAAACCAATTCCAGTTATTGTCGAAAAATTATCAAGAATTAGTCCAAAGTTCCTTCGGATTCGTGTTCAGGATCCCAAAATTACTACTAATGCACCTGTATCTAGGAAAAATTTTGATTCTAAAAAATTCCAATTTGTTTCACTTCCCTTGTATACCACGTATGTTGACCACTTTTGTGCAGCTAGTTCATTTCTACTTTCTAGTGTATCTTTCTATCCTCAAAATTTCTACGTCGAAAATTACGGGGGCATTTCCATGAGAAGCGAAACAAATTAGAATTTTTAGGACAGAAAATTTTTCAAGAGATAAGTGTATAAGTAGTAATTTGGGGATCCTGAATACGAATCCGAAGGAATTTTGGGCCAATTTTGCCTCATAATATAACTTTCCGGAAAATGGGTGGTTCCATCGCTGTTGGCGTGCAGTGTATATCACGTAGGTTGACACCTGTTTTGCAGTGAGTTCATTTCTAGTTTATCTATCGTTCATGAAAATTTCATCATTCTACGTTGAAAATTACGGAGGTGTTTCCATGAGAAGTGAAACACACTGTATATATTGTTAATGCATTCATTTTGTTATAAGTAAATGAAACTATTTTTGAGTGGCGAAAATATATTTGTTGTAAAAATTCCCATATTCGAATAGCCGGAAAATTACCTGCTTTCAAATGCTATATAATAGAGATATTTCCTTTTCTCAGAAAAACACACACATAATTGGTTGGTTTATTTTTCTACGGCTGGAAATCATCTCATGAATTGTCGAATGACCAACGTGAAACGTTTTAATTTCCTGAAGCGAATTCTTTTTTATTATTTTCAATCTTTTGATATTTTGGATTTTCAGGCGCAGACAAATAAACCAAACAATTATATTACTGAGAAATAGGAATATTTCCAGTATCTGGAGAATATGTTAATTTTCACGGCAGATATGTTTTAGTCAGTCGACAATTCTTCCATAATTATATTTAATCATCATGCAGTGCGTTAGTAATACCAAAAGACTAAAAATAATATAATTTTACCAATTTACGTTAGTTTTTTCGTTTCAGGAAATTTCAAAGTTCCATTATTGGTACTTATGGTCATTCGACAATTATTGACGAGTTGATTTTCAGGCGCAGAAAAAGTAAATTGACCAAATTATGTGAGTGTATCACCTAGCAAATGGAAAATATCTATTTTCCCCCATTTGTATGGGGTTTTCCTGCATTAAAAAGTTGGAGTTTTCTCGAGCAATACGTTTCAATCATTCGACAATTTTTCAGTGAATTTGGAGCCTAAAATAATTTAGTTTGATGATTTTCCCTGCAACATCAAGTTTCTCTATTTTTCCCAGTGAGTTTTTCATTTGTATATATTATATATATTTATATATATTTGACAGTAGAAAAAAGCCCAAATTATCTATATATGCATGCGGTGTTGCCAACTACGCAGAGAATTTTCCCGTATATCAAGAATCCGAATAAAGAATACACATATGTATTCTGTATTATATTATATGCTGCGAAGAAAATATTTTCCGCATTATTTTTGTGTCAGTAGACTTCGACAATTACTCGACGACAAATTATGGTTAAGTACCACCTTGATTTGATACCATTTGTTACGGTATATATGGTCCTCTGTGAATCTTCTTGTTTCGGACATTGAACACCAGCGAAGTTTTAGAAAACTATCAAACAATAGTCAATTCCAGAAAAATGTGGCAGCCGTCAAAAGTTATCGAACCTCTGTCTACATGGCGCGGCGCATCGCATTCCATCTCATTACCATTCCAGATGTAAATCTCGATACTTTCACACGACAAGACTGTTTCCTCAGTTTTGTCTGTTCTGACCTTGCAAGGTCGCTTGTGTTTTTATTTCATTTTAAAAACAGGTAGGCACATACTAATAGCGGTACGAGAGGAAATACTCGACCAGTTTGGCGAGTACGAATGAATGGGACCCGCACGCATTCTTTATTTATTGAGGAACAGAGGAAGCACCTATATTGGAGGCAAGATAGTACTGATTTCATTCTCACAATTACACAGTTTCACGATTGAAGTCAACGGTGAAAACACAAGAGCTTTTTTTGAATCGGATAAATTTCAAATAAAATAAATGAAGATTGGAACCTTTGGTGTGAATAAAAATTGAAAAAACCCAAAAACATCAAAACAACGTCAATATCAATCGACGCGCGTTTCTCCAACAAAGTTGGCATCCTCAGGAGTTCAAAAAGCGTACTAACTACCTACTAATACCATCGTAATCTTAAATACCATGAATCTAAGGCTAAATTGCACTCATTACTATACCTGTCTAAATTAATCTGCTACAATAATTTACAAATTATTTTCTCTATCGTTTACCTGACATAATCTATTTCCACCTTTTGTTTTGGATTCAATGAATTTAATGGCCTTCTCGATGAAAAAAAATTGACACTCGCGTTTTCAGAATATTTCATAAAATGATATTTCTTTCAATGGAACACACTATATTTTTTCATGCATTTCGATTCGTAATAACATTCTCAACAACAAATCTCATTTGACTTTTTTTCGTTAAGGTGATAATAAGACAGTTTTATCAATAGGAAACATTTATAACAAACGGATTTGATAAAGCGCTATAAAATATCGAGCAAATGTTCAAAAACACCGCCTTCTTGTTGAACACATATTTGAGCCCTTCTATTGACACTAAGCGTGGCATTCAACACAGTTCAACCATCAATTCTATTAATTATAGTTTCAATATAATTTTTCAATTCATCTACATTATTATGTTCCATTTTGTACACCTTATTTTTCAGAAATTCCTACAAATAAAAATCTAGAGGTGAAATCAATGTAACGGGTTCCGTTCAAAGAACCATGGTAGAAAAATGGACCGATACTTCTGCCTCTAAATAAACCACACCAAACATTAATACTAAATCGTCTTTGCGGATTCTGGGGATGGACTGGAAATGGATTTAGTCCACTTCATTAATGAAAATTCTTTCTATTATACATCCCACGATTTGAAAAATTAGCCTCATCGCTCCATATAATGTTTCTATAGAAGTTTGGATTTTGTCTGCATTTATTCATAAACCACCGACAAAACCCCAATCGTCTCTCAGGATCACCAGGTTCTAGTGTTTGCACTGACCTAAACTTATAAGGAGAAATCTTATGTTTCTTCAGAATTGGTTGAATACCAGACAGTGGAACAGATATTTCTCTAGATGAATCTCTGATGGAATTATTTGGATATACCTCAAAGTATAGGATAAAACTTCAATTTCTGTATCTTCAGATATTACAAAACGTTTTTTAGTTCTCATCTTCTCAAAAACTTTTTCATTGTTCCTGAATCGACGATGAAGTGCAGCTAAAAAACGCCGATTAGGTAATTCAAAGTTACAAAAACGTCTTCAATGTTATCATTATAGCAGACATATTTTGATTCACCAAATAAATGCGGCTAGCGGAATGGCTTTAAGCTGGACATTATCGTTTTGTACATTAATACCAAATAGCTCAGTGGTGTCAATTGAGTGGTGCGACATGATGATCACGGGTTTGACGAGTTTACATCCCAGCGCAATTGTTTCTTTACTGTCTTATTTTGCTATTAGTAACAAAATAATATTGTCATTCGTATAAGTACCAAAATTGGGTGTTTGAACAATCATGGGGTTCATTCGCCAAATCAAAGAAATTTTTTGTACTACACGGAAGCTGTATCGGTTGAGTCGATAAATGAAGTCAAGCAACTCTGACTACGACCATCCACCCGGAGAGAAATGTATAGTAAAAAGTATTAAAAATATAATATTCATCACAATAAAATAACATTCCATATAGGACGATTACCTACGATAATAAAACTTAAAGTAATTTTATAATGAAATTTCAGAATATTTTCTTTAAGAAATAAGTTCTTTTCATTGTAAACTATATTATAAATCTTTGAACTTATTATATGGACCTAATGAAGTGTAATATTTTTTATATTAAATGATATAAGACTTTTATTGCAAGTGTTATAATATTACATAGTAAATGTTATTATACTTTTATTTATATTAAATTTCATCATAACGTATAGCAATATTTCGGGCCGATATACACTGCCCTGCAAAATATCTGACCAATGAGAATTTGCCCGAATTTCAATTTCATTCTGTTTTTTATTTCACTATGACAACCAAAAAAAATAAAGACTATCAATATCGGACGAGCGACTGGGAGAAAGCCAACTTTGAAATCAGGGCAAATTTTCAGTAGTCGTTTTTTTGCAGAGCAGTTCTGAATAAATAAAACAGATTTTTATATATTTCTAAATAATTTATTGCACAAACTGTAAATATATTCGTACTTGAATTTAAAATTTATTAACTTAGTAGGTATCTACTATTAAAAAAAAACGTAATGTTTTAACATTAGAATGAAAAAATATGTAACAATGTCTGTTAAACGCATAGAGGTAATCAATATAATATGTCAAACGAGGTGCATCCACATTTGAGTGTCCAGAACCGAATAAACTAATCGTGAATTCATGATTGTGGAAAATTTTATCTATGAGGTAAAATTCGGTTTCTCGTAGTCAGATGGTGCACTTTGATATACAGGGTGTCCCAAAACTCAACGTTATCCTTTAAGTTGATAGACCAGCTTATGACTAACCAGAATATCAAAATATTACCTTGATAAAATATTGATAGTTCTGGAGATATTGGCACTTTTCTGAATCTAGTGAAAATCGAGTGCCGCAGTTCACCAATCTGAAAATTACTTTATTTAAATAAGGTTTACTCTAAATGATGTAATTTACATTACCTTTCTTATGTATATGTTGTACTTTTCTAAAAATTTGATGCGATTTCTCACTTCTTTTATTGATTCAGGATATTGGGCTGATTCGTTGAAAGACTCTAAGTCAATATCGTGCGCTAACACAATTATTATTTGGTGAACATACTACAACCACAACCAACCATTCTTGAAACATAGTGCATGCATACTTCATACACAGACAGTGCACCCAAACTTGAAAAATGACAACAGATTTTTCTTAAAATGAAGCATCTTTTGAGATTAAAATAAGATCTGAATGCATCGAGTTACCTGTGAGCAACGCAACTGATGAAACAAATCATTGAGGTGACTCAAAAAATGTTAAAAATGTTTGCATTAATGATTTTGTTTAATCAGTTTTGTTGAACACAAGTTACCCGATGCATTTAAGTAAATCTTATTTTTTCGTCGACCTCGAATTGACGTGCCTGTTTAATGTTCTTCAGTGCAAACGAAATTGAGCATTAATGACCCTTGTGAATTGAATTCATAAAAACGCAGAGTTTAGCAATGCTAGAAAAATAACACTCCCTCATCTTATATTCTGTGAACCGGACGCACGTGCAGTTGGAATTATACTGGTTTATGATAAAGTAATGCACAAAATTCATAAAACGTACAACGATCACTTTTGAAAAAATTGCAAAAACACGTCAAACTGTTCTTTTTATTCCGCATCTTTTGACATAAGTTACAAAAATAACACGTCAAAGTTGTCAAAGTTATGACGTCATCAACAAATTTTTTTAATGTGAAGCTAACATTTTTATCACATTTCTTGATAGAGCTTGTGTTTGTATACAAGGGAAAAATAGTTGCAGTAGGGCTCACATAAGAAAAAAAACGAGAAAATGAATAAAAAACGAAATAAACGTAAGTTTCGTAATAACTTTTCAATTAACTAAACAGTCCATTAAACCAAAACTATTTCTTATAGGAATTGTTCAAACTGTGTCCCGTTTACTAACTGACATAGGCCAAGACGATGGTAGACCGCATTTATAGAGTTTTCGATCATCTGCGGAGTTATACGAGTCATTTCGTGTCTAATTCTTTCCATTAAGTCTTCTAAATTGTCTGGCCGGTTAATGTCGACCCGACTTACAAATGCCCCCACAGAAAAAATCAAGGGGGGTCCACGTCTTCCAATCCACCGTCCTTCAAACTGGTTATCCAGAAACCTTCGAACAGTATGACCATAATGTGGTGGTGCGCCATCTTGTTGGAACCAATTACTGGGATCCAAGTTGTCCCCATTATTTGGATCCGGAAATGCCGCAAGTAGGTCTGGAAGCACTGCCATACAAAGATGTTCAGCTGTTAAATTCCCGCGAAAGTAATAAGGACCAATAAATCTTCCCCGGACGATTCCTACCCAAACATTAATTATTTGGGGACGCTGGGTGTGTTTTGTCTGCATCTAGTGGGGATTTTCCCGAGCCCAGTAGCGAGAATTGTGTCGATTTACAGAACCACTTAGACAAAACGTTGCCTCATCGGAAAATACTACACTATTAAGAAAATTTGGATTTTCGTCACAATGCCGCATGAAGATTTCACAAAATTCCAAACGTCTGTCCGGATCATCTTCTGAGAGTTCGTGAACAAGATGAACTTTGTATGGGTGTAGTTTTTCTTTTTTCAACATCTTTACTACAAACGACTGACTAACATTTTCTTGTAAGGCAATTTCTGTTGTAGTTGCGTAAGGGGGTTCTTCTACTGACAGCAAAATATCTAACTTCACATCCTCGCTTATTCCTGGTCGTCCAGATTTTGGAGCATCCCTCACGCATCCCGTTGCATCAAATTTTGCAACAATTCTGCTTACTGTGCTTCTAGCAATTGGAGGTCTTTCAAAATGTGTTGCGTTAAATAAAGCACATGCTTCTTCATGACTTCGAAGGCGATCGCCGTAACCTACCATCATTAGAATTTCTATCCTTTCTCTTTCGGTTCAACAAGCCATAATAATAAAACTGTGGTGACACTAATTGTTCGACTGACACTGACAAACCGTTGTTTTAGTAAAACAATTGAAAAAATTTATAAGAACACATGTTCTTACTAGATAAGTTTAAGTTTGACCTCTTTTTATAATTGGTTTTGTTATTTCTTTTTTTATCCCTTTTCTCGTTGTTTTTCTTATGTGAGCCCTACTGCAACTATTTTTCTCTTGTGTAAAAACACAAGCTCTATGACATAATGTAATAAAACTCTTAGCTTCCCATTAAAAAAAGTTGTTGATGACGTCATAACTTTGACAACTTTGACGTGTTATTTATGTAACTTATGTCAAAAGATGCGGAATAAAAAAAACAGTTTGACGTGTTTTTGCATTTTTTTCAAAAGTGATCGTTGTACGTTTTATGAATTTTGTGCATTACTTTATCATAACCCTGTATATGCATCAATGAAACGCTTTTACATAAACACGATTGAATACTCTTAAAATTAAGTGAGTTGTAACACAGAATCAATTAAGTATAAGATAATTATCAATTGTCGCTAATTCGTTGTTGAAAGAAAATTTCCAGCATTTCAAACTCATAAACTCACGTCGGATGCGTCAGTCCCGTTTTACTGATGTTGTCAAACCAATAGTACACAGAAATGCTTTTATTGCTGACAGCTGTTTTTGGATTTCCGGTTCGTTCTGTTGGGGCATCTCTCGGGGCATCTCAATTCTACTGACGTTTGTCGATATCTCTTCCGCAAACATTGAGTCCTCAAAAGTGTTGAATCTTGCACTGATTTCCTCAGAGGTGAAAAATTATATCTTGGTCCGTTTTTCGGTTAATAGTATCATTTATCTGGCTTGGAACATTAAAAAACCGGCCCTGTGATGGCCAAGGCCACTTGCCGGAAAATTGATGATACAAATTTCAGTACCTAATTGTCGAGAATTTTTCGTGAACGGAGAAAAAATTGTCGCTCGATTAATTTTTTTTGTGGTATGGCCATGCTAACTTTATAGTTAACTGAATTGCTACCTACAACTAGGTATTATGATTTGAGTCATTACGTTCAGATTCAAGTTTCATATTCTTTAAGAAAACTTTTTTTTTTTTCGAAATTTGTTTTTTCCGACAACTGTCTGCAAGCTTGGGATAGGCTTCCAAATGTTCAGCCGCAAAAATTAAACTAATTTTGTCAAATAGCATGGGCACATATTTTTATGCAACGAAACAATTGCCATGAAACATTTTATCTATTTAGGCTAGGCGATGCACATAATGACATTGCTAAAGAAATTTTAATGTAAATACTCAATAAATCGAAAATAGTGACCGTAATTCAATTTAAAAACTAAAGGTTTACCTAAAGCGTTTGAAAAAAGATGCCCACTAGAAAATATGTAACATGGGATGAAAATGTATTTTTAGATTATTGAAAAAAAATTGTGTTATCGATTGGGCAGGTCCGCAATTTGAAAATCGATTTTGATACATGTCACGTGATCAATGGTAAAAATACTATGGAGAGGCAAAAAGTGGGGGGTTAGGATGGCAATATATCAAAAGAACTTATTCAAAAAAGTAGCTTTGAATTTTTTGAATTTCATAGTCACAAGCAATCATTTAAGATAATTAAGATAATAGAAATAGAAAATCACGATTTTTTTTAAATATTTCACAATCTCATGAAACAAATTTTATTTTTCACTTGTCCATTACTGCTTTATAATACCTTGGCAACGGTTGCTAATAACAGACCCATAACCCCCGGGGCGTTATGGAGGGCATTATGAATGATAACGCCCGCAACATGTTTTTTTCTGCAGTTCAATGAATTAATTACTCAGAAAAGTTTTATTTATAACTGTACATAAAAAAGGGACTATTCATTTTCTTTCAAATAGAAATTACAATTTTCAAATGTTCCTGAAAAATTAGTACCAAGTTTGAAGTTCTGTGAGTTGACCGATGATGATCTCCTTACATTCGGTTTCATTCGGAACGTTAACATTTTCTTTTTTGGATTTTCCATGTAATTTTAGTGTTTCAAAGGATCAAAGGAAGCACCACCTTGAACAAGAAGCGTTGACAATGTCCGGTGTAACCTTTCGGGTTTTCCAAATTAAGGTATTTCGCTATGACAGAAGGAACACTTCCTATAGTATTTTTACCTACAGGTAACCCAATGCATTTATAATTTCTGTAGGTTAAAAAAAAACTACGTTGTTTACATCCTTTTGGTCGTAGTGCAATGTACTTTTTAACTAAGTTCAAGGCTCCCATTTCGCTTTCTTCAACAATGGTGACACTTTTTGAGGTGCAGGTCTTGGTTTCTGGTACCTTGATCAGTGAAACGGCTCCTCTGTCTTCAATGTCATCAATTGTCATCTTGACCATTTCATCACGTCTTAAGCCTCCAAATACGCTCATTACCAGAACAACTTTATGTAGCAGAAAAGTATCATCTGGAGCTTTTCTTACATGAAAAGTAATAATTGTCCACCTTCCCACACCTTTGATTTTTTAGGAATGTATCCTTTTGAATTAACTTTCAGAAACGCCATCATGAAAAATATTAATATTTTTCATGAGAAAAACTCCAGTTCCTGGAAGTATGCCATTAAGACAGTTTCATTTACGGTATTCACTCTGTTTTCATCTTTCCATTTAAAAAAATGTTCATACTCCTCGAATAAGTATTTGGATTTCACAGGCAGTAAATTTCCTATCGCTTTTTCAGCTTTGAGCGTCACAATATGTGGAATCTCCATAATTATTATGAACACAACCGTTTTTAGTTTCCTCCACTAACAAGCTTGTCAATTCTTACAAAAAATCAGCGTAATTCTATTAAATAAACGACCTTTAGCAATCTCTTCAATGTTTCCATGGCAATTGCATAGAAGCTCACTTGTGCTCAGTTGCCGACCAGAACGCAGTAAATACTATGACAAGAAATTTATGAAGTAAACAACGTCGTTTGAGATAATTGTTTTGTGAAAAATAAAATATTGTATGCACCACGAGCGTTACTAGATCCTAACGCCCATCGGGCAAGATTCATCCCTCGGGCCAAAGGCCCTCGGGTGAATGTTTCCCTTCGGGCGTTAGGATCTATATAACGCACTTGGTTCATAAATAACTATTAATGAATAGCTTGATTGTAGTGGAACATGTATTCCGAAGATAATGGCCTTTTCATTTTCTCCACATCAGATGGCACCAAAAAAAATTGTTTTTGTGAAGACCCTCTCAAATTTAATTACAATCAGGAAAATACGATGTTTTAGGATTGCCATGTTTTCACAATAGTCGTGTAATGCTGATATAACTGTCAGATACGAATAAATGTAACAACAGCAAGGGTTCCGATGCATTCAAGCTAACCAGAAGAAAATAAGTTGATATTTGCGAAAAAATTGGAAAATTTTACAAAAAATTTGTTCTTATCCATTTTCTCGAATAATTGCTTGAACTGTGTGAGATGAAATTTAATTATGAGCAACTTCTTGATATTTAGCCACCTTACTCCACTCCACAGAAAGAAAAATTGGCCTGCACACAAGAAAAAAATTCATTGATTCAACGTTTTCGATGATTAATTTTTAACCGATGGTTCTTGTGATCAGTTCAATGTAGCCTTTGTGGTTAAATCGTGTGGGGCTCCATTGTTTTAATGAAACTGAATGATAAACTTACGCTTTTACTCTAGATTGCTACAGTAAACAATTTTGTACCCAATCAACGCTAGTGATCGAATTGATCCATCGATCCATTAATTTTCGAAAGTATAACATAAATACCCTGAAATATCGAACAATTGTGATGATCAACACAAGGTTTCTGATTTTGAAATGATTACCTATTGCATTAACTCATGACCAAGTTTTTTATGCCCAATCTCTTCTGTACATCAGTTCTATCATGCAGTTATTGATATTAACCATGGGTTCACTGAATGTAGCCATTATTACGATGAATTGTTACATCATTACAATGAAAAGTAGTTTCTGTCCAATACCTTCTGAACATCATTACAATGAAGATGTTATTGAATTATTATTGAACAATACTAAGATAAAATGCACAAGTATTACCTTTACCACACTTCAAAATCTAATATATACGCATTTCAAGTTCATCATCAGTAGGTAAACTAAGATGTTCACTGATGATGATAACTCAGTTATCGAAACGCATATATAGGCATTGTAGAGTAAAAGAGGTAAAGGAGTTACTCGCGAAATTTGTCATGATTTCTAGCTCATTCCTGCAAGTAAGTTTACATTTTCTCAAATTCGTTATTTATCTAATTCGATTAATAATAATGAAAAATATGAAGTGGATTTGGAAACATCATTGAGCATTTATTTGACACATTTTTTTCAACTATTGAAATGTTGTTCTGTCAAAGATATATTTCAATGGGTATAACAGTCATATATAAGAAATCCATGATAGTTATTCGATTGGGGAGAAAATGAGTTAAACACAAATGTTGATTTTTCAGCTTTGTTTATTTTTCCATCAGTTCTTGACATAGAATATGCACTTTTGAAAAGTTTGATGAAGGTTCAATTTTGAAAAAGTGACTTTCAATGAAGTTCCAAAACATTCTACTCTCTGCAGGATAATCTAAATTGAATAGATAAAACAGCTTGAAACAAATGTCCACTGCCCTAATTATATTGAAAAATTTGTATTTTATTTCATCAAAATACAACCCAATATCTGTTATAATGAAAATGTCTTCGCCTATGGCAAAAATAAATGGTTGTATTGCAGTTTTCTTCTCTTTTAAAGTCATTATTCTTTCTTCTATATCCTTGGCTGTTTTTCCTAGACACAAAATATTATGGTGAATTTTATGGTTTGGTTTTTTCCAGTAGAATCCTTCTTCACTATTTTATTTGTTGAAACGAAATATCCATGGAGACACCATAATATGGCAGCATCCCGGCCATCTGACAAAAAAGGTTTTTCAAATGATTCAATAGAGTGATGTAGAATATTTTCGCATTAAGAAAACATAAATTTTTTTCATTTAATTGTTGTATAAAATGTAAAGACTGTAAACAGTGTTCTTCGATTTAATTTCGAGAGCTCCAACATCTGTCGACAGCTGTTTCGTGGTTTCCCACTCACCAGGACAGCTTTTTGGAACTCGCGAAATTGAACTGAAATTAAATATATACAGTGACCGTCGAAAAGTATGTACCATATGGGAAAAAAGATTTTTATTACAGTATAGAAAAACATTTCTGGGTCACATGACCATTAGTATTGCGGCAAATTGGAGAAAATACCATGAAGGCGGCAATAATGGGGTAAAATGGCAAGATATCGAAAAAAGTTATTTGAAAAAGTTGCTTGGAATTTAATATTATAATCACATACAGTTTCAAGCAATAAATCAAAAAAATAAAAAATCGCAATTTTATTTGAATATTTTCCGATCTCTTCACAAAAATCAAGTTTTTTTCTTCTGAATAACTTGACTATAGTCTGTAGTGAAACATTTGTATTTCGATGATAATAAAAATTTTCACAATTTCTCCTCACCAAAAGGCACTAAATTCAAATATTGGTTTTAGTCAGAATCCTCGCTGTTACATTGATTCGTATCTAACAGTTACAAAAATTTACAGACTATTGTGATGACATGGCAATCTAGAAACATTATGTGTCCTGATTGTAAAGAAGTTTCGATGATGATCGTGCATGAGTGTTTCACTTCGCTCATAAACTTGAAAATACTGCGTAAAATTAAAGATGCTTAAAGTTTATGTGCAAAGTGAAACGCCCATGCACGTTATCATTAAAACTTGATTATCATCAGGAAACATGGTGTTCCTGACTTGCCATATCATCACAATATTCTTGCAATTCTGATATAACTGCTATATACGAACCAATGGAACAGCGAGGATTCTGGCAAAAACCAACTGTTTCAATTTAGTGCCATCTGATGCAGAGAAAATGAGAAACTTCTGACATTAAAGTATCTTTTGACTTTTGACTATATTTTCGAACTTACTCTCATGAACACTTCGTTCTTGCAGTTTTTCGAAGATGGACCTTATATTTTTATCTTTGATATGATGCTCATCTGTCATGAATGAAATAATTTTTGGAGCATCCAGCGTCCAATTTTTTAATAATCCGTCACAATTGTTGAAACTGGCCTTGAAATCCATATCAACCTGCATGCAAAAAATAACGATGATTATTTCTTTCGTCTATTAAATATCAGTCATCAACCAATCATACGTTTGTTTCCTGTTTGACAGGACCAATCAACACGCTCTATTAGCGACTATTTACATGATGCACAATAGTCACCGACTATTCAGCATGATACTCATATCAAGGAGCCTGAGCATCTGACAGTACTCTAAATAAATACATATTAAACGTCAAATAGAATCAATCGTGTTAAAGCTGAATAATTATTTGAAAATGAATCGGTTTGGAAAAATCAAAAACGATAAGATATCGAGGCTACAATCCCTGACAATACAGTGTCATTCATATGACAGATATGAAGAAATGGATTCAAGAAATAATCTTCATAAATATAACACGACCTTGATTAATTGTCGACTATTTTATTGCTGCTAAATTTCTCTTGTATTTATTAATTTTACTCGACATTATTTTGACATTAATAATCAGAGATGAAAGCCCTCGAGCTTCGCTCTCGGGCTCTCATCAGATTATTAATGCCAAAATAATGTCTCGTTAAATTATTATAAAATACAGTCGAAATTTAGATGCAATAAAAATAGTCGACCATTTATCAAGGTCTTGTTATATTACCCTTGAATATAATTCACTATTTAGTATGAAGCAAAACAAATTACCAGACGATATCCAGATGGCTGTTTGTAAAATGGCCACTTGTCTAGTATGGCTTTGGTAGTATTTAATGACATTATTTCTTGCAATCTATAATTGCTACATGCTCTCCAGCAATTGTCAAATTCTTCGGCCGTAAGTGGATCAAATTGCAAAGATCTCAAGTATACTTCTGCGTCTTCTTCGGCAACTAAAAAAAAAATAATACAATATAGCCTGCAAAAAAACCAACGATATGTTGGAAATGTCCAGTATGACTTTTCGTAATATAATTAGTATAAATGAGACAAAGAAATTGATACCAAAGACTTTCTTGATCTTTTTCTCTTTTCTTTTTTCTTTTTTTGATTTAGATGATGGAGTCATATTGCCTGATATAGTCTTGAAGGTAAAATTTGAGTTTCTCCATTTGTTGTCCATAATAATAAAGCAACCATTCATCTCCCCTGAAAATAATCCACTAATCAACGTATCTGTTTTCTTAACAGAGGTAAGGAATACTGCGCCACTGTCGCTGGAGACTCTGGACAGTGCTGGCGATACTTTCATATTCATATTTTCAGATATCATTCGCCCCTTAACTTAACAAAATAGAGGCTTTCTGGGACGAATCCCATTTCAGTTCAGATAATTATAACAAAACACTCGTCAAATCAGATGTCTTACCTATTTGCCACAAAAACTACACATTCACAATAAATATCTTAGTCTACTCACTTCTTTTGATCTTTTTATCACAAAATTAACGGGAAAATAGACAGACACAGCGTCAGGGCTAGTCGATTAGCTAACGGTCCGTGTGTATACCTTGTCTGGAAGGGGTAAATTGCACTGCGAATCAAGGAACTGAGAATTATGATTATTCTTTCGGGATTGGCTTGATGTTTTGGAGATCAATTTTGAAAACAACTGTGGTCAAATATTTGTATTCATATATATTGTGCCAATGTACACAGGATATTAGATTTACATGAGTAAATTGATGCAGAGGTTGGGTTTATGTTGAAGATTTCGTATGATTGTGTTCACAAATTTCAACATTAATACAATAAGATTAATTAATGAAAACAATGACTCTCTGTTGCTGATACCAAGGACACTAGTAATTGAATTATGAGAGTTTATAATCAATTTGTTGATTGTTTCCATGAAAATGTCCTTGTTACGATACACTTTCAGTCAATCAAATTAATGATTACTAATTGATCTTATCAAAGAATTAGGTTGTTGAGAAACCAGTACTCTCTGATTAGGATAATGAAAATTGTCTTGTAACAATGATTTTTTAGTTGATCACAGGTGTTGTTTGATTCTAGGACCAATTTTATTTTCTGTGAATATAAGGATAAGAACAGCCGTAATGTTTTATATTTTACTGATTTTGTTAACGCATTGGAATTCTGAATTGAAGAAAAAAGAAAAAGGGCTGCCAAACGTTATTGGGTGAGACCTATTTTCAAATTACGAAAATTAAATTGAAATCATCACAGGTTAATTAACGAGCTGAGGAATTTACTTGAGAAAATTGACGGTAAATTAGGTTGTTGACGTTGAATATTTTCGCGACTAGGGCCTTAGTGAAGCTACCAGCCCTATCGCTTTGGACGTAGTCAGGAAGAAAACCCAGTTTTCTTCTCGGTATAACTGCTGATGAATAAAACAAGTCACAGATTCACCGTATTCAAAAATATCTTTATTAAAGGACACAATACCCAGGGCGCAACAAAGCCCTGTATTCATATATCCGCCCAACTAGGACAAGTCAACACACAATCAATAAATAGAATATTATATACAAAGGTTTCTTACCAAATGGACACTATAAATACTCGCTTAAGGACATCTTTCTCAGAGGTTCGTCAAGAAGGCTTTACTGCCGTGAACTAGCTCTGGGTTCGACAGTGTCGCAAACCCACCCTGGGTTCACCTGTCGACTGTCGACCCTTCACTGTCTCATTGCCATCCATCATCTGGTATTTATTCAAGTTTCGTGTTATTGCTACGGGCATTTTCATTCAATGAAAAAGTTCGTTGAAGTCTTCATAGCCGTGCCAATAACACATGTTTTGTTTTTGTTATAAATCGAACCAGGCCAAGCTCGACCATGACCGATGTTTGAACTTCAAGTAATTCAACAGTTCAACAAATTATGAAATATGTATCATGACAGTGGATTTTGTTACCATACAAAATAAATAAGGTTTTGGATTAGCGCCATTCTTGACAATATTTCATTTATTCCGTGAAAGCATTTCGCACAAATGAAAACCGCTCAAAATATCATTCGTACGAAAAACTGATATTTCTTTCAAATTTCCTACGAATAACCGAAAATTCGGATGCATGAAAACTAAGCTTAATTCATGATTTACCTTGTATCCAACAATATTTTTAATCAAAAACTTATCTAAAATTATGTCTTATGGTGAAGCAAGATTAGTCGTACGAAATATTCACGTGTTAGATGTTTTCGTAAGAGCAATATTACTTAAAAAAGTGGCTATTTAACTTCATGGCCCTGCATCTCGTGAAATAGTAGTAGTAGAATATCGAGTTGTGCTCGTGGACACTTGTTCAAGAGATTAAACATAATCCAAAAATTCAGAAATATTGACCAGGAACAATTTTTCCATATAGCGGTTGCCTGGTATGTTGACTTTTCTATAAAACTTTTACTTATCTATGAAAAATATAGGAAAAACTTTTTCGAACGAAATAATTTGCATATAAAACCATGAAAAGCCAACTTTTCAATGCCCGAATAACATTAAATAAATCCGCCATCATCCGAGAACACGAATAAAAAACAACGAATTCGCTTCTTATTTCAATTTTCCATCAACACCCGATCGTGCCAATAACTTCTTTCCAATTTTTTAATTGGTATTTCGGCCAGACGATCGTGGACATATGTTCTCGCTTCCGAACTTCTCTTTCTGTTTCTGGTGTTCGCATGTTTTATTTTTAGTTTTATGCCATCTTACAATTTGAAATGTTTATTATTTTGACTCGCCTATGCGTAGGTTGGCGTTCGATGTACCATACGAGACGTTTCTCATCACATATTCAATTTTGATCGCGTTTATTTTCTAGTGGACGAGGTGGCTTTCGCAGTTCATTCATTGATTACGGAGGCGGACACCGGTTGACCGATTTATATTCGTTAGATGGCGCAAAACAGTATAGTGGTGATCAGCTGCCAAATTTTACAAAGAACCTTACTGTATAATTTTATTATCTTTCAAATTTGAATGAATTGCTGTCAAATTTTAAAATAAGTTTTCATTTCATTTCATCATCATTTTCGTCCACTCAGACATTGGTATTGATTGGTGGCTAGGCATATTAGGGAAATGAAGGAGGTTCAGAGTTCAGCCAAAATGGGTAGTTTTGATTTTCTCACCTTCTTATGTTTTTTTGGGTCGCTGATCATGAATTTGAAGTTTGCAAACAAAATTTTAGCACGGAACTTTGCACAAACTTAAGAACTTTTTTCTCTTTATGGTTTTTATTTCAGAACATTTTTTCGATAAGCCCATTCTTTAAAATATAATTTTATATATAAGTATCAATTTTTTTTAGGAAGACTCATCGTTTCGCGGCTAGACCTCGACAAAAAAGGCCATATTCTCATATTCAGTGAAATTCACTGATACTGTTGATCGTAAATGATTCAATGAACTAGGTATGTGTGTGACGATTTCGTGAAAAACGTTGCCAGCAGCAAACTGGCAGGGCGGATTTTATGCAATTAAAAATTTCACTTCTAATCCAAATAAAAATTTTCTTCGTTGATTGACACGAGGTGTATAATAATAATGATATTAACGTTGAAATAGAAAACAAAATATCGAATCGTGTTAAAAAACAATTAAATATTCGGAAAAATCTACTGGTTGCGCGAAGTTTACCAGGGAACGAAAAAACACCTTCCTATAGAAATGTTCAGAGAATGTAGAAAGGAGTATATTCTTTTTTTTTAAGTACATTGTTTAAGATTTTGAACTCTGACACAAATCTCAAAACAAATGAATAACGCGGGTTTTAAGAATAATAATTAGGGTGAGTTAATTACATGCTAAAAAGTGTATATTCTACTAATCAGACAATTTGAGGGTGACGTGAAGAAAGGGGAGGTCTACAAAGTTGTAAAAAAACGTCATCTCGACATTCTCGAGCTAACCAAATTTTTTTTTAATTTGAAAGAAGTAATTCAAGGGTAATGAAAAATATACAATCTGACGATTTCCACAAGCCGAAATAACAAAAATTCGCCGATAAAGTCTAATGCGTGCAGCTGCTTAATGCCTATATTCCCCTCTCGGCGTTGCTATTTTTCTCTCACTCTTTCTCTATCTATTTGTTTTGGCCAAACTTAGATTTTGTGATCATCGTGTAACATAGCTAGTACCTCTGTCGTTAGGATTGAAGGTATGCAGATACGTTCTTTCCATAATAGCATGTCTTCTTCGAAAGATAACTCCTCCCGCTTTTCATAGAAAGGAATAGAGACAGTGGAGAGGTTCTTCTTGTCTGGCCAATATGATAGTACTTAATCATTTGATAACCTGTGAATTTCATGTATGATAGGAAATGTTGAAATTATAACTGTTCAACGTTATTGCCCATCTTAAGAGTCGGTTGCTCGCTTTTTCTGGAGTCTGACGATTCTCTCCAAAAATAAGCTCCAATGGCTTATGGTCCATAAGAAGGGTGGATCATCGCCAATACGCCAATATAAGTATTGGTGGAACTTAGTAACAATCCCAAATCCTCTTTATCGATAGTGCAGTAACGTTTTTCGACATCACTAAAACACCTTGATGCAAATGCGATTGGATTCAAATTTCCATCTTGAAATTTGTGAGAAAGTACGGCATCTGCACCTGTATTGCTGGCTTCACTGGTAACAACCAGGGGTTTTTTAGGGTCATAATGCATTAGGGTATCATTTGCAAATTGGATAAACCTTCCTAATCAAACGCACCTATTTCACAACTGTTTTGATTGCCTATGTTGTAAGTCTGTTCAAAAACCGCAAGGCAACTCCAGTTTTCCATTTTTTCTTTCTTTGCTTCCTTTTCTTGTTGTCATCTCCTTGGTAACAAGTACGTCATTTCTTAGAAACTCTCACGATTTTGGTCTAGTTTTCGCAGTTTACTATTTTAATAATATAATAATACTCCCTCATAAACACTCATAGAGTGTACCAATGCTATTTTTATTATTTGCCGTGTCGCTTCGGGGCACCGTGCAAATAGGGATTGGCATATAGACAAATTACTCACATTGCCTATCGACTCCTATGAAATAGAAAAGAATTTAGCCATTTCCAGGATTCGAATCTGGCCAAATGCAAGCGGAAGTTTCAAAGACCGTCTCGCTACCGAGCACACTAATTATATTTTAGATATACCTATACTATAATTAAAATTACATTATCATCCAATTGAATATTACTTTACAGAAGCTATATAAATTTTATACATAATTTTGTATTTATTCGTTTTGTCTTTCTAGTCACTTTCTTTAAATTTTCAAATTTTTAATTTGTTCTTTACTGTCAAAACTGATGAAATATGTTATACAGTATGATATTTTACTAAATTTGGAATAAATACAAAATTAAGTTAATAATTCAAAATTTTTAATGTCAGTTTATTTTGTAGCTGTTTGCCTTAGTCATAATTATGGTGTGATACGTAATTTTTTGTACTAGATTGTCGTGACTGGTTTCTGAAAATGATTGTTCTGAATCGACTTTGTAATCGGAAAGACCTCTTCTGCAAACATTCTGTAGGTTTTGGCTGGCTATTGGTATGAAATACATGAAAAGAAACTTTTAATACAAGTATTCGTGAAGTAGTGAGCATATTTTTATTTACGTTTTGTTTTATAAAAAGCAAAATTTTGTATTTTTTATTAAATACAAACTCCATATCATAACAGTACATATTATATACCTTGCTATCAAACAAGGAAAATTTCCACTTATTAATTTCCAGTGCGTGTTTATGGACAATAAAAATTTCCTAAAAATATTGGTACTTTATCCAGAAATATCTCTTCATAAAAAACAAATATTTCTGTCTTGTCTTTGATTTGTCAGTTGAGATTGAATCCAGCTTAATAATGCCATTGTTATATTTTGACATCAGGCAACCTCTACATCAAACGTATTGTGCTGCTCACTCCACGTGTCAGCGATAATCCCCAATCTAAATCGGACGCCACTTTATTTCCTGTTCGTATTTACGACAGCAGCTTATGGCGGCTTATATAAAATGAAATACACATCAAACCGTGTCTTCGCAGGAATATCCAGATATTTCGAGTTTTTCGATCGTGTACATATTCGGTTGGGAAGATTCATCATTAATTCGAGTTCAAAGCTTATCCTTTACTCTGAAGAGCGATGCGTATTTGCATCTCGAACACGTTTTTCTTATTGTGTTTTGTTTTGATGTATTTATTTATTTATTCAACGAATACTAGAGTTGAAGTTGCTAATTTGGAAAAAGTTAATCTCGCTTATATACGATTTTATTGAAAAAATAAAGAATTCATTGATGCATTCATGATTTATTTCTATTGAAAATAAATAATAAATAACTATTATTGGGACAAATGGCACAAAATGATACTCTGTTATGAAGAATATTTTTTATTACTGACCAGGATATTATGAGCTTATATCGTCATAGTTACGTTATCAATAAAGAAGGTCATAACTCCCCCGGGACATTATAGATTCTGAAATTCCCTCTACCTTTCACAAGTAAAAATAAAATAAGAAATGCTAATATACATGTGTATATATTTATGAAATGAAAACTGAACCATGTTTTATTTATTCACGTCATTACAAATAATAAATGTACAATTTTGAAATGTGGCCTGATAATTACTTCCGCCACTGGAAACAATTTCTTCTTTCATACGGCTGAAGCTTCTGTTCACTACGTTCGAGGTACCTGCCTCTTCTAATGGCAAAGTAGACAACATACGCGCTGTTTCATTTCTTAATTCGATGCTATCATCAAAATTCTCCGCCACCGTGGAACTTTTCCAACCTCCGTGTCTTTGTCTGAGATGTACATTATTTTGTCGAAAGCTCAAAAAAAATCGTTCAATACCTTTAGAGCGAAAAGACATATAAAGTCTTGATAAAGCGAAGAACTCTTTTTCATCCACAATTGTAAATATTTTCGATAAACCAGTTTTACTTTCCGATACGTTCACTACCATAACGGAATCCTGGTCCTCTATATCCGATATCTTCATATTTAAAAGTTCCTGACTCCTGCACCCTACAAAATAACCCATAATCAAATCAACCTATATCAAAAAAAGGAAAATAATGTTACGTTTTGCTAAATAATAGGACGAGCACACTACTAAACTGTTTATTTTCTAACTTCACTATAATTAAACATACAACACTTCACTGACTAATAAAACACTTAGATCTATCTATACAACAATACAACTAGCTAAATATTCAAACACTTCTGCTTATTATCACTTTCTAATCTTCTTAAATAATTCTCTTCATAAAAACTTCCTTCCCAGTCAAACGTCTCCGTTTATATAGGCGCTCATCGCGTAGACTGGATTAAACGCGAAGATTCGAGAATACTCATAAAGGAGAACTTCTACACATTTCCAGAAATTGAGCGATGACGCGGCAGCTCCGTTATCTAGTCTATTCATGCATTACAGAAAACGATCCATCCAAATAAACACTTCTTGGAACTAATTATGGATGAGGCGTCCGCGGAATGGACTCAGCGGCGCAGCTAGGGGGCTTTTATCAATCTCGTAACAATAAGTAAAAATTACTTTTTCCAATAAATTAATTTCATTAGTACCTACCTACCTACCTAGCGTTCTTTAGAAATCATGTCATCAGGAGACAAAACGACATACTTTTTCGGCTTATAACTCTTCCGTTTCAAAAAAGCCTTTAGTTCATTGAACTTGGTGATATCTCCTTTCTCATGTGAAGTCACCATCGATTTTAGCATTGACCATTTAGTCCGTAAGGAATTCGGACTATACGTTTCTGACTGCAAGGAATAAACACAATTACTACCAAATATACCGAAAAACATGAAAAATACCTTACCAGTTCTTGGAAATATGCCAGAAATAAAGTTTCAGTGGCTTCTTTCGGCATTTTTCCGTGTCAGTCACTCCAGATATAATATATCTTGTATTATTTTTGGTATACAGCCCCACTTTTCCATGGATTAACGATTCTCTTGCTTTTTCAGCTTTTTTCAAAATATCCTCTATTTGATTTGGGGTAGAAAACACGTTTTTAATGCAAACACAGCTTGATAACCAAGTTCTGTTTTTGAACAAGTAACAAATCAATAACCTAGCAGCAACAAAACTCCTACAATCAACGGTACCTGATTCAAATATAGCGGAAAGGTACATTTACTCCGTTTTAAAAATGAACAAAATTTTATTTAACTTTGCCATCGGTAATTGAGGCCCTCATAATTCCTTTAATACATAAATAACTATTAACTTAAAAAAAAATAAAAAGGGCCACTTGGTATTTGTTGAAGTTTAAAAAAGTCGTTGATAACAAACTTTTGCTATTGTATTTTACATGTCACCGATATCTTCATGTTTCCATACTTTCACGAGCGCACTGTAGGTATATTATTTTTTTTAATATTCATCGCTTTTAATTCAAAACAGGTGTTAAATCTCTTACCGAGTGAAATTTGTCATTTTGTCATATGTAATAAATAACTGTTAAATTCAACATAACCCCACCTAGTAACTAACTTTCTTGATAATGGCTCAAACTGTTCACCTTTCCTTTCCTGACCATAAACAAAGTCTGTTTTGGAATCAGCCCTATAGTTATTGAATGTTTCTGGAGTCATGCCGGCACGTACATCTCCAATTTTATTCCTAAGTTCTTCGATTGATTCAGATTACGTAACGTTCACCTTAGATTTGGAGTACCCTAAAAAAATCAATGGGTGTCATATCAGGCGACCTAGCTGCCCATTCCAGGCGATCACGATCTTCTATCGTGCAGTGTCCTGTTCTGTTATTTGGCGCAGAATTGTCAATTTGGAAAGGTGAACTTTGAGTTATTTCATATATTTATTACGGTGGATTGGGATATCTCCTGTGGCTACCGTTTTCGTTGTCTGTTCCCTTCATATACAAACAGTTTTTGAATCTTGTAGACGTGCAGACTAATTCCATTCAGTAAGTTCGGCATATTGGATTGTCTCGAAAGTATTTCACAAAAAAAGTTATTGTTTCAATAGAGAATTTTGTAGTACTGTCGCGACTAGGGCCCTAGGGAAGCTATAAGCCGTATCGCTTGGGACGTTGTCAGAAAGAATAAACAGTGAAACTTGGTTTCTTCTTGGCTTCCCATTAACAAATAAAACAAGTCGCAAATTCACTAGATTCTAATAGGTATAAACGGACGCAATAACCAGGGCATATATTCCCCAAACAGGAAAAGTCAATACATAATAAAGAGTATATTATATACAAATGAACACTATCAACACATCTCTCTGTGAGTTTTGACAAGAAGGCTTTACCGCCATAAACCCGCGCTAGGTTAGACAGTGTTGCAAATCCGCCCTGGGTTCGACAGTGTCGCAAACCCACTTTGGCTTCGCCTGTCGATTGTCGACTGTTCACTGTCTACTCTTAACTGTCAACTGTCGCCATCTGTCATCTTGTGTTTATTCAAGTTTCGTCTTATTGTTACGGGCATTTTCATTAAATGAAAACGTTCGTTGAAATCTTCATAGCCGTGCTAATATAATAACACATACTTTGTTTTTGTTATCAATCGAACCAGGCCGAGCTCGATCATGATTAATATTTGAACTTAACCAAAGTAGGTTTTGCATTAGCGCCATTCTTGACATTACAAATAAAAAAATAGTACTGAAATCACCTAAATAAAAGTTTTGATATGCGCGGTCAATTCTGTGATCTCGATCCGTGAAAAATTATATTTCCCGTCTCCACTATTTAACTTCGTTTTCGCCGCCGACGAGCTGGAATGGAATCGAGGCAATTCGATCAGAATCGCCTTTGTTCTCGAATATGACAATCGAATGATGTCGGAGAGGAATAAAAATGGGTCGCAAAACGCTTTAATAAGAGGGCTGTGAAAGTCGAGAGTGCGGTAGTTCGCAGAAGATTCGAAGGCAATCTGAACGATGCGAAGGCACTGCCTTCCGCTGACGCCACCGAATCGAAGTACCTAAACAATCGACGACGACAGGATTTTAAGATAAAAACTAATGTTCATTTTGTGGCGTGGAAAATGTTTAAGGTAACCAAATGATGACAAATCACGTTCATGAGAAATAAATTGTCCCGCCTTTCAGGCCTTTGTTTCTTCCATATACACAGTGAGTCTCACTTCTCATAGAAACACTCTCGTAACTTCCGCAATTTTATTTTTCTCTGTTGAGTTATTCAATGTTCTGTCAGATATGAAGAAGGTTGTACCTATATCGTCAGCAGAAAATACGCATTTGTTTGGTAACATGCATTGGCTAAAATCATTGATGTAAATCAGAAATAGAATAGGTCCTGAAACGGATCCTTGAGTAACGCCACGTTTGACAATTTTGTTGGGGAAAAATTCATTATTCATGAATACCGATTCTCACCCCATAGTATTCCGATTTTAAGAGAAGTAAAGGATGAGAGACGCATAGTTATAAGCTTTGGACAGGTTGAAGACACATGCTCACCGTTTTCAAGACATTCAACAATCAGAATAATCACTTTTTAACGACGTCAGCCGTTGATCTGTTGTTTTTGTCAAAAATAAAATTTTCCTGAACTGAATCTTGAATGTATCCCTCAAGTAAAGTCACAGACTATTACTCTAATAGTTCTGCCCTACAAAATATTTTGAGTGATAGATCATCTAAAGAACCTTTGGTAGCATAGATCCATGCAAAAAAATCCCCAAATTTATAAAGAAATATCCCCATCCACGAATAATTTGACGAAGTTGTGCGGTCTTCTTGAAAATTGTTAATTTTGGTGGTGGGGGTGAGTATCTTGCCCGACAAAATATTTTGACAAATAGATCTTCTAGAGCATCTTCAGTAGTATACATTTATGCAAAATAGGTTTTGCGGAGAACCTTCGGAATAATAGAGTTATACAAAAAAATCTCATTCACGAAAACTGTGAAATAGTTATCTATTTTTTTTTATTTCATTATGTTCATTGCTGTGTGGGTTAATTTCTTGCCTGATGAAAGCAAGACCCATACAATAGTTTTCATTTATAACATTCATTAACACATCTTAATAAATCTCTAATAAATCTCTTTTCATATACCATTCAATGAATTTTAAAATGAGTAGTTAAAGTAATATTTTTATATAATATCCTACATAACTATATGTCAACTCATTTGTGCGAACCTTCCAATCGTGTAGTAAATTCATGGCTGGCCATGAAATTATATCGTATTTTCGGGACCACTGGCGGTCGAGTATGCGCCGTATCACCGCGAGAAATTCGTGGCTGCTTTCACACTGATTGCACCTCAGCGGATCTGATAATCCCAAGTTGGTAGGTTGCTTGGTATCTTTCCAAAAGTGTTTTGCCTACTGGTTGAGAATATAAAAAACCAGCAATGGAAGGTCGAAGTTTTACATACTTCCGAAATAATCCAATACGATTTATTGTTCCTTTACTACCACTAATTATAAAACTTGTCGTTATTTTTGTCTTTGTATTCGGCACCTTGAAAATAAGACATGTATTTACGTATTCAATATCATCAAGTGTGACTTTTGTCAAATAATTTAAACGTAATAGTCCAAGAAACGAGGAAGCGGCCAAATGTTAAATGTGCAAAAATTAATATCCGAAAACAAAAAATATGAGCGTATAGGAAATAAAAATTCAGGATGAGTTTCTATTTCATGCGACTCGATCCTGATTACCAAACATAACCTAAAAAATTACCAAAGTTGAAAAAAGCGGTTTTTTGTTGATAACTAAAAAACTACAGCTTTGATCGGAAAAATTCAAATCAGGAAACTGTAGGTATCAAAAAGATCTATCAATTAAGTAACCTATAATTTTTTGATATTATTGATACTTTTCGAGTGATATGGGAAAAACCGTAAAAAATCGGGTTTTCTATAATTCGTTAACGCTCGTCAGTAAGATATTCATACTTGTTACTTACTGTTAGGTGTAGCTTATAGCAAGTCAAAGAAGCCGTTTTGTCAAAAATTGATAAATATTGATTAGTTTTCAAAATAAATGAAGTTTTCTCAAAAAAGATGCTTTCTCAATATGGCTACTCTTGCTCGAGGAATGATGGTACAGTAACGATTCAGAACTTATTTCTTTCTGTTAGAGTTGTACTTTCCTATTATCGAATATTTATATCGATTTTTTAAATTATAAAGGTTAAAAAGTGACTTTAAATAAATTTCACAATTTTTTTACATGTTTTTTCTAAATAAATTTCTCAATTTTGTTTTTAAAGGAATGACTTTCCTGTAAATATGTTTATAGCATGATTTCACGCATTCAAAAAAAAAATGAATTCCTATTATCACTAGGAGCCGAGATAACTTTTTTATTTCAAAAAAATCTGGAAGGCGCAATAATCATCGTACAGCAGTCACCTTCACGTATATTGAGGTTGAATATCTATATTTTCAATAAAAAAATACTAGGATATGTCTAGTTCATTTGCAGTATCATTAATTGATGAACAATTTGAGGCGAGCCGGCAGTGGTTGCAAAACAAGAACAGGTGGCTGCAGAAAGCAATTATTACAATGTTCGAGTATTTGCACACATTGTGATTCAAGTGGATATGAGAATTTTGAGACGCCTATAATCGAAATAGAAAAAGAATTCATGGATAGTCTGCTCCCACACAATATGGAAGATGGAGATGAAGAAAAAGAAGAAGAGTCAAATGATTCAGCGGACAATCCTCCAATTAAAAAAAGGAAATTTCGTGAATCTGTATCAACTTAATATATAAATATTTTTTTCTACGCCCATGTCTTTAAACGTCAAAAATCGCACTGTCATCATTCCTTGTAAATGACATTTAACAATAACATGCACGTAATGAGATCTCATAACATACACGTGCGTTTTGAGAAGAAAACTTAAACTTCTTGGTTTAATTAAATTACAATAAAATTTTTATTTACGTAAGACTTTATTTGGTCTATTTACACAAATTTAGCGAGATGTATATAGGATTGAAAGAGTGATGCCCCCAAATGTAGGCAGCACGTTATGCAATTTCTTAAAAAATAGGACACGTTTTCTTGAGTAGCATGCTATGAAAATAAATGTCATGACATTTATATTGTCAATTTCTTGAGCAAAATATATTGCGATGTTTTTTATTTAATGGAAGAAAATGAATGGGCGTAGAAAAAGTATAGTACGTTACACGAGTTATAAGCCCATTACGCACTCATGAACTTTTTCATTTCGTGCGTAATGGGTTACTTACAACTCTTCTTGTTATACTATTTCTGTAGTAATATCATAAATGTTTTGTATACAATCATTTTGTGATTCGAAACCCAAATTAAGTACAATGGGATTTTTGTACGTTGTCCAGAAGCCGAGATACTCAATATTTTTCAAGCGCAAGCTACAACGCAAGAAATAAGTTTTCAGTGCTATCCCCACTACGCCGTCTGCTAAAGCTATAGCGATCCGCACTTGCACGCGTCACTTTATTCATCAATTAATAATATTGCAAATGAACTAGACATATCCTAGTATTTTTTTATTGAAAATATAGGTACTCAACCTCAATATCCATGAAGGTGACTGGTGTATGATGATTATTGCGTCTTCCATATTTTTTTGAAACAAAAAAAAATTATCTCGGCTTCTAGTGATCGTAGGAATTAAATTCATTTTTGTATGCGTGAAATCATGCTAGGAATCTATTTTCATAAAAGTCATTTCTTTAAAAACAAAATTAAGAAATTTATTTAGAAAAAACATGTTAAAAACTGTGTAATATTTTTAAAGTCATTTTTTGACCCACATAATTAAAAAAATCGATATACTCATTCAATAATAGGAAAGTACAACTCTTACAGATAAAAATAACCCCTAAATCGTTACTGTAGCATCATTCCCCGAGCAAGAGTAGCCATATTGGGAGAGCATCTTTTTGGAGAAAACTTCATATATTTTGAAAATTAATCAATATTTATAAATTTTTCAAAAACGGCTTCTTTGAATTGCTATAGGCTCACATAACAGTAAGTAGCAATTTTGAATACCTCACAGTTAACGATTGTTAACGAATTATAGAAAACCCGATATTTTACGGTTTTTCCGATATAACTCGAAAATTATCAATGATATCAAAAAAATATAGGTTACTTAATTGATAGATCTTTTCAATACCTACAATTTCCTGATTTAAATTTTTCCGATCGGAGCTGTAGTTTTTTAGTTATCAACAAAAAAACACTTTTTTCAACTTTGGTATTTTTTGAGTTATGTTCGGTAATCCGGATCGAGTCGCATGAAATAGAAACTCATCTTGAATTTTAATTTCCTTTACGCTCATATTTTATTTTTTCGGATATTAATTTCTGCACTCACTTTTCCCTATTGCTTGGACTATAATGCACCCGCGATTGCAAAGATTAGAGCAACCTAGAAAATTAAAAACATTTCAGGTAAAATTGCAAATAAGTAGCTATTGTTATCTTACTTTAATCATTAAATACTCGTTATCTTCTGATGTTGACAAGACAGTTTCAATTTAGTCTCTTGTTACGACTTTGGATTTTTTTGCTTGATGGTATCCTTGCGAATTCCTCATCAAAAACTGCAATAATTTGGCGTACTTGCTGACATCAGTGTTATCATACAATAGTAAAAAGGATCGTATCATGGAGTACTACTGCGCCCATAAAGTAGACAATTTATATTTTTTAAAAACTTCATCAAAGTAGACCATCATTACATTTTCCGTATAAGTCTGCGCCCTTTTTTCGGAACACCATTGTCTGAAGCGATTATAAGCTGCATCATACAGATTTCTGGATTTTACTAAGTTAAGAATGACTGCAGAAGCAGTATCAACAATTTCTTGAGGTTCTCCCTCGATTTCTTGGTCCATCACCGTTAACAATTTTCAAAGCTATTTTCACAAATTTCAGTTTGTTATTTGCTGTCACCATGAAATGTCCACAAGATGCACGTAGTCAAGATACGACTTTCGCAAACTACTACTTCTAATTATGATAAAACACTTCGTCAAAATTTTCATTCTTTCTTTATTATTGTATTTTCGCCAGCGTAAAAAATAGTACTTTGTACACCTCAGAACAGAATGCTATTTTTCTCTCAGTGCTCTGTATCTCTCGGGATTTGCCCTCGAGCTACAATTCGCTACAATTCTGTCCCTTGATATACAATGTACTATTTCAAGATGATTTCAAGATTTTTGCCTAGAACCGGAATGTAAATAGGGCGGTAATTTTCAACTAGGGATTGATCTCGTTTCTTGATTTGAAACAATCTGAAAAACAACTAGATGTTATGCTAGAATTTGAGAGTGACGTAAGTGGATCAATTATAATTTCGATTATACCTTTTAAAATTGCTATTCTGGACATAAAAATCCAAACATTTCGATTTCTTTAGAGCATTTACAGCCTCAAGTATTTCTGAACGCAATGTGAGCGACAAAATAGTCACTTATAGATGGTAGAGGCTACAGGGAACTGAACAGTTTTCCTCAACAAGATGTGTAGATATAAGGTTTTAGGCGATACCCGCAAAAAATTACTCAATTGAGATGTCAGTTGCATCTGTAAATTTGTGCAATTTACAAAAGCTCATTGAGTTCAACACTTCCGGTATCAGCCAATATCATTACACGAATCTACACTTTTTCGTTTTCAGACCATGGATGGTGAAAATACCCAAAAACTATATCAAGAAACGTAGAGCTCCCTCACAAAATCAAACTTTCAGTCAATATATCTTTCTCTTTCAACGAGCGGGAAAATTCTGGAACTCATTTAAGAAGAACACCAATTCCTAACTAGTTTTTTGTGGGTCCCCAAACAATACAGGACTTTCTCCTTCGTAGCAAGATGTCAAAAATATTTCTAGAGAACTAAGAATCGAAATACATGATTTTTCGCGTGAAATGCTGATATCAAGACATTTTTGACGCCATTGTAGTCCCACCCTAGAATACTGCGGCTAAACCGCCTTCTACTATTTTAAATAACAAAAGAAATAAGTATGCAGCAACTCGGAAGGAGAGTGTGAAGAAAAGGGAAGTGAAAGAAATGCGAAAATTATAAGTTTCAAAGGAATGCATAAATGTACATCAGATTTTTCGTTAGAAATTTTATGGAGTACACTTCGGAATTCAAGCATTCGTCTGCAGACTTAGCGTTTAAGAAAATTGGAAACACACCATACAGTGAGTGACAAGAAGTAATCAAGGATTGGCTATTCATATCTCGTTTTATTTTAAATAGACGTGGACATGAGAAGTGCACTGGGCACGAAGGTACTTTGCAAATGGATTATGATATCTTGAATTTTCGAGATCTGTTTTAGAGCTCCTAGAAAAATGCCACTTTCATCTGATTCTACCTACCTCATCAGCACCTATAACTTCTACTAGAAGAATTCTAGCTCACTACTCTGAGGAATTTGTTTAAAAATTTGTTGTTGTTCAAAATTGTTTTTTCCGTTAACCAGCTGTCATCCCCCTACGAACGACAGCCCTCAGAAGTCGAAACTTGTGCGAGCTAAGGATTAACGAGGTCTTACCTTTTAACATGCGATTCCTAGCACGAGACCAGTGACCATACTGGGAATCGAACCCACGTCCCTCTGATTGATAGACTCTTGCTCTTCCATCATGACCACTGCGGCCCACTAGTAAAGAAATTTCCGACTTTGAATTCCTTTTGAAGTCGTGCACAATCTGATAAACTCACCAGAATTACTATACAGGCCGTTTCTTTTATCATGAGGTAACATTGATATATTCTAAACCGTAATAGATACAAAGATGATTAAATAGGAAAAAATGTAACTATTGTGGTGAGCAGTACATTGGTCAGAGAAAATCTACGGGAACTCTCGCCCTTCCCGACTTATACAGGGAAAACTAAAAATGCTGTTTTCGGTTTTTTACGAATAGAATGGTCATTTCAGAAAATATAAAAAAATGAAAGAGGAAAGTTTTATTGTATTCAAAATGTACTAGAACTACGTAATGATAAATTTTTACTTAAACGTTTCGTGTCAACACGGCCACCATCAACTACTTTTTTCAAATACGGACCTGTCTATTTAATCACAAATATTGATAAAGCGATGAAATCACAATTTAGTGGTTAGATTCTGTGGAATTCATAAACAAACTAACGACAGGACCGTAATTAAAAATTGTTGTCACTGATGATGCTAGTTATTTTATATGAAACGTTTTAAAAATGTCGTGTGTGATATTCCACTGAATTGTGATTTTATCGCTCTATCAATATTTGTGATGAAATAGACAGGTCCGTGTTTGAAAAGAATAGTTGATGATGGCGGTGTTGACACGAAACGTTTGATTAAAAATTTATCGTTACGCAGTCCTAGTACATTTTGAATACAATGAAACTTTCCTTTTTAATTTTTTTATATTTTCTGAAATAACAATTCTATTCGTATAAACCGAAAACATCTTTTTCAGTTTTCCCTGTATAAGTTGGGAAGGGCGAGAATCCCCGTAAATTTTCTATGACCAATTTACTGCTCACCACAACAGTTACCTTTTTTCCCATTTAATCGTCTTTGTATCTATTACGGTTTAGAATATAGCAATGTTACCACATGATAAAAGAAACGGCCTGTATAGTGTTAACTTCATTGTCGGGTTCAAGGGGATGATGCCTGGAATACGGGTGGTACTGAATTGAGGTATTTATATACCACAAATGTATTCGATTTCATACCTTTTTACAATATAGGCATGCGTTAATTTATAGATATACAGTGTCCTTCATAAAGTTCGTATCATATGGCAAAAACTTTTATTAGAGGTTTATTTTGAAATTCGACTTTAGCGCAAGGTTGTGCTTTGAAAAATATGGGAAATGTCCTACTCGGAAGTGGTCACGTGACTTTCGCTACCTGTCAAAAGTAATTTTTTTTTTTCGAAGTATTCGCTGAAAATAGGCTTATTTATTCAAAAAAGTTGTTTCTTTTTCGATTTTACACCTACATCCCGAATTTAAATGTTCTATTGAAAACTTAACTTTTTGGCATTTTTTTGATTATTACGAAATTTCTGGCTCATTGAAAAATTCATAACTTCGACAAAACTGTTTTATACCAGTAGCTCTAATATGGGACTAATTTTTAAATAGGAATCTCCAACGAAAATATTTTTTTCTCAAGAAAATGAGAAATACCACTTCTATCATTTATAATAGAAATTTATTTAAGTGTATTTTTCCAGTATTAAAATGATATCAAAGTCATAATTTAAAACATAATAAAACTTCTTTATGTATCTTACCAAATTTTACGACTTTTACGGTACAAATTTCAAATTTAATATTTACTATAGTTAGGAAACTTTCATCAGTTTCGTGAAGTAGGCTATGGAGACAAATGAAATGGCTAATCTGTGATGAGAATTAAATATGTTTTTAAACTTTACCAAAAAAAGTCAACCTCACTCAATTAGGAATTCTATAGTATAAAGTCAAACAAAAATAATTAAACTTATTTAATAATAAGACACAAATTGTGAGAAAGAATTTTTTGAGCCATACTCAACTTTACATTTTTGTATGTCTTCCTTTTCTTTGAATATCTTTCCTTTAAATTTTTTTTAAATTCGTATGAATAAGCCTATTTTCAGCGATTACTTTCTTTGAAAAAATATAACATTTGGCAGGTATAGCGAAAGTCACGTGA
Organism: Chrysolina americana; assembly: GCA_958502065.1. NCBI lineage: Eukaryota > Metazoa > Arthropoda > Insecta > Coleoptera > Chrysomelidae > Chrysolina > Chrysolina americana. The sequence goes on along the minus strand of OY293417.1, from coordinate 13,035,533 downwards.
CCACATCCGAGTAGGTCATTTTCCATATTTTTTAAAGCACAACCTAAAGTCCAAGTCGAATTTCAAAATAAATTATTAAAAAAAAAAGTTTTCCATAAGACGCGAACTTTATGAAATATACACTGTATGTATAGCAGTTTCAAAAGAATTGTGATTCACATTGACTGTCTGATAGGCTGTATATGTTCATTTTAATCCATGCTTTGTGACTATGATACATCATGAGTCATGAGTGGTAGTGGTCAGATGAAACGTTTTCAATTTTATCAATCAACTATTTCCATATTGAACTACACTCCATCACACCTCAATACCTTTTCTGAGCTTTCACCTATGCACTACCCTAATCAGTTTCATCTGCAAAACTAGGTCCACAAAGCCATTTTTGTGCATTTTCCATTTTGGGATAGCTTGAACTCTAATAGAGGCTCGAAAAAGGTAAATGAAAGAAATATTACTACCTATATAATTGAATCAACAAGCCGATAATAAAAGGCAATTGAAAGAGCAGCTGGTTATCAGAAAATGCCCCAGATAAAACCACATCATTATTTTATTGGCCTTAGTAATAACAGTCGATGCGGTCTCGATCCGCATGCACTCGACATCCAACCAAAATAAACATCATAATTATTTTAGATACCTATAGTATTTCATATCGAACACCATACATTTTGGAAACTAATAGGATAAATGATACTGAAATAATCGAGAGTAATGAGCAGTTTTCGTAATAGTTTAAGTGGTTACTTATTCATGGTTAATTGACCACGGTCAATAACAATAAAGGTACAATTAATCAATTCTGATGAAAGAATATAGTATAAGTCTAATGAAAAAACAATAAAAGTTGGTAAATGTTAACGATTCTCTTTACTCATTACGTTTCAGGACATGTTTCTCCAAGATATTGTATTTTTTCGAAGTAAAATAATTTCACTTTTGAAGGATCCAATATCTTGGCGGCGTATATCTTAACGGCAAACAGTTGATACTTCAATTTTTTGCTTCGTCAATTACCTATCGCCGGAATATAGATAGAAAGATTCTTTTTGCTTTTTCACACAATGGTTTAATCACGTCGAAAAGTACAAAATTATCTACAAAGATAAATATATAAAAACATTCAGTTTGTAAAATGTACCACACTCATCGAAATTACTAAATATATGAACTACTCAGTTACTTAAAACAAAAAATTTAAAGTAGAATAAAAATTAAAAAATTTACGAATTTCAAAATTTTTCAACACTAAAAAAACAGTTGTTTGTGATAAAATGTTCAACACTAATTTTAAAATTCCTTACATTCAAGCAACGCAACTTTGAACTCAACTTATACAGTTTCAAATCAACAGAATTTAACTTTGATTTAATCAGTCTAAAACGCACTAGAACTATTTGGTCAGCTGATCTTGTCCCATATTTTATGAATATCTGAGGATGCGGTATAATTCTTTTTGATTAAGTGAATTTCACATAATGTTTGATGAATATGTGCATGGTAGTGGCATTCTTTTCATATCAATTAAAAGCTGACGACACCAGCTAGCACTCGGATAGCCCTTATTTGTGATTTGAAATTTTTTTGAGTATTACTATATTTTCCCCATAAAATAGTACCCACCGTAACTGATTCGTGAGGTCGTATGTGGTAGCATTTACTCTAACAAGTTGCTGCCTGTTTGTTGAGTATGACGAAAATAATTTGAGTGCATGGTATCCCCTTGATCCCCTAATACTGTTCACACTACTAAACTGTTTATTTCTAATTTCACTGTAAACATACTACTTCACTGACTAATAAAACACTTAGATCTATACAACTGGCTAAAAATTCTAAACACTTATTAACTTCTACAAAAACTTTTTTGTCACTTCTTCATTAAAACTTCTCTTCATAGTAAAATGTCTCGCCTTATATACTCAAGTCGTGTAGCTAGACCATTCGCGATAGTTCCGTTATCCCGAATATTCAATACTAGGGGATTTTTATCAATTTCTTAACAATAGGTTAACTTCTGTGGAAGGAGGTCATGAGAGATACAGTCGAATGGTTTAGATAAATAGGATGGCATGGTGTTTGTTTTCCAGGCCCCCGACAATGTCCCTAAGACTTTCAGTAACGCCCTTATGGTAGATTTTTTTCAAAATTAGGGCAGAGGCACCACCTATGGCCAGGTTAAGAAAAATATAGAACTTTTGATATTGCTATTGGTTCCTGAAAGTGTGGAACAAAAAAATCCTAATGAAATCGTGTACTTGTAAGTGTTCTCTATTGAATTGAATATATGATATAATTTGTTTTTAAGAAATAACAATTTTATAACAATTTTTAGAAAAAAAATGTAAAATTCACCCCTTTTGGCCATCTTTACCCCACTTATGACCACATCGTTTTTCCACTTATGGCCAGATATTTACCAGAGATGTTAAATATGGTAAAAAATGAAACTCTATTTCACGAAGGAAGACAATACGAGGCCAACCAGATTCGTAAAATTTAATACACTTGGGACATAAAAATCAAAAATTTTCTCGTGAAATAATGTATTTAATTGACATCTTTCTTTATTGAATGTTCAGCTTGACCTGGAGTGGTATTTTTTCGTGAAATGGATTGTTCATGGTGAGGTTTGAACATTTTCTAATATGTAAAAGTTGAAAACCGTTTGAAGGGTTTTACCGATACTACTTTGTGACATAAAACACATTGTGGTTGCTCGATAAATGGCGCGGCAGGGGCACATCAACTAAAAAATTTTAAATAGCCTGGGGGGTCATGTGTCACATCTTTGAGAAGATAATTCAAGTTTCTTTTCAACCATCTAAATACACAATATGCATTTGAAATGTCAGAATAAGTGCGGATATGGCGGATCTAAATCTCTTTTTTTACCTGGCCACGATAACTTCTAAATGGTTTGATGTAAAATAACGGAGCAGAATTTTTTTTTAATGGAACGGAATTCTAAAAATTTTTAGATGGTTGGAAAGAGAGAATTATCATCGAGGAACCGAAAAGATCTTGCTAGCCTTTGAAACGGCCCTTCCGCCGCGATTCCAAAGCCAACTTTACTTTTTCCTGATGGCACTCTTGTCGGAATTTTTCACTAAAAACAGAAAAACAATTAACATTTATTTCGTCTTGTTTACAATAATGAGTAACATTTTATAGTGCTCTTGTTGTACCGTCGAAAATAAATATCGAAATAACGGATGGCCATTAGTAGATTTTGCAGTTCCACTTATAGCCACCTCTATGGCCATAAGTAGAAACACGCTCATATTTTATTTCCACTAATGGTCATCACGATTTAACAAAAAACAACAGTTTGTTGATTTCTTATAATGAAAATACAAATTCAAGGACACCTCACCCACCTTTGTGCAATATTGAATCCTATTTTTGCGTAAAAATTCACAAAGTAAGTAAGATGATTGAGGATAGATTTCTTAAGGAAAACGTTAACGATTTCCGGCACTCGATGCATCTGGTCACTCTCACATTTATACTGAAACTCAAACTTATTTCCAAATCTTGTCACGGCACTCCCCCCGCTACCAATATTCAAACGCTTCGATTCCCGCGTGAAATTTGATTTGAAATTTGCAAGGAAGCTTATTATTTCAAGGAACTACCGGAAGTGGCCATAAGTGGGTTGATGGCCATAAGTGGTGCCTCTGCCCTAATTGTTAATTCAGAAAGTTATTTAAGTCAAAATAGATGTGTTAGTCAATCTTTCAGTAAAGTTTCTATGAGTTCGGAGAAAAAGTTTATTATGGACATTGGGCAAAAATTGTTCAACATTTCAGGATCACCTTTCAACACAGGTAAAACCCTGGAAATGGAGAAAATGCCGCACCAACAAAACAAAAAATTTATTAATAAGAGCAACTAGTGGTTCAAGCAGGGTATGGGATGTTTATTAGTATTGAATTAATTTCAAAAACATCTTCTGATCCAGGTCTCTTCGATGTTCTTATAGCTGAACGTACCTCGTTTGATGTAGTTGGACCTAAAAAGAAACTGAACTTTGGAGATATTGATTCTCTCAATAGGTCGGAAGTGGTGAAGGAACTCTTTGTTGATTTTTTTACGATTTCCTTGGCAATAGTACTGAAAAAATATTGAATTCGTTAAGTAGGGCTAAAATATGTCACACCATTGTTTATAGGTTGTTTTTTAAACTCTTAATTGATAATACGCCAGCTGTCTTTACGCATTTTTATAAAATTAGATAAAAAATTGTTATGGATGATTGAGTTTTTGTAATTAGTTTTTAAAATTTTTAAATAATGCCCAGTGTTCATTTGTGTTGTTTGCAATTATTTTGACTGGTGATAGGGTATTTCATTTATTGGCCAATTGTAACCTCTTTACTGGTGGTTTCAGAGGAAAGCGTTCCTTCACCAAATTACTGCATGTGCCAACAAGCCAAGTCATTCAAGGATTCGTAAAGAAGTTGGGAGTTTGCTCGATTCGTGGATTTACTGAAATTTGCTACTGCTCTGTTCGAAAAATGAGTTTATACACAAATTGCTCATGTTATCGTGCCAATTTTTTTTTTTTTTTTTAAATTATTACGGCGGTATGGGGTGACAATGTTGCTAGTACTCCGGTCACAAGCAATTATGTGACGTCACTCCAACAATCTCCACCCTAGGAAAACTTTTTTAGTCTCATTCTTTTGTTAAAGTTTTGACTTCTTGAAATAATTACTTTTGTATGTTTTTACGCCTTAAGGTATGACCCTACTCCCTCTGTATTATCGACGTCAGTTGCGTCACTGCTGGACGGTACGTAATTTTTGCCAGTGCCTGTGTAAACGCAGCATTATAACTCAAACAAATGAACGACGACTATCGCAAAAAGGCAGCATTCATTTAATTCGTTTTATCGTCGTGTTCAAACAACCGCGACGACAATCGCAGTCCTTGTTTTACATAATGAACTGGCACGGTCCAGGATGTGTAAACTAATTCTCTTGTTATGTGGTTTTCCGGAGCTTTGACTTTACTCCTTCTAGTTTCTGGTCCCTCAGCAACTCGGAAACGTTTATCTTACCGCTGTTCCTTAATTATTTGACCATGTCCATAGTTCAGAAAAATCAAATATAGTTTTATTAGTTTTTTTGGCATTTTTATGGAATCCCTTTGAATTTAATGTATTAAATTGAAACTTTGATGGGGTTTGACGATGCTTCATGTAAGATCATCATCAAGTGATGACCAATATGGGTAACTTTTCAACAGAAAACAAATACTGCCCCTTTCGACCGTTGAATTGTATCTGTTAGATTCTTGGCAAACCTTTATACAAGAACTCCTCTACTGTGATCTACTGAAGCTCATAATGAAAAATGAATTTTGCTTATAAAGCTCAGTATGTCAATTTAAAAAAAAAGTGGGCAGTGGGCATATTTCGGAACTGCAGGGGGATATGAAATGCCCAAACAGGTTTTGAGTGAAGGTTGAAGGAAACAAAATTTCATATTGTGGCTGGAAACAATTCATTACTGAGTAGGGAACGAAAAAATAGCAAATAGCAAATAAATCAGTTGTTTCATTCAAAAAATATACAAGGTGTTCCAAATTAAGTCGGCACCATTGCCAACTCCGTTATTATTGATGCTACGAATTCGGTTAAATTGGCAAACTAGTAGCATTTTTATTGGCCTTCTCGATGCCGAAAACAAAAAAATTGACAGTCGCGTTTTCAGAATATTTCATAAAATGATATTTCTTTCAATGGAACACCCTTAATTTTTTAATGCATTTCGATTCGTAATAACATTCTCAACAACAAATCTCATTTGACTTTATTTCGTAAAGGTGAAAATAATACAGTTTCTTCAATAGGAAACATTTATGACAAACGGATTTGATAAAGCGCTATAAAATATCGAGTTAATGTTCAAAAAAACCGCCTTCTTGTTGAACACATATTTGGGCCCTTCTATTGACACTACGTGTGGCATTCAACACAGTTCGGCCATCAATTCTATTAGTTATAGTTTCAATATAATTTTTCAGTTCATCTACATTATTATGTTTCATTTTGTACACGTCATTTTTCAGAAATCCACAAAAATATAAATCTAGAGGTGCCATGTCTGATGAACGAGAGGGCCACACAACAGGACCATTTGTAGGAATCTATCTGTTTCCAAAACAGACTGGCAGCATTCTTTTTACGCCACTGACATTATGTGCAGGTGTTCCATCCTGCTGAAAATAGATCATCTAACGAGCCTCCAGATCAAGATCATCGAAAAACTCTTCCAACACTCCTGTTAATAAATTAATGTAACGGGGTCCGTTCAAAGAACCATGGTAGAAAAATGGACCCATAATTCTGCCTCTAAATAGACCACACCAAACATTAATACTAAATCGTCTTTGCGTATTGTGGGGATGGACTACAAATGGATTATGTCTACTCCAATAATGAAAATTGTTTCTATTATACTTCCCACGATTGGAAAAATTAGCCTCATCGCTCCTTATCATATTTCTATAGAAGTTTGGATCTTGTCTGCATTTATTCATAAATCACCGACAAAACCCCAGTCGTCTCTCAGGATCACCAGGTAGTGTTTGCACTAGTCTTATGTTTCTTCAGAATTCGTTGAATACCAGACAGTGGAACAGCTATTTCTCTAGATAAATCTCTGATGGAATTATTTGGATATACCTCAAAGTGGGATAAAACGTCAGTTTCTGTATCTTCAGATATTACAAAACGTTTTTTAGTTCTCCTCTTCTCAAAAACTTTTTTCATTGTTCCTGAATTGACGATGAAGCACAGCAAAAAAACGCCGATTAGGTAATTCACGATCGGGGAACGAATTGAGTGTTGGAATGCTCTTACGCTATATTTTTCTGGTAAACCAAGTAGGATTCTAACATATCACATTTTTCTTGATGGGAAAACGGCATTTCGAATAATATTCGAACGGTAGTTGACAATTACAATCATTTATGATATTGTCAAAATATACTTGGGAATATTTGACAAATAGTATTTCAACAAAGGTTCAAGGCAACTTGATTGCTCATAATAATTATGTTTTATCGAATCACACACATTTTTTCCAACCACATTCATATGACCCTTCAGTATTTTCTGTTCTGTACAAAAACGGCTTCAAAGTTATCATTACAGCAGATATATTTTGATTCACAAATAAATGCGGCTAGCGGAATGGCTTTAAGATGAAAATTATCGTTTTGTACATTAATATCAAATAGCTCAGTGGTGTCAATTGAGTGGTGCGACATGATAATCACGGGTTTCACGAGTTCACATCCCAGCGCAATTTTTTCTTTTTACTGTCTTATTTTGCTATCGTAACAAAATATTGTCATTCGTATAAGTACCAAAATTGGGTGTTTGGACAATCATGAGGTTTTATTCGGCAAAACAAAGAAATTTTTTGTACTAGTGAAAGAAATAAATATTTACACATAAGTCACTCATTTTCCACTTTAGGAAGAAAGGTGATTTGAGCTTTGTTGTTGGGAATGTTATTACGAATCGAAATGCATGAAAAATTATAGGGTGTTCCATTGAAAGAAATATCATTTTATGAAATATTCTGAAAACGCGACTGTCAATTTTTTTTTGTTTTCGGCATTGAGATGGCCATTGAAAATATTACTAGTTTGCCCATTTAACCGAATTCGTAGCATCAATAATAACGGAGTTGGCAATGGTGCCGACTTAATTTGGAACACCCTGTATATATTGTTGCTATATAATGCAACACCCGGTACATCTGGTATTTTATACAAGACTTTCATATATAGGGTGAGACAGCAGCTTTTTTTGATCCAAAGGACAATTTTGTTCAACAACCTGTTCGACCGGCTGTAACCCTAACTTTTTTTCAATGACACCCTGTATATTTATCTAGCCAGTCTACTTTGTCTTAAAATCAAGTTGGCTGTTACCCAAATTTGATAGTATTTCGATGCTTGGTAGGCTTGGAAATGTTTTCGTTAAAAAAAACATAACACGATATTCAGAAAACTGTAATAGGAACGCATTTTTTATTTAAATTTGGCTACTTTGGGTACTTGTTGACCATGTAGCTATAAAATTAAAGTTTTTCCCCTAATACACCAATTCACAAGTGTATTCGTCTGGATATTTATATTATTTTGCCTAGTAGGCGGTGTACACCAACTGTTTTGTGTTTGACAGGTCAAGATTATTTGATTGTATTGATTGTCTCTGTCAATTGTGTGCTGATTGAAATTGCATCATTTAATCAGAAATTAAATACCCGTCCATTCAAGAAATGAAAAAAAAGGTCGATATTATTGTTGATATTTGAGGAGTGCAGGAGAAACTGTATGGTAATAGCCACGGGCTATCAAAAACATTTTTTTGGTCTAACATAGTTTCATCTCCTGAACAAAAAATTCAAATAAAATTTTTGGTGGTATCAAATATTTTCGGAGATATCGGTCCATTTTGACTGATGACAGTCATTTTCTAGCACCGCAAAAAAATACAATCAAAATTTCACTATTTCTTCATTAAAAACGACATTGCTCATCCAAAAATTCAAACTTCTTTAAAAACACAAAATACAATCTATGCAACATATTTAGTGAATTTATTTATGTCAGGTTGGTTACTTTGGATCTTTGCATATTTGCATGGCCAACTTTTCGAGCAATTCAACTTCAACAATCAATAAAAACGACGTTGTCAGTTCTTTTTGAATTTCTGCAAACCAAGTAGAAATTTCATTTGTCGTGATTAGTTTTCAAATAAATCGACGATTCAAGAAACTGTTATTCTTCAGATATTAATAATAGAAAATATGATTTAGAAGATAACACGACACATCATTAGATTATAATACGCGCCAGTCTTATTCCATAGATTTGAAAATAAGGCACGCTTTCGGTTTGATTACCAATTATTATGAAAAGGTGGAATCAAAGCAGATGCTCGCTGCGCTCCCATTTTATGAATTACCAAAACAGGGTTGTGATTTTTTTCTAATTCGTGGCTATTATTCAACGGAATTTTGCCCAAATTGTAAAGAGGCTGCACAATAATTTAAGACCCCATCCGCATAAAAATTATTTTGCTAGAGAAGAAGAGCAGTTCAGAAGAGAAACAGAAAATCGAACCAATCTCCAACATATTGTCGACGAGGAAGTAAACGTTCTGGCAATAGTAGGTGCAGATCCAACGATATCACTGAGTCAAATTGAGGACGAAATCGACGCGAATCGTGAGACCGCTAAAAGAGTTTTGAAGGGACACAAATTCACATCTATTGAGTATCAAATTCACCAGCATTTGCAGGCACGAACAGGAGGATGATTTACTGTGATTGGTTTTTGCAAAACTATAGCATGGATAACCGTTTCCACCACCGAATTCTCTTTTCGAACGTATAACTCATCAAAATTGAATTATTCTTTTGTAACTACACCCGTTAGGGCACAAGAAAACCCGAGGATTGTGAGGGAAGGCCACTTTCAAGACCGATTGTATGGTTAGGAACGATAGGGATAAGAATAATCGACCAATAATTTTTGAAGACCCATTAACTGGTGAGAGATAATCAGGATTTTAGCAGGAACAAATCGAACTAGATCTTGAATACTTACCACTGAATATAAGGCCTATTATATTCGAATAATATGGAGCACCTGCACACAACAGTAATTTTGTTGTGCATTATTCAAATGACAGATTTGTGGAACACCGGATGGGAACCAATGGACCCCTTAGGTGGTCACCCAGATCTCCAGATATAACGCCATTCGATTTCTTCATATGTGGTCACCTCATAGAGAAGGTATACATAACTCCAGTACGTAATCAGCAGGATTGGGAAATGAGAGTGAGGATTGCTACTAAATGTACTTTGAGCAATAAGTTCAGAAAGTCAGGAGATGCCAGGAAAACGATGGGCGGCACTTTGAACATTAGGTGTGAAGTATCTGCGTTGGCTCCTATTTGCTATGCGCGAGTTATTCATTAGTTTTTATTGAAAAGAATTATTACTATTTTACAAAAATGCAGTTTTTTTTTCGATGAATATTGGTCGTAAACGAACCTGAGTAAAATAATTTTCAATTATTTAATTTTTGAAATGAAAAGACCTTGCAATTTATGGCTATATGGCAGAACTGATAGACAAGAAGTTTCTTCACAAATAGTAAAAAAAATAGTTTGTCCCCATCTTTGTTTTCACAATATTATGAGTTATGTTCCGATGTTACTCGAAGATATTATTGACAACCTGGAGAAATTGATCAGGCACGAAAAAACTGATATTATGTCGGTTAACTAATTGCTTTTTGGATTTCCAAGCCTACCCCAGTACCAAAAGATTATCGAATTTGGATAACAGCCAACTAAATGTTTTTCAATATCGTGCATTTCAACAGCAAATTGAGAAATGAATGCCATTTTGTGATACACCGTTGGATGGGGAATTTTAAGAGAAGTAAGATAGGCTAGATAAATATACAGGATGCCATTGAAATAAAATTGGGGTTACTACCGGTCCACAGGTAGTTGAGAAAAATTGTCGTTAGGTCCAAAGAAAGCACTATACGAGCATAATCGATATATCGAGCAAATACGCACTGTTGGGACAACCGGTATATTAGACCAAATATAAATGAACATTTTTGCAATTTGTGTTCCAGATATACGAGGTCCTGTGTATTCTGACTTCGAATTCTTAAGTAAACATTCACAATTTTCGCGTTCGAAATATTTAAATAATGGAATTTCGAACTGATAAAAAAAATCAAATATCATTTGTAACATTCGTTGCATGCTACCGGTGATACGTATTAAACGTTTAGTTTAAGTAGGCGTGCAGTGATGAAATAAACACATGACATTACCACTTTTCTGGTGGTCATATAACTGTCAACCCACTTTAAATCCCTTCAGACATACCACAAGTATGAAATAATGACATTGTAACATAAACAAACAGTTGTTATATTAAATCAAAAGTACACTAGATTAATTCAATTTGGGAGAATATTAAGGATAACAGGAGTTTTATATGCTGAAAGGATTAAGGAAGTGTTCTGGTTGAAAAACGACTAATGTCCAGTTTTTCGAGTAGCCGAAGATGGCGCTGACGAAGCATATTTTTTCGTATACCACGAAAGTATTCGAATCTCAAAGTCGAATTCTTATTCATTGAATCAAATCAACAAACGAGATATGGTTACCAATGTTGTCAAGAAAATGAAACTATGATGTTTATGGCCCACAAACACATGTTCTTCTTCTTCTAGCAATCCAGTGATAACCAAACATAGAAGTTCTTGTAGATACCTAATACCAATTTGTTTTTCTCGCTTATAAAGGATTTCATATAATTTTTTTCATTGAAAATATATGAGTCTTGGTATATTACCTCCTAGCAAATTATAATATACCCTTTAGCCAACATTCCTACAACTACAATTTTATTTGTATGCATTTTTGTCTTGAATAAAGAGAGACGAAGAGGAAGCGTTTATTCAACGTGTTTTATCGCCATGCTCAAACAAGCGCGACGACGAGATTCGTTTTGCATAATATGCTACCGCATTCTATTTCGAGGAATTTACTACGCTAGATTACATCCATCTATTTGCGATTTTATGAACTACCAAAAAAAGGTTAGTAGTGGTGAAATGAATAGTTCTATACCACATTTTGCCCACAGCTGTCCAGATACTTGTTATATAGTATTTACTGAAGTTAATAATTGAAAATTTACAGGGTGAGGGTGAGGCAATAGTGCTTCAGACACCGGTTGCTCGATTTATATGATATGTAGAAAGATGTTTCAAAAACCAAAGTGAATTAGACAACAGAATGTATATATAATAAGATAGTTTAACCGAGTATACAAGGCGAAGCAAAAAAATCTACAAGGTCTTATTATAGTTACAAGCTTTTATTTAAGAACCGATGACAATACGATAATTTGATGGGTTTGTCTCATTTTCTTGACCAGGATTGCCAGAATGAAATAATTTGCCTCTCATATACTCCATGTGAGAGCCTTCGCCAGAATTTAAAAAAATTCGCGTTTTGGATGAGTTATTAATGCGCCTGCAATTTTTTTTATAATGAATTGAGAACTTATAAGTAAAAAATTAAATATAGCTTGAAAAAACTAAAAAACACGCTTTTATAACACATTGAACTAAAAAGTGAAGAATTGTTTATATAGGCAGAAAATAATAATAATTGAAAAATATTATTATCACTGTGAAAAACGCGTGGGTTGTTCTATATACGAAAATATGAAACAAAGCAGCGCCCAACGCTTTTTTCACAGTGATACTAATATTTTTCATTTATTATTATTTTGTGCCTATATAAACAATTTCTTTTAGTTTTTAGTTCAATGTGTTATAAAAAGGGTGTTTTTCAGTTATTTTAAACTATATTTTTTTAAATAGAATGTTACTTATAATAGCCCATTTTTCCAAGCAGTTGCTTGCATCCAATATAATTGATTATTTCCCAACAACTTGAAGGTTATGATTTCGTCAAAATGATGCCATCTGCAGATGCATAACAAAAAAATTACTGTCGTCACGATTATGGAATTTAAAAGGAAATAATTATAATGCCCTCAAATTATCTAGGCTGGCTAAACATGATGTTTGAATTCGTTACTTTTTGAATTGAATTTTTTGGTATTTTTCAAATGGAACACCCCTTGTTTTTTCGACCATGTGATGTATAGGACACAAACATTTTTTTGTATGTACATGTGGGTATTTTTATTCGTTTCCGTTTATTGAATTTTGAAATGTTTAGTTGCTCAGTTTCACTGACACGCATGCCGAATTGGCCATTATATTATGACGTCATGAAATTTTAACTGCTCATTTCAGAACTCTATATAGTAATAGTTTTTTGTTGAATTTCAACATACGTAAGACTCTCTGCGAAACTCTTGTTCTTTCCCAGTTTACATACTGTGATATGCTGTCTGGGGCAAATACTCTAACACCACGACCACTTCACTTCACATTACTGTACCACCTTTCAACCTTGATTGGTTGCCGCTAGGAGGTTAGGTGTGAGAGTAGCCCAAGGCTAAATCTCGCCTTCTTGTGGTAGAATAAGAGGATAAATACTGTAGTAATAATGCACTAAACTAATTTTGCTAATTTATTTAAAACACTACCTAAACAATTATTCAACTAAAACAGTGACTTCACTATTTTATTTCTACTGCGGCTCTCTGTCTGCGAACTCTGGAACTATATCTGTAACTCTCTGCGATTGTCTATGCTCTCTCCCGTCGAACGCCTTATATATACCCACGAGCAGATTCTTTTTAACAGTTCTCGATTTATCAGGACTAACTATAGAACGATTCATACAGATGGCATAATAAATTAGGTGCATAATTAATTAGGTGATCAGGGCCGGTCTCGAAATCGTTTTTTATTCAATGTTATGTGTTATAAAAATATAGAAAATGTATAGCAAACTTTGTCTGACAAAGTTTTTGGACTATTTTATTGCCGGACAGTCCTAAAAGTACGCGTTTGCCCTAAGAAACGTCCCACTATCAAAAATTACCGATCATTCTAAAAAACTGTTGATTTTTTTCCTTGTTTCAAAGCATACATTTTTTGAAACAACGAAAAAAATAAACGTTTGTAGTTTTTCCAAAAAACACGTTTTTTCAGAATTATTTAGTTGACTTTTAAAGCACGAATGGTAGATGGTAGAAAATTTCAAGAATACAAAAATATTCATATTACTGATTGTTGGAATTGATACCACAATTATTATTGTAAGCATGTCATTTCATTCATCAGTAACTTCAGTTGAATTCTCAACCAACGCACTGAATTACAGCGATTATTCCACTTATGCTAAAATAGCGTGTTTTGATAGGTTGAAATTTTTGTGTTGATAATTGAAAACATCATGTTTTCGATTTTGTAGTTCGGCTCTTGATTGGCTACTGGATATGTATCTAGATCTACAACTGTCAGTCAGTTGGCAAGTTCTAGAATCGAAGAAGAACAAATAATTAAAGTCACTGACCATAGCAGTTCAAATGGTTTCGATTCTAATCATGAAATAATGTCAGCAAATACACTTCGTGTAATCGGCGATTATCGTAAATTCCTTCTCGTTTTCCAAAAAAATTATTTTGCTTCAGGCATTGGCAACATAATTTGTTTCTCAAAATCGAAGGAATTTCTGTTTCGATAATCACCGATACACTTGTTGTATCACCTACGATAATTTTTTTCGTATGATTTTCAACCAATCAGAATGTCCAATTTAGTTAAGTTACCTCGTATAATTTCGATAATACCTGATTATACATAGAGTAGCTCCACCAATCGAAAATTTTAAAATAATTTCATTTTCATAGTAACCACATCGACATCAATATAAAACAAACAGAACTGTCAAATTGTGACGTTTATCAAAAATTGTTCAAAAATGAGTCGATTCGGAGATTTATCATCAAATGCAATAGACGAAAGTATACAAAATACTGAGCCTCATAATACAGTGAAAACAAAAAAGTACGTATGGAAACAATTTCTTACGTTTTGCAGTGAAATAAACTATGTGCTAAATGAATCAATTTCCACTGAAATGATAGCGTCCATTTTGAAAGATTGGGCTTTCAATATGCGAAAATTTAATGGAGAAAATTATAAAGAAAATGTGGTTAAAACGATGTGGAACATTACGGCAAAACAAATACAAGAAAAATATATGAAGGAGTTTAATAGAGTAATTGATCCATTCTCTAGTCCCATATTTTTAGCCGCACGAAACGCAAGAAATTCAAAAAGAAGGGAACTTCAAATGTTACCGGACAAGAGAAAGGTTAGTGCATCAGCATTTAAAGATAACGAGTACATAGCAATGATAGAAGCGTGGGATGAAAATACACCGGAAGGATTACAAATACAATTTTTCTTAATTGCTTCTGTAGAACTTGCGTGGAGAGGAAATGAAGGAGCGTCATGCTTGACTCATTATTTTCAAAAAGAAACTGGAAATGATGATACTCCAACTGGTAGAATACAATATAATCCTATTTTTACCAAAACCACACAGGGAGGAGCAAAACCATGTGCTAATAATAAATGGCTTGTACCTAACCATAATGAAGTGAGTCGTTGTCCAGTGAGACTTCTAGATAAGCTAATGATGGAAAGAAGCGAAAACATCAATATTAAAACAGATAGGTTATTTCTGACAGTAAATCCCAACTGGAGAAAAGAAAAAACCCTTGGCTGGTACAAAAATATGCCAATTGGAGTGCATGAAATTAGTAAATGGACCAAAAAGTCTGCAGAATTGGCAAATTTGAATATGACAAACAAAAAATTTTCAAATCATTCTCACCGAGCCACTGCTGTTTCACAATTGGCAAAAGCAGGTGTTTCGGAACAAGAACTTATTAAAATATCAGGACTGGTAATAGCAATTCTATCATACCATACCTACAGATAGATGAACAACATCACCAAAACATATTAAGTAAGATGAGATCCAATTTTAAAAACGCTGCAGGTTCAAGTAATAATACCTCCAGTATTACCAGCACTTCAATAAGCAGTGGCCACGTTTCCTGCGCCGAAAATATCTCAGTTAAAAAAAACGTAGTATATAATAATTGTAACTTTCATTGCAACAATTTGTATTTAAATTAAAAAATTGTTTATATATTTACTTAATTTACTTAAAAAATAATCGTATCAAATACAATACGTACTTCAAAATAAATACGGTTATACTTCTCAAACTTCCTGCATAATTACAAATCGTGTCAGTTTGACAGAATAATCCTCCCGCTTTGCGGTCGGATTATTTAAACTGTCAAACTGACACTCTTTATAATTATGCAACAAGTTATCGATGTATAACCTGATTATTTTGAAGTACTTATAGTATTACTACTGATAATGCACATAGTAGGTGGAAAGCCACTGTAATTCAGCGATAATTCCACACCTCTTATGGACATTTTAACTCATGAGTGAAATTTTATCCAATACCATGTTGTGCAACTTGTCACAAAGAACATAGAAAGTCTCAATAGTTAGGTAACAATTTTTGTTCTGCATGGTATTGGGCCTAACATATCGAAGATATTTCACTGGATCGTCATAGATCACAGGATTCATTTTGAAGAAAAAGTTCTGTGAAATAATTGAAAATTTCTAATGATGATTGGGTGTAATATTTATGTTACCATCTCGATGCGTCGTTTTAGAATAAAAAGACAAAATTATTTTAATTAGATGAGTAATCATTTGACAAGAACATTTCAGTGTCTGTCAAAAATACTCAACTCTTAACCATTTTTGGGAGAGAACTTGTAGGGATAAGAGTTTACATTCATAGGTAAGTTTTCCATAGCTGAGAAATTCTCTGAATGGCAGTCGGTTAATGGTTAAAACTTTTGTTTTTTAACTCAAAAGAATAATAATTTTATTTCACCTGTCACAAACCTTTATTTATACCGACCAATCTATTTAATTCTGTGGAAAAGAAACTAAAATAATTTCCCCGATGGCGACGCAAATGAAAAGACTGCCTTTTGTTTTTGCCTAACTAGGTTCTCTGTTTCGAATTAATTCATTGTTATTGCTGATGAGTTTTCAATTCTCTGGTTGATATATATATATATATAAATTTCATTCTTTCCATACCTGCAACAAAAGATATATATATATATATATATATATATATATATATATATATATATATATATATATATATATATATATATATATAACTTTTGTTGCAGGTATGGAAAGAATGAAATTTCTATATATATATATATATATATATATATATATATATATATATATATATATATATATATATATATATATATATATATATATATCTTTTGTTGCAGGTATGGAAAGAATGAAATTTCAGTTACGGTTCTGTAAGTGATCTAAGAGTTTTCATTCCCGAAATGTATTTATACAGACTTTAAGGTAAACATGCGGCAAAAATTCAAGGGGTTATTCCTCTACCTATTCTAAGAAGATACAGGGCGAACAAAATTTGTGACAACCATATTCGATATTCGTTGAAATCATTAATGTAAATAATCGTAGGGTGTATACGTCTTAAGTTAATTAATTAGGTACAACAAATTTGATTTTTTAACAGCAACATTACAGAGAACCACCTGAATTATTTCTTCTAGGGATATCTGAAGTAGGTAATTTCACGCTACTCGGCAAATATGGATAATTTGCGCAATCTGATAATTGCTGGGAGTAACTCAATTAGAAACGTCCCTGGTGTGTTTGAAACAGTTTGGCAGTCCATGACGAGAAGATTGAGTGCTTGAATCCAGACTGGAGAAAGTCATTTCGAGGATGTCGTAAATTTTGTTTGTCCCGTAATATCTTCGAAACAAGGTTTTTTTTTCAAAATTCATCAAAGAAGCAAAAATTCCTAGAATTGAATTGTATTTTTGCCGCATGTTGACCTAACATCCTGTATACGGTTAGTATGATATTGTAGTAAAACTGCACTAACTAATTTTCCAAATTTATTTGCAACACTATTTACAAAAATTATTCACTAAAACATTTACTATTTCAATTTATTTCTAGTGTGGCTACCTATCAGCGAACTCTGGAACTGTAACTAACTCTCCATTCTGACTGTCCCGCTTATATACTCCCAAGCAGTTTCCATTAACGACTCTCGAATATTCAGGAGTATAGAACATTTCATCTAGATGGCTCTTCGAATAGTATCGAACAATCGATTCATTCCAGCTTGTTCTCGGCGATCCGTACGCCAGTAGATATGTAGTTGAACGAGGGTGCATAATTAATTAGATCAGGGCCGGTCTCGAAATCGTTACATTGCCCCCTTCTTAAAGACGTTTCGCCCCGAAACGTCATTCTTGGAGTGTGAAGATATCTGCAAGATTCTCCATGTCTGCACCTGGACGTTCAATGGAAGTAGCACTCCACAGTCTTCAAGTTGGGTCGAGGAAGATGGTTGCAGCACACCAGAATTTTGATGCCGCTGGATCTGAATATTGTCTCCAACATGCTTCTTATAACTCTCCAGTCCAGCCCATCAAGCCCACAGGCCAATTTTGGGATTGCCAGGTCTACAATATTCTGGTCCAGCATCGTGTCTCTCAATCTCCAAACATCTTCATAAGACGGCTTATCTCGAGAACGCTTCTTGGTAACCAGATAGTAGATGTTTCTCTGGCCTTTCCTCAGCTGTAACACCCCTCCAACTTCCGGGTTCTGTTCTCTCAGTTCCTGGATTCGACCGAACTTCTTGGAGAAAACTACTGCAATGCCTCTGGACATTTGGAGATCTTCTGCCACACAGTGAGCTAACGCGCAATTGGCAGGCACCTTGAAAAGATCTCGTGACTCCTCTCGGGTTACCCCATATTGAACTTTCTGTCCGTTCGAGTACAGGGACATGAACCTCTGAAACTTCATTTCGTCCTCCGGTGATCTGACTGGGCGGACTTGATAGTGGTTTCCGGCGTAAGGGGACAACCTATTGAAGTGGACTACCCTAGGTTTTCCTCGTGGTGGCTTATATATGCGGTAGACGAGGTCGTTTATCCTTTTCATTATCTTATATGGACCTTCCCACGAGTTCCGAAGTTTCGGTGATAGTCCACGGCGACATTTAGGGTTGTATAGCCAGACAAGGTCACCTGTCTGATATCCACCAGCATCCGCCTTGATGTCGTAGGTCTCCTTCATTCTGTCGCTGGCACTCTGGATGTTCAAACGGACCCGTTCATGGATGTCGTTCATTCTCTGTCGCAGTTTGCTGACGTAGTCATCTCCCGCAGTGTCTTGTCCTGGTGGCGTCCCAAACTTCAGGTCACATGGAAGTCGCAGCTCTCGGTCCATAATAACACTTGCAGGGGTTTGGCCGGTTGACTCATGAACTGCGGAACGATACGCCATCAGGAACAGATGGAGGTACTGGTCCCAATCCTTCTGGTGGTCAGAGACTACCTTGGACAGGTGGCGGTTTATCGTCTTATTCATCCGCTCCACCATTCCATCGGAAGCTGTGGTCCTCGTTTTCCGGATGTTCAGCATCTGACACATCTCCTGGAACAGGTTTGACTCGAAATTCCTGCCTTGATCCGAATGCAGTTCTAACGGGACACCGAATCGACAAATCCACTCCTTCACCAAGACGTCGGCAACGGTGATGGCTTCTTGGTTGGGCAGGGCATAGGCTTCGGCCCACTTGCTGAAGTAATCCATCGCCACAAGGATGTACTTGTTCCCGTGTTCAGATTGTGGGAACGGGCCAGCGATGTCAATGGCGATCCTTTCGAATGGGCTGCCCACATTGTACTGGCGCATCGGGACCTTAGGTCTTGTTCGAGGCCCATTACTGGCAACGCATACAGCACATTTTCTGCACCAGTCCTTGACGTCAGCTTGACAATTGGCCCAGTAGAACCGTTGCCTAACTTTCTGGAGGGTCTTCGTCACTCCCAGATGTCCTCCGGTTCTCGGAGCACTTCTTGTCTTCTGCTCCTGGGAACTACTACCTGACGTCTTTCTTCCCCGCCATCCTCCGACTCCAACACACGCTTCAAGACTCCATTGTCTAAGGTGAAAGAGTTCCATTGGGCCCAGTAAGTTTTAACGACTGGAGAACAACTGGCTATTTCCTGCCACGACGGTCTTCGCTCACTCTTCTTCCAGCCGATGACTAATCCAAGATCTGGATCTTTCTCTTGGTCTTTCTGGATCTTGTGATCATTCCAGTTATCATCGACTGCCGTGGTTCTGCAGAGTGTCGACTCCTTTTCCTCTGTTCGTCGGCAGTGCGAACAGTCGTCTGGACATGGTCTTCGCGATAGGGCATCTGCATTCTTATGGCTGGTCCCCGCCCGATGTTCGATCTCAAAGTCGAATTCCTGGAGCCTCTCAATCCAGCGTGCCACTTGACCCTCGGGATTCTTAAACTGTAGGAGCCATTTGAGAGCTGCATGGTCAGTTCTCAGTAGAAATCTTCGTCCATACACGTACTTGTAAAAGTGCTCAACTCCCTTGACAACAGCCATAGTTCCCGCCTGGTGACACAGTAATTCCGCTCCGGTTTACTGAGGGTCTTGCTGAAGTAACCGATGACCTTCCCTTGTCCTTTTTGGATCTGAGACAGGACAGCTCCAAGTCCCACGTTACTGGCGTCCGTATCCAAAATGAATTTCCCGTCTGGAAGGGGGTAGCTCAGGATTGGTGCGTTGATCAAAGCTCCTTTCAACTTCCTGAATGAATCTTGGCATTCATCTGACCACTGGAACTTTGTTTGTCCTTCCGTGAGCCTGGTCAGTGGTTTTGCGATGTTAGCAAATCCCAGCACGTATCGGCGATAGTAAGTGCACAAGCCAAGAAAACTTCGAAGCTGGTGAATGTCTTTCGGAACGGGCCATTCCTTAACAGCTTTGATCTTCTGCTCATCTACTGCCACTCCTTTCCCAGAGACAACGTGGCCGAGATAATGTACTTCTTTTTGAAACAGATGACATTTCTTGGGGCTCAGTTTCAGTCCGGAGCTTCTCAGTCGCTGAAATACCTCTTCCAAATTTTTTACATGGTCCTCGAACGATCTGCCAACCACAATAATGTCGTCGAGATACACCAGACACGTCTTCCATGATAGTCCTTTCAAAACCGTCTCCATCAATCTTTCAAACGTGGCTGGAGCATTGCAGAGGCCGAATGGCATAACTGTAAATTGCCATAATCCGGAGCCGATGGTAAAAGCTGTCTTTTCTCGATCTTCCTGGGCCAGTTCTACCTGCCAGTATCCGCTCTTCAAATCTAAGGTCGAGAAAATCGTAGATCCAGCCAGCGTGTCTAGCGTGTCGTCTATCCTTGGGAGAGGGTAGCTGTCCTTTTTCGTCACGTTGTTAAGTTGACGGTAGTCTACGCAAAACCGGGTTGATCCATCTTTCTTCTTCACCAACACGACTGGAGAGGACCAGGGACTGTCGGATGGCTCGATGACTCCGTCTTTCTCCATGTCGCAGACTATTTTGTCAGCCTCCTCCTTTTTGGCGAGAGGAAGTCTTCTAGCTGATTGCCTGATTGGTCGGGCATTTCCAGTATCTATCTTGTGCTAAACCACCTTTGTTCTACCGCCTTTGCCTACTCCGGTATCGAAGATGTCCTGATACTCCCTGACTAGTTCTCTCAGTTTAGGCTTCTGTGCTGGCCCCATGTCCTTGGACGAGATAGCAACCAACTTCTCCAATTCTGCTGGCATGTTACTGGCTTGGCTAACAGTGCCACGTACACTCCTGATTACAGAGGAAATTGACGAGCAGTGCCCCAAAATCGTTCCCTTCTTCAAGGTCACCGGGTAATAATTGACATTCATTACCCTTACTGGCATAAATTCATCAGCACGCAACAAGGTTTTTCCTAGTGCAATTCCTCGTCCAATTTTCTCATCATGTAGCTTGGGCTCGAACATCACTACGTTTCCACTGCTCGCACCTCCATCCAGGCGAGCCTCCGGTACGCTTACGTCTTCAGCCAGCAGAACTCGAACCATTTCTTCACTTCTCCCGTGAAGCACCAACTCTTCTCCATTCACTCGTAGAACGCCGTCTCTGAAATTCAACTCGAACCCTCTGGAGTTCATGATGTCCATCCCTATGATTGCATCATCCTCAATATCCGCTACTAGAGCCCGATGTTTCACTTTAGTGCTGCCCAAAGTCAGTTCAATTGGAAGTTCACCATACAAAGTTGCCGGCTCTCCAGTTGCTGTGCGTAGCTTCCAATTCGACGATTCAATTCTTGCCGGTGTTTTGACAAATGTAGGTCCAAGGATTGTCCTAATCGCAGCTGTATCAAGCAGCATGGTACGAGGCTCGTTGTTGATGAGACCCTCTATAAAAACACCTTTATTCTGTCGTTGAAGAACAGCGACATATGCATTGTTATTTGGGGCTTGCTGGATACAGGCCGACGACTGCCCCTCCTCATCGACCTTTTTTAGTTTTCCTGTGTCGGTGTCGCCTCTTTAAAAGTTGGGCATTTGCTACGCACATGCCCAATTTTCCCGCAATTCCAGCACCTTATTTGTTTCCTTTCAGGCAGGACTTCCTTCATTAATTTTCTCATGACAGCCTCGATATTAGCGGGCTCCTGTTGCTGTGGGTCTTCCTCGATCATCCGGACTCTACTCTGGCTTTTGCAGGATTGCTTTGCTGCTTCGAATTCTAGAGCGCGTGCCAATGCATCCACGAGATGTGCGGGGCGAGCTAGTGTTAGGGCTTGCCGGGTTTCCTGGTCACGAAGTCCATCCAAAAATGCCTGGACCGCTAGTCGCTCCATTACATTTTCCGGTGTAGCTGGGTACGCCAGACGAACCAAGCGTGCAATATCTGCTTCAAATTCTTGCAACGATTCGCTTGATTTCTGGCATCGATTCTTCAGCTGTGAGTGATATACGTGTTCAAGGTGGGCTTGGCCATAGCGAAGTTCCAAGTGTTTTACCAGCTGTTCATAGTCTTCCTGTTGTTGGGCGGTGAGCGTTTGTAAAATATTTGTTGCTTCGCCACGCAATGCCAGTGTCAATGCTAAAGCTTTTTCCCCAGCATTCCATCCATTTGCTTTGGCAGCAGCTTCGAATTGTCGGTGGTAGTTTGACCATGGAGTATTTCCGTCGAACTGAGGCGGTTTCAATGAGAGCTTTCCTGGTTCCGAACTGACCTTGAAATCTTTGATGTCTTTTTGAACTTCCTCCAAGTTGGTACTCAGATCCGGCATTGAATTTCTGTTGGAAATTTCTGGAATGTGCACAGAATCCATTCGCTTTTCTAGCTCACTAAATTTTTCATTTATCTCATCGTGGAGCGTTTCCTTAATTTTTTTCATTTCTTCCATTTCATCTTTGATTTTCTCCATCTCTGTTTCAACAGTTCCCATTCTTTCTTCCAACCGATTCGCCACACTGCAAACTTCTTCTTTCAAGCTTCTCGAATTGTCTAGAAGCTCTTCTCTCAAATTCTCCGAGCTTTCTAGAAGCTTCACTTCTAAATTTTTCGAATTTTCGTGAAGCTATTCTTCTAGATTTTTCGAAAGTTCTTCTTTCAGAGTATTCGAATTTTCTAGAAGTTTTTCTTTCAGGCTGACAGAATTTTCTAGAAGCTTTTCCTCCAGACTCTTTGAATTTTGAAGAAATTTATCTTCCAGACTCACCGAATTTTGTTGAAGTTCCTCCTTCAAATTCACAGAATTTTGTTGAAGTTCCTCCTTCAAACTCACAGAATTTTGTTGAAGTTTATCCTCCAATCTATTCGAATTTTCCAGAAATTTATCTTCCAAGTTTATCGAAGTTTGTTGGAGTTCGTCTTTCAGAGACTTAGTAGTTTCTTCTAGTTTATTCATTATGGAACTCAAATCAATTCCAGAAACTTCGAATAAGAACGTTTCGGGGTCTTCCCCTTCTTCAATCAGTCCATCTGCAAGTCTTTTCTGGAGTACGGCTTTTTTTCCAGTTGTTTCTAACTCCCGCTCCTCGAACTCTTGCTTTAATTCACTAACTTTAAGGTCAACTCTTATTGTCTTTACAGAGATATAAGTCTATTATTTATTTCACACACAGTTTTCAGTTTATTGTCCCGCGATGCGCGAAACTGTCCACTTTGTTAGGCGTGATAAATGTCTATCAGTTTTTCAACGCGACGAACACTTATTTATTTTAAACATCCGACTTCTGACAACAAATGTAGTAAAACTGCACTAACTAATTTTCCAAATTTATTTGAAACACTATTTACAACAATTATTCACTAAAACATTTACTATTTCAATTTATTTCTACTGTGGCTATCTATCAGCGAACTCTGGAACTGTAACTAACTCTCCATTCTGACTGTCCCGCTTATATACTCCCAAGCAGTTTCCATTAACGACTCTCGAATATTCAGGAGTATAGAACATTTCATCTAGATGGCTCTTCGAATAGTATCGAACAATCGATTTATTCCAGCTTGTTCTCGGCGATCCGTACGCCAGCAGATATGCAGTTGTAGTTGAACGAGGGTGCATAATTAATTAGATCAGGGCCGGTCTCGGGCCCGGTCTCGAAATCGTTACAATATCGAATGTGACAAATAAATTGTAACAATATCTATTCTGGACAAAGCTGTGCTAACCACCGACAAAAAGTGTTCGCGAGCTCTAAACACTTTCAGAAAATGCTTGAAAGTTTCGAGCATTAAGCACCGAGCATTTTGAAATAATTTAAAAAATTGAAAATGAACCATAATTTATCTCTGTTCAATTTTTAATAATGGCTAATAATAAGGGTAACACTCTGAAGTTTTGAGAAAAATATGTTTGAAAATTATATAAAAAACAGTTAAAAAATTCACATAAAAAAGAAATGATATTTTTTAGTATTTAAAAAATATTGCGCTAAAATTCATTTGTTTAGAACAAAATTTTTGTATAATAAATACATGAAAAGTTGATATTTTAAACGTTAGAAATGATGATTTTAAAATAATGGTTCCTTCATATTGTTATTTAGTAAAAAAAATTGATAATTGACAAGTGCGTTTTTTTTCAATGAAAAAAAAATTTTGAAGAAATATTATTTTCTTAAAAATCATTAATTTCATCAAGGATACCTAATTAACAAGTACATTTTTGGCCAAAATAAATGCTTAAGAAATTTTAGATCTTAGGTCTTATTAACAATGCATTTGTATAACAATTATTCAAATAAATAAAGTTAATAATAAAACAAAAATTTATAAAGCTTTCAGTAATAAGAAAACAAAATAAATAGAACAATAAAAAATCCTGATTGATTTATTTTTTCTACATTCATGCAAAAAGCAAAACTTTATTGAACTATATTCAGTGGAAAAAGAAGCTCTTTATTGCACTATTGCAATAAAGTTTTTATTGCACTCATCTGTCATTCTACTTCGACGTGCTGTCATCATGATGAACATAAACGTTCAAACCCACTACATATTTAGCAGATATTCTGTGACATTGGCCATACGTTTTAAACAGCTACATATTTTATATTATTTTGTATTAATGTTAGCAGTCAGAGTTGAACAAACAATGCCTTCCCTAGAATACCTCCATAATCGAAACCGATCCGCTATGTTCTAAACCGTCTACCTGCATAGCGTAAACTGTCTGAACTATGAACACACCTCGTGATAACATACGTGCTCATGGCTACTATGATTTTGATTTTTATAATGCAACTGTGGTTATATAAACGTCAGTAAAAATTTAATTCTGACAATAACAGAACTAAAAGT
This sequence comes from Chrysolina americana, assembly GCA_958502065.1. NCBI lineage: Eukaryota > Metazoa > Arthropoda > Insecta > Coleoptera > Chrysomelidae > Chrysolina > Chrysolina americana. The sequence continues at coordinate 13,010,191 of OY293417.1, read as the reverse complement.
TTCAAAATGGGTAATATTAATGGAAAACTAGATGATGGTGATGAAATCGACAGTAATAATTATTTATTCAATTTGCGTATTTCATTTTCCTTCACCTAGTGCCGCACCTAAAGAAATTATTTTTTGCTTTTTGCATGAACGCAGAAAAAATGTTGCATTCAACTCGTGAAAAAAATGTTTATTGCACTCGACGTGTTGTCCAACTCAGCCTAACGGCCTCGTTGGACAATTTCACGCCGAGTGCAATAAACACTTACTTTTTTCACTTGTTGCATAACTATTTAAATACCTACGATTGTTAATAAAAAAGTGAAAAATGTGAATCCTTCGATTTTTTCAAAGGGGATTCCTGGATTTCATGATAACTTTCACTGGTAAAAATGGACTAATTAACAAATGTAATTAATTAAAAAATATGGTTAACAATTTTTTTTGACGAATTATTGTATTATTTGTCTATTACGTCTAGATAGTACTAGAATTTTTGCATTCCTTAATATTTATATTTTATCGGTCAATTTTTTTTTATCAAGCTCCTGATTCGGTCGATGCGCACGTTTTTAGCTCAATTTTCACCTCTGAATTAAAATTATAAGTATTGTCGGTACAGTTCGGGAGGCAAGCTTTTTTTTTTCATTAAATTTTCTGTTCTTTCAGGATCTTTTTTCAAATTTGGGTCTCAAATAGGTTTTTAGTATTTGCAATAAACCAAACCATTCTATTGTCTTTTACGTTATTTTTTATAAGTTCTGCAATTTTCGTCAGCCGCAATTTTCTTTAGCATTCTTTTAGGTTTTTGACGAAATGTAACTTGTGAACTACGTGTAGAGGTAGTGATTTCAGCGACAACAAAACGATGTTTGCTACAAAACCAGTAAACTCGGACATTGAACATGAAACACATGAGTTGAAATTCAGAAAATTCTATGTTGATTAGTATAAATATAAAGTAACCTGTGACATCTACAGTCTCTAGTTTGAAACTTAATTCGACACGAGCCATGGAATCCAAAGGTAGATGTTTACCTACAACTTCGACAGGCAGATAAATGTTTATTTGTTCTGGCCGACCCAAGACTCGATCAAGTTTCTAATGCGTTAAATACGTATCCATAATTCAAATAATTTTTGTCATGAAGAATACCATTTTCTAGAGCCTTCGCCATTTTGAATAATTAACCAAAAATTTGCCATACTTCTCGAGGTAGCAATATGGAAACCATTTATACAGAAGTTTATTAAATTGTCCCATTAAATCATCAGAAAAACCGCCACGAGATACAGGACGTAATTTATGAAAGATACCAATGGCCAAACTCAAAGTGCTGTGTGACACGGATCATAAATTTTTCCGTTTCTACAGGTTTTATATTATATTATGTATATGGGTTATGAATTTTAAACCATTTTCATTCATCCAATGATCCAAAAATCCAAAAATATTATTTCAATTCAAAATGCAAAAACTATCACTAAGCCACATACGGGTAGGAGGGCGTTATATTTTCAAAAAAATTAAAATATGCTAAAAAAATTATGTTATAGTTGATGCAAAGTGGCTCTAGTTTCGAATTTTCAAATTTTTTTCTAATCCAATAGACCTAAAGTATTTTCTACTTCACTGATGTATTGTGATAAAAATAATTGAAGCAAATTTTGCTATGGAATATTGAAACTAGAGCCACTTTGCATCAAGTATGATGTTATTTTCTTAGCATATTTTTTTACGGGAGTGAAGCTAGCCACATCCACAAAATACACTGAGAAAAATATAAAGAAGAATAAAATAAATCATTATCTATGGAAATACGAGTTGAAAACGAATTTTGAACACGAAAAATCAATTAAGGGTTCAGAGTTGATGAGGAAGTTGTGATATTATAATTTGTCAGGCCGTCCAGGGGGTGTAAAAAGGGTGGATATAGAAAATGAATCAATATCTATGGTAATACGAGTTGTAAACGAATTTTGAACACGGGAAATCGATCTAGGGTTCTAAGCTGATAGGGGAGTTGTGAAATTATAGTTTGTCTGGCCGTCCGAAGGGGTGGAAAAGGGGTGGATATAGAAAATAAATCATTATCTATGGTAATACGAGTTGTAAACGAATTTTGAACACGGAAAATCAATCTAGGGTTCAGAGTTGATGAGGTAATTGTGATATTATAGTTTGTCAGGCCGTCCAGGGGGTGGAAAAGGGGTAGATATAGAAAATAAATCATTATCTATGGAAATGTAAACGAATTTTGAACACGGAAAATCAATCAAGGGTTCAGAGTTGATGAGGTAGTTGTGATATTATAGTTTGTCAGGCCGTCCGAAGGGGTGGAAAAGGGGTGGATATAGAAAATGAATCATTATCTATGGTAATACGAGTTGTAAACGAATTTTGAACACGGAAAATCAATCTAGGGTTCAATGTTGATAAAGTAGTTGCGAAATTATAGTTTGTCAGGCCGTCCGAAAGGGTGGAAAAGGGGTGAATATAGAAAATAAATCATTATCTCTGTTAATACTCTTTGTACACGTATTTTGAATTCAATCTAGGGTTCAAAGTTGATAGGGTAGTTGTGAAATTATTGTTTTTCAGGCCGTCCGAAGGGGTGGGAAAGGGGTGGATATGGAAATTGAATCATTATCATTTTTAATACTATTTGTATATGTCTTTTGAACACAGGAAATTAATCTAGGGGTCAAATTTGATAGAGGAGTTGTGAAACAGTTACAATATAACCAACGACTGAGAGGTTTATGCAACCACTCATAGAGGTAAAAAAAATTGCTCTATTACAATTGAACGGGTAAGAAATTGACAAACAGTTGAAATCATAGTACATCAAATACGCCATATATAAATTGAAAATTATTTCCATAATATGGTTATGGGTTGAACATTTTTCGTTATCTGTGGCAATTAATTGTTTTGTTTCGCTCGTGGGTTCACTATGAAGGAAGGAATACAGAAAAATCATATTTGATCTTCAGTCCAATATAATATCTCTATGAGTGGTTGCATAAACCTCTCAGTCGTTGGTTGTATTGTAACTGTTTCACAACTCCTCTATCAAATTTGACCCCTAGATTAATTTCCTGTGTTCAAACGACATATACAAATAGTATTAAAAAAGATAATGATTCAATTTCCATATCCACCCCTTTCCCACCCCTTCGGACACCCTGAAAAACTATAATTTCACAACTACCCTATCAACTTTGAACCCTAGATTGAATTCCTGTGTTCAAAATACGTGTACAAAGAGTATTAACAGAGATAATGATTTATTTTCTATATTCACCCCTTTTCCACCCCTTCGGACGGCCTGACAAACTATAATTTCGCAACTACTTTATCAACATTGAACCCTAGATTGATTTTCCGTGTTCAAAATTCGTTTACAACTCGTATTACCATAGATAATGATTCATTTTCTATATCCACCCCTTTTCCACCCCTTCGGACGGCCTGACAAACTATAATTTCACATCTACCCCAACTCTGAATCCTAGATTGCTTTTCCGTGTTCAAAATTCGTTTACAACTCGTATTTCCATAGATAATGATTTATTTTCTATATCCACCCCTTCGGACGGCCTGACAAACTATAATTTCGCAACTACCTTATCAACTTTGAACCCTATATTGATTTCCCGTGTTCAAAATTCGTTTACAACTCGTATTACCATAGATAATGATTTATTTTCTATATCCACCCCATTTCCACCCCCTGGACGGCCTGACAAACTATAATATCACAACTACCCCATCAACTCTGAACCCTTGATTGATTTTCCGTGTTCAAAATTTGTTTACAACTCGTATTTCCATAGATAATGATTTATTTTCAATATCTACCCCTCTTCCACCCATTCGGACGGCCTGACAAACTATAATTTCGCAACTATCTTATCAACTTTGAACCCTAGATTGATTTTCCGTGTTCAAAATTCGTGTACAACGCGTATTACCATAGATAATGATTTATTTTCTATATCCACCCCTTTTCCACCCCCTGGACGGCCTGACAAACTATAATTTCACAACTACTCCATCAACTCTGAACCCTAGATTGATTTTCCGTGTTCAAAATTCGTTTAGAACTCGTATTTCCATAGATAATGATTTATTTTCTATATCCACCCCTTTTCCACCCCCTGGACGGCTTAACAAACTGTAATATTACAACTCAATTATTAAATTTGACCCCTAGAATAATTCCCTGCTATCAAAATACATGTAGAACGCGATAATGATTTATTTTATTCTTCTATATATTTTTCTCAGTGTATTTTGTGGATGTGGCTAGCTTCACTCCCGTTATTTTTTTTTGAAAGTATCCAGTTAGAAATATTTATAAACAGAAAAAGTTCTTTCAGCAGATAGGTAGGTGTATTACATCTAAACTGTTTTTTCCAGATTTCATCAAATTTAAATTATCCGAAAAAGTGAAAGGTTAAGAAAACGCGAAAAAAATAAAAGTTGTTCAGACTGGTTCAAACTTGGTAGGTGGGTAGGAAACCGAAAAATAAACAACTTTTTCATATAATATTTTTCGAAATATTGAGAAATAACCTAACGTTCTGAAATTTTTTTGAAAAAATGTCAAATTTGGCAGGTGTAGCCAATAGATAGAAAACAATCGTAATCGTCATTTTGCATTATTTTCAAAGCGCAAACTGTTCACGAACTCTAAATTTGCAATAAGTGAATAATAAAAAAAAATCCAATATGATGCGGACTTTAACGGTGACACTGTATGTAAGGCATAGAGCTGTTGGTTTCGTGTATCATTGAGTTTTCAGTGGGTCTCCATAAAAACGTCAAAAAACCGGGTTTGAACATTTCTGATGGATTTCATGAGTATGGTTATCACTCGTCTTCTGGGTTCTCACGGAAATTGTCCAGTGCCTGGTAGATGAGTCCTCCTTGCCTTCGTGGCCTGTTGTGGTGAGAGCTCTTTTTCTATTTCCTGGAATCTCTTTAGCAGGATTATATCCACCACCTTGGCCACCGCACTGGCCAGTGATATCGTACGGTGGTTTTCGATCCTCTCTTCAATTTTCCCTGAGTTTATTATAATACTGTTCATGAAGTAAAATAATTGAACTAGATATTTTATCAGTAGGTTCCTGAGCAGAATTGCGTCGATCTTATCCGTGCCAGGTGCATTGTTCCTGGGGAGCCTTTTTATCGTGTCACGAACCTCCTCGAAGTTTGTTATGAACTTCGAGAAGATTCTTTTGCCTTTGTTCGCTTGGGAGTTTCTAAATTCTCTGGCTCTCCGCGAAACCTCTTCGTGTTCCTAGGAGGAAAGCACTCTGAAACTACCCAAATATTTCCGTCTTTTTTTAATCTATCATATCTTGTCTTTGATAATTCCCCACGACCGAATGTCATTATTCCTCATTCGGAGGCAATTGGATTCCTGTCTCTTAGATTTTCCAGCTTCCTCTTCCAGGCTCTGAATCGAATTATTTATTTTCCTCTCCAGGCTCATCCAATAGACTTATAATTCGGAAGATGTTCATCATTCTGCTGAAAATGCGTGATAACTTTTCATATGGTCAATAAAAGTGATATGGTCGGTGAGTTTTGTCATTTATGCTCCGATTCTATTAAAACTTAGTATATAGATAAATTTCGAACTCTTTCGAGTGCTCGCGAGCTTTTAGGAGTACTTTGATTGTCCTCATAATTCATTTTAAATGGAATTTATTAGAAACCAACGCCAACATTGGTCCTTCGAGCCGGATTTTTGTGGAGTTGGATATTGAGAGGGCGAAGGGGTGTCAATTTTTTTTTCACAATCTCACGCTGCAGTTTTTTTTTGTTCTATGAGTTCTAGAATATATCTATGAAAATCACTGCGTCATTCCTCCATCACTCTGTATGTCTACCGAAATCTCGGCGGACCAGGCCAGATCATACACTCCTCCACTGCAGAATGATATACATATTTCAAAGCTGAATCAAAATGTTCCAATTGACTCGAGTAATACTAATTTCTGCAAAGACTTAATAGTTCAGTCGACAGGTTGAAAAAAGTGGGGTTCGGTGGAAAAAGTTCGGAAGTTAATGAAACTTCAGGAGGTTCTTCAGGGATGGTTAATCAACATTTTCTCAAGTTTTGGACCTCGAGGACCCTGTGCGAAAAAAGTAGGGGGGGAAAACTGCGAAATTTTTGACCTCTCTCCGGTTTTTCCTCGATTACTTTTTTCTCTTACGTCCTAAGGAAAAAACATCGAAACTTGTTTGTAGAGCGTAAAATTTTATAATTTTGACTGAAGAATCATGTTTGAATGTGAATTCGCTACTGAGATATGGCACGTCAAAAAAAGGTCATATTTCAAAACTTGCTAAGAAATGACAAAAAATGCAAAATTACAGCTTATTTCATCTGATATACCCGAATTATGATGAAATGTTGTAGTAATTATGGTTCTTAGTTGAAGTCACCAACTTTGGACACCCCACTCCTCCTTCCCCCACCCAACCCCAATTCTCAACAGCTAACTTTCTGATGAAAGCCAAGCATACCTATTCACATCATTTTGGTATTGATATCAGTTACTTTTCGGATCGATATCCCCCCGTTCCCCTACATAATTATCCCAGGACAGGAAGAAAAAAAGACGTAATCCTTTCGTGAAAAAAATTAATGTAATTAACAAACAATTAAGTTATTCTCAAGGCATATATTATATTGAGGAATAAATATATAATACCTAATCATAGTGGGTAGGTACTCATTTGTACTCATTACATTTCCTGCCGAGATTTCTTAGCCGCTGGTTCTGCTCGTAACAGCTCGTCGTCCTCCTGAGCGATAAGGCTGTCAATGATGTCGCTGCCGTCGTTTTCGTCCAATATTTCTGGTGAGTCTTCCTCGATCAAATCAGTTGCGGGGGCTACTTCAGATTTGGTGGCTACAGCTTGCAGGGGAGTTACATCCGTGATTCCTCCCATGGCGTGGAATGTGTCATGACCATCCAAAGTATTAACATTAAAGTCCGCATTGTCAAGTATGAACTGACTGAATGGATTGGCAGACTCCGCAATTTGGGTACTTTCAGCTTGCAGCACGTAAGTCCCTTCTAGTCTGTTGGCTTCTTCGTAAGACGATGAAAAGCCCATGGAAGATAGAAAATTCAGGAAATGTTTAGAGCCATACTTCTTGTAAACAAACACGGAAACAGCAGTCATTATGGAGGATAGAAAAGATTTGGGGCGCACTGCTATCATGATTGCATGAGCCAGAGCGAGGCATTTATTTTTCCAAGAGTCCAAGGTTCGTCGTTTGTTGGTCAAAATCAAGACATGGAGTAGAAAAAGCAGTGTCTCCGGAACCGCAGTTCGCGCATTATCCAAGAAGTTGTCAATCGGAGGATACTCAACTGTGTTGAATACTCTGGAGCGGATGTCTTCCAAAATTATTTTTCCAGCTGCCTTCAAAATTCGACGTCTTTCTTCCTGTGCGTCTACTTTCCTTTCGGTGGAGTACCAGTTTTCGTACATTCACCAACCCTCTTCAGACTGACTATAGGCCCTCTCCTTGATTCTGAAATAATGATTTGGTCCCCATATTTCATCTGAAGACGATTTTTGACAGTTTTGCTGTGTGGTCGACGGTCTTCCTCAATCAGCTCAATCAGCTGCTGAATGGAAAACTGGCATTTATCACTATTCCCGTCGATGTATGAAAATATCACCTGCATGGTTTCGTTAACACTCGGCGATGGGCGGAATCCTTTTTTTATGCGATGACTTAGGTGGATGGTAAAAGCGAGGCACTTTTGATGATACTCAGCATTGACGGCGACTAAATCAGTGTCCAAATTCTGCAACTGGCTAATGCGCTTTTCTATTTTCTTCACAAAGAAAACACGCATTGGTGAAGTTGAATTTCGCAACTTATGACCGTCGGGTAGGTGCAGGAGAAGGAGCTTTGGATGTGTCAGATCCACGACGTGTAAATGCTGCAATTAATTTCTCATTGTTGTACCTTGTTTGGCAAGCACTGTGCACTCTTACTTCATGCTGAAACTGTTCATCTGCCGAAAGTTTCCTTTTTACACTTTTAGACTCCAACAGTCTAACTCATACAGTTAGTTCACCTGCTTCAACTCCTCCTTTACAAATAAAACACAAGTCTGATTCACGAGATGTAGACGCCATCTCAGAAAATTACCCAAAAACCAAAACTGTCACTAACACTCGATGCTCCTTTCGCTAACGAAGTTATTCACTTCAAGAGCTGAAGGTTTCTGATGTTACTTATCTAACTATAATCTATCTTATCTACTCATCTAACTTAATCTTATATATAAACTCTCTGTCCCATGTTTACCAATCCCTAATTTTAATTTTCTTATTACCTAATTTGACTATTCTACCTGAGGTACTTATACCCTTCTATAATTACTATTTTTCGATTTCTTCTTGGAATTAATGAATAATAGAGTCATGTTGAAAGATTAAAATGAAAAGTGATCTAATATGATCCCAAAAATCGAAAACAAATAGGTCTAGGTAGCGCAGGTAGAATGGACAAATTTCAGCCTTCTATGTTGAATATTGGCTCATCGTTTGCATTCCGCAGTTCTACAGGAGCAGTGTTCTAACATCTATAGTTTTCCAGCTTGATACTGCTGTAGCTGATCACACACTCCCCTCGGCCCGACACTCTCTTGTTCTTGGGACGACTTGACATCTGGTGGGCAAGCGGGGGTGGGGGTTATCCAAAGTTGGTGATTTCAAGTAGGAATTATAATAGCAACTACATTTCATCATAATTCTTGTATAACAGAAGAAATAGGGTAGAATTCTGCATTTTGTGGCGAAATTTGAAAAATTACCTATTCTTCGAAGCGCCATATCTCGGTAACAAATTGACACACAAACATGTTTGAAGCAACAAATTCGTAGGGAATTTGACGATCTACAAAAAAGTAGAACGACGTTTTTGCTGTAGAACATAAGGCAAAAATGTTATTGAGGAAAAACCACACCAAGGTCGAAAAATTTGCAGTTTCCCTCCCCTACTTTTTTAGCACAGGGTTCTCGAGGTCCAAAACTTGAGAAAATGTTAATCAACCATCCCTGAACAACATCTTAAAGTTTCATTAACTTCCGACCTTTTTCTATCTGAAACCACCTGTCGACTGAACTATAACGTAACTTGCTCTATTTGTGTCAACGCTGAGAAGGTGGTAATCAAACACGCTCTCTCCATTAACTATTCAGAGATGTTTACTTTTTCTAACTTCATGAATGTTCGTTATACGCGGTTATCAGTCAGTAAATATTTGCCATTTATAAAGTTCAGCAAACAGCTCCAACTCGTAATTGAAGTAATTACTTTGGGATTGAGAGAAATTATATTTCAAGGAATTTTTAGTGTTTCTAAGACTACTGAGGCCATCTAGTAGACAGAAGAGAATACAGAAACTCCGGATGAGGAGATTTGTCTTCCTTTCATTGATTCAGTCTGAGTGCATAGATGGTGTCAGATTCCTAGGAAGCTGGGAATGAGGACAGGTGGGAGGAGCTTTTATACACGGACGAGATCAGGAGCATCAAGTTGTTTGAGGAATGTTTGTAATTTACTCACTGATCGATATATCTATATCGTGCAGTGAAATGCCAAAAGCATGAAGTGAATGGTTTGTTTTTCACAAAAAAAAAGAAGAATTATGATGAAAGTTGATGCTTATCAAGAGACTTATAATGAATGATCGAAAATTGTTGAGGTTTCAGTTTGTGCAAAGAGTAAAAGTAAGGTTAGGTTCAAGCGAACGGTATTGAAGTTGACGGCATTCTGAAAGGAAAAAAAAAATCCTGGAAATGAATTTTCTGTGAACATATTGTTATGATTTGCTGAATAATAAGCCGAGCACAATACTAAACTGTTTATTTCTAACTTCAAAACATACTACTCCACTGACTAATAAAACACTTAGATCTATACAACAATACAACTAGCTAAATATTCCAAACACTTATATATTTCTTCAAAAACTGCTTATTACTTCTTCATAAACTTCTTAATCTTAATCCCAGTGAAATCTCACTTTATATAGTCCATTTGTACCGACCGGATTACTACCGATTTCGCTCCAGATTACTAACGACAGAGTTCCGCCCAAATAATAATCTCTCCTTGGAAATAATTATCGACGATACGCTTGCGAGTCGACTCAGCGGCGCAGCTAGGGGGCTTTTATCAATCTCGTAACAATATGAACTTGGACTGTCGAGATTGTGCTCTTCGTTTTAGATATTTTTTACCATAGTGCTGGAAAGTCGTAAAATAAAATTTGAAGTATTATCTCGGGGACCAACAGAAGTCGCGGAAGGTCTTGATGTACTAAAACTCTCTGAAGTCTGTTTTCCTTTGTTTTTTTATTCATTCTAATTCGTTCTTTCGTTGTTCAAAAATTTTCTGGAGTGCCTCTTCTCGTTCTTTTTCCATCCAACTGTCGCGTGTCTTCTTGTTTTTTTCTTTTCTCGTTCTCATTTTTCATCTTCTCGCTCTTTTCTCTGCCTCTTCTCGTTCTTTCTTTTCATCCAACCGTCTCGTTTCTTCTTTTTGATTTTCATTTTCTCGTTTTTGTTTTTCTTCCTAGCGCCACTTTTCCTCTTCTTGTTTTCCCCCTGCTGCCTTCTCTCCAAGTCCGCAATTTGATTTTGGATAAATTTTACATGTCATTGTGTCCTCCGTCGTATCGTACGATGTACTCCTTGTAGGTATTCACTATGAATTGTTTGTAGTTTCTGCTTTTCACTAATATCCAACTTCCGACACCACTGTTACGAAATCACTAAATAATACGCCAAGCATACTACTAAACTGTTTTTATTACCTTCGCTATAAAAATACAACTGCTACACTAACTAATAAAACATTTAGATCTGCTTCAACTAGCTAAATATTCCAAAGACTTGGAAACTTTTTTAAAAACTTCTCTCCGAGTGAAATGTGTCGCCTTATATACTCAATTCGTCCAGAGTAGATTTTTCGGGATTCTTCCGTTCTCTAGATTGCTCAGTACACAAAAACATCAAAATAATTCCAGGAACTGAACGAGGAAATGTTCATGACGCCAGTTTATTTGTTATGCAAATGAGTTACGTTTTATGATCGGCACTCGACAGTGGCGTAGCTAGGGCTTTATTTCGATCTCGTAAAAATATGTAGGGACTAGATACGGAGTCCAAAAAGGCCGTGGGAAGAGAGAGGTACCTAGCCCATCTGGCAATCTGCACCATAAAATCTTATTTTATCACCTCAGACTCTCATACTGAGAGTAATATTGTGTTTTTTTTTCATCAAGAACAATGTTAGCAAAATTTGTTTCGAAAATCTTGCTAGTTTTCTCATTTTTTTTTCGAGGGGAAAAATCATCGGAACTTTTTCTGAATTGCCAAAATATGTGTAAAATTTGAGGTCAGTCGGATGCCAACGTGTGTTTGAACATTTTTTCACAAATGTTTCGCACCGGCAAAACTGACGGTCAGTGATACGTATGTAGCAAGCAAAATAACAGCTTGTAACAAAAGACGAATAGTTTCAACACCGTCGAGGTGCATTTATTTCTCTCCGGAAGTCTCATTGAGGAAATGAGGCAAATAACTAATAGAAAATATTTAGTTTGTGGCTTCGTCTTTCACTATTATTTTAAGGAAGATTAGAGAAAATAACACCGACAGACCTTTTCATGGAATTTACTGCGGATACAATAATGAATTGTTCTGGATTTGTAATGGTTGCTCCGAAATTATGTGTTTAGATTTACTCTGCTAGGTTACAATAGCTTAGTTTTATGATTATGAACACAGGAGAAACGCCTTGCGGAAGGTATTCGTTCACTTTTATCATCTCATCTTTAGTATTCAGAAATTGTTTGGAAATATGCTCAAAAATCAACATACCAATCAGTTTTCCTCGACCTTCACCAAAATTGGGTTTCAAAAGATATTGGACGTAGTTGAAAAAGTAATAATGAGAAAACTTCTTCAGGTACAGCAAAAATTAATCTCCTTGAAAATCTCCCTTGAGGTGATGAATTTATTCGACGTTAAAACATCAAAGCAAAAGCTTTTTTTTCCTATGAAATGCGAAATTAATTTATTGAAATTTAGATGGAAAAATCGTAATTGAATCAATCAACAATTGCAATATTTTGTAGGTTAGAAACATACACAGATTATTATATGTAGACTATTTATAGAGTCAAATTCATATATTATGTAGGGTTGTCAGAAGTTGTGCATTCTTGAAAGATCTAATTTTTAACAGGTGGATAGGGTTATTTCTGACATTGTTTCATTGATTTGTATGGTTCCGGCAAGAAATTTGCAGTTTTCGTAGAAAAAACAACTGTTCTCAGAAATGTTGAATGAAAATATGACACGCATTTTGAAAATGTTATAGATATTGATCAATAAAAAAACCCTTACTCTCTCCGTAATTTAGGCAGATATTCGAAAAAAAAAAAAAACTTCCCTGGCTAATACCGCGACGGACGTTGAATTAAATCTGACAGATATCTGTGCATCGTTCTCCCTAGAATCCGGGTGACAACCGCAGATGCTCCTGTATCAAATTGCAGAATCCTGTCCGACATGTTCGAGGATAGGTATATTGTTTGCAACAAGTTTCGTTCATTTATGGAGGCGAACTCGTATGTAACAACTTTATACTTATACTGCGTTGGTTGTGTTAAGGCGGATTTATCGGATTCATAATGCACAATTTAATGCATATGCATAATTTTAAAATACAATTTATAACATTTCAATACTCAGATTCTTATGAAACCATTTAGGAATTATAAATTATGAAACGGGTAAATGGTTTCATATGAATCTGAGTATTGAAATGTTATAAATTGTATTTCAGAATCATGCATTTGCATTAATAGTTATTTAATAATAATAATAATAATAACGTTTATTATTCAATAATATGTTTATAATAGGGAACCTCACGAACAAGTGTATTAATAAGGGCGGTTAACAATTGAGATATTTTAACGCGTGAGCAGAGCGAGCGCGTTAATGTTCGACATTGTTAATCGCCATTTTAATTCACGAGTTTGTTACAAAACTTTTTCGTCGACCGTAATTTTCAAAAAAAAAAAAATTTACCTCTTGGGGATTGAACCCTCGACCTTGCTATCACCTCAGGACTCAAACCAGCATTTTACATGCTGGCTGCGTGACTATCTAGCTATTAATGCTACTGACAACTTTACTGGTATATTTGATTTTTATGAATTTTTTTTTACAGAACTGTGTCACTATCCATCGTTTGATTTCAAAATAAACGTAGAATTTCAAGAAATTACAACAATGAAATAAATAATGATAGATAGTACTAACACAGCTACTTGATTTCAAAATAAATGTTTTAGCGGGTAAGTATAAATAGTAAGTTTGGTTGCATACGCCACAGGTCACTATATAAATATAATATGTATTGGAGCAATGTACGTTGGGTTGCATATAAGTAAATCGTTGATTAATAGAAAATCATTCATTATCGGGGAGTCATTAATCAACGTTAAAATACATCGTAAATAAACGATCGACGGGAAATTGTGCATTAGGAATCCGATAAATCCGCTTTTAGTAAATATATTAGGATTTCACTTCAAAAGCCCAAAAATCGATATTATTCAGAAGTCAATGTTGTAAACATCACTTCTGACATAATTATATACAACGTAATTGTTCAGTTTTACGACTGAATGCAAGATGATGCATACCTTATAAAGGAGCTGATGTTTGTAAGCAATACTTTTTCGCATTGGTTGTTTTGGAAATGAAAAATTATTCCTAAATTTCTTCGTACGACCCTTTCTCCAATTTTGATTCCCGAAGTTAGCGGAGAAGGTTCTTGGCAAAGCTTTCGACCTGTTCACCAAGAAAGCCTTCATTCAGATTGGGGGTGAAAGATTTTTTTGAAAATTTTAGTTACCTTCACAGAGCCTTCCTGTCTTCATTCTGTCAGTCTATCAAAACTTGCAATTCATTTTTGACACACTTCCCGTGGACTGATTTTAATGAAATTGGGAACAGTGATGTAACTCCGATGACAATACAATATTGTGACAAAATTTGGGGGGAAGGAAGTGGTTAAGGGGTGTAAAACAGATACGAACATGCGGTTTTCAGATTTATGATTTGATCTGGTGACAATACAATTTTATATAAAAAAAATTAATTACGGGGGTAGGTGAGAAGGGGGAAATTCAGAAGTTTAGAATGAAAACAGATACATATATGCGGTTTTCAGATTTATGGGTTGATATGGCGACAATGCAATTTTTATAAAAAAAACTGAATTAGGGCGTGGGTGAGTAGTGTTAAAGGGGTAAATAATATAGAATTTTAATATCCAACCAATAACAGATTTATGTTGTTCGAGGAAGGGCAAGCTTATGTTGCATTGAGTCGTGTGAGATCTCTTGATCGACTTCGGATTCTGGAATTGACAGGATATAAATCTTGTAATAATGAGGTAATGCTAGAAATAGAAAATTTGCGAAAGCAATAATTATACATCCTCCTGTATTTTGTTTCTTTTCGATTAAGACTGAAAGATAAAAAATAAAATATATAATTTGGTTTAAGTCAAACTGTATTTAAAAAAAATTGCGCTGAAAAGTAATAAATAATTTGGCTGACCTCTTTTACTACAGTCTAGAATTAACAATATTAATGGCACATTATATATTTTATGCACTAGCGGGCGGTAAAGTACACTTTACCGCCCGGTTCGCCGGGCGTAAAGTGGCACTTTACCGCCCGTGGGCGCATCATTGTCCGCGGGCGGTAAAGTAGACAATATACTAAAATTGTCCATATATACCTATGCACAGCATTTCACGGAAGACCTACCACGAAACAATGAATTCAGTACAGAAATACTCATTTAACAACTTTTATTCATAATCTACATTTTTGCTCCATAACCCTGTAAATTAGAATTTTATATTAACTATGCAGTTGTTACAATTTTGAATATTGAGGGTGGGATATTCACTTTTATCTTGAAAATAATTATTCCCTTTAGAAACATCCTCACCACTCATTTTAGATGTGGATGGTAGGTCCAAATAATTATTATTTGGTATCGGTCCATCACCATCGCCGGCAATTTTTTTGGCAATATTTAATTTATTTGAAATCGATTGTTCAATGCAGCTCTCTGCTACTAACTGTAGTTGATTTCCAACTAGCGTGTTTTTTGATATTGGTGATACTTTCCCCAGCATCAGCCAATAAAGTGGCTGAAGAACGCCTGAAACAATGACCCGTATATTCTTCTGGGCCTGGTAGCTTCAAAAATGCTGCAATTTTTCTTGGAATTTGACCGAGGATATTCTTCCCAACAACTTGTTTTGTACATTTGTTGTTCTTATAGAATATAAAAAAACGCCCATGTTCAGTATTTGCGGGACGTAGACTAGCATATCTTCTATAAATATCCAAATAATTACCTGACTGGTTTTCAGTACTGCAGATGGTAAATGTTCGTTGTATTTTAGTTTTTGACTCTCGATTTGTAATCAATAAAGCGTAAGTTAGGTCTTGAATGTCATCAAGCTTGAGATTTGTTAATTCTTCTCTACGACAAGCACCATGTACCCCAAATATTAATGCAACCTATAAAAGAATCAATAAGTTTTTTAATTACTTAATAAATATATACATTAACTGGAGCTTCTTTTAGAGAAAGATCGATTTCATCCCTATTCAATATTTTGGATTTCTTCGGCTTATATCCATCATTCTTCCGTTACAAAAATGGTATCAATTTTGGAAATTTTGTAATATATCTTCTGTAATCACCTTCACATTATTTTCATTGCGCCATTTTATGAACTCATTATACGTCTTTTCGTAAAGTTTCTTTGACTTTGTTGGTAGCAGTTCGAGTTTGGCACTCTCAGCCGATTCCAAAATTTCCATTGGTATGTATATATTATGTTCTTCATCTGATGATTCCATAATTTGAGTTCACTCACGCATTTTTTCAGATAAACATGAAGATGACCGTTTACCTTGTTTATTGAATTTGTTTCGAGACAACAACCAGCTTGCTTATCAACATCATAATTAGGCGGGTATATACTGGGTATTCTTTGTACAATTTGAATAAATGAATCTATTTCAGTATACAGAGATGATTATTGACACGATAATTGCGATACAAATATATATATACAGTGTCCGCCAAAATCTATGGACAATATGGAAATCTTTTTTATTAATAGTTTCTCAGAAAATGTCATTCTTCATAAAAGTTAGTTTCCCATGCTGTTCCAAGATTTTGGTGGACACTGTATAAACCGCTAGTGCATAAAATTTTGTATGTATCACGTGCGTAAAATGCGTTTATGGCCTTCGGCGTGTAATGGCCCTCGGCTAACGCCTTCGGGCCATTATCCACGCCGCAGGCCATAAACGCCTACTTTACGCCCTTGATACATAAATAACTATTTAATATCGATATAAAATCGTGGCGCTTATAGATCTCCATTTGATGGTTAATCAAACCACGATTTTATATCGAACTTAAAAATATATAATGTGTCATTAATGCTACTGTTAAATCTAGACTAGTAAACAGAGATCTGCCAAATTAGTTTCCACTTTTTAGTGTAATTTTTTAATAAAATCGTTAAACTTGAAAAAATAAATTATTCCATTAATTTTTTCCTCAAATTCTTATTTCCCTCTTCGTCCCCACGTACGATTTTGACTGCCAAAAACAACGTTCAAGTTTTAGGCTACACTTCCATCCTGTCATTGCCATGCTATATCGACTTTTGAAATCAAGATAAAAAGTTGTTAACAACACTTGTTTCTTACTTACAATACTAGAGAGCCATCGCCTGGTTTAGATGTGAGAAAATGTTTCTGACACGTTTTCGTCCCTCGAAATCGAGTGAGCGGAATAATAAGAAAACTTTTAAACCACCTTTGCGTCGAGCCCCTGCTTGATTTCTTCTAAATTTGAAACATTTTATGCTAGGCGAAGAGTTTTATGAGTTTTGATTGTTTCATTTATTTTCTTGCAGCCGCATTTTCCACCTCGTTCCACATGATTTCGGACGACCTACTCGAAATACGTGTCATTTTGCACTGTAAACTACTATACTACTCATGCGAAATGAAATATTGTATAAAATATTGTTGAATGTTCCATAAAATTCTTTCTGTTGGTGGATATACTGGGAGTCATGCAAAATTCAATTCACCTGATAATGATCTGCGAGTAAATCTCGTAGTATTTGTTTATTTAGGTCGGTCGTCGTTAAAGTATAGTGCACAACTCTGAGGCGAGTGGTATATTATCTTGACACGCAAGTATGAAATATTGTATTTCCCACACTAGTTATACAGTGATCATCATAAAATGTGTAACATTTATGGAAAAAGTCCAACAAGCTAAAAATTGCTTTTGATACGTCACATGATCATTGTTATGCGGGCATATCGAAAAAAAAAATACTAAGAAGGGGCTGAAAGTCAGGTCAGATAGGGAAGATATCGATAAAGGTTATTGAAAACAGTTGCGTAGAATGTAGTTTCATATTTATAAAAAAGTTCCAACTAACATATTGAATTGAATTGAATTAATTTTTTTATATTTTTTCAAATATACCTATCAGTTTTTTTAAATTTATAAATATCCTGACTGTGCTGAAACATTTCTATTTCGATGACAATGACTAAACTCCCTCATTTTTCCATACCAGAAAGATCCAAATTAAAAAAAAAAATATTTTTTTTACGGACCCTGGCTCGAACTGTTTCGTATCTAACAGTTATAGAAAAAACGCCACAACTATTAATTATGGTGATATGGCACTCTAGAAACATCGTATCTTCTAGATTATAATCAAGTTCCGGAGACGATCGTGCTTGAACCTTTCACTCCGCAATAATGGCCTGAAAGTGACATTTTACAACTTCAACACTTTGTATCTCGTAAACTTTTCTGTAACTTCTGTTCAGAAGCCCGAGTTCGACAACGTAATGACATTTAGACAATCTGAATATTTTTACTATTTTTGAGCATGGTTTGTTGACTAATTATTTACCTACACTAAGTGTGAAGTATTGGTATGTATTTTCATTATTAGATATACATATATAAATCACTTCAAAATGATAATAATTATGTTGTCTTGAAAATAAATTCTGCTGAATAATTTTTATATTCGAACAGGAATCAAAGTATTCTACAAACAATAACAAGAAATTCAGAACTACTTCTATATGACAAAAATGCATTTCTCATCATCGATTATATAGTCACAGAAAAAAAAAGTTTCTAGAGTGCCATATAATCAAAATAGTCGAGGAGTTCTAATATTCCTGTTGCATCGAACCAATATAGTGTGTGAAGAACATGACAAAGATTATCATCGAAACACAATGTATTCCTCTATAATCCATAATTTGTAGGAATTTTTTTTTATAAACATGTGAAAATATTTGAAAATATGCTATATTCAATTTTGAATTAAGAATTGAAATTTTGTAAATTGGTGAAAAACTAAATTCTAAGCCCTTTCTTGAATAACTTTTGTCGATTCTTCCAAAATTACTTCGCTCTTTTTGTCCCTTCACAGTAGATTTTCAGGTTGTTGGACATGTATGATCGATCGATTACCGATTTTTTTTTACATTACTCCAATATTGAACTTTTTTTCTATATGTGGCGTACTATATGGTGGGCACTGTAGAACGCTTTAATATTTCAACCCATCTTAAGAACTGTTAATCAGGACCTTAAAGTTTTTCATACACTAAAATATTACCTACTCACTAGTGCGAAAATAGAATATTGTACAATAAGTATGAAATGACAAACATTTCCCACTGGTAGATAGTAGTAACATGAAGTTTTGTAGTACATGCGTAACTAGTACTACAAAAGTGCCATGCTCATTGCACACTATAGTTTTTCTACGACTAAGTATTAGTACCATATCATACGAAATCTTTTTTTTTACACGCTTTCTTTTGTTGTATGTATACAGCGTGATTTACGTAGACCGTGCATTAGAAGTTTTTCAACTTGCAGTTGGACTTCTACTAATCTGTCACTATTCAGATTTTCATCGTACATAAAGTAGCGTACCGCTTGGATCATTACCAAACAAATCACATTTATTCGAAATTGTACTTGATTTTCAACTTCGAACACCATATGTGGATTTTCAGAAGCCCAAAAATGTCGATTGCGCCTATTGTAAACTCTCTGCTGACAAAACTTTGCCTCATCAGTCCAAATTATGTTGTCTAAGAATCCGGCGTGCTCTTGTATTTTGAGTAATAAGTCCTCGCAAAAGTTTACTCTACGGGGAAAGTCACCTGGGTGTAATTTTTGCAATCGTATAAATTTCAAAGGATGTAGCTTATGGCGGTGTAAAATGGTTTGTATTGCAGGGTATGAACATCCCAATTCCTAAGACGCCGTTCGTATTGAGGATTCAGGATATGCTTGAAAATATCCGAGAATGGTAATTTGATTATCGTCATTGCCAGTTAGTGGTTTGACTCTCGTAACGGGTCTAGCCACCTTCCCAAAATGTATAAAATTAGTTTTCAAACGTGAGAACTTGCCCCGTGTCCTCCTCGGTAAGTTTGGATATTTCAAATTAAACTCTCGAACAGTTCGCTGCACAATTTTTTGACACATGCCGTGGATAACAAACAAGTCAAACACAACTTCGCTTGTATAATTTTCCATATTCCAATCAATTTTATTTAAGAATTAGCACGACTCGTTTTTACTTTGACAGAATAGCATCTTCTTGTTTACAGTTGTTTTTTGTTTTCATGGCATACTTGAATAAACACAAAAGCATTCGGCAGGATAAGGCATTTCTTGATTTTTATTGAATAACTCGATAGAGGTGGAAATTGGGTATAGGGAATGCTGAAATATCTCATCCTAAAATTCAATTTTCTTTCGAATGGTTAAAAAAAAATGGTAGGTGCTTTTTGAAAAAATTGAGTTGTTGACAATTTTATATTGCGACATTCAAAAATCGGCTGCGCCCATATGGTACAAAATGGGACCGTCGATGGGACATCAGGTGTTAGCCTGGACTACCAGCTAACTGCTCCATAAATTTGGTTTCCTAATTTTGAACAGTTTGCGGGCTACACGTGTTTTCATAAACTACTACAACCGTAATTTTTTTCAGAAAAATGGACATATCTCAAAAACTGTAATAGATAAGTGAACATAACTTAGGTTGTCTAAAGTCATAATCAGAAGGCCAATCGAACCATGACAAAAAAACATTAGGTTTTCATTTAAAATAAGAACGTTGGTACCGACTTTTGGCATACCCTGTATAATTGTAGGACTAAAAACATTTGAGGTAGAACGCACATGATCAATTATGACAACATACCGAGTTTCAAGTTTCTAGTCCAACTGCAAGTTGAAAAACTTCTGATGCACGGCCTACGTAAATCACGCTGTATATGTTCGTATAACCGACTCCTTTAGACTCGATTTTGACTCACTTCAAACGGACAGATTTAATTGAAACTGCTTATAGTACACGTATCAAGAACCGGTGAAATACGATAAGTTGATGAGTTTGTTTCATTATCCTGATCAGGATCGCCAGAATTAAATAATTTGCCTCTATTATTATACTCTGTGTGAGAGCCTCCGCCAGAATTTTAAATAATCAGCGACGTGGATTACTTTTATTTTAACACATTAATATGATCAAATTTTGGAATATTTCTCTTGATTAAAACAAATAATAATAATAATAAATTTAAAATTTATATATACTCTTATCTATTACAATCTATTTTAAACAACAAGACCATCCATTAGAAGCTTTGGTTTCCATGTTTCTTCTTCATCCTTATGCGAACATTTCAGCACTTTCATACAAGATAATTAATGTATTTTTGAGTATAACGCAAAATAAAAGATTCACACGTCTTCGTCAAGTCAGAGTTTGCATCACATAAATATAGGTTTTCATCCCGAGAGAAGTTGAAATCGTGTTTTATTCTACCGCTCCCGCGGTATGGAAATTTCATGAGGTCTAGTGTCACGTCATTTCTTTAATGATTTTTAGAGTTCGCGGACGAGTTTTGGTTTCAAATAATGAGAAGTGATTTGCATATTTTCCTAGAAGCCGAGCGCGACAGCCAGCGACCTCATTACGGAATACCGCAGCAGCGAACTGATTTCGAAATATAGGTCAGAATTCTATCATTTAATCACATTTTGTCTGTATGAGAACTTCATTGCCTTCATTCGTTAAGAGACGAAATACAAAGTGTCGATGTTGTTGAAGATGTTTAGGTTAGATAGATGGATTTTGGTTTTCTCCCTCAACCTCTTGAGAAAGTACACATATCAAATCAGGAAACTATGCACGAAAACGAAAGCGTTATGTTATATTTTTCTAACACTAAAGGATATTCTCAGGAATAAAACTATGTTCACATCATTATCAACTAGGATATGCAATTCATATCCAATACAATTGTCTTGGGGAAGACATCACGCCCAGTGGCATTCAGTACCTTGGCTGATTGGTTGGCTCGTTATTGTTTCAAATATGTCTGCGCCACGTCGAATAATTCATGATTGTTATCGATGATATTGTTATAAATTTGTTATCTGAAAGTTGATTGAATATTTGTTAGTCATTGTTTTTTCAGTACAAAATGTGTACCATGAATATACAGAATTTTGATTTACAATATCAGAGTTGAAACTATGGATGGATGGAAGTGAAACGTTTGCATATTTTGTGTTATGATACATATATAAAAGAAATAGAGGAGGACCTATAGAGCGATCATAAAAAATTCTGGGCTTTTATCAAGGAACTTCGAAAAAACTGTAGGTACTGTTGCTAACACTTATGCACTTATGCACTTATTGCAGATGGTTTTGCTATACTTACTTCAAATCGACTTTTACAAATAGCGAAAAGCCTTAAATCCCACACTATTTTTTTAATATGCCTTAGATACCATTGAAATTGGCGAAATTAGTGAATAAGAGATTGAAAATACTAGCAAGACACTGAAACCAAAAGTAACCGTTAGAACTGATTACATTCCAGTCTATTTTTTAAGGGTTACTGTGACTTGTTAAAGCAAGCATAAAGTTTGTTTTCCAATCTTTCCCAGAGAGAAAACGTTTCCCAAGCATTCTCAAAATCGGAAGAGTAACCCCCTTTTAAAAGCGGCAGAAAAGACAATGTAGGAAACTACAGACTAATAACAGTTTTGTTAAAAATATTTGAGCGGGTGATATATAATTGAGTATACAATCACGTTTCACATTCCATAGAGTTAACCACCAGGTTTTGATCTTCAAGTTAAGAGCATTCGGATTTACAACAAACACTATTGATTCCTTTTAATGCTATCTATTAAACATAATACATTTCGTATAGTTCAACAACGTATCTTTGTTTGAATTCACCGCTACTTCAGGTGTTCCACAAGGATCGATTTTGGGACCTCTCCTCTTCGGGTAATTTGTAACTGACGTTTCTCGGTATATTAAACATTCTCAGTTTCTCCTATATGCCGATGATCTCAAGAGGATTATGAAGTTTGTCTGTTGTATGTCTGTGAAACTGCTATTAGTGAAAACCGTGTAAATTCCTGGATTTTCGGAGAAAGTAGTTTGTGCTACATTAGATGAGGACTCTGGGTGCTGCGTTGGAATAGTATAGCTTTGTGATGAATCACCCAGCCCTGGTAAAGATAAAACAAACTATTCCTGTGAGTTGCCAACGTGTAAACCGAAGAAATAACAGTAAAAGAAGGCGATATCATTGGAATCTGTGAACCTATTTTACATGGGTAGAAAACTACTAGGAAAGCGTAGCGAAAAGACCTACCAGGAAGGAAGTCTCCGTTCGATCACCAACTTTCAAGGCATTGTGGGCACAATGGGATTCCCTGATTGTTGAGAATGGTCTACTGAAGAGAGCTTGGGAAACAACCGACGACAGAAAAGTGATTTCTCACTTAGTTGTGCTTAAGTCGAGAATGAGTGATGTCTTGGAGGAGATTCATGGCGGCAAATATGGTGGACATTTTGAAGAGAATAAGACCTTGGATGAAATACGGCAGAAATTTTACCGGGTCCAATGTCGTGAAGATGTTGAAAGAAGGTGTCTAAGATTTCCGATGTGTGAAGCAAGTAAAGGCCCCAAGACAAGATCACGAGGAGAGATGAAAAAATACAAGGAAGGTGCTCCCATTGAACGAGTCGCCATCGATGTAGCTGGACCGTTTCAGATGACTGATGATGGCAATAAATTCATCCCCGTTGCCATGGATTACTTCAGCAAATAGGTTGAAGCTTATTTCCTGCGCCTAATCAAGAAGCATCCACAGTTGCAGGAGCTCTGGTGGATAACATGTTTTCAAGGTTTGGAGTGCCACTGTAGCTACATTCCGATGAAGGAAGAAATTTTGAATCGATCTCATTCAAGGAAGTTTGTGACCAGAACAACTGCTCTCCACCCACAGTCTGATGGCATGGTTGAAAAGTTCAACAGGACTATGGAAGAACATATTTTTAAAGTAGAAGACAAGCACCAAAAGAACTGGGATCGACATCTTCCACTATTCTTGATGGCCTCTGTGCACGATTCCACAAAGATCAGCCCAGCCAGGATTATCTTTGTGAGAGGTCTTCCTTCACCCTGTGACTTGGTGTTCGGGTCACCACATGCTGTAGAAAAAGAGATGTAGGATTATGCAGCCGGAAACAATACACTCTTGTAAAATTATATACACAAAAATGTAAGCTTAAAAAAAAATGAGATAGACGTTTAACTGGGTAAATGATAGACTTCAACACTGAGATAAAATCACACAAACATATTCGTTCGTTTTGATGGCGGAAATAAACAATAATATTCGAAAATGAGTGTAAATATACTGTTCATATATTTAGTACTTAAACATTTTTATCCTCATTTAGATCCCTCCATCGACCGTTAAAAGGTCATTCGTTACTTTAGATGGACGTTCAAGACGAGTGTAACAAAAAACCTGTTGTGTATATCAACGTGCATACAAAAACCCCACCTAAACGCGAGGTCTAGCGAAAAGTGCATCGCTCAAACTTCCAGACGTAGTTTTGATTGCTTTCCACACGCGGCCGCCGTTCTCACTCGACAATGAGGAACTATTGATGCTGGAATTATAGGATAATTGCTCTTCTAACAAAACGCGAATGTTTCTGACAGCGGAATATAATAAAAGTGGACAGAAATGAAGATTTGTAGTGCGTTTTAATGACAAAAGGAAGCTGAAAGTGGTATAACGGAGTTTTTATTTTCAGCGAGTTTTAATTCAGTGTTGAGAAAGTTTTTTGTGTGGACTCTATTCAGTTTCCCAGCGGAATACTGATGTGAGCATGTTGCTTCGTCGAAGTATCACCGCCTTCAGTCAGGAAGAGAATCAGGGAAACTTGGTTCTTTTTCGGTATATCCAACAACAGTGAATGAAAAAGTCGCAGGTTCGCAATATTCCAGAAGGATAAAATACGTAGTACACAACAAAACCCTATAGAAATACATTCGCCCGACAGTGACAAGTCAACAGGTAATGGATAATGTACTATATTCAAGGGGTTCTTACCAAATAAACATGATCAGCACACCGGAGGACATCTTTCTGTGGAGGGTTTATTAGAGAGGACTTTCATGCCGCCAATTTGTACAATTAACAAAATTGCTTGCAACGCAATCTAGATTTTACTGCTAGGATACCTCGTAAACCCTCGACTTCTCCTCGTCGTCCTTTGTCATCATGCATTTATTCAATGTCATTCAATGAAATGGCCAATGACACAAGTAGTTCGTTTTTGTTATGAAAAAGAATTATAACAGGACTTTGGTACCATATAAAATGAATAAAAAGCAGTTACTTATATTATCGGATAGGGGTGACTGAATTCCGCCCTTTAATATAATATAATGTATATTCATGGGCCGCAGTGGTCATGATGGTAGAGCGCTAGTCAATCAGTTAAGGGGACGTGGGTTCGATTCCCAGCATGGTCACTGGTCTCGTGCTAGGAATCGCACGTTAAAAGGTAAGACCTCGTTAATCCTTAGCTCGTACAAGTTTCGACTTCTGAGGGCTGTCGTTCGTAGGGGGATGACAGCTGGTTAACGGAATAAACAATTTTAAACAATCAATTTTTTAAACAATTCATCTTATTGACCCTATGAGTTATCTGAATAAAATATGTGAAGAAGAAATTAAAGAGATATTGAAAAAGGTTCCATAGATTTAGAAAGCTTCAGGTCTCATTTAGGCTAATTCTGGCAAATTTTTTATCCGAATCTTTGTTTTTGAAAAATATTTTTTTTTGTGAAAGGCTGCATCTGACATCATTTTCAAAATTTTAATAACTGAAAACTGGAGCCTTTAGACGTATGATATTTCGAATAAAGTTGTATTGAAATTTATCGTAGATTCCAAATATGCAATAAAAAACAGGGTGTTCCATTTGAAAAAACATAGTTCGAGTTTAACTCTGGTCTAATCGAAAATTTTAGACAACTGGAAATATTTTAACCAAAACGAGCATCCAGCAATTTCCCGTAAACAAATTTTTAAATAATATTCCCAGTAGTTTTCCATATACATGTTGATTCAGCATATCGCGGTACACCCCGTAAGTATCTGACAATGATCACATTCATGAGTTGATTAAATATGAAAATACATTATAGGGGTTGTTCGTTACCAACGGTATATTAATTGTTTCATCATAATTTCAATTCGAAACTATCCATTGTGTGATATTTTGACTATGTGCGATACTTTACCTCTATATGCACCCCATGAAGCCAAGTCAAATTTTTTACCCCTATATAAAAGTGAAAATTTTAATTTATTAATAGTGGTTCATCGGTGATATACTCGTATATCCTGGCTGAGCAGGACAAACCTTCTAGATATCTCAATAAATAATTCACATCATGACTAATTTTTTATTACGGTTTTTTTTGTCCTTAAGAGAATGAGACTTGGGGTTTGAAATCAACCTGTCAATGGTAATTTATTTGTAGTAAGTTCTAGTCCAAATCTCATCCTGCTAACAGTTGATTAAAAATTTACAAGTTGGTGGTGTAGCTTTAAATAGAACTCATAGCACCCGGCATATTTCGAAACGAGTACTAAATAGTTGATAAATTGTACTATATTTCCGGATTTGGTTGATGTAGCTTCCAGTCGCTTGAAAAGTGACGTTTTCCCGAAGCTCATTTTCTTCGATTTGAAAAGAATACCGCCTTTTCCTTCCTGTGTCTTTTTCTCTTGAGATAAGTTTGTTGAAATAACTTTGTTAAATAATGTAAGTAATCATTCTAGAACACTTCACACTAAAATATGTTTTGATATAATAATGATAATCAGTTTGTATATATGAGTCCATCAACATTTTACTTATAACACAAAAATAAAGTTTTGTGTCGGAGTTCTTCGGCAACTTGTTATTGCTCCCGTCCAGTCTGTAATCCAGAGAATGCACCTTTTGTGAAATTCACCCCTAGGGTGCAATAGCTAGCAGCCTTTGTTCCTTCTGAATATATCGTTGGTCCCAAATAAAAGCATACCGTTGGGTAGGTATACCCTATTTCTCGTTAATAGTTGAGTAGCCGACGCCATTTCGTAACCTTAATACTTATTTTTGGGTGTGATGAGCCACCGTTATTATAGACCAGTCGTAAGATGCCTGAAAACCCTGGTGTGCCGACTTATACCAGTAAAACTGGAATAAAACGATGAACATTCGCTAGCTTGATTATGAGAAGACAAATGAAATCGCGGTCTACTTTCCAAATATCCCGCGATACTTGCGTGAACCACTACCGTCGGTTTTCTTGTTAGGTTACCTTTTCATGAAAAGAAATTTCCAGTATTGCACACGAGCGTGAAATGAATATAACAACATAATCATTCAAATTTACGAAATCACTGTCCGCAAGCAGTTTTATTCGTTAAATATTCAACTTACTATTCACACAAAACAAATTTTCGACTTATTATATTCACACAAAACAAAAATAATATAATGTTTTGTTGAAATGCAATTCACTGGAATAAATAATAGTTACACATTTCACATGAAAGTATGGAAATTCACCATTAGAACCTGTCAATCTAACATCTGCCCAAGCATGCGAATTTATCTGCGCAATTGTATTTGTGTTTCTTAAATAATAATTTTGTCGCTTATTTTGAGTGAAATTGCTTTTCAGGTTTGTAAAAACTGCAATTTTTCTCAACAGAAAATTAGAATATTTTGAATGTTCTAACTACAATGAAAATATTTCACTATTTGAACATATAAAACGAATGGTAAAATAATGAAAACCTATTCAAGCTCGATGATAAGCAAAATTGATAAATTCAGTAGGTGATTTGTTTACTTTATCACGGACTTTCACAACTTGTACTATGGAAGATTCAAAGAAAGGGTGTAACAACGCACCCAGTTGATTGAACCGATTTGAAAAATTTTTTGTCATAATATAGACTATTTTCAATTTGAGCATGGCGAGTTTAGAAATAAAATCTAAGTTTCCAATTGGTTTCAAAGTATGTTACAGGTTCTAAGTGGTAAATCACTTTCGGTACTAGATTAGATATAAATGAACTATTGTGTTCATCTGTCAGGATTTTGTCTACACACAAAAACGGATCATGGTCAATAATATAGTCAATAATATTGCACTACGAAAATTTAGATTCTGCCACAACTTTTCTGACCCTCAATTTTGAAAAATTACACAATTTGTGTGGTGTTATTTTTCCAAATAATTTCTTTCACTTCGAGTATAAAAAAGGTAACTCCGTAGAATTAAATTACCGACTATGTAATAATCACTATGTCCCAGGAATACGACATGAGAACGAGGCGCCATCTCTGGATCCGATTATAGAAGCAGACCACGATTTAATTTGTTTTGTCGTCAAAATAATCTAAACAAAATCTAATCAGACGACACACCAGGGTTGTTAGACATATCAATCAGTCGACATTTTTTTTCTTTAATGAGTGAACAGTAAATAATACAGACATGCAAGTAAAGTTGCGCCGTATAGTAACAAACCCTTTGCATAATGGGTTGTTAGTAATAGATAGTATATATGAACTGAAAATAAAATGCAAAAGAATAGAAATGTTGTTGATTAATATTGTTTAAGTTGAATTGACACAAATGCGAATAATTTTCTGGGTCATTTTTTTTTGTTCGAGTGCATTAGTAAAGCTGAACGTTCGTGATTGTTTAAATTGTTTAAAATTGTTTTTTCCGTTAACCAGCAGTCATCCCCCTACGAACGACAGCCCTCAGAAGTCGAAACTTGTGCGAGATAAGGATTAATGAGATCTTACCTTTTAACGTGCATTTACTATTTTCGTATTTCCTACAACTATAACATAATAATTCGTATTAATAATTTTTTTCTCCGAATGACATTAAAAGCGGCCTTTTAATGACACTTGGCAGGCTTAGAAGTTGTACTTTTAATGCCTAGGCAAAAAAAGTTCGTTGCTAGGCAACCTTCCAAGTAATAATTTAAATCGAACTGGTTATTAAAATTGACAATGACAAAGTAAACAGTAAACAAACGAATTCAACAAACGTCATCAGCGGTAAACATAGTAACGCAGGGCCCAGTTACCTTTGATGAAATAATTTAGTTATTTGGATATTGATAATGAAACGCAATTTAAATGTGAAAAAGTCGATTTTGCGTGGAATTGGAACAAATTTGAAGAAAAAATATGTTTCACACGGCAGAAAAGCAGATTTAATGCCTTGGCTGGTTTCATAGCCGCGGCATTTCCTATATCTTGTGCTCTTATGCCTAGTAAAACAAATAACTATTTTTCAATACCTATATTTTTGATTAATTTTTTTGATTCATTTTCTTCAATTTCAATTGACAACTCGTGAACGTGGATTAATTTATAAAATATTTAATTTTTTTTTGTTCTGGTTTCCAAGAAAAGGAATGATAGCCCAGGGGTAGTAGGTATATAGGAGAATTGGTGATATTCTTGAATTTCTGCATCCTGTAGCCCCAAGCGAATCCTGGAAATGAAGAAAGATTATCACCTTTTTACTATCGCTTTGTATTTAACGATTAATAAAATCACCAAGAAGTTTAAGTGAAGTGAAAACATCTAACGCCAGTCGTCGCTTTATTTACTTATTTAGTTATTTATTTGCTTTATTTACTTCATTTTTCTAATTCACCTGCTATAATCTATCTTCTACCTACTTTGTTTTGGATTCCATGACACATATTCTTGAAAAGCTCGTATTGGGAAATTTGCATACCTCTGGCCATAAGGTACTGCTGAATCTCGATCTGTTTAAGGATTTCCACTATTGGCCTTGGGCTTGTCTAGATGATCCACTTCAATTGGGTCTTTAGGACTGCGTTGAATTCAGTACACTTTGTCGACTGTATTTGGCCATTTCTGTGTCTGCTTTGCATTGGAATTTTTCCTTTTTCTTAGATTCCATGTGCTCATTTTTTTGTTCTGGTTTCCAAAAAAAGGAATGATAGCCCAGGGGTAGTAGGTATATAGGAGAATTGGTGATATTCTTGAATTTCTGCATCCTGTAGATTATCACCTTTTTACTATCGCTTTGTATTTAACGATTAATAAAATCGCTAAGAAGTTTAAGTGAAGTGAAAACATCTAACGCCAGTCGTCGCTTTATTTACTTATTCATTTATTTATTTGGTTTATTTACTTCATTTTTCTAATTCACCTGCTATAATCTATCTTCTACCTACTTTGTTTTGGATTCCATGACAAATATTCTTGAAAAGAGAAAAACCTCGAGTTGGTCGAAATAATATTTATTACAAAGGACCCCGCACCGCATCAATGGGAAATTGGCTTTCATCTATCATGGTACTGATCAAATGTCTCCATTGCACTTACGTTCTTAATTCAATAGGTTCGATTTTACAGGGTACTGAAGTTCACTTTTTGATATTTTTATAGTGAATCCGGGTCGGCTTATCGAACAAACGGTGCGTAGTTGTTTTGGGTGATATATTCGACATTGAATTTAGGACGTTGTTGCAATGGAGACATTTGATCAGCATCGTGAGGTCTATAACATATAAAATCAAGCAAATTCACCGAATGCCAATTTTCCATTGATGCGGTGCGGGGTCCTTTCATTTAACTTGCAAAACGAACGCTCCTTTGCGTTCTCATATGTGTGTGATTGATACCAATTAGGCCATTGCGTAATTATTATTGTATTTATTGATATGATTAAATTTACCGAAGTGATATATCTGTATATTTTCGTTACCATTCGTATGGGGGGGCGTAGCTCAGATGGTAGAGCGCTCGCTTAGCATGCGAGAGGTACCGGGATCGATGCCCGGCGCCTCCATTTTTTTTTTTCTTTTCATATCAAGTTGGAGGACGGTACCTGCTTGTTCGCAGTATACCGGGTGACAATGAGACTAAGGCCATGCCCTTATCACCTTTACTCACCAACCTATTTGATGAAATTCGGTCATAATACATTCGATTTTTCAAATAGAATATTTGATGTTTGTTGTATTCTACTTCTCCGGCTCAAATTGCATACGACAGTGTTGCAAAATTTCATTTTACAATACAAAAATATATATATTTTTTTTTGTGCACAGGTGGCTTTGATCGGGTTAAGATCTATTCTGATTGATATTAGCAACTCATAGTAATGGTCATTTCATCGATAAGATCAATAAGTGACCCTACAACAGGAACTGATATTTTATGAACGCATTTTCCACGAAAAAATCATTTTTTTGAAATGGTACCTACCGAGGGCCATCTTGTCGTTCGATAGAGAATTCAATTAATCAACGGTATACAATCACAAAAGAAATGGAGATTTTATTAATTTTATACTGTGAAATGAAAATTTGGTAACACATTCGTATGCAGTTTGAGCTGTAGAATCCAAAAAACATCAAACATACAGGGTATTTCATTTGAAAAATTGAAGTTGGTGGTTATTCTGGCGAAGCCTGAAGTCGACCGTTTTGTTTTCATATGTTTGTCAATCCGAAATTTTGTCTCATCTATTTACCAAATTTCATCTAAATCGGTTGATGAGTAAAGGAACTATTGGCATAGCCGTTATCACCCGGTATATTGCTACAAGTGAGCGATTCTCACAGCTCGTATTGGGAAATTTGCATACCTCAGGCCATAAGGTACTGCTGGATCTCGATCTGTTTAAGGATTTCCACTATTGGCCTTGGGCTTGTCTAGATGATCAACTTCAATTGTGGCTTTAGGACTGCGTTGAATTCAGTACACTTTGTCGACTGTATTTGGCCATTTCTGTGTCTGCTTTGCATTGGAATTTTTCCTTTTTATCGCTTTGCTGGTTAGAGAAGTGAAAACCTCAGGTCACTTGTTGAAGTCGATGGCAACTATGATGCATTTTATCTTTGGATCTTGTTCTTGGTTCTTGGCTGGTTGCAAAATCTGAACATCAGTGACATCGTGATCTCATTCACCTTTCGCTATACTCTGTTTTCAAAACCTGCTTCATTCCCTT
This sequence comes from Chrysolina americana, assembly GCA_958502065.1. Taxonomy (NCBI): domain Eukaryota; kingdom Metazoa; phylum Arthropoda; class Insecta; order Coleoptera; family Chrysomelidae; genus Chrysolina; species Chrysolina americana. Next base: position 12,978,538 of record OY293417.1, on the reverse strand, counting down.
CCTAGACACTACCAATTTGATATCAATCATTTTTCCGTCAGCACTCTTTCATCTTTTTTGGCAATCAGTAAACTTAACCGGTTTATTTGCGATCCCTATATTCGACACACTTATCAATATTGTCCAGCCGATCTGCTTCAAGTCCGATGGCAGTTTAAGTCCAAAATTATTAACTTAACAGAAATGAACCTTTCAAGCAGCTTCACTCCTTTACAATGATCACTGTCACCGTCGTCGTCTGTAGCTGGTCCTGTTTTCATAGTTTTTCTTTACATCTTTCGCTTATACGAAAAAATCCTGTCTTAGTCCTATTTCCTTTCATCTCTTTTCTCCTACTCTTGCCAAATTTTCTGCTTCCAGTACTGTCCTTACTTACTTTCTCTTCTTCTATCTACTGTCTTCTGTTCTTGTTGAATTTTCAATAGCCTGTCCGGTTCCTGTTTTTCTTCACTGGTTTCGTTCTTTTGATCTGTATAAGCCTGTCTAATAGTCAGTATTATGCCTGTTGGTGATGTTGCCGCTCCTTCATTTTGACCTGGAGAATTTTAGGATGAAGGAAGCTTCTGGGAGTTAAATCACGTTGCCATGCTCTTGTTTCATACCAGTTTTTCCTTCATCTGAAAAAAATGTAATAAAATTAAAAAACTTCGACGGCTCGGAGACTATATCTGCTGCCGTTATAAAAACATTTATTTGCAATTATTTGAAACGTACCTATCATTTGGGAGTTCAAGACCTACATTATATCTTAAATCGGTAGACTTGTGTGGTCATATTCTTTCAAAGCAATATTATCTAAAGTCTCAGATATAGAATTGATCGAAAGTGTCAGAAATACCTCACTATGTTTCTTGTAGATGCTACCTCATACTGAATGTCACCAGGTATATTGAATTTGTCTATACACCACCTTTTTAAATTGAAATCACTCCGATCGTCGATGTCAAATCCTTTCGACTTTCGCGCTTATTGATGGATGTTTGGCATCCAACTTTCATCTAAATGCAAAATAGTTCATTTTTTGTTAAATCCCACCCACCCACTGGCTTCCTTTTCGCACTTTCCTCTTTGTAATAAAAACACGAGAGATAAATGGATTTTCCACGACTAGCGAGAATTTTTCCAAGAACTTTTGTTCTATTGAAAAAACTGCTCCAGGCGAAATAGTCGGTCTGATTGTAATCTTGATATTAGTTAAGTTTAATAGGAAACCGAAATATAATACTCCGATAGATCTATCAGGACAAGAGACGTAAGTTTGATGCAAAACTTGCATGAACAGATTAAATCACATTTTCAGTAGTATGGGTTGCAGAGTAGCAAACAATCAACAGTATTCAAATTCTGTTACAGTTCAAGTTACAAACGTAGGATTACATTTTATTCTTATGCGGTATAACATTCAAGCGTTGCGTATTTCAAGGTTATGTATAAAGGGTTAGCCATTATCTTGAAATAAGCTCAACACAACACTTACTATTTTGAAAGGCGCTTCAAAATATAACTGTGGCATCGAAACTTTGAATTTTCCTAGCAGTGATTCGAGTGTATGTCTACAGGGTTGTGTATAAGTTTGAATGAGTAAAATATAAGACCATGTACGACTATTAGAGCATAGAAACTGACAAACAAGAGGAATAAGAGGGAATGCTATTTCAATAGAGAACAGAATGTATACTGTGGAATCAGTATAAAAAGGAGGGGAAAGGTTATCAATGAGTTAGACCAAAAAAGCACAAGTTTTCGCTCCTAGTTATCAGTCGCAAACGAAGTATGCTAGTTCAAAACCGTCCACATGATCCAGAGTGTACACGTTTCTTTACCAGTTTAAATAATACATCACAAAATAATCGTACCATAGCGTTCAAAGAGATGGTACTTCTACATATCGTGGCATTCACTGTGATCCTGTTTGTCCATCTATCATTATGATATGTGTATTATGCTCAGTTACATTTTAATGGTCATATTATTTCAACTGCATTGATTACCTTGATTTTGTAGTAAAAATGCACTGAACTAATTTTGCTAATTTATTTAAAACACTACTTAAACAATTATTCAAGTAACTATTTCAAATTTATCTTCACTGTCACTGTGGAACTGTATCTGCGATTTTCTGTGACTATCCATCTGCCCTCTGCCGCCGATCGTCTTATATACCCACAAGCAGATTCTATTTACAGTTCTCGATCAATCAATGTTTGTAGATCTGTGTAATAGGAACATGGAATTTTTTTCAAACTTCATATTCTACTATTTTACCGCTACTACATTTAATACATTTATTGCATTGTATATATTTACTAATGTAAGCTTATCAATGATTCTTATTGTTATACAATTCAAGATACTACATCTCTGTGATAAATAATGTCATATTAGCAATGCTATATAAATAAATGAAAAAAAGATGGCTCTAGAGCGTCGAAGGCATTTGATTTCGTTGCTCAGAAAGATCGCGTTTCTTCTACGCGTGACTCATGTGTTTGCGAGCGGAGACCTTGTTGACTTGTCGAGGGTGCATTATTAATGAGGTGATCAGGGCCGGCCTCGACATCGTTACATTATGTTAATCACTCATTAGGTAATAAAGTAATATAAAAGGAAGAACAGACAGGAATAAAAGTCACAAGGTAGGAGGCAGTGTTGCCAAAACTAGTCTGATTTAGTGTTATCCAATTCGTCTTGTTTTCGAGACGATATTTGGACCAAACTAGACAAGACTTTTATTGGTCTCAAGTCCCCTGCAGGACGCCTCGCATTTCGTGCAGCTGTAGGGTAATACAAGCATCCCTATTCGGGAATACGATAGAGGTGGAAGCCACGAGAGGCTGCCCTCAGAGGGTTATATCCCCACTTTGTTGAAACCTCGAGGTAGACAGCCTCCTTGTAGACCTTAATCGTGGAGAAGTATATGCCCAGGGCTACGCTGACTATATCGTAATAATGGTGCACGGAAAGTATATGGGGGTCTGTGTGGATCTGATGGAGTCAGCACTCACAGACGTACCTACAAACGTTTTGCATTGGGGAGTACCTCAAGGTCAACCCCCAAAAAAACACGATTGTCCCTTTCACCAGAAAAGAAACTGAAAGACTAACCGAGCTCTTCGAATCTTTAGTGAAAGTTTACAAATGTCAGAAGAGTCCAAATACTTGAGGCTGAACTTTGACTCGAAGCTTACCTGGAGCAAACATATGGGAAAAGTGCTGACAGAAGCAAGGTCATCATTAATGTTGGCCAGGCGGTCTTTTGGCAGAACATGTCGACCAGTACCCAAACAATCGATTTGGCTTTACACAGCGATTGTGAGACCTTCGATGACGTATGGGGCCCTGCTGTGGTGGTCAAAGGCAGAACAAGTTACAATCAGAGGGAAGCTGGCTAGTTCGCGAAGACTGGCCCCTTCTCGGAGTCAGTGTTGCAATTTCCAGCATCATAGCATGCAGAGGCGAGGATAAAAGCCCCCAGACTAAAGTGTATGGGCCAATGGAGGGGCTACAACTTGGGCCATCCCAACATAATGGAGGTCATAAGAATCGACGCATCCGAGATACCGTCGGACAGAAACTTACTCCTTTGATAAAACATCCACTACCATCTTCAGAACCAGCCTGTGATATCCCATTTGGAGACATTAGGCAGGACATGAATGAATGTGTCAAGAACCATCATCAATATTTCTGGGAAGACGCCACAGGCCATACTCACGGGAAAATGATGGTGATGGGGACAACTGACCGGCTATCAAGGCATTTTCTTGAACTGAGCCGGAACTAACTCCCTCATGAAGGTGATAAGACTAATAACAGGACACTGTCACCTGAGAAAACACTTTCGCATGTTGGGGATACACCAAGACTTCATTCTTTGCAAGTTCTGTGATGAGGAGGACGAAGTAGCCTCACACATATTATTTGAAAGCGAGGCCCTGGCTCGCATATATAATGATGGATATCTTCGGATACTGCAGTGCAGAAGATATCATCCCACAGGACAGCCTCGTGAGAAATCTCCAAGAGTTCATGAGAAATTCCGGAGTAGCCACGAGATAACCCTGACAGCCGGGAGCAGAAAGGTTCTACGCAGAACTACCTGAATTTCGGCCGATGCGCAGTGGAGTATTTGTGGCAAAATCCTGGTAAAAAATATTTTTCATGTGTTTTAAAGTTAAAAGGATATCTGTTGACTTTGGACTTATGGATACTTGATGAATATCTATAAATCATTCTTTATCATATATGTATACGGTGCATCAGCTCAAGTTTATGACATTAGGAAAACATTTTTAGTTTTTCTTCTAGGAAAAAGTCATTCTTCATAAATAATTCTGAATGATATAGAACGTTATTTTGAATGATCAAATCTTAAAATTTGTGACGTTGTATAGGAGTAGTATTAAAAAATATTAATTTTGTACAAGGAGGGCAAAGTGATTTTATTTGTGACAATATTGAGAACTGTTATCATGGAAAGTTGTTCAGAAGTGAAAATTACGTCCGAATCTGCAATGGTTCAAAGCGTTTATGTGCTTCTCAATGCACTTAATTTCTTCGTTCTTAATGTCTGTTGTTTCATGAACAAAACGGATGCGGATTCATCTGCAAAAATCTGGTGAAGGAAGTGGTGGGATTTTTGCATATAGTTCTCTCCCTTCCGTTAACACTAGCACTAGTTTAATAGGTATATAGGAGTTCTGAAATATATTGGCGTCACTATCACTTTGTTCTGGAGTTTTTGTTTGATTGTTTGAATTGAACTTTGACGTTATTTGCCGACCAATCGCCATTCTTCTTTAGGAACCTTCTCATCTTTGCAACTAGCTGAAATCCACTTTTTCTTCAAATAGATTTCAAAATGTCAGAGGGAACGAGTAAGTAATCTTCTGTCATCATCTGGGCTCCTCGTTATATCAGCCATTCAGTTTTCCATAAACTGGTACTTCTCATCAATAGTTTCTTCTGGAAATTCCTCAACCAATTTATACAAAGCTAGTCTTCTAAATACCCTTTTCATTTTCAGAAGTTAATAAACCTGTAATGTATCATTAAAAATATGTTTTTCACCTCTACAATTTGGCTATAAAAGTCGCTAAAACCAAGATCATTATTGAAGGAGTCAAATTTTGAGTTATATTTTAAGGCTTCATTTTATGGAGAAAGCTCGTTTCTTCACCTGATTTTTTTGGATCTTTTAACCTTCCACAGTTTATATATTACAGAATAATTCATTCACTGATTCTGCACTTTAGTCTATAAAAGATGAACTGTTATGAAGGAATATTTTTTAATCCTTACTGATAATAATAAATTCATTAAATTAAATACGATGTAATTCAATGTTATTATTATTACATAAAAAAACGTTAACTCTTTATTTGCTTCCATTTTCAAAACTTGTTATTTTTTTCTGAAAGGCTTAAGATATTGAGTTTCGTATTGTGACAAGATTTATCCTAAGTTATTGACTACTTTATAAAAAAGTCTGAATAAAATGGCAGTTATTTGTGGAACATTTTTTTCTTTGAAATAGACTCAATACTGTAACCATTACAATAATAATTGAAATTAGGCCCAATAAGCCCCGGAACACCTTCATAAAGCATCTGAGAAATCGAAATTAGGTACAGCAAAAAATGTTTTTCAAGCTTTCAATTTTTTTTCAATATCTTAAAAATAAAAGTATGCAAATTATTATACAATAAAAAAAACTCGCATTTTTTCCAACACGTAAACCTGAATCAGTTTCAAATCATCAATTTTCAAATAATTAATATTTAAACTAATACCAAATTTGCACGTCAACTTGCGATGACACCAATCTTCAACTGAAGCTTACAGCTTCTGGATGTTACATATATTTCTGAAAATGATATGATCCATGCAGTATTCATTCAGCAATAATAAAATATACGTTATACAATTGTTGAGCAATTTTCAAGTTTTACACTTTTGGCAAAGTTTTTGCCCCAAATACTCCTTTGTGCGATGGCCAGCCCCGCCGCATAATAATAATAATGATAATAATAGATGCCTATTCTTATATATTGTAGATTACAGCCTGCATGGGCATTATGGGAAACTTCTCGACAAATGAATCAAAATTCTCGGAAATGCAGTTCGGACAGTGAAGTCGGGTATTAATCGAAAGATCGGTAAGAATCTCCAACGGTTTTATGTTCATCACTTTCTAGAACACTATGGAGTCCTCACTTGTGCGTTTCGTATATTTTGAATCACGTATTCAAGTCCCCAATTCATCACTAACTGAACAAAATTAAATAAAACTGTACTGACTTGTTTTTCTGCACCAAATGACGATTAATGCGACCCACAATTCAGTGAAATTTCATCGTCTTCTTTGCTTAATTCTATTGTACTAATTGATACGGAATTTCCGTAGCAAGAACCCGGTTTTTTAATCTGTCCCTAACCTGATGAATCTCCGTTAAGTTCGAGGTGATTCCGACAAGGGAATCTCACGGTGCACGACACACAAAACGAAAAACGGAAACGAATTGGGATCCACGTCACGTTGATTCGATTAAAACGATATGAACGTCGAGGTCCTGTAGGATGGGCTTCTACTTCTTGTAGGTATCCCAGGTAAAGTACGGCGATTCCTTGTCTTGTATTTATATTTATCCATTGTCATGCTGAATTTTTACAACACCAGATCCTCATTCGCTTGAAAACTGGTCAAAATTTAATATAGTATATTTGTAGGAATATATTTCGAAGCGGTAGGATAAAAAATAATTACATGAAGAAGTAGATCATTTATAAAAATATCAACGGACCTAATATGGATCCCTGAGGAACTCCTTAGTCCATCGTATGGATGTCCGAACAATAGTCGTTTATCTTAACAGACATTTCTCTGAAACGAATGTATGATACTATCCACGGAAGAAGTTTCCGCGGAAACCCATTGGATATAGTTTGCTTCCGATAATGATTCGATCAAGTTTGGTGTGTTCCCCCTGGTCCCAAGAGTTGATAGTTTCTTGAAGAGATATTGATAATTTACACCAGCTCCATCTTAATGTCTATAGCCTGAGTAAATGGTATAGTGGCTGGTTCTATTGACTTTGTAGTTCGATATCAAATTTGGAAAAGGGATATAATCTTGTATTTTTCTAGAGAATTTTGTATAACTCATTCATTTACTGAAAGGTCCATAATTTGCGGCTGCTAGTGGATCATTCATATATTTTGGAATTATTTAATCTATCTTTAGGTCATCTGGAAACTGTGCTAGCTCAATAGATTTGTTTAAAAGAAAAGCGATAGATTCAGATAAGTAGCTCATTTTTGCAAAACTTTATTAATTTGATCGAAATTTCATTCATCACAGTTATATTTAATCAATAAGAAGCTGAGCTCTACGCCCTACCGTAATTTATTTTCTAAAGTTATAAAAGGTTCCTAGTTGATTGGAACGACTAAGTTATGCTTACTTTTTGGTTTGAATTTCTCAAACGCAGATGCAATGGGAATTGTAGATAGTAGAATTGGAGGTTATTCGGTATATGGCTCTGTAGTATAATCAGAAACCTTTGAACCATATACTGCATTCCCAAGCGAGTTATTGCCAATTTAGCTGTCGGTTGATTAATTTCGTACCTAGGGCAATAAAGCAATTAATATCTCCCTCGCCATTTATTACTTACCATTTGGATACTGTCTGATTGATTGATGTTTGCGGACTTTTACGGCAGGAAGGAGATGATTGGCATATTGTGTTGGGAAGTTCACTTACTGTTTGAATTATTGCATTATTTTGAAATCGTGATAACAATGAGAACTAGTAAAAAATGTTAAATAAAATAAATGTATAGTAAACAACATTTTTGAATACTTATACCTTTGCATGAGAGGGTGTGAAAATAGTTATTTTTGTACTTTGTTTTTTTAATGGCACATGAGAGTGTTAATAAGATTCCCCAGAAAAAATCCTAATCTTATTTCATCTGAATATTAGTGATCCATAGTGGCACAACCTGTATCACAAGAATCACGAAAGCCATATTGATATTCATATGGATATTTAATTTTTGTTAAATAATTAAGTAACCTATTCAGCATCATTTAATCATGATCTTTTATTTATTTATTTATTTATTTATTTATTTATTTATTTATTTATTTATTTATTTATTTATTTATTTATTTATTTATTTATTTATTTATTTATTTATTTATTTATTTATTTATTTATTTATTTATTTATTTATTTATTTATTTATTTATTTATTTATTTATTTATTTATTTATTTATTTATTTATTTATTTATTTATTTATTTATTTATTTATTTATTTATTTATTTATTTATTTATTTATTTATTTATTTATTTATTTATTTATTTATTTATTTATTTATTTATTTATTTATTTATTCATAATTGGTGGTATCACATAAATATTTCCACAGTCGAGATAGAGATAAAATTTTACATCTATATATAGCTAGGTATAAATCGACATACTTACAAACATACAGTGTGTCCATTAAGTAACCCCCCCCTGTTAACTTCTGAACGGATTGGAATTTTCGCATGATTTTTTTTTTGGAGGAACGGCAGTTCATACGCTACTTTCTGACGAGACAAAAAAAAATTCTCTCTTACAAAATGGCGGCCCGACGCCATTTTGAAATAATTTTTCAAATGGCATGGGGGGTTGAGTGATACCTCATTCGAAACGTCTTACAATTATCTATACGTCCCCAAAATTTCAAACAAAAATATAAGTACATCCAAAACAAAATGGCGGTACATAATGTTGGAGCTCTGCCAAATGAGGATCTTTTCGATTGCTAGTGAAATCATCAAATCTTTTTTGGTATCATTAAATGAAAGTTTTTTTGCTAAAAATGATAAAAGAGAGCCATTCTCGAATTAAATTTAGTGAGAAGGCAGGTGATTGTTTTATTAAATTTCAGCAAAATTAAGAAAACCATCCAGAATAAAGAATAATGTTTATTTTACATAAATATCTGAAAAATCAAGAAAGAAAATCAAAATAAATGTTCGAAATGTTCGCCATTGACTTCCTGGCACATGAAGAGACGATTCTTCTTACATTTCTAAACATTTCTGGTGTAAGATTCCTGCATACGTCTCTTATCCGTTCCTCCAATTCATTTATCGTTCCTGGAGCGGTACTTTACACTTGAGATTTGGGATATCCCCACAAGAAAAAATCCAAAGGGTTCAAAACAGGAGAGCGAGAGAGTTCTTACATTATGTACCGCCATTTTGTTTTGGAAGTAAATTATTGTTTGAAATTCTGGGGACGTATAGAGCATTGAAGACATTTCGAATGAGGTATCACTCGACCCCCCATGCCATTTGAAAAATTCTTTCAAAATGGCGTCGGGACGCCATTTTGAAAGATGGACAATTTTTTTCGTCAGAAAGTAGCTTATGAATTGCCATTCCTCCAAAAAAAATTTCATGCGAAAATTCCAATCCGTTCAAAAGTTAACAGGGGGGGGTTAATTTATGGACACAATAAAGGAGCTAATTTTGTTTTACCTAATCTTCGAAAATTGACTTCAATGTTATCATAGCCTGGTGCTTTTTTAACATTTAATCCATCCATGAGTTCTTCAATCTCATGAGAATTTGATAAATATATTCATTGAGTTTTTCACAGATATCCTTTAGATTCGAACTCGTAGTTTCATCAACATTAACATAATTCATTATGTTCACAACTTTCTCTGTTTTATTGTAAAGGAAGGAGTTTATTGGTTCCCGCATGGATTTAGGGGTCGTATTTGAAAATCAGATTTCATTGTAGTGAATGTGATTTTCACAAAGAACAATGTTTTTGAAAAAGTATTTATCTCTCAGTTTAATTAATGAAGCTCTTATTTTGTTGAACCAAGGTTTCGATGATTTTCTTGATTTTATACTATGTATCGAGGAATTCTCTTGGAATATTTCAACAATTTTGTCATAGAACTAATTAGGATCATTGTCAATTCAAGTCCACAATCACTCATTTCTATCAATTTCTCTTTCACTGATTTAGTATCCAGCTCACTGAATGTTTTATAGAGGTTCCCTTATCTGCTTTTTTCAACATATTCAGCAATAATCAATTTGTGAACACTTGTAGAAAAAATCAAAATGATGATACTCTCAAATACATTTGTTTTGTAGGAATATTTTGATTATCGAAATGTGAATTAGGAGAAATCTATATTACTGGATAATTAATTATTGGAACAAGTATAAAAAAACTGTTAAACAAAAAAAGTAATCAAAGACATCCAATTCAATTTAAGGATTCATTGCCGTTTCACTGTGACAGAAAGTAAAATTCTATGCAAATACTGGATGAATATGAATTTTTTGAGAAAAGGTGTCCCGGAAAAAGTTATACGCAAAAAAAAACAAGTTCAGGTACTGGACGGTATTGTTTATGAACTAGGTTCCCTATGGGATCGGTTCGGATTTCCTTGTTCTGCATCCTAACAAGTCTCTGGAACCGATTCTTGTACAGGTTCATCGCTGGCCGTACTTATAGCTTGTGTGGCTTGTATAAAAGCATTTTATTTTCGAGGCTCTGTCAGGTACGATGTTCTGGAAAGCAGATGGTATAATATACGCTTTACTGCCACGCCAGATCTCTAGATTGTCAGACGTGTCCTTTCCGTATAGTACCACCCTCACTTCTTCACTACAGAAGACTTCCAATGACGAAACAGCAAAACAAATGTTAAGGGAAGATTTTTTTATGATTCTTGTCTTGTAAGCAGACCGGATGCTGAATCTTTAACTAAACTCATCGATTTTTATTTCGAAGGAGAATTCTTTTGCGATTATTCGTAACTTTGTCACTTGAAGCCCTTCGGGGATGGGGTGGTTAGCACCAACCCTTAAATCTTAAATGGGATTAGGGGTCAAGTGATACTGCATCGTAAAAGTCATATAATTTTTTTTTTACTGTTTTCAAATGTGATGTAGTTGTTCACGAAAAATACATAAATAATAAGTCATTATTATATTTCTTATCAACCTTCAACTTGATATTTTTCCATATGTTTGCGTGAAAAAATTTATTTCTCTTGAGCATAGCTTTGAATTTTTGATGTGGTGATCTTACAAAAAGGGGATTATGAAAAAATGTACCTACTTTTTTACTAATTATCATAACAAGTGTTTTGCGTCCATTCAGTAATAGAGGTTTATTCTCAAAAAGGTTTCGGGCGTTCTAAAGCATTAAAGGTGTAATGTTCGGACATTCAACAATGATCCGTTGTTTTGTTGTTTTCTTTATTAAAATACTGACGACCCGCAAGCAAATAGCAAGGAGTTGCCGAATCCTTTTGAAATTTCAACTCATTCAACTGATTTTTACCAATGCACAAGCCTTCTAATAGACTTGCTATAAAATTGGAGGAAGCATCTGAACTTTTTTTATTGAGGTGGATCTACACCGCAGAGAAAAATTTTAAATGAATGGTTGATACATTTTCATAAAATTTACTGAATAAAAATCTGTTCAACGAAATGATCCAATAGATATCATTATTATCAGACTTCACTGCACTCGTCTAAGCATTCAATCGACAGGAAAATACGTTTTTGTGTCATAAATTCAGCTGTCTTTCGCTGGGGCTATTAATGTCCCTCGAACCTCAACATGACATGTAGCGAACTCTCCAGTAATCAATTGGAAGGATATAGAAGGGAGTTGATGTTCTATGACACTAAGCCGACAGAACTACACCATCGTCTGAGGATCCTTTGAAATCCTTATAAATAAGGGTAGTGGCGAACCTTCTATAAAACACGACCGACGCACAGCGAAGATGAGAGGGATTCTAATGTACAGAGTGGCCGTTCAAGTGGTGTCTCTAGAATAAAAAGACACTAGAGAGAGAGAGAGAGAGAGAGAGAGAGAGCAATTAAACATTATGAAAAATTAAGAACATTATGAAAAATGAGTTTCCATTATTGTGCAGCATTCTTATAAGGTTACTTTAGTACGTTATTCTTGCATATGTAGAAGACCATAACATGTAGAGAAAAACGTTGAAGAACAAACTTTTGTATGGACAGAAAAAACCCTTTTAAAAATATTTCCAAATGTACATGCTGTTTTATAAAAGCAAGACGAACTCGAGTGAAGTTTTTAACTCTATCACCATATGTAAAAGGGAAAAATGGTAGAATTCTTGGTTGATACAACATAATATAGACAACGTATAGTAAGATTTATTTTCCGTATTCTAAAGAGTCATATACGACTGGAGTTCCGAAGAGCCGTGTGGAGACTGTGAGAAGACATAAAACGCATAATATCGGTCGAACAAACAGAATTAACGTACGCAAAAATGAGCACAAAATATCAGTTAATAACAAGGTTGCCACGTCTTTTATTTGTTAACATGTTTAGCACAGCAACAAATTGAAGATAATATACAATCACAACTAAAGTTAATGCGAACTGGTTAGGGCGAGAAAACACAGATAAACGGAACCAGCCATCGCTACAAATTGTGAGCCGGAGGCGAGTGAATCAATCAGAGTGTAAGTAATTCAAAATTTCATCAAACAATTTAATGTCACCTCAAATGAAACTTTGCTGAAATGTAATGAGAATCATTACAGAAATTGCAAAATGGGGATATTTTTTCTTCAATGCACTTTGGTACACACTATGGTATGGTCCGTATATGTTTGGTAATTTGGCGTTTTGTAAGTACCAAATTCCTGAAAAATTGATGCTTTATTTCTTACCATAGCTACAGTATTTCTGCCTCGAATGTTTTGGGAACCTCTTGTCATTTGTCTCTTCAATACCACTGTCAATTAATAATATTTCAACATGAAATTCGTAACAATCCCACAAGAAATCATTTTTATTTATGTATTCTGCGAAATAATTGTAGAAGAACAATTGATTTGTTGTTTTAAAAGGGATTGTTGAAATTTAACCAACAGTATAAAAAAATTTTACTTCGGTACTGGACTTCAAACATGTCACACATATTTATAACTTTTGTATAGATCACAGTGTTTTCCCCACAATATGGAAAAAATCGAATGTACTCCCTCTTCCTAAAATATCGAACCCCAGTATTATACCACAAAACCAGTCAGGTTTTCGTCAAGGACACAGCTGTACTACTGCTTTGGTAAAAGTAACAGATGACATTTATCACAACATTCGAAAGCTTTCGACAGGATTAATCATACTCTATTATTAGCTCTTCTTCATTACATAGGGATGTCACCAAATTTAATAAGTCTTACCAAAAGCTATTTACAAGATAGAACCCAATCAGTCCTCATCCCAAATAATGATATATCACAGCCACTTCATGTCACCTCAGGGGTGCCATAGGGATCCATTTTGGGACCACTGTTGTTTACTTTATATACTTCGCAGATTCATAAATATCTTTGACATGCAAATTCCCATTTTTATGCCGACGATACCCAGTTGTATATGTCATTTGATGAAAGTGATGTGGAAAATGCATGTTCTAGATTAAACAATGACCTGCAAACAATATCGACAATGTCACATAAGTATTGCCTGAGTATCAATCCTTCAAAATCCAAAGCTATGCTGTTTGGTAGAAAAATAACTCGTAATAGGGTACATAATCAAATTGGACTTCAAATTGAGAACGTGGATTTATCTCTCAGTGAATGCGAGAAGAATCTTGGAGTTTTGCTAGATACTGATATGAAATTCACCAAGCATGTTTCATCTGTAATCAAGAAAGCATTCTGCAGTTTGAAACTTATCTATAGTCGTAGGCATATACTCAGTAAACAATGCAAAATAAATCTTTGCGAATCTTTGGTCCTCTCTAAGCTCAATTATGGTGATTGCGTTTATGGGCCTGCCCTATTGAAATCTGACTGTCGGCGTATTCAGTTAATGCAGAACGCTTGCATTAGGTTAATTTGTGGGTTAAGGAAGGGGAAGCACATTTCACAGGCTTTTTCAGAAGTACGGTGGTTAAGGATGGCGGAAAGGAGATTACTTCATCAATGTGTTTTTTACCATAAAATAATAACTGCCGCCAAAAAATTTCCTCATCTCTTTAATAAATTGAGTATATACGTAGGAAAGATTCTCTATCTTTGCCTAAACATAAATCTACGGCATTCAGATCTTCTTTCTCATTCCATATAGCAAAAATTTATAACTCCATTCCTGCGAATATGAAACATTTATCAGTAGGTAAATTTAAGAAAGGAATAAATGACAAACTTTTGACTGAAAATGTTGGATTATGAATATGAATATACAGTAGACTATGGCTTATTTCTATAAATTTGGTAGCTTATTCTTCTATCATCTTTGTATGATAGATCTAATAGGGATTTATTATATTTTTCTTATATTATTTTTTTTCCTTTTTAATTATTCATTTATGTTTTTCTTTTTCATTATATTGATCTGGTGTCACATAATACATTTCGTTTCAGAAGGTTGAGTGTAAGAGCACCGCTTCTTGACTTTGCGAACTCTGCCTTTTGCAACGATAGTATTGCACGGGCATCTATATACATATTATTATTTTAAAGATTATTTATTATACTCATGTTCATTGGTATCTCACCCTACTTTATCTATCTGTTGCAATAAAATCATTTATTATTATTATTATTATTAACTGAAGGGACACTCAAAACAGTCGTTGACAGGAATTAAACTAATATTGGGCAACTGTGTTTGTTTGTATATTAGGATACTTATTTGACATTGATGAATGATGGAATTGAGTACCAACAATTTTTATAATGCGACAATTATGTAACATAGGGAAATGCTTTCGTACGACATGGAATAAAAGAAAGTTGTGCGTTGCTGAATCTTTTTCGAAGATCGCAAAACCACCAAACTTATCCTATTTGTTATTTTACTTTTTGCCATGACTGTCGATAGTTTCTTCACTTTTCACGTACAATGCATATGTAGTCATACATACAATAGCTAGCGGTAGAGTACACTACTAAAGTGGGCAATATTCTTAAGTAGCGATAGCCGATCCTGTGAAAGCGAACTTATTCCTAGAGTATTTAAAATTGTCTTAAAATTGTTTTTTTTTGTTAACCAGCTGTTGACCCCCTACGAAAGACAGCCCTCAAAAGTCAAAACTTGTTGTGCGAGCCAAGGATTAATCAGGTTTTACACTGGGAGAATTTTTTCCGCTCTCACTAGCGGCAATTTAATTACCGCCCATTTTATCGAGAATTTACCTTCGAGTGGAATTTTGAATTTCATGTGTTATATCACCTTGGAAAATTACTCTGAAAAACTCTGTGCACTTTTTCGGTGTATTTTTACGTTCTGATATAATTTTACGATGGAACTTTACATTGTATTATTACCCAACAACAAAAATTTGCACTGGAAATATGCAGTGTACTTTCACATTCTATTCGAGTTTTCAACGAAATTTTACGTTGTAATATTACAGTTGGATTTTCTAACGTGAAAAATCCACTCCATTGTAAATTTGCTATGGAATTTCATAATGTGATAATAAATTTTTTCATTGTAAAGGTACATTTTGTATTCATTCAATACATTGGCATCGTCGATGTATCTATCCATTAATTTGAGGAAATTGTCTCCACCAAAACATTTCATTAATATACTCGATTCTGCTAAAAAGTAAGCATCGTCAGTAGCGATAACCGTGGCTTGATGAGTTTGATATGAAGTGTTTTAATGAAGTGGAGATATATTGCTCAAATTTTTGAAGACACCAACGTTTCCAAAATCTCCAACACTTTTCCAATCACTTCTATACCTTTATTTACCAGTCCATCTGCATGGCAGTCAGTTTGATTGAACCCGTGTTGCCTGGGTGAGAGACGAATGGTCTAGCACAAAAAAATTATGTGTTGTTTTCAGTAGTAATACTGAAATTGTATAATTCATAAATTTAACACATCCTGTCCTGGTCTTCGTTATCTTTGATTACATCGGTAAGTATATTATATATAGTTCCTTTGATAATTGGAAATAAAAACACAATTTCAATCATAAACTGAATATTTAATTCCAATATTGCAAAAAACTGAAAATATGTACAATTTTAATCATAAAATGAATATTCGATTACTTACAATATTGCAAAAAAATGAAAACATGTAGCTACGAATGATACATTATTACAAAACTTATGAAGTTGTTTTTGGACATGTGTTTCCCACAGAACACTTCATGATTTCAATGTTTTGTTCATTTATTTCATCAGACAATTAGATATTATAATGAAGAATCATGAATGCAATCCCGTGAATATCTATAATAATTTTAATAAAGTTCACTCACCTTTTGTTGACAATGCAATGCATAAAATACACCTATTACTTGCTTTTCCTTCAATGAACTGCAACGGCACAAACAAGAATGAACAGGAACATGTAGAAGCTGACTTTATTCACCCTGTGGTTGCGTAATTTTGCAACCAACGCAGAAATTCACGTAAAGACGGATGAACATTTCATTTGCAGGTGAAAGTTCTCCCATATGAAGGATATTTGCATATCTTTTTTCAGTATATGAAAGGAAAATTTACTCGCCAAAGAGAAATCATTTCAATGGCGTAAGACACCTCTAGTAGTTTGAAAATACAACGATAGAAGTAATATTCCTATGAATATGAAATGATGTTCCACTCTAAGAATAGAAAATACATTGGAAGTTTACAACAATTTTCTCAGTGTACCTTTCAACGTGTGATTCCTAGCACGAAACCAGTCTAGGAATCAGCTGGACCAGATGGGAATCAAACCCACGCCCTTGTGATTGAGACGCAAGTGCTCTATATACCATCACGACCACTACGACCCATGGAACACATTCCAGACTACCGCCAACTCCACCACGAAGCAGGAGACAGTTTTTAGCGAAACCTGAGAGTTTAGAGAAGCCCCGAGGGCCCGAATACCAGGACCTTCTCGATGCTAATGACCAGATTCGAAGAAGTACAGGAAACCATGAAGAGAATCTCTAGAATAAGGCACCGAAAGTTGATGAGTTTGTTGCAGTTTTAATCAGAAATCTGCCAAGAAAGTATCTCGAACAGCTAGTATATTATGTAATCAACGGCAACATAGCCAAGGTTGTAGATAGAATATACTACTGAAAATATTTGTGAGTCTGGAAGAGAGGCTCAAACTCATCCCCGCGGAGCAGTTCGGGTTCCGAAAGAAGCACTCAACTACCTCCCAGGTAACCTGGATTATTCACGAGGTAAGAGATGGCTTCCAACAAGGTCATTATACAGTAATGGTCCTGCTGGACATCCAGAAAGCCTTTGATACCGTCTGTATAGAGGGATCAGTCATGAAGATGCTAGGCGCAGGCATGCCGCAGTGCATGGTAAAAATCTTAGATTCATATCTAGTCAATAGAACTTTCAAGGCTAGAGTTAACAATCCCAACAGCAGCAGTCGAACTTGCTAGAACCGGTTCCGCAATGATGTTTTGTGGGCCAGAGCCTGTGCTAGGCATCGCAAGAGGCCAGACTTTGTGACCGGATCTATATAGCAAGTCAAGTACGGCATGCCTGCTAGGCAGAAACCGCCAAGCACTACGCCTCCTCATACCAACAGGGCTTGACAAGTTAGGCAGACACCTATCACTAATTGGTATAGAAGACTACCCCAATTGCCGAAAATGCGAAGATGACGAAGAAACTTCGTCTCACTTCCTCGGCGAGTGCGAAGCGTACGGAAGGTTGAGATTTGAAATCTTTGACGCTGAAAAACTCCAACAAGAGGAATTTACCGACCTGGAATGGACGGACATACTGACTTTCATGAAGAGGTCACGAAGGTTCGAGAAGTGAGCCTAGAAGGGAGAATGTAGATTTGTGGAAGACTGCCTGCTTGCCTGGCTGCGATATCGGCCTCCCTCAAATTACTGCTACTACTACTAACCACACCAACTCAACAGTAATGGTAGCCGCCGAAAGACTGCTACATGGATCGAGCATGTCCGCACATTTGTATTCCCTGTATATTTTATTTTGTTTTCTATCCGTCAACCGGCTGCACTCATGAGCAATCCTCAGAAGGGACTTGTGTTTTAAGGAAGATGATACCCTTACCTTTCAACCATGCATGTACAAAAGTTCAAACAATTTAAGATTGTCTAAGTACGTTGGTCACCCATCCAAGTCGTTCCACAGCGCGACAGCTGTGGAAATGTATTTGAAGACACTCGGCAAGCCATACCTAGCGAAGAACACAATATTGCTGAATTAAAAACAAAACTCATAAATTCACAAAGAAAAGAATGAATGCAGAGATCTTTGGGGAATTTAGGTTTAAGGTAATCAGATTGTCGAGTTCGACTCCGTGTGGTACCTGGGAGTACAGCTGGACAGATGGCCATCACTGATAAAGCAGGTCAACCTAGCAGTACAGCGAGCAGTCAAAAAGGACATATCTACTGATTGCGAGGTACTCTACGTTGGCAGTGAAGAACAAAATACTTCTATACAAACAGGTCCTCATGCCAACGATGAACTATGCCTGTCCAGTGTTTTGCAGCATCGCCAAGTATCAAATGGTACAACTGGAGAGGAAGCAAAACAAAGTACTCCGTATCGTCACGAATAGTGAAAGATACATTTGGCTGGTAGATTTGCGAGATCTAGCCGATACTCAATCAAGAGAAGAGTACACAAAAACCAATTTTGAAAAGTTCTTTATCCTTGTAAGTTAATTGACGAGAGATAGCAACAGTTCACCATGACAGGCCAAGAGACCATGGTGACTCATCTACCAGGCATTGAATATCTTCCATGAGCTCAACGAACCGTGTCTTAAACCCGTTTTTTTTTGTTGTTTTTTCGGAAAACTCTTAAGGAAAACCACCTTCATAACTAGTAGGAGGCGGTGAAGTTCACATCAACACTCAGGCTTAGCGCATGCGGCAGTGGATAACTTACATAACATGGTACGGCCCACTATTGAGCAGGTGTGAGCAGGTTTGCCCCGCCCTCTGAAATACTCAGACGAACAGGAGCAAACCATCACGGTATCCGGTGGCGAAGAGATATAGACCATTTTACACTGCATGCCTTTTTAAGGCTTGATTATTAACCCTTAAATATGAAAAATAGACCGCTGGCCGCCCCACGTGTTCACTTCATAAGGAAAAGCGCGAATTGCATGCCATCAATTGGTAGCGTTTTAATTTGTTTGAACATTACGTATATTACAACGACAGGCAGTATAATATCGCGGAAGAACACGAAAATTCTTCCCAAAAAGAAAAGCTCTTTTCCTTATGAAGTGCACACGTGCGGCGGCCAGGAACCTGTCTATTTTTCATAATTAAGGGTTGAATATCAAGCCTTACAAATGCATGCATGGTAAAATGGGAGAACGTCATCTGTCACCAGTTCCTGGTTTTACGGTGTTTTTATTTATTTATCTGTTGTGACGCCATACAGTTTTAAAACAACTTGATTATCACACCTTTTTGGCTTTTTGCCTCTTGCGACTGCCGTTACCCCAACAACGCAAAGCACCCTTGATCGAACTTTCACGTTCGTAAAATGACAATTCTCAAACTAAATTGCATACGGGTATAGACTGAATCAGGCACCCTTCTAGAAAAATGTAAATTCACCACTGAATAAATGAACTTCGGCTAGTGCGCACCTCAAGGCTCAGAGAATTGTTCCCAATGTTGATAAGTTACAAACGGTGTGATTTCGAACTAGTTTATGGTTCAAAAGTTTCGATTTCCAAGTCGAAAAAAACTCGTAAAAGTTATTTTCGAGATAATCTGATTCCGCTGTTGAATTCGTCTTGTTTGTTCCCTCCGGCGAGCATCACTGCATTTGTTGTGTAATTCGATTGCAATAACTTCGCGGCCGAGGAGGACGGAAAGGTTCTCTCGGGTCGTGGTCAAGTTACGGGAAAGTTTTAAGGGTCGTCGGCTCATTGTTTGGATTGGACTTGAATCTTGTTGTGAGTGGGATTCCAAGAGGATTTTGAGGGTATCACGAAATTTATTTTATATATGGAACTCATAGTTAACGGGACATTGTAGTACGAAGGGGATGTTTGCTAGGATGTTACAGGATGTAGGTACAGCGAGTTTAGTTATCAAGGCTCAAGAAAAACCACGTCCTTCAAAATAATAAAACTTGAGTATTTTCTTCATCACAATCACATGTCGAATTCACACATAAAGTTCACGACATATGGAAGTTTTTTTATTAATAGATATAATGGAAATTTGACTTTGCAGTTATGAGTAAAATAATTTCCTTTTTTCATGTCAATTTGACATTTTTTTCGAAAATTCTCAAAAAATCAGTTTTTTTTTGGAAATTTCGAAAAATGACAAATAAAAAAGTTGATCAGTTTCTAATTCTATACATTTGCTCCAAACTCTCTACTGTCACTTCGACTTTTTTCCATTTTTTTTTTATTTTTCGAATCTTTCGCTCTATCGATTCGAATGAAACATGAATGTTACGATGTTTTGTTGTAAATTTAGTTATAGTTATATTAGTTTAACGTTTTTTACACATCTAATGGTGGAAATAAAAAATATAAGATTTATGAAATTAATTCAAAAAACGAAAAATTATTTATGTTTAGTACAAATCGCTAGAACGAAAGTCTTTTGAATAGTTATGAAACTGTAGGTCATTGTTTAGTTTACAGAAAAGTATGATATTTCGGGTTTGTTTGTAACTGAATTATTGGTCAGAAGAATAATCTAACTGGATAAAAATATATTTAAAAAAGAAATACGAGTGCAAAAAGAATGAAGAGAAATTCGTTTATTCGATTACTGACGTATTAACGTCCATACATTGAAAATCCACATCAGTTTAACAATGAAATGAAAAAACTAGATGAACTTTGCAACAACAAAGACAAATTTCTGGTGATGCATTTTTTTTCCCACCCTTAATATCTTCCTTTCAGTAAATGATATAAAAAATCAAATTGAATATTTTTGGGCGAACTTACAAATTCAATTATGACGTGCCTAAACTGAGAATCATTATTGTATTGACTCTCCTTTTAATAGAAATGGTTAGAAGAGTATAGGTTTCAACCCTTGAATAACAGGAATGCAAGTATTTTTTCTAAACGTGTGTTTTTTTATTTGTTGATTGATTATTGTCCTTTTGCAAGAAAAATTTAAATTTTCTTTAAAGATATTTGAAGCATGGACTCTACTCACGCCTATCTTATAAACTGTTCAATTATAATTAAAGTACAACAAGGAAAATAGAATATCTCGTCATATGGCAGGATTCAATGAATGACCATGTTGAAGTAACATGATCAGACCTTGCTCTTCCATCCAACCATAAAAGTGTATAAACCGGGTTACCACGGGGTGAAGTACGCCCTCTAATTTTTCAATAGTTTTAATGATACAAACAAGTTTCAAATTTGGTACATCGATATATTACTCAATCACGCATATTTTGACTTCATTACTGAAAATTCACCACTTCCGGTATAACCGGAAGTGACCCCAAACTTTTTTTTCAAATGACACCCTGTACAATTTTTTTCATTATCCGGAAGAACACGCATTTTGTGATAACACTGTTCTTCAATATTGAAAATCGGTTAAAAATGGCGGAGATACAGTTGATTGTTCAATCGAACGAAGTTGGCTATGAACATCAAACTCAAATCATCACAACTGACGAACGGCGTCAACATTTACGAGAGGAAGGTTCGAGGTAAGATACAGCTGAAAATTGAGCTTCTCATGTAATTGCAGCAACCATATTTTTTAACAATTATCAAAAATTTACTCAAAAATATTATATTGCCATATGAGAAATGGCAGTTGTGAGCATTTCTTTATGGGTACTGAGTAAATTTTTGATAATTGTTGGAAAATATGGTTGCTGCAATTACATGATAAGCTCAATTTTCAGCTGTATCTTACCTCGAACCTTCCTCTCGTAAATGTTGACGCCGTTCGTCAGTTGTGATGATTTGAGTTTGATGTTCATTGCCAAGAGTTTTCGTTAATGGCGTATTTGAGTAATATATCGACGTACCAAATATGAAACCTGTATCTTTGAAAGTATAGAAAAATTGGGGGGTGTACCTCACCTCGTGGTCACACGGTATATTTGAAGAGATACATAATATACAAAATACAAGCTGATTATATATATTAAAGGAATATCAATTGAATCCTTCAAATCATGATGATAGTATACAGTTCGATTATTATATCTTTACCCATGCCTCATGAATTTATGATTGAAGAAATCACACACCCTCTATCGAACATCTCTTTCTAACAACCGCTATGAGCGAATCAAAGTTCTTTAACATTTGTCTTCTAAGCTAAGAATTATGGTATTGTGATGATCGATTATAACTCAAAACAGTGAAAAGAGATAGCCATAAAACCGACAGTCTTTTACATTTCAACTAAACTTGCCAAACATTGTATTGGCTAGCGTGTGTACCATCAATTGCGTCATTGTTTTCTGTCATTGGGGTACTGTTTGTCGCCAGTTTTACTTTGCTTTGCAGTCGAATATATTATAAAATAAAAACAGTTTTTTTCAAAGCTAAACGTCTCTTGGAATCATTACTTTCAAAGTAAGTACAATACAATATGTTTTATTCAAAAATAATCATCAAAATTTTTAACCTCACAATTGACATTTGTGACTATAATTCCGTACTACCGGGATATTAACACAACAATTATTCATAGTGTGGAAACCCTATTGAGAGAAAAAAACATTACCTAAATCTATAAATACAGCTCAAAAACATTCATAATATATTTTAATTATTTTTTAGATTATGTCTGGAACTATTCTACACTCACAAGCACAACAGTTAGTGTTGAAGTTGTGCCAGTTGTTTGAAAGGGAAAGAGTGAGTGGTGGACCTTTTTTACCACTTTCAATTAAAACCACAAAAGAAACGTCATAACTTTTCTTTACTGTATTTGCAGATGCACTTAAAATATCTCGAAAAACGGTGTACAAGATCAAAATAAGAAACGAAAATAAACCCATTCCATCAACTCCAGGAAAAAGTAGACGTCGTCTCAAAAAGAAAACAGCTGATTTACCTGAAGGACAGAAAATGGCAGTAAGAAATACTTTGTATGAAAAAAGTGAGTATGCCTCTTTATTACCTGGTGAGGGAAATGAAGATAATATTGATTGTTCATTCGATGGACGAGACACTGACTAGTGAGAAAAATTTCTGAACAAATGTAACCGCCTCATTTTCATCAATCACATCTTCATCAGGAAAGTCATTGGATTTATGTATATTAGTTGAAAAGTCAAACATTATTGTCACATCCAGTTTTCTTTTTACTTTGAAACTTCACTTTGTATGAATTTTGACATGTACTTATATTTATTTGAATTTTTTTCTTCCAAAAAAACATGTTACCCTTCAATTCTTGAACGATGAACTGAAAAATAAGGAGATTGTTTCGATGTTCAAATCATCTTTGAATGTTTTACTGAAAGAGCTGGGATTTAAATTTAAAAAGATGATAATCGAAGAGCTTTGATTGAAAATATTCATATTGTTTCACAAAGAGCATATTTTTCACGTAAATACCAAGAAAACCGAAAAAGTTTATATCCACGAGAAGTATTTTTTTTAGATGAAACATGGATTTATTCTAGAGGAAATAAAACCAAGTCTTGGCAGGATGATAATGTCAAAAGTGTACGCAAACCCGAAGGATTTATTCTTGTGCATGCTGGTTCTGCAATAAGGTTTGTTCCAGAAGCCAGTTTATTGTTTTGTTCGAAATCTTTGATTCTAGATTATCATGGAGAAATGAATAGTACAATGTTCACCAAGTGGATCACTTCACAGTTAATTCCCAGTTTGAAAGAGCCATCTTTGATAATAATGGACAATGCACCATACCACAGTGAAATTTTTAATATAAACAGCCTACCACTTCTTCAAGAAAATCGGAAATTGTTTGTTGGCTACAGGAAAATAATATTGATTTTGATGAGAAATTAACAAAACCAGAGTTATTGCAATTGGCTAAAATGAACCGAAAGGAAAACATATATATTATAGATGAACTGGTACGAGAACTTGGGCATGAAGTATTAAGATTACCACTTTATCACCCAGACTTTAATGCTATTGAATTAACTTAGGCTAATTGTAAGACATACTACAACAATCATATTGGCAGAGATGGATACAGTGATAAAAAAGTATTGGGTATGTGGAATGAAGCATTAGAGAAGTGCAACACTGAATCCTGGGCAAAATGTGTAAAACACACCGAATGAACGAGAAAAGCTCGTTTGTGATATGGTTATTGGATCCATTATTATAAACATTGGTGACAGTTCTGAATCAGAAAGTTATTAAATATATTAATTTTGTTTTTACTTTCATAAATGGTACAGTTCTACATGCTCGCATTACATTAATAAATGTATGAATACATTTTTTGTTAATCATGTGTTGAGTGTTTCATTACCAAATTCATTTCAACTGGTGTTTTTATTCCTTAGATATTCATTTATTTATCATTATACAGTGGGTCTTTGCTTTAGTCATGTGAGTATATGTTTATTGTACATGAGAACAATTTCTTGTTGACAAACACAGTTGAATTATGAAATATAATAATAAATTAATATCACAGCTACAAAATATTCAAAATTCTAAAGTACTAAAATACGAAAATATGTAGCCGACTTGGAGCAGTGCAGGCGTGTAGGTGTATACATAATGAATAATCATGGCTAAAAAAAGACATGTTACCAAATATTTAATGAAACATTAGAATGTGTTGTCATAAAACTCTGCCATGTTTAAATGGAAACTCATTTTTTGATATCCCCGTATGCAAAGGTTTTGAAAATATTGCACTCCAACCTAGTTTTTTGAACAACTTTTTTCGTTAACTATTACCTAGAGAACTTGCATTAATGTGGATAAAATTAGGATGTGATGGATTTGTGTCAAACGGCTGCAGAGGTATGGATAAAACAACTTCCTTATATGAGTGTGACTGAAATTAGAATACAGTAGGGAGGTCAAAAGTTTCTAGTAAAGTCACTGCCTCCATGTTTTATTATCCTATCAAACCTGGTGTCACTGGATTCGTAATAATTGGAAAACACCGTGTGCTAGGAATCGCACGTTAAAAGGTAACACCTCGTTAATCCCTGGCTCGCACAAGTCTCGACTACTGAGGGCTGTCGTTCGTAAGGGGACGACAGCTGGTTAACGGAAAAAACAATTTTAAAGATTAATTCCTTTTCGCCTTTTTTTAAATTTGGAGCTTTGAATATGCTCACTGAACGGCACTTTTTGACATATTTGGAAAATAAAGGAAAAAAAGGAAAAGAGAAAAGGAGGGTGTACCCATGAGTGTGTCACACGGTATTTATTCTGTGGGAACTAAAAAAACACTCTTATTTTCGGTGATTCGCCATTTCCATGAGTTTGAAAATGTTAATTCAGTAATTCATTATCCTATCTTATTACCTACACGTTGTAATTTTATCGGGATAGTAGCCACGGCATTCTACATTTAGACGTCATTTGGCTTAAACGTCTCGACTTACCTATTTCATATGCATAACTTGATGACGCACGGGTAAAGTTATAATAATCGAACTGTATATCATTCGAGGGGTAGGGTATAGATTGATAACAACAACAATAATAATAACAGTAATGGCATATATCGCATATATGATAGATAAGATGATTTTTTAGATACATTTATCAAATCCAGGGATGTTTGAAATTTTATTCATTTACAAGCTTTTCAGTCTTTTTTTTAAGTTAAAGTTAAAGTTCGTTGGGAAGCCGGTTGTATAACCAAGTACAGTGCCGAGGAGTTGTCAGCAGGTTTCTAAATCGTTGATTTAGGTAATAGATATCTGTCCGGAAGTTAATTTTATTGTAGAGATAAGCTGGTTTAGGGCCGGTTTTTCAATGTTCAGTTAAGAGTCTCAGTTATCGTAATTATTTTGTGGTATATAGTTACTGCGAGCTTGAAAAATACTTCAGGATTCCATATTCAGCCATCCTAGAGTGTTTAAATAGTAAGATATATGGTCCCGTCTACGCGTACCAATAATGAGCCGGAGGCAAGAGTTCTATAAGACTTGCAGTCAGTCTTCTTTTGTCTTTTTGTAGAAGGTAGGGACCATGAACTACATCAGCATAATTCTCAGGCGAATTATTCATTATGTGACAAGAGCTTCGCAGAGTATTACCTACTTTTTTGATTTCAGATTGAGTGAATTTAATACTGCGCGGTTTTAATACTGCGCGGTATCTTCGTTTCAAAATAAGCAAGACATGGGATGAAAATCTGAAAGAATGGTCTAACATCAGACGGAGATTTTTTGCACAGTCCTTCAATGTTTATTGCAAATTATCATTACTAATGCTTATATGATTCAAGCAGCATTGCTGATCTACCAAAGAGCATTACGAACGAACTGGTGGGATTGACTGAGAGACAGAACATTTTTGATAAGTTGAATAGAGATTCAAGATCTTCGTTGATTCTCTGACAAGCCATCGCTACCGAGTATTCATCAAATTGCATGTTTTTGCGTATCATCAACATAACTATGAATGTTTGTATACTGTAGGCAATTAGGAAACTGAAAAGTATATATCACGAAAAGTAGAAGCCCAATGATAAAGCCTTGTGGAACACCATTGAAGGTTTTCAGAAAATAAGACTGGGTCTAGTTAAGTGTTACACACTGTGAACGATCTAGTAAGTAATGTTTCATTAGTTCCACTGAATTAAGAAAAACTCCAAGATATTTGAGTATATCTAGGAGAAGTTTGTGGCCGATGGCTGATTGTATCGAATGCCTTTGAATAATCAATCAGTACCAGGATATGTTGAGATATACGAATGTGTGAATATCATCGATGGCTTTCAGCAGCGCGGTTGTGCAGCTCTGATCCTACCGAAAGGCTAACTGGCTAGAGGTCATTATATATTGATGTTGTTATGATAGTTACTCATTTGGAAATTTATACTCTCTTCAAAGGCTCTAGATAATGCAGAAAGTATGCTTGTAGGACGAAGATCATTAAAATTAATTGTATTCGCCACTTTTGCTAATTTGGATTTCTTTTATTAAATATAAATGTCGCTCTTCGTGTGCATTTTCTAATCTCTCCATAAATTTAAATCATTCCAGTTGTTCTTGAAGAATGTAAACCATTTTTACACTTTACACTTTTTAAAGTTATCACTAAACAGACCAACAATAAAACTGCATCAACAATACTACCTCATCGTTAAAATTCACTGAACAATTTTTTGCCCAAAATCAGAACCTTCTTACAGCACAATGATGACGTATTTGGTGGAAGAGTTCCCTAGCAATGAAACTCGACGGGTTTTAGCGATTTGAATATTTTTTCTACGACTTCGGTGATAAGAATGTGACAAGTTTTATCACACACTGTATAGTTGAAGTAAACGATATTGGGCATAATTGAAGTTGACGGCAATCTTGAAGGCCAAAACACATTCCTTGGAAATAAAGTACTGTATGAAGTAGTCGTCGAAATGAAACTGTCGAATTTGTGATTTTTTGCCGTTCTTATTGGATAGTTTCTACCACCAGTGTCTTATGATTCTCTGAAAAGTCATAAAATGTTATCCCACGTATTTCTTGTGGTTATTATCATCACATTAATGTTTAGTTCTGACACGGATCGCGATTTGAGAATTGTAATGTGAAATCCAAACCAGCTGCAAACTTACCAGCAACCCTAAGAAGTCTTCGAGAGACTTGTGCGACCTAGAAAAGACGTAACGTTCACCTTTTAACGTTTATAGCTATTCACCACGGGCTCTGGGATTCGAACCCACGCACCTACTGATGATTGGGTTGTGAAGCGAACGCTCTACCCACGCGGTGCTACCTCTGCATACTTGTTATTATCACATTTTCCATAAAAACATCAATAATAAATCCTATTGAATCGAAACTGAAATTCAGTATTGTTCAATTTGGTTTTATATTCGAACAACGCCACATTGGAACAAATAGATATTCCAAATATGATTTTAATTATTCATTCAATAATTTTCTACGTAATTTGTAGTGATTTTCGTTGTGTGCTGTCGACATCATTGAACATTGTTCGTCGAAACAATAATCTAACTGTTTCTCATTATCTTCAGTTTGTTATCACACTAGTAATGATGTATTGATCACAACAGTTTTACCGCTGATTTGTTAGGCAATATTTTTTTTTTGTTTGAATTAAATTGTTTGGACTTCCATTTTCTATCAACGAAGGAGAAACTATATCTCCATGTTTTCAAGTCACCACTATATACAACTATAAATTCTCTAACTTTCGAGATTTGTGTCATTACCATATCTGGGAATGAACAGACATTTGAATTAGTATCAGATTTAATTCAATGAATATCATTCAAACTGAAACAAAAAACATCCGGTATGGACCCAGCGACCCGACTTAAGAAACACTTTTGTAAAATACGTGAAGGACAAATTTTTCCTCTACCTGAGGCTAGTAAGATTAGCGTAATTGACCACTATTAAATTATTATGAACAACTATAACTTCTCGAACTTCTAAGATGTGTCTTTACCACATCGGGGGGATGAAATATTTGCTTATATATCAGATTCAATTCAACGTTCGTTATTCTCCTTAATTTCTCTCTGATGGGAATTAATTGAAACGATTGTAGATACCCAACAATCGAAACGTCGCGCGTCGTTACTTGAATTCTTGGAGATATACAATTTAAACATCTCAATTACTTGTCTTATTGCTTGTTGACCATACTTTACCGCTGTTCGTTCACCGCTCACTCGACTCACTCACGTGCTTTTATCTGAAGTTCGAATAATCTAGAATGCCGATGAACGTCTATATCCGCACGCCGATGTGTGTGGATCAGTTTCGCGTCGACTAGATGTATATCATTTCAAGAATACGCGGTCGTTGCACTCATAGGATGAAGGTCCATGCATCGATTTCTGGCTAAGCAAGGATTCTTCATTTTATTCTAGGTATAGAATAAATTGAAAATTCCCTACACTGACCAGAAAGAACGATTTTTTTCACCATTCGATCGGTAGCGAAGCGGTCAGATGCCGGCCTTAGAAACTTCCGCTCGCATTTGGCCAGGTTTGAATCCTGGGAGCTAAAAAAGATTTCTCAATTTCAAAGGAATCGACAGGCGAGCATATGCCTTGTGAGTTGTCTAGATCCTGACGTCTGGTGCTTGCTTGGAGGGCGCACCGACCACCTGGGGTGGTGCTGTAGGTTTTCCGGGTTCCAACAGCTGAAAAGTGAATACGCCACCTAAAATCAGTTAGTAATACTGCTGCTCCTATGGTGGCTCCTAAAATGCTAATCAGTATGATTATGTCAGAACTGACAAATACAATCTTTTTTATTGGATTATTCAATATGTCGCATTATTTTTAGGTGATATTTTGGATATTTATTGTTTTATGTATTGAGCTATATGTATATTCGATTACAAAATATACTTCTTGTCTGAATTTGTTATGCAGTTTGAAAAAACACACGCAGGGTGGATTATAAAAAAATATTCTTTTTCGCAATTTCTATCATCACTTTGCGTTTTTCTCACAGTTTTCATTAAATTCGAACAAGAAGTATTTTGAATCACCATTACAAAACTTTGAATTTGTCAATTTTGACACAATCAAACGATGATCATTTTAGTATAATACTTGGTTTCCTCAAATCAGTTATAAATAATGCTCGACTCACCCTATATCTAAAAATGATGGATTTATGAGTGAGCAATATAAGTCGTGCAAAACAAAAAATTAATTTGAAAACATTTCTCAAAAACTAGTAATGGGCAAACTCCATACTGGTTCTCGGTCACATTTTCACTAACAACTCGCTGTCACTGCTGTTTTCTTGTATTTATTGCAATAATCGCTAACAAAAATCAATTACATTTTTAAAATGGAAGTTGGCGAGTTGGTACTCTTTATTTCTGGAGGCGCATTCGCCAAATTAGAGATGAGCTAACAGATCTAAATCGGTTCTCTCCGGATCGAGACTTATAAAGTACAATACGACTTCGGATACGACATATTATTATGCTCCCCAGAATAGCTAGATTATAGATTGTAGGGGGGTAGTGCAGGCTCTGCAGCCTCACAAGCACCTCGACCTAAAAGGTCTTTTGTGCGTAACCCTTTGTCTATTCGAGGCCCGGGATTCTGAGACTTTATGCAAAGTTTATCAGTTTCCTGGGAGCTAAGTTCCTGATATCGGAGGGCGTTGAGAATGCCCCTTCCAAGAATTTAAGCCTCTTGCAGAAGATCGCTGGACATTCGCAAAGCAAATGTTCTGCACTTTCCGCGAAGTTCTCGCAGTAGCGGCAACTATCACTCACTTGCCCATCTTTTTGAGGTGATACCCCATAGGGCAGTGCCCAGTAAGTAGTCCTGTTACCAATTTCAAGTCTTTTTTGTCCAACTCGAGAAGCTGTTTAACTTTCCTTGCCGATAGGCTCACTAGCCTTTTCGCTTATCTTTATTCCAGTGAGATTTCATTTCATGGGTTCCCAGCGTCGGAACTCTTCCTTCAAGTGGGCTTTGGAGAGTCCACAGAAGGGTTCTGGGCCGGGAAATAATGTGTTTACCCCTTCTTTGGCAAGGCAGTCTGCTTCCTCGTTGCCTTCGATGCCCCTGTGAGCTGGCACCCACATCAGGGTTACCTGATTGTTTTCTGCCAGTTGTCTCAGGGTTTTTTTACAGTCAAAAGTCAGCTTAGACTCACAAGTGTGTGACTTGAGAGCTTTTAATGCTACTTGGCTATCTTAAGGTATGAAGATTTCTGCCCCTCGGGTGCCCCTTTCTAAAGGCATTCCTAGGCGCTATAGCATTAACTTCTGCTTGGAAGATGGTTAGGATCTTGCCAAGGGGTTTTGAGAGCCTGAAATTTGGCCCTGTAACGCCCACTCCAACCCCTTAATCCATCTTGGATCTATCTGTGTACCACACTGAGGCATCCGATGTCAATTGAGGGCCGTTCTCTGTGCAAACCTGGTGGTTGTTTATGACTACTTCAAACTGCACTTCGAAGTCATACCTGATATCTGTCGGTTTAGACATGGCTTCAAGGGAGATTTGTTTCAAAATCTTTAGATGTCCGATCAGATTTCCTAGAATAGCTAAGTGACAGATGTATTTGGCATAACGATTTTTCCTTAAGTATGATTGATTCACTCAGTGAGGTCAGTGATCACGTGATACTAATCAGCATCTACTCGCTCCGCTCTGATCTTAAAAAATCAAACGCACCTTATACGTACCTGAATTTAGATAGTATCATTTCGGTGATAATAATGATAATTAATAGGTGATGATTTTTTGGAATTATCATTTCACAATGACACATAATAAACACGATTGATAATATAGATACATTACATGATATTATTGTCAGTAGATCCACCAGAAAATTAATGGATACTCGAAATATTCGTCGATGGAATAAAAAAAACCTACCCCTTTAAAATATATTCTACTATTATGAATACCCTTCATATTTGGACGTAGGCAGTTGAATGGCTTCGAACCTATTAAAGAAGATGGCTTATTTAATTTTGTCACATCAAAATCATGTCCAGAGATGAATTTTATGAATTCGATCCAGCAATTGATATCCGATTTGCTATTTCACTTTCATTACCATGTTTAACCCGGAATGTACATACTCCATGAGTAAGTGTATTTTGTTGGTTACCTTCTCCTCTTTTTGTTCTGTCCAGTCCAGTGTTGGGTTGATTCGCCTATCAATACATATTCGAATTCATTTATAAAGGTTATCTCCAGACATATCCGAATTGAAGGACGTATTCTCAATACCATGCATGTTCTCTTTTGATATCAGTGACTGGCTATTATTTAACAATCTATCCTTATAATTTTTCAACACCAGGACTTCTAAGGGTTGCGATTTCTTCTACCAATTCTTTCATGTATTTCCCCAACTCAACCTGGACTGTTGATCAAAAATGTCAACTCCTCATTGATTCAGATCTTTTTCTCTGATAATTTTCAACTTAAAACACATTATCCTGGAAAATACTTGGTTCAATATTTCCATAACATGACTCTTGTTATTTGAAAGAATTAAATAAAATATACAGTGTGTCCCGCTTTTCATGAATACACCCTAGTATCTAAGTTATAATAATAATAGTAATAATAATAATGTCTTTACATAACAGAATAGTACTGGATGGAGCCTGTAAAGTCATCAGGAGTTCAGATCCCCGTCTCTGCTTGGTATGTGATCATGAAAAAGCAGGGATTGGAGCATTTCTTTTCATGGCAGCAACCCGTGCAGCGGAGTGTGACAGGCTCTTACAGCTACATAGGGATAAGCCAATGCATGGGGTCTTCTTCAAGAACATTGAAGACCTTGGCTTATCCAGAAACCTGACCTTCGCTTTTCTCAGGTCAAGTGGGCTGAAGTCGGAAACCGAGGGATTCATAATGGCCTGCCAGGATGGTGTCTTCAACACCCTCGTCTACCGTAGTCGCGTGATGGGTATAGAGGTCCCTGACACTAGATGCAGAGCGTGTCGTGGGGCAGCTGAGACCATAATGCATTTGCTGTCAGCTTATGCGGTCTCAGCCTATATCCACAGGCATAACGCGGGCCTACGAGTGTTGTACTACTATCTACGACACTCGTACGGAGTAGACGAGACACCGGTGTTGCCTTATGCTCCGGGGGATATTGACTCCGTTGTGGAGAATGAGAAGTGCCGAATCTTTTGGAACTACTCATTCCCCACCCTCAGGCAAATACAAGCCAATAAGACCGATGTAGTCCTCCTCGACCATCAAAGTAGGACGATTTTCGTCATTGGGTTTTCAGCTCCTGGCGAAACGAACATCGTCCGAAAAGAGGAGGGAAAACGGACAAAATATCGAGATATTCTCTTTGAACTCCGCAGGCTTTATCCAAACCATTCTGTCAAGATGGTGGTTCTGATAATAGGGGTCCTTGGTGGAATGATGAACACGCTGCTCTCAAATCTGAAAATCATACCGGCATGCCGTGATGCAGCAGAAAACCTAGCCGGAAGAATGCAGAAGGCCGTTATTCTTGGTTCACTCCGTTTACTCAGGGCACATGATTCTCGGACCCAGTAATCACTCACCCCACGGACGTGGGGAGTGTTTGCTGGGGCTAATGATACACCAGCTCGCCCTCCGGTAGTATCGGAGCTCCGGAGACAGGGACTGACTGGTACATTCCGTATGGAATAAAAAAATAATGTCTTTTATTTGCAGCTAATTGTCAGTTACATTCATATTCTATAATTTCATTTCATTCACATATAAGGTAGCTGCAAATGGAGCAAAATTCAGATCTACCACGTGGAGAACCACGCTGCAGTCTGCTCTTCCATTTAACTCCAAGAAAAAAGAAAAGCAACAGAACTGAATACATCGGAGAGAAAAGAAAAGAAGACCTTTACAGAAAAAATAATATAGTAATTCATATATTTATATGAGTAAAAGGCTACTGTGTTGAAAGGAGCCATAGACG
This sequence comes from Chrysolina americana, assembly GCA_958502065.1. NCBI lineage: Eukaryota > Metazoa > Arthropoda > Insecta > Coleoptera > Chrysomelidae > Chrysolina > Chrysolina americana. The sequence goes on along the minus strand of OY293417.1, from coordinate 12,944,920 downwards.
AGTATGCTTCTTGAAAAGTGGGAGGTTAACTTTTTTCAAATATATTAATAATGCGATTATCTTGATATTTTGGTGGTGATTATATGTTAGGTAATTTAAGTATTTTGGCATAGTGAACATTTTCATCGACCATTGGCGTACGATATTGGGGGTCGAAAAAAATTTTTTTTGGGGAAAAGGATATTAGGGCTCATTTTAGATAACTAATATTATCAGAATTTGAATCAGCATCTCCATAACTCCACAATTCATATTTTCGAAATCTCAAGAGCTGATTTGAACAGAAAAAAAATTAAATTCACTTTTTTCATGAATACACTCGAGTATCTGTTATTATAAATGCAATTTTCTTGAGATTTTGATAGTGATCATATTCATTCACCATTGGCGTGCGAAGTTGGGGGAAGAAAAAAGGCATTCTTTGGAGGATATTGAGGCTTATTTTAGACAACTTTTCTTATCAGATTCGAAATAAGCATCCCCAAAAACCCTTTTATTCATATTTTCAACATCTCACGGGCTGATTTGAGCAGAAAAAAAAGTTCAATCCCCTTTTGTAATACTTTATTTTTATTTTATGTGTTTTCAACATAACTACCTTCTGAATCAATACACTTTTAACAATTCTTCTCAAACGTATATTCACTTTTCTTGTTTGGGGAGTTATTTCCTGACACGCTTGCCTAATTGCATAGCAAAGTTCCTCTCTATTACGCGGCCGAGTAGCATACACTTCATTCTTCAAATGCCCCCACAGAAAAAAGTCACAAGGGGTAATATCTGGAGATCTAGGGGGCCATGGTTCTAAAGGAGAATTTCTGCCTATCCACTCCATAGAGAAAATAGCATTTAAAAAGTTCCGAACTATCAGAAAATTGTGTGCGGGGGCACCATCTAATTGAAAGATTAAGTTTTGTCTTTGTGCTAATGGCAATTCCATGAGAAAATCATAGAGATCATTTTGTAAAAAATTTAGAAAATTTTGTCCGGTCAGGCTATCCAGGAAATAAGGGCCAACAATCCGTTCGTTAAATATGCCAAACCGCACGTTAACTTTTTCACTGTATTGGTTTTTACAATGAATTACCCAATTCGGATTTTCAGCTGCACAAAACCTACAATTTTGATTGACTAGATACCACACCGTTTGTTGTAAACGTTGCCTCGTCAGTATACATCATGTTCTTCAGAAAAAGTCTGTCGTTAAGATAGTTCCCCTGCAACAAAAATTTAAACCGTCGTTCAAAATCACCATTTAACAGAGTATGTAGAAATTTTGGTTTAAATGCCCTAATCCTGTTGAGTTTCAAACATCTCTTTACTTTGGTTTTCGTTAAATTCATTGTCCTCGCAACTGCCCTTACAGTACCATTTGGGTTGTTTCGAAATTCTGCTAAGATACGTTCGTCGTCTGCATTATGTCTTTGATTTAAATTGTACCTCCCTGCATGGTCTTATTTTGAAAACCGCTCCAATCCTGCGAACAATCTGTTGATTTTGGCAACGGTATCGTGAGAAATTGGTTCTCGATCATGATGCCTTCCATTGAATATTCCAGCAACTTGACGCGTAGATCTTTCATTATTACCAAATATGAATTAAAGAGTTTTTGGGGATGCTGATTTTGAATCTGATAAGAGAAGTTGTCTAAAATAAGCCCTAATATCCTTTTCTCAAAAAATGCCTTTTTTTCTCCCCCCAACTTCGCACGCCAATGGTGAATGAATATGATCAGTATGCCAAATACTTCATTTTTCTAACATAAAATCGAGTGTATTCATGAAAAAAGTGAAATAAATTTTTTTCCTGCTCAAATCAGCTCTTGAGATTTCGAAAATATGAATTAAGGGTTTTTTGGGGATGCTGATTCTAATTCTGATAAGTAAGAATAAGTTCTATTCTTTTCCCAAAAAACAGGCTTTTTTCAACCCCCCAACACCGCACGCAATGGTCGATGAAAATGTTCACTATGCCAAAATACTTCATTAACCTAACATATAATCACCACCAAAATTTCAAGAAAATCTCATCATTAATAACTGAGATATTAGGGTGTATTCATGAAAAGCGGGACACACTGTACATTGTTTCATGTAATTGATCTTTGAAATACGCCACTTACCTGCGTCCCCCCCGTTTAATCACCCCTCTATATACCAAATCAAATCAAAATATACTTTATTATCAGAAGATTTGAATCTAATAGATGAAGTCATAATAAATACAAATGTAAAATTAAATAAATAGGTATATCTATATAAAAATCAATAGTACGAAGCACGTACTTATAACATCGTCACAATTATGATACATATTTATTCATTAAAACAGAACAACAATAACCAAAGGGAATAAACAGAAATCAAATCAATTGAGCAATTAGTATAATTAAAATTTATAAGGGATCAAATATAATTCTTCATTGTTCCTATTAATTATTCCAGTCTTTCTCCAGAAATTTGTGGACACTATAAATCACCTTATAGATAAGGAAGCATTTGATAGTTCTCCTAAAATGAGATGTAGGAGGAAGAACAAATATAGCGTTGAAATTTTGTTGGCTGCAAATACCCCAAAAAGGTATACCATATCTGATATGAGATTCTATTAGAGCGTGGCATACTACCTTCGCAGTAGCTGTTCCCAGTTCTCTCCACACCATCCGTACAACATAACAGTCAGATGCTGGTTTTCCGTTCAAGGACTTTACATGGTTCTCAAAGTTCAGGTTGCTATTCAGATGAATTCCAAGGAATTTATTTGTATATATTTGCTCAATGACAATATCGATGCTCAACGGGATGTCTGGTAAATTACATTTAAATGACAAGAGCTTGGTTTCATCTATATTTAACGAGAGCACATTGGAGTTGAACCATCTTTTTATAGTGGATATTTCATTAGTAATACTCGAGTGTATAGTCCATTTGTATCGGCCTCATGCCACAAGATAGTCGTGTCGTCTGCAAATATAGTAAAACGCCATCAATTTTGTGACTAGACAAATCATTGAAATATAATAAGAAGAGAATAGGTTCCATTACAGAGACCTGAGGCACACCATGATTGACCGTTCTATTTCTGAGTTAGTGATTGTTTTGACGAATTGAGTACGCTCACTTAGATATAGGACTCAATCCAACCGTTACCAAGATTCCAATGCATAGACTAGAAAATGAATAGCCCTGTAGGTTGATTTAGTCACATTTTTGAACTGTCGAATATTAATTTCTCACCACTCGCAACAACGATGTGTAGGCATATATTTATGAAGCATGTTAGTGAAGATATTGAACTCGTCAAAGTTTAATTCAATGCTATGTACGGGGCAGCGGTAATCGGGTACAAATCTCACGATCGTAGAATCGTTTTTTTGCAGCAAAAACCATTGATTTCATGAATGAGATATTTTTGAATGGGCATGATGGTCCCATAAGAATACGGCAATCTCATTTTTTTAAATTTATCGTCACCAAGTTATTTAATTTTTTTTTTTTTTAATTATCATAACCAAAAATCCTCAAAGTTCCCAAAATTACACAAAAACATTGCTATTTTCAAAAGAATAAAAAAATTTATACAAAAACTGAAGGCGTAAAATCGATTCCTGTCATACCAAGATAGTGTTTTCTCTTAAGTACTTGTATTAACCATTCCAACGGAATTTTATTCATAAAATGGGGAGCATTTTCAGACACGTCTGACACTGTCAGACTTGAGTCACAAAACCGACGTATTGTTGTGCTCATCCTGTGTTAACCACGTTTAAATCGCCCACACAGATTTACAATCTGCGCTAATCAAACATTCACTCCATGTTTTGAAATCGAATAAAAATCCCCACGGCGATATCCGTCCATCTAATCGAATTCGCATCGATCTTGGCTATCTGTTTGTGCCGAAAATTGAAAACTATTCGCTTATAAGCCAAAGTTATGCCGCCGTTAATTATTCGGCTTGCGCCGTACGTACGGACGGACCTCCGTCGACGTGCGGAGTCGCGACGCCTCTTCAGTAAGCTGGCGTCGGCGTCTCGTGCAAGTTCGAAGCTCGCGAAACGACGAATTCGCTGGGAACGGTCTACGTATTCACGCACGGATTCCCGCGAACGAAATTGTATATTTTTTTTTTTCGCGGATCGCGGAGGTGCTGATACACTTTTTTTTTATTTTACGGAATACGTGACGGTTTTGCTGATCAAGGTGTTTTTGCCCGACTGGAGATAATTGGTTTTCGCGTTGGCGGTTCGTTCAGGAGTTGACGAAAAAGGAGTTTTGTTTGGTGGAAATTTGTTCAATTCGAATTGTTTGATGTTCTTTTAGGTGATCGGGAACTTATTTTCTATCTTTATTGAATTTGTTTTCCGGATGAATAATAATAATGATATAATAATAATACTCCCTCATAAACACTCATAGAGTGTACCCAAAGGCATAGCCTAGCCTGTACGGGTAGAGGACGGCTATTATTATTATTTGCCGTGGAAACAACCCTTAGTATTATGATTATGCTATAAACTGATGATTTTTTTTTGCCATATATTCGTGAAATTAATAAAACTTGCAATTATAAACGTTGGTATAGTACAATCATATTCAAATTAGAACCGTCAGATTTTGAATTATCCAAAACTATAGGTATATCGATCGAAAGTACCGTACATTCATCTATAATCTAATAATAATAATACTCCCTCATAAACACTCGTTGAGTGTACCCAAAGGCATAGCCTGTGCGGGTAGAGGACGGCCATTATTATTATTTTCCGTGGCGCTCCTGGGCAACTTACTGATTTTTGGTGGCGTATTCACTTTTCAGCTGTAGAAAAACCTATAGCACCACCCCAAAACTGTTAATTTAGAAAAGTTAATAACGGAGTTCTCATTTGCTTAAGTACAATTCGTTGAAAATTTCTGCTGTTGCAAAACCATTAGTTGGACAAATTCACTTTGAGGCGTGCCTCTTACTGTACCACTATTAAATAATCACTGTAAATTCTCATGAAATCTATATACAGTACGAGCGATTTGAAACCGCAACACTCTATTATTTTAGTACTTACTGATTCTGAAAAATGAAAATTTCATGTCATAGTACTCGACGGACTCTATTCAAAGATGTTGACAGATATGGATTATTCTCGTTTTCAAGGCCTACTAAATGGGTCCACGCACACTTCTTATGCAAAAAGTCTTTCGGGTCAATCTGTCCAAAATTTCAATATGTTCTTGAACTTGGGCTTCTGAATAGAAGTTAGCATTGGCACAGAACATTTCTATAGTTCACAAGATATAGAGTGTTGAAGTTGTAAAATGTCACTTGAAGGCCATTATTCACTGAATTTTATTGGTGATAATACCACAAAATTATTAGTGTTTTCTATCTATATCACAATACTATACTTGCAACAGTATGTTTTTAAGCAGTTTTTCAAACAATATACAGAGTATATCATAACTTTTCCCCAGTTACGGAAAATTAAAATAATTTTTTCAGAAGTCGGATCGTACGAAAATTGAAGTTTCTGTGTTGAATATAACGGATAAGATCGGGTGAACCCAAAAATATGTATTTTTTTCGTATATACAAAAGAGGTTGAAAGTATTTGTGTCTCATTAACAAAAATTACAGAAATACCCTGTATACAGAAAACTGATCGGTTAATTTTCCTTATTTCTTCTCATTTTACAGAGGAAATATCATTGAATTTTGTTGTGAGAAATACAGAATTTTTCTGTCAGGTTTTCGTTGGACATAAAAAAACAGCAGATATCATCTTCCAATAAATATTTCAAATATACCAATAAACTTCATTCGAATCTGCTGAAATTTTAACAGACCAATTACGAAAAGGTGATCTGTCAAAGAGCCTATTTCGTTAATTTATGTGTAGGAATACGGGGGAATACGGGTAGAGACTCGTATTACTATTCGCATAAATCAATATGTTTATACTGATGGCGGTCATGGTGTAGACTTCATATAATAATAATATAATAATAATAATAATACTCCCTCATTAACACTCATTGAGTGTACCCAAAGGCATAGCCTGTGCGGGTAGAGGACTGCTATTATTATTATTTGCCTATACATTGTTATTCTATTAGGTACCTACTATTTTGATCAAATCCTGCAAATCCATAATCTGAGAGCACTCGCAGCAGGGAGAACATGTAAGGGTCATTTCGTCAGGAATAAATTCATCAAAAACATCAATTTTCATTTGATCCGACTGATGATGTTGAAGTTTCATTCTGAAATTATTTTCATTTTCCGTAACTCAGAAAGAGTCATGGTTTACCCAGTATATTGTTAAAAAAAAGCCTTGGAAATTATACTGTTGCACTAGCCAAGTATAATACTGTAATGTTGATGACTAACTAATTTTGTGATATTATCACCAATAAAGTTCAGTTAGTAATGGCCTGAAATTGACATATTACAACTTCAGCATATTGAAACTTTGGACAATTTGACCGAAATACTTCTTGCAAAGGATGTGTGCGGTGTCCTTTCGATAAGAATCATTAGGGATTTCTTTCTCGAAAAAGTGGAGAGTCTGTTCCATTTGGCCATATTTAGAACACCTATATACCAAATTTCAGCTCAATATCTCATGTAGCTGTTAGTTATAATATGATGACAAATTCCAGAACAATAATCAACAAATGGATTGAATGGAACAGTTTCCTCAGATATTGGTGTTCTCAATTTATCCCTCTTTTTCACCACACTTCTGCCATATCCTCTTCTTTAATTCGTTCAAGTTTTGTGGTCTGGTTTTAAAAACACTTTTTTCCAAATATCTCCACAAAAAAATCTAATGGAGTCAAGTCTGGTGATCGAGGGGGTTGTTCCTCCCGATTCATCTTCCTTGAAATAATAGTAGTACCACCTCATAATAGAATGTATCCAAAAGCATAGCAAGCATCAGACGTCTGGATTGGCATCTAGACAAATCGCATTGCCAAATGCTAGCAGAAGTTTCATCGACCGACATCTAACCGACCATCTTCATCAAACAATTTCCATACAGCAATCACATTATGAATGGAGACACCTTGCTAGAATATAACATTTCTGCGATCTCCATTTTTTAGTACTTCCATGAAATCGAAGAGATTTGTAGTCAAAAAATTATAAAATCTTTCACCATCAAGTATTTGTTCAAAAAACACTGGACCTACCATATTTTCTCATTGTGTCGGTATATGTTTTTCAATAATTCCCCTGGTTCTATTGAATAATGTTGTATCCCTTAAGATAGTTCACGATCTGGATGTTTTCGGTTGAATTCTTCAGCGGCTTTCCTCATTGATCAAGTCACTAACTAAACTTACATTCTCAGTCCTCTCGACTAAGTTGGGATTTACCATTTTGAAAACTCGCAAAACCTCGTTTATAACCTACTTCACCAAATACATGTGGGAAGCCTTATGAGGATAGCTGTCAAAATTATGTCAATAAAAAACAGACAACTCATTTTCAAAGCCTGCTATGCAAAACATATTGTCTGGCTTATTGACTTAATCTTATGAATTGGCCGTATGAAATTAAATCATGATTATTTGGCCAAAATTTGTCTCGGATTTTAGAAAAATGTTTCGAAAAAAGCATACAACTCAAAGTTGTATTTTTATAATCGTTGATTACCTATTTATTAAGCTAAAAAACTACTTTTTCTTGCAAGCGTGCGTGATTCACCCTATACCCGAACGCACTAGTGCAGGTAAAAATTTTCCCGCACGCGGAAGTTTGTTCAAGAGTACTACATAAATTTGTTTAATTCGCTTGTAGAAAAAATATTGATCCTAACTCATAAGGAAAGGTACTCTCCCGCACTCGACTGTTTACCCGAACTCAGCTTTGCGTTCGGGTAACGGCAGTCGCGTGCGGGAAAGGTACTCTTTCCGTACTTGTTAGGATAATATCCATTTCAATATTTGATTTTTGGTTGAACTAGAGACATTCATCTGTACAGGTTACGATGATGAAACTTGGTATCATTCGATGTGATTCTCATTTGTATATCTACTGTTCCTTTTCTTCAAAGGGTCAGTCAAAAAAGCATAAATTTGGAAATTTGTGTTCCTATACCTAACACCCTATTTGAGTTATTGTCTGTCAATATCTTTGAATGGGTTCTAAAATAACAGGGTGTTGGATTCAAATAGCAAACACTGTATATTTTCAAGGTTATCGAAGTTTGTTGGTCTTCTTGCCAATTTATAATCATTGTAAAAATGTGGTAGCATAAGTTTGTATGTTTATACCAAAAGTAATAATGCTGCTTGATTTTTTTTATAATGCTTTACCATAAGAGTGAGGCTTCATCCTGCAGTGGATTTGTATTACGTTGATATATGAATATATTCCGCAAAAAAAAGATCACTTGCCGAAACAAAAACTGGAAATGATTTCATCAGAATTCATGATCACTAAAACTTAACTGCCTAGGACATTTGAAACTTCATCTGAATCATAAATTATTCCATAGAATCATTCATCGTTTTGGAAGTGAAACTTTTATTCCCCATTTACCTAGTGAAATGGATTTAATATCATTTTTACGACGTCACTAGAGTAGCAATAACTCCAACTTCATTTCCTTGAGTTAATTTCAAGTTGACGTTTATTGCACCGGTGCTGGCTTGTTGATAAGCGTCGATGTAATTGAATAGCTTTCAACAGAGGACAAACTTTGACAACGTATGACCTAGCTTTGTTAATGTTGTAATTAATGTTGCTAACAATTGCTGGTAGAATTTTGATCTTGCAGTACTTGAGTTGACTCATTGCTCTTCACATTTGATGAAGTGGAAATAATTACAGTGTTTCCACGGATTTCATCAATGAACGTTTCATTATAACTATACTTTTTTTCTAATGACAATGTGAGGTACTATTAAATTTCGTGAAAGTCTAATTCGTGCTAGGAATCGCACGTTAAAAGGTAAGACCTCGTTAATCCTTAGCTCGCACAAGTTTCGACTTCTGAGGGCTGTCGTTCGTAGGGGAATGACAGCTCGTGAACGGAAAAACCATTTTAAAAACAACAATTTCGTTAATATGTGCGTACACGATTATTCAAATGTGAGAAATGGTATTTATATTTGGGTAACGGCCACAAAATATCACTTACCGCCTTTTATCTATCTTGTCTCAAAAATGTATTTCTCCACTACCTTTAGACAACACAACTTGAGTGGATCAATCGATATTTCGAGTCGAACATTGGGAATTAACAAATTTGAACAGTGTACTTGGATTGTATTAGATTTTTGTGTGATTAATTTTAGGTGGTGGTATCATTTCATTAATTCTTAACAATTAAACTGGGTTGGTATCTAGAAAATTGATCGTTACTTTTTCAATTACTTGGCCACTTTCGCGCTGCGTTATATGGAGACTTATCCTGAATTGAAATTGACGCAGAGGGTATAAACATTCTTAATTATCCAGAGGTAATTGAATTAGAATCGGAATATTCAATTTTTATGTCCAGCAATCTGAGAACGAAATCATTCTGTGGAGATTGAAAGCAATCTTAGGGTTATTAGGTTTGTTCAAATTTTTTCGTAATGGAGGCGATCTCTTTTGAATAAGAAAGCACCTGTTGATCGAATATCAATCCTATAGTTGTTATATAACGTATATTTGAAAAATCTTGCTCTACTCATCAGGATTTTTGCTATAGGCTAGTTATTTCGGCTATGTTTTGTTGTCTTCAATCATACCTTTTATAATTTTTGTAATACGTACTAGTTCGTAGATTCTCCGAATATCATTACTGTACAAAAATACCAAACAAATTCATAAGAACTTCGTTTGAATAGTTTTATTCTATCGTTTTGAAGGTATTTTCAATTTCTGAATTGACGAAAATGCGATATTATTAAGACAATGTCATAACATTACTGTGGAATAGTAATCATACCGAATGGAAATACCATAAGTTTCACAAATAAATCCGAAACTTGACTAGTAGGGTATATGTATCGTATACATAAAGAGACAATCAATTCAGCAGCTTTCCAAATTCTCACTAATATGCAGGGTGTTCCATTTGAAATAATCAACTTTCAGTTACTTTTTCAAGCAAACGAAAATACAGTATGTTTTACCACCCTGTATTGAAATAACGAAGATTAGGCTGAAGTGTGGGAAGCCTTCAAGTATCGCCTAACTTCGAATCAAATTTCGATTCCGTAGTATTTCTTAACTCAAAGATATCAGCATTTTTAGAGTTCATGATTTCGAAAAAAAAAATAAAATTAATTTTTATTTTGAAAACGGCAACAGATAGGTATGGGGAAATATCGAGAAAAGTTGTTGTGCATTTGTTCGAGATTCCAAAAATAATATGTACGGGGGTTCCGTTTGGAAAATCAAAGTTGTTATCACTTTCTTATAGAAGTGGCAGTAACACATTGTCGAAACTATTGCAGTTGTGTAAAAAATGTTCGAATGTGCTCTTCATTAAATTTTCAAAGTGATCCGTTTCATGTTCACCGTCAGGATAGTAACAAACAGTAGTATCAAAAACGTTTATCAATTGATTGACTAACTGAAACTGTCTCAATTTCTTATTATTATTATATTTATAATAATAACAGGAATATTGATTGAATGAGTCGATATATGATTACATAGGCTATGAGACCTGTGTGTAATCATATGATTTGTCAATATAAATTAAATAATGTAAATTTCAAAACTGTAATATGCCTTACAAAATAAATGAAGAAAGGAATATTTTATCAATAAAACCAAATCATCATTCTGACACATCACTTAAATTTCACATTCAATATTCTCAAGTATCCATGTTTTTGTACATTTTGCAAAAGATTTTTTACGTAATTTTTTTATTTTCATGAGTATCAGAATAAATACTCTACATCGTATTATAATAGCATGTTGTTGCAACAGTATGAGAAAAATTTTGTGACTGAAGATTTTTGTTAGATTTTGATCTTGTATTATGGAGATGGTTTATTGTGGTTAATGTTGAATTATTTTTGAGATAAGTACAAGATTTTTTATAAAACAATGCTCTTAATGTCAATATTTTGTATTTGTGAAACAACGATTTAGAGGGTCACCCAGATATAATTTTTAAGACATATTTCTGAAGACTAATTATGGATTTCAAAGTATTAAAGTAAGTTCCACCCCAAGCAATTATTCTATAACACGTAATAGATTCAAATAAAGAATAATAAAACATCAGCAAAAGTTTGCGACTAATTATGTTTTCAAGTAATCGAAATTTACAAAGTGTCATTCTCAATTTTTTTTGAAAGTTTTGATGTGTGAGTGTTTCATTTAAAATTTTTGTCAATATATATCCCAAGATATCTTATAGAATCAACTTTTTCTATGCCTTCTTGACATTTACAAGTGTATGTTCCATAATGCTTAATGCATTAATAAAGTAATACATTTCGATTTATGAATTGTAAGTTTTTTAATATTTTTAGGTTGATTGGTCTCATTGCAGGAGAATATAATGAAATTTGATTTCTTCAAATTCAGCGTCAAGAGATCAAAATCGAAGTTGTTCTTCAAAATATAAATATCAGTCTCAGCTTTTGAAACTGCTTCTTCCCATGAGTTTCCACTGACAATAATAACAGTATCGTCAGTATGAGAAATAATATCCCCAGTAATAGACGGTTTTGAAATTTCATTAGTATATCAAAAGAAGTAATGGTCCCAATTCTGTTCCTTGGAGAATCCACAAGTCATTTGTCGAATATGACTAGTGGAATCACCAATTTTTTCGAAAACAGTTCATTCTTATTGAAAAAGTTGTCTTATACTAACTGTTCCGGTGATTATAAGTGTTTTTCAATTATGAGTGATTTGACTCCCATTTGCTATTCAATTTATAGGGGTTGTTCATCCCCCTGCTCGAGGGTTGGAGTGGCGATGATGCAACTATAAAAAATGGTAGTTTCGTGCAAACTATTATAAAATTAATTAAAATATTTATGCCAAGTGTTCGTTGTGTCGTATAAAGCATTGATTTGAATATCATGCATGGATTCTATTTCATCCATTTCTGGGACATTCAATTTCCATTTGATCTTCGAAAGGAACTACGGTGCGTCTGATACATAAAGTCTAGACATATTTTACAGTTCTCTCGCTATTTACTCCCCGTTTCTCTTCACGCTAATAATCGTTGACGTCGTTACCATTTAATGTCACCTCATGCAGATGTTGTGTCGAGTCGTTTTCGTAACAAGAACTCTCATTGAAGTCTGTGATTTGAATACCAAAGTCGGCTCTAGTAGTTCGCCAAAAAAGAAAAGAAAACGCCGTTACGGTTAACTGCAAACTTTGCTTACACATTGCCGGGACAGTACACTATAAATTCAGAGATGCTCATAGGCGGCCGAAACTTTGGTAATTTCATCAGAATGGAGATTGCGTTGTGCTTCTTGTTACATTTGCTAATGTTGCATATTACATATTAAGTAAGCGACATATTATACGCCGGAAATGTGGGCGTATATTCGAATTGTTTATGTCAGCTTCCTCCATTTAGGCAAGCTGTGTAATTGCTTAATCATTTGTTTGTCGTTCATTTTAGTTTAATCTTCCTCTTGATCGTCCTTTTCTGAAATATACCACAGCTGTGGAGCGCTAATATACTTCTATTTCGGAACTGGTCAAAACTACATGATTTTTTTTTTAAATGTTGGTAACTGAAAATATTTTCCAATATTATTGATGAAATCACGTTATTTATAAAGTAAACGATTTCAATTTCAAGATGGTGCGGTTGAAGCAGAGCTCTCATTGAATCCGACGAAAACGACGGAAAATATTGGGTTTAGGCTACCTACCATTTTTGGCAAAGAGCTGGAGCTAGTCTAGCTTGTCGAATACCTGTGGGTGGTCTTGGACACCAAACTTTCATGGACGCCGCATATAGATGGGATTATATATACAAAAGACGGTAGCAATTCTATGGCAACTGAGGAGAATTGTTAGAAGTCATTGGAGCACCAACTCAGAGATTTTGCGCTGACTGTACGCGGCCATCGTAAGACCAAAAATCCAATATGGGACAGCCGTGTGGTGGCCAGTCGCACAGAACATCACAGTGAGCCGAAGACTCAGCAAGGTCCAGAGGTTGGCATGTTCCGTAATAACGGGCGCAATGAGAACGATTCCAACCGCAGTGTTGGAGGTACTGCTGAGGCTGCCACCGCTTCCAGTCTGGATTAAGAAGGAGGCAGTGACAGCTCACTTAAGGATGCGGAACTCATGAGTCCGGGTAAGCGAAGGAGCGACGATAGGCCATGCGGAAATTGCGAAGTGGGCGGAGCAGGAGATTCCTATTCGTCATCAGAGTGAGAAGCGCAGAAGATAGACTGCTGTCACGATTCCGAGAAGAGAACAATGGGAAGGATACACAGTGTAGTTTCGGCACGGGAAGCCTTATATGTTATACTGACTGTTCGCGTGCAAACAGGCTTCGGGTGCAGGCATCTACCTGGAAGGAAGAGATGTACGAGAAAGCTAGACGCTGGACAGACAAAACAGTTTACCATCTCAACCGCAGCTACGAGACAAAAGGTGATAGAAGGGCCCGAGCAGAGAATCTACATCTGATTGGACAGTCACGCAGCGCTCATAGCTAGATGTCATCCTAAACCAAGCTCAGCACTTGTACACGAATGCGGAGATGCTCTCGAGAAACTAACTGAAACGAAGGAAGTCCAGATGGTATGGGTTCCAGGTCACAGAGGGGTAAGCGGGAACGAGGTTGCAGACGAACTTGCTCGAACCGGTTCCGCGACGCTGTTCTGTAGGCCGGAGCCTGTACTACTAGGCATCGCCAAACCTCTTCAGCCCTTGAAAACTGGGCGGAAGAAGAGCTGAACAAACTTTAGAGGGATAATACCGGCTGGCGACAGTCGAAAGACTTTGTGGTTGGCTCCTAGGCAAAAACCGCCAAGCACTACGCCTCCTTGTTGAAATAATAACAGGACATATCAAGTTAGGCAGACACCTATCACTAACATGAATAAAAGACAACCCCACTTGCCATAAATGCGAAGAAGACGAATAAACTTCATCTTACTTCCTTGGCAATGTGAGGCGTACGGGAGGCTAAGAATAGAAATTGTCGGAGTTGAAAAACTCCAAGAGGAACCAACCAACTTGGAGAGGACGGACGTACTGATCTTCATCAGAAGGTCAAGATGGTTCAAAAACGAAGAATATGAGGAGGAATTGTGGATATGTGGAAAACAGGGGATGGCGAAAAAGGTACTTGTCTGGCTGCGGAGGCGGCCCCCCCAAATTACTACTACGTACCATTTCAAAAACAATATCCAATTGTGATAATAATAATTCCTCCCTCATAGGGTCACTGGCTGCAAGAGAACCTTCTTATCTATAACCGCGAAAGCATTTGATACAACATTGCATGAGCTCATCATGAATTGGCTCAGATGCCTTGCGGAATCTGATCAAACATTGAGATACATTGACAACTGATACACCTCTCTGGAGGACTAGCTTCACCGTGAGATCTAGTCGAGTCAAAGTCCAAACAGAGTAGGTAATGGGCGTATTTCTGCCTTCTTCTTTGCTGCATCTGCAGCAAACTTTCAAACGTTGTACAATCAGAACACATTAGATAGTAAAAGTAACTCAAACTTGGCCATTGAATGTTTCTATAATAAATTCTATGACATCTTAGATAGACATGTACCAAATTATAACCCTTATGAACGTACTTTTGCTGTATGGTACATAAGTGAAATCATAGAACTTATTAAACAATAAGCAGAAGTGCATAAAAAATACGAATAACAGGAACTATTGCTTTTGGCCATGAGTTTGGTATATTATTCAGGAAAACTTTTAAATAAAAAATCAAAGAGGCGTACACAAATTATCTTGAATGGATTCAGGTGCAACAAAACTAAAACCTCTAGAATTCCTGCATAAATTATTTACTGTGTATGTTCATCTTCAAGATATAGTGAATGCCTTTGGTAAATAGTTTGAAATCGCCTAGAAAATGACGGAAATAGAGTTGGAAAACATACAATTAAATATTAATTATGACATAGTTAATATACGCGAATAAAAAATATTAGATGCTGGTAACAAACTCAAAATAAATTCACTTCAGGTTCCGACAAAATTCCATCCTTCATCAGTTTATCCGCTGCGTACAATCTTCAATTCAATTCTTAGAACATCGATCTTTCCTGATATCTGGAAAATTCATATAATTATAATTTACCCTGTGCATAAGTCTCGAAACCGTGCTTTTATTGATAATTATTATAGAATTTCAATCCTAAATAACCCTGCAAAGATCTTGGAAATTATATCGTATAATCGTATTTATTTGGCAACCAACATGTCATTTCTGAATTTCAACATGGATTCTTGAATTCAAGATCTACAGTAATTGATAATTTATCACTTTTTAGTCAATAATAATGTGCCATTTCATTACTACTAAGTACTATAATTAATTCATTAGCTATATTAAAAAATTGCTTTGTAAATGGTTTCTGTTGGGCAATAGATGCTATATTATTATTATTATTCAAAATTGAACTATGTAGCAAAACTCTGAAAGTTATTTCTACTATCCTGTATTTCAATTAGAAATTCTCATTATTACAAGTTTTATATGTCTGTCGGGGTCAGAACTAGACATTTTTCATACGATCAATAAAATTTAAATAAATCAAGATGGGCCAGCGAGATTAGTTATTCATGGTCCGATTCCCGATTCTATTCAAAATTGATATTTGGGAGTATTTGGGACAAGATCACTTTTCACGAGCACTAAGCATATAGTGCTCGGCACGGCTATGCTTAGTAAACCATTTGTCTTTCGAAGTCTTTTTCTAAGTAACAGAGAATGAAAATACATCAATACCTATTGAGAAACAGTTCCAATAGAAGGCGTAGCTTGATAAGATCTTGAAGTAATCTTCACTTCTTATACCATCCATAAGACCTGCACAACATACAAACATACATTCATGATGCAGTCTGGCAACACTGTACAATTTCCAGAATTAAATTTTGGTCGGATATATTCTGAACTCTGTATATCTGAAGGATTGACAGTTGAATAAGGCAGATTCGGTTGATAAATTGGTTATTGTGACAATTGTGAATAATTTGGTGTGTATTGAATATCATTATGTAAGGACAAAATTATCGGCAATACTTTACTTCATTCATTATATTGAATTCTGCTTACCTTTGATTGTGCTTCACGAGTTAACGATAAGATGCAATTTACTGGTTTTCAAAGTACGGTTCTTACGTGTCCTGATTATGTTGGTTTATGTTTCTGATTTTGTATAGTGTTAAAAATCTTTTCGAACGTGTTAGAGAAGTTATTCATGAAAACGCTGCCTCTCTCAATCATAAAAAGTTTTTGAGAACACTTTTCTTTGTTATTCATCTACGAACTTATATGAAATTTCCTTTTGCGTAGAAGAACATGAAAACAATTATCGACTCTTGGGCTCTTTCTTGAAAATGTAACTTGAACCTTTTCTGTTGCCCACAAGCATGCTCTTGACGTCGCCGCCATAACTCGGTGTATAATGAAAGTTAATTAAAAGTAATAAAGACTTGAAGCAATTGACCGTTAATGGGTGCGGGATGAGAAATCCGAAAATATCGCGTCATAAAAATCGTTCTTCATCTGTGGAGTGATAAACGGCATTATGGAGCGTCCAAAGATGTTCTTCGCACTCGGCAACAGTAACGTCAATAACAATAACAATAATAACAATAACCCCGGTGGAGGCAATAATAATAACAATGGATATCGGTTGCTGTCGGCGCAGGGTATGGAGACACTTCAAACGTTTCTGAGGGAACATGGCAACGAATGCATCAAACAGTTTGTGAAGGTAAGTAGAATTTTGCCTTTAGGAGTGATAACACTTTTCCTAAAAAAGAATATTATTATAAAAAACCCCTTTTCGCAGTCGGATGACTACAAAGTATGGAATCGGTCATCTTCTGTTTCTAAGTGGAGATCAAAGCTTCAGCTTTGGTTGTTCGAGGTGTGGTCAAAATGATCGCATAACCTGAGTATCTTTTCTGGTTATACTGCAATAAAAATGCACTTGACTCTTATTTACTGATTCATATCTACTGGTAAAATATATCTACACCAACTTATTTCCGCAAACATAATATGACTACTCTGTATACAACTCTATATACAGCTATGTCGACTGAGAATTTTCAACTCTTGCTTTGCGCTCTGCTTTCACACCCAATCAATCTTTGAGTGACTACTCTCTCTACTCAAATACCTTTCCATACCCCTTGTCACTTTGCTATGTAGGCAATACATACCTCAATGCAGATCGCAGACGGGCGATTATTGTAGCGCGACAGTTGTGTTGCTAGAAGCAGCTACCAGCAATTTGTAGCTAATATAATGTATGCACACGAACCACAAATATGTCGCTGAGCAACAGCATTTCTTGCCATAATGGTTATGGATTTCCATTTAAGTCATCATGTGTTTCGCTTAATACATATTGTGCGACGGAAACTTGATTATCGAAGGATATTTTTGTGTGTATCCCATAGTGAGCCGGGATCACCCATATTATCAGAACGAACTGAATCATATGAATAAATTGTCCTACTTCACTTCAGCAAATCATATCCTAATCAGAGAGTAGAATTCGTACTTTTCCCCAACAGTAAGTTCGAACCCATCATTTACATTGATTTGCTTGGTGAGCTATAGGTTAAGTGTTAGCTCTACAGAGCACTCCTGATGATAGAGTTTGAGAAAAATCCCTTAAAAACATAGCCCTGTCCAGTTTCATCCCACTAGGACGCCTATGCACTATGCGGCAGAAATTATCACCCGAGGCGATACCTACCATCCCTAGACCCTCAACCCCGGCGGCAGTTGAAGACCTAACATCATCTAATACAGACGCTTTGTTTTATGATATTTATATTTTCAACATATTGTTACAATAAAAACAGTTATACAGTCCATACATTATTTAAAATAATTCAGTTGAGAAAATCCATTCGGGGAAGAACAATTTCCCCCAAGCCCTAATTCTCAATTTTAAGATTTATAAAAAATTCTTCACATTATATTGCTTCATGCCAAGCAATTGAAACAATCGAATATTTAAAAGCCCAAAACGTCGAATTGATATCAGTATTCTACTGCACCTACAGTGTGACCCATTTTTAATCGAAACACCCCCCTAAAATTTGAAGTTGTAAACCGATTTAGTACTAAAATGTCTACCTTGGGACAAAATTTTAAATGTTTATTCCAATTTTCAGGGCATACTACGATATTTTTTCTTAGTCGAGAATCGGGATTTTTTATTAGCGATTTTTATTCAAAAAATCGCTACGCCACTGGAGTGCCTCTAAATAGTTGTGACCAAAATTTCATGAAAAAATATTCATTAATTACAAAGTTATGACAACTCAAAAATTCGAAAACACACAGCTAACAGTCACAAAGAACACCCTATATCAACAGTTAACCCTTTCAGAACCAAGAGATAAATTTTAAAAAATAGGTATTAAACATTGATGCAGCATATCGAAAATATTTTGTTATTTTACATTTTGGTGTTTTTTGTCACATCGATATGTCCTTTGGGGTCATTGGTGACCTTCGCAATTGTGTGCCGTGGTATCCAACAATGCAGAGTCACCATTGTGAAGATTCACAATCGTGTACTGCGTTATTCAACAATGTTCAGCCATAATCGTGAAAATTCACATTTATGAGTAACGGTATGCTGTGGTGATAAGGTACAATCGTATTAAGGGTTGCAGGAGTGAAGTTGGGTTGACATCGAAAAATTAAAATGTATTTCTCACAAAAATATCAAAATAAATGAAATAACAAATTCAGATCCAAGAAACTCAATAAATTCAATTTTATTTCTCCGGATCTCCCTTGTTGACAAAACTGCCTATTTTCCAGTGTATAGTTTCTGGAAGGGTGACAAAGAAACATTGTCTTCCTCATCCTCCGATCCTCCCGAACTATCATATGGTATTTTCATTCTGAGTTCCAAGTTCTGCTGGAACATAAGTTTCATCTATGTTCTCTTCTCCCTCAATTTCTGAGTCCGATCCAATTTTATCTAATGAATCGAATATTGCGTTTGGATTTTTCTGCAGATGATAAGAGGACAACTCAGAAACTTTTTCTGAGTACTTCTCATCCGTTTTTGAGCCGTCTGATACGCCAGTCCTAGTAGAACATATCAACTCTCAAGTGTTCAATATCATTGAATAATATATCTATTGACCAAGTTATCAAGCAGATTAATATGCTAGTCATAAAAAAGGGTGCCGGACCAGATGGCCTACCCCCAATATTTGTCAAGTCTTGTGTTGAGACCATAGTTCAACCTCTTTTCATCTTATTCAACAAATCTATTTCTGAAAGTATCTTTCCTAACATCTGGCGCCAGGCGCAAGTTACTCCAGTATATAAAAGTAGGAAAAAAAATCTAGTTGAAAATTATCGCCCTATATCCATGCTCTCCATATATACCGATTTTTCCAAAGCATTTGATAAGGAACATCATGCGTCTCTCATTGTTAAGCTGGAAAATATCGGTATACACGGTAATATACTTCAGTGGATCAAATCCTACATTAGTAATAGATCCCAAGTTGTTAAAATCAACAACACTTCATCATCACCCGTCAAAGTCACTTCGGGAATTCCGCAGGGCTCCCGTCTGGGTCCCTTGCTGTTTAACCTTTTTATTTACGACATTGATGTATGCTTCAAAAACTCATTCCATTCTCTATATGCTGACGACCTGACAATGTTCAGATCGATATCCAGTCAGACAGACAGCCAACTACTTCAACAGGATATAGATCATCTACATAATTACTGTGTGACGAATTATTCATCCTTGAGCATAAAAAAATGTCATTATATCAGATTCAGCCGACTGCCTAATGAAATACCATTTTCTTATAGAATTGACAATACAACGTTATCCAAAGTAGAAGTAATTAAAGACCTGGGAGTGATGATCGACTCAAAACTCACTTTCGAAGCTCATATTGAGAAAATAGTTCTTAGGAACTTGGGATTTATTACAAGATTAACTAAGTCATTCAAAAATCCAAATCCGTTACTTATATTATATAATTCCCTAGTAAGGAGCCATCTCGAGTTCGCATCCAATAATCTGGAACCCTTACTATCATAAGTACACTGAACGAGTGGAAAGAGTTCAAATAAAATTCATGAATATATTGTTCTATAGATTCAAATGACCTCAAATTAATTTATCATATGAGGATCGCTTACAACATTATAACCTCACCAAACTCTCATCTCGGAGGATTATCAACTACGTCATATTTCTTTTCAAAATTGTTTATAACCAAGTAGACAGTAATTACATAGTCAACAAACTCTCATTCACTGTACTCACCCACATTACGCGCTCACCTAATTTGTTCTACCTTCCAAATCAGACGACCAACTATGCAAGAAGTTCACCTCTCTATATGATACAAAAATCGTATATTTTTGTTCACTTACTTTATTTTCAAAGAGTACACTCTATTAAGCAAATTGTGTAACCCTGTAATTGGAGTTTCAATACTCTGTTGGGTAACCTATGTAGTAAATAAATAAATAATAAATAAATAAATAAATAAATAAATAAATAAATAAATAAATAAATAAATAAATAAATAAATAAATAAATAAATAAATAAATAAATAAATAAATAAATAAATAAATAAATAAATAAATAAATAAATAAATGAATGAATGAATGAATGAATGAATGAATGAATGAATGAATGAATGAATGAATGAATGAATGAATGAATGAATGAATGAATGAATGAATGAATGAATGAATGAATGAATGAATGAATGAATGAATGAATGAATGAATGAATGAATGAATGAATGAATGAATGAATGAATGAATGAATGAATGAATGAATGAATGAATGAATGAATAGATGAATAGATGAATAGATGAATAGATGAATAGATGAATAGATGAATAGATGAATAGATGAATAGATGAATAGATGAATAGATGAATAGATGAATAGATGAATAGATGAATAGATGAATAGATGAATAGATGAATAGATGAATAGATGAATAGATGAATAGATGAATAGATGAATAGATGAATAGATGAATAGATGAATAGATGAATAGATGAATAGATGAATAGATGAATAGATGAATAGATGAATAGATGAATAGATGAATAGATGAATAGATGAATAGATGAATAGATGAATAGATGAATAGATGAATAGATGAATAGATGAATAGATGAATAGATGAATAGATGAATAGATGAATAGATGAATAGATGAATAGATGAATAGATGAATAGATGAATAGATGAATAGATGAATAGATGAATAGATGAATAGATGAATAGATGAATAGATGAATAGATGAATAGATGAATAGATGAATAGATGAATAGATGAATTGATGAATTGATGAATTGATGAATTGATGAATTGATGAATTGATGAATTGATGAATTGATGAATTGATGAATTGATGAATTGATGAATTGATGAATTGATGAATTGATGAATTGATGAATTGATGAATTGATGAATTGATGAATTGATGAATTGATGAATTGATGAATTGATGAATTGATGAATAGATGAATAGATGAATAGATGAATAGATGAATAGATGAATAAATGAATAAATGAATAAATAAATAAATAAATAAATAAATAAATAAATAAATAAATAAATAAATAAATAAATAAATAAATAAATAAATAAATAAATAAATAAATAAATAAATAAATAAATAAATAAATAAATAAATAAATAAATAAATAAATAAATAAATGAATATTTTTTCATGAAATTTCGATCATACCTGTTTAGAGGCACTCTGAATCCAGTGGCGTAGTGATTTTTTCAATAAAAAAATCTCTAATAAAAAATGCCGATTTTCCACTTAAAAAAAATATGGTAGTATGCCCTGAAAATTGGAATAAAAATTTCAAATTTTGTCCCAAGGTAGACCTTTTAGTTCTTGACATTTCAAAAAGAAATTATTAAAATCGGTTTACAGCTTCAAATTTTAGGGGGGTGTTTCCATTAAAAATGGGTGACACTGTATAATTAAGCGAAGTAAACTTTAACAAAGTATTCAATCATCTTCATGGATTTCCACTTTTGAAAACGATCCTAAATATTCAAACAATCTTCCTCCTTTGTTACAAGTTTGTTGATAAACATTCCCCTGATTTTCTCAATCGAATTTCATGGAAGAACATACCATAGATTACACAGAATAATTTAAATGCATAATACGAGAGAGTTCCTCATTAGAACATATCATGCAGCTCTGAAGTGGTTACTCGAGACCCCTGAAATAGCAAGGTGGATTGAGAAGTTGAACCAGTATCACATCAAGATGAAACATCGACCAGAAAGATTGCACAACAATGCAGCTGTCGATTGCCGAACCATAAAACGTAACTCATTTGCAAATAATAATTCAACATCCTCGAGATCATGGGACAACACTGGTGTGTCTTTTATCGTTCAATCGTACCTATCGCCGCGTTAAAACTGTGGATATGGGCTGTGACCGCATAAGCTGAACAAGCTGACATCATGCGCATTATAATCACAGGACTCTCAGGTGCCACACGACACGCTCTGCATCTGGTGTCAGGGACCTCTATGGATAAAACCTCTGAGAAATGCAAATGTCAAACTTTTTGATAAACCATGGTCTTTGATGATCTTGAAGTAGATCTGATCATGAATTGGCTTGTTCTTATGTAGCTGCAGGATTACAACAGTCTCCACAGTTTCAATTGGATCGTTTTACTCATATAACGGGTTTCAATTTGATGACAGATTTTTGGTCATCCCGTTCAGTTTCGACCACGAGACCTAGTTCATCATCTGCACCTTAAAAAAAATACTGTGATCCCAGCATTTTCATGGTCGCGGATCATACAGATGAGCAGATCAAATCTCCTGAGGACTTTACGGACACCATTCAGTAACGTTGTTATAAGTATAACCGTGGAACGGAAAATTTAGGATGAAGATATTTTATTATGCGAGTTTTCGCGTTGAGTTGTCACATCTGTTCTTGTTTAAAATTGTTTAAAATTTCTTGAATACATTCCACCACTCCGAAAGACTAGGGTAAGATCGGAACGGCATGCGTATTATTGGCTGCAATTGTATATTCTTCTCTGACGGTTCTGATGGCCAGATCTGTTTGAGTTTATGCTGATACTTTCCGCGGAAAAGACCCAATTGGTTTCCTCCTGGAGTTGCATTGTTCCACCCCTTGTTAATTATACGTCTCGCGGTATCAAGATGACGCAGGATGCATTCTTCTATGAGCGGTATGAACATTTCTCCGTTTTCCTCGCATCGTCCTGACAGTCAAATTGAAATGAACCGTGGCAAATATTTTATCGACCCCAAACTCCATTCCGATAGCATGCGTGTATTTTTCTACCACCCTCAAGAGCTGATGTACATCCTTTTTTCTTGAGGCATATAGTTTTAGATCATCCATGTGAAATGAATAAATTAATAAATACTTCCGGTTGCCGAAGGTGGTGCCTCAGTTGTATCCACTGGTTTTCCTTATTATTATTATTGTATCTGGCCTATTGTAGATCATACGATAGATGTATGTGCATACTTTATATTCTACAAATAACATTTCTCATGCTGATTTCTGGAATCATCTCTAATTTTCTATACAGGGTTATGATAAAGTAATGCACAAAATTCATAAAACGTACAACGATCACTTTTGAAAAAAATGCAAAAACACGTCAAACTGTTTTTTTTATTCGGCAGCTTTTGACATAAGCTACAAAAATAACACGTCAAAGTTGTCAAAGTTATGACGTCATCAACAAATTTTTTTACATTTTATTACATTATGTGATAGAGCTTGTGTTTTTCCCTCAAGGGAAAAATAGTTGCAGTAGGGCTCACATAAGAAAAACAACGAGAAAAGGGATAAAAAACGAAATAACAAAACCAATTATAAAAAGAGGTCAAACTTAAACTTATCTAGTAAGAACATGTGTTCTTATAAATTTTTTCAATTGTTTCACTAAAACAACGGTTTGTCAGTGTCAGTCGTACAATTAGTGTCACCACAGTTTTATTATTATGGCCCGTTTAACCGAAAGAGAAAGGATAGAAATTCTAATGATGGTAGGTTACTGCGATCGCCTTCGAAGTCATGAAGAAGCATGTGCTATATTTAACGCAACACATTTTGAAAGACCTCCAGTTGCTAGAAGCACAGTAAGCAGAATTGTTGCAAAATTTGATGCAACGGGAAGCGTGAGGGATGCTCCAAAATCTGGACGACCAGGAATAAGCGACGATGTGAAGTTAGATATTTTGCTGTCAGTAGAAGAACACCCTCACGCAACTACAACAGAAATTGCCTTACAAGAAAATGTTAGTCAGTCGTTTGTAGTAAAGATGTTAAAGAAAGAAAAACTACACCCATACAAAGTTCATCTTGTTCACGAACTCTCAGAAGATGATCCGGACAGACGTTCGGAATTTTGTGAAATCTTCATAAGGCATTGTGACGAAAATCCAAATTTTCTTAATAGTGTAGTATTTTCCGATGAGGCAACGTTTTGTCTAAGTGGTTCTGTAAATCGACACAATTCTCGCTACTGGGCTCGGGAAAATCCCCACTGGATGCAGACAAAACACACCCAGCGTCCCCAAAAAATTAATGTTTGGGTAGGAATCGTCCGGAGAAGATTTATTGGTCCTCATTACTTTCGCGGGAATTTAACAGCTGAACGATATTTGGAACATCTTCGTATGGCAGTGCTTCCGGACCTACTTGCGGCATTTCCGGATCCAAATAATGGGGACAACTTGGATCCCAGTATTTGGTTCCAACAAGATGGCGCACCACCACATTATGGTCATACTGTTCGAAGGTTTCTGGATAACCAGTTTGAAGGACGGTGGATTGGAAAACGAGGACCAATGGAGTGGCCACCTAGGTCACCTGATTTAACCCCCCTTGATTTTTTTCTGTGGGGACATTTGAAAAGTCTGGTCTACATTAACCGGCCAGACAATTTAGAAGACTTAATGGAAAGAATTAGACACGAAATGACTCGTATAACTCCGCAGATGATCGAAAACTCTATAAATGCGGTCTACCATCGTCTTGGCCTATGTCAGTTAGTAAACGGGACACAGTTTGAACAATTCCTATAAGAAATAGTTTTGGTTTAATGGACTGTTCAGTTAACTTACGTTTATTTCGTTTTTTATTCATTTTCTCGTTTTTTTTCTTATGTCAGCCCTACTGCAACTATTTTTCCCTTGTGTACAAACACAAGCTCTATCACATAATGTGATAAAAATCTTAGCTTCCCATTAAAAAAATTTGTTGATGACGTCATAACTTTGACAACTTTGACGTGTTATTTTTGTAACTTATGTCAAAAGATGCGGAATAAAAAGAACAGTTTGACGTGTTTTTGCATTTTTTTCAAAAGTGATCGTTGTACGTTTCATGAATTTTGTGCATTACTTTATCATAACCCTGTATAAAACTTTTGCGTTGTTGAATTTAATTGGTGTATTATTCAATAAAATTCATTTGCAATATAATTTAGGTTAGAATAAACATGGAAGAACAACAGAGGTCGTATTGCAAATACACCTTGTACGTGGTTTGAAATTATACAGGGTGGGTCACTGTTGATGGTACTTAGACGTTTACGGAGAACGGGATATAGGATCATTCTGAAAATTTGAATACTCAAGAAGTTGCTCTTGGTCTATGGATTTAAAATATTTTCAGCAATGCAGCGTTGCTGCTTATACCAGAAAGTTGCAGCATCTTTGTTATTTCAAATGGGACACCCTGTATATTACCGCATTTTTGGACTTTTCATTCCTTTTTGATTATTTTTGCCTCATACTCTCCTATACCTATCTCTAACGATTTTTGAGATATTGTTTATTTTCCATTCTTTTTATCCAAAACATAGCTCGAATCGAATGTTTATTTCGGCGGTGTTTGGATTCTTAGGAAGTTGCAATTTTGTATTTAGGTCATCATGTATATTGATTATGAATAGAGAAGTTTGTTCTGCGTTACACAGGGTCGTTCAAAATTCATGATCTTACTGCTAGATAAAAGAAGAGTTGTAAGTGCGTTTTTTTAAATGGAACATCCTGTATATTATGAAATATCGTGAAAGATGACTGAATTCTCTTCCAATTGATATATCATCCTATATACCTAAATAGCCAGAATATCCAGATAAGAGCAATTTTCTAAAAAAATCAATTTTTTTCCCATATTCATCTAAGATGGCTATTTAATGACATGATGGTACATGACATTATGAATATTTGACAATAAGTGCACTATTAATAATACCTTTGTGTGTTTCTCAACGGAAGTGTCTCAAAAAGAATTGAAATGGAGGAAAATAATTATTCAAACGAAGTTCTGATGAAATTGTTCATTCTTCATGGAAAATTTGAGGGAATTATAGCAAGAACGTGATAAACCAAATACCCGGATTTTGAAATGTTTGTAAATCAGGGTACGTTTCATTTAATTTTCTGCACGTTCTTGCTATAATTCCCTCATATTTTCCATGAACTTCGTTTGAATAGTTAGTTCTCTCCATTTCAATTCTTATTGAGTCACTTCCGATAAGAAACACACAAAGGTATTAATAATAGGGCCCTAATTGTCAAATTTTCATAATGTCATGTACCATCATGACATTTAATAGCTACCTTAGATGAATATGAGAGAAATAAATCGATTTTAAAATTGCCCTTATCTTGATATTCTGGCTATTTAGGTAAAGGAACATGATATATCAATTCGAAGGGAATTCAGTCATCTTTCAGGATATTTCACAATATACAGGATGTTCCATTTAAATAAACGCACTTTTGTATCTAGTAGTAAGATTATGAATTTTGAACGACCCTGTATAACGCAGAACAAACTTTTCTATACAGAATCAATATACATGATCTTGATGAACTAAACACAAAATAGCAACTTCCTAAGAATCCAAATACCGCCGAAATGAACATTCAATTCGAGCTATGTTTTTGATAAAAAATTTGAAAAATAATCAATATCTCAAAAACCGTTATAAATAGATATAGGAGAGTATGAGGCAAAAATAATCAGAAAGGAATGACAAGTTCATAATACGGTAATATACAGGGTGTCCTATTTGAAATAACAAAGATTCTGCTACTTTCTGGTATTAGCGGCAACGCTGCATTAATGAAAATATTTTAGATCGATAGACCAAGAGCAACTACTTGAGTACTATAGAATGGCAATAGTGAAGGGACACATTATTTATTGTTTTTATTGAGTGTAACACCAACGATATCTATTATCCCATTTTTCAAAAAATCCTTGTTGCATTCGAATGAATTAATTTATTCCTACAAAATTTCATAGTAGATGGATAATCATATAATTAATTCAATCCGTCTGTACAGACAGTACTGGGTCTGCATAAACTCAACGCACACCCGTCGAGTCTGAAACTTCCCTAATTAGTTGATTTAGGCAATTCACCTGCAGATTGAGACGACAACGCTATTTCCTCGAGACTATTGTTAGTTTGCCATGAATTTCTCCTGGAAGTTCATCTGCTGCATAGACAGATTCGCAGTGGAAGTTTTGTGTTGAAATTTCAATTTAATTTCGAAAATCCATTTCGAAATTGTGGGATTTGCTCATACATATAAGATAGCTGTTTGACAATCTTTCACAATTCAATTATCCTGTAATTCTTACACTTTGATGGGAATGCCGCTGATGATCACTATAATATCAGTTCTAATTCTTTTCTGTTAGCATTATGATAAGTCATCGAGATAGTAGTTAATCGTGATGTGATGAGTATTTTATGGAGATGTCATCAACTGGCGAACATTAATTCATTCATTAAAACTAAGAGAATACTGGAGATGAAAAATATTTACTTAATCTCGAATGAACACAGCAGTGTTTCTTGACCTTTCGAAGGCTTTTTACTATGGATATCGTAGCACAGCTTGGGACTGTTTTAGATCATAGCTCACCTACATAAAATAAAAAATATCCTTAGGCGACAATACTTATAGCCCTTGTTGAACTTATAACAGATCGTTCATAACTGGGACTTTTTCCCTCTTTCTGAAAACATCTGTGGTTATAACAATACATAAAGGTGATAATGCAAGTGACCCATCTAACTACCGCCCTATATAACTGATCCCTAGTTTTGCAAAACTAATAGAAAACTAGTAAAGAAACGAATTCTCTTTACTAACGAACAATATAATATCTACGAACAATTCGGATTTTAGTCAAACAAAGGGACCAATAATGGTTTATTTCCATTCATGACAGAGGTAGAGGTATACGAAAATATCAATGCAGGTGAGTGCGCTGCTGCGATATTCTGCGATTTTTCTAAAACGTTCGATTGTTAATCATGACACATCGCTCCAGAAGCTTGAACGGTGTGAATTTAGAGATGAAAGTTTAGATTTAGGTATGACCCTTCTTGAGTAATCTTCCAGACTTACCTATGGGCAATGAAAATATTCTTAACAAAACTACAACAAGATTTCTTGGAAATCATCGACAATAAACTTAAATTTGATATTCACATTAATGAGATCTGTCATAATTTGTCTTCTGGATGCTACGCAATTCGTGTAATATCAAAAGAATTGGATTACTCAGCAGCTAGAACCGCGTATTTTGCCAAGAACACAAGTACAAGAAGGTCCGCAGTTTCATTGCCCTCTATACTGGAGTGGCTAGGAATTCAGACCATAGACAGACTTTTGAGTCTTCGTATCAAGGAGAGTCTTCTCTGGCAGTTTAACACTAGCTTAGACGTTGATCGATACGTGTCAAGTGCTATCAAAACCGCTTGACTGTCCGAGTAAAGTTTTATTGATCTTTGTGTGAGGTTGGTTTCTTCCAGTCTCTCTACACATAGATCGATGACGCGAATTTCCGCCTAGAATATTGTCGCATATAATCCTAGACAGGTTGATATTTTTGTTCTAGGTATACGACTGTATACACCTGCTCCAGAACCTGATGATGTTTTTGAACCATCTGTGAAGCAACAGTAATCATTTCTCTGTATTTCCTCTTAGTTGAGGACCCAGTCGTCTCTCTTATTATATTATACCAGAGGTCATTCTCAGAATGCTGTGACTTTCAATGTCTGTTGCATTCAATTGTCAATATGCATGATTCTGTAGATTGTGCATCTAGCCTCTCTCTCCAGGAAGATGTGGAGACGAGGTAGGTCTAGTAGCATTTCCATAGCTGCTTACAGTGTGGTGCTGATGGCACCAGTGATCGCCAGACAAGCCTGTCTCTGTAAACTTGAGAGCTCCGCCTGGGCCGTTCTGAACTATGTTATATGAGGAAGATTTTCTGGTTATATTTCCGTAGCTATTTTGCCCAAATTCAATCAAAACCAGTTTCAGGTGAATAAAACCCGATATTTTTACTCGAATGTGTATAGACCTATCTATTTCTATTCGGATATTGAACAAACAGTATATATCCTCAAATATGTATATAACAAATAATACGAACAAATGACGTGGGTTCGATTCCCAGCATGGTCACTGGTCTCGTGCTAGGAATCGCACGTTAAAAGGTAAGACCTCGTTAATCCTTAGCTCGCAAAAGTTTCTACTTCTGAGGGCTGTCGGGGATGAGAGCTGGTTAACAGATTATTTTTTTTTATTTACCCACTGTTAATTTTTTCGCCGCATGGGTATGAACGCTCATGCGGCGATTTTCTTGCGATTTGCGAATCGCCCAAAAATTGAGAATATTCCCGAGGGTATGAACAATCCTTTATGAGAAACCCTCAAAACTATCCAGGAGAATTTTGCGGTCACTACAAGGTCCTCACATTTAAATGTGCGATTCCCATATGCGAGCTATAAATGATTTGAAACAGTTAATAAAATCTGTTGAAAATACAGTGTCGATTTTGATATATTGAGTTAAGAGGGATATTTCAGGTGGTGATGTTAAAGAATGATTCCCATTATTGAACTGACTACCATTCACATTTCTTAATGTTATTTTTGTTTCAGGTAAGGATGCCATCTGTGTACGTGAATTGAAGAAAGATATGTGAGTACTTAACTGAATCAGGCTGATCCATTCTGTATGTCGGCTTTTCCATTCCGAATAATATTTCATGTACAAAGAAACCTAAAAAATAGTTCTTTATTAATTTTTCATATTTTTTCATAATTTTTAATTTGTTTTAAAACAGCCCGCGTTTTCAAGGTTGTAGTTTTGGAACAACAACTGCTATCTCCATGTTCGGAAGACTGCTCCTGCAAAGTGTCCTCTCTTTGAATGGTTCCAGCTGCTGACGGCTGCGTCTACAATCCGGGTGACTTGAAGTTCTGTCGAGTGTCCGTATCTGAAACCGAATTGTTTGTCCGGTAGGACGTTCAATTCTTCAGTCATCGACTCGAGTCTCTTCTGGATTACTCTCTCAGCGACCTTACTCATCGCTGGCGTAAGGCTGATGGGCCGGTGGTTCGGCGGAAACGCGTGATTCTTGTGTGGTTTTGGAATCATGATGACTTTTGCCTCTTTCCAGCTGGATGGGAAGTGCCTGAGTATGGCGTTGATGATGTTAGTCAGAGCACCTAAGCCTTTTCTCGGTAAGGCTTTGCCAAACGGGCTTATATTTATAGACTGAAGACGTCCAATAGAATCCCATACCCGTGGTGGGCGGGGCCTATGGGAAATTTGCAACTCAGCTATATTCAAAGTTATACTTTGAATTTCTGGGGAAAGATAACAGATAACACTCTGGCTATTTAGTCGATCTTATCTCACGCGATGAAGTGGGGTCTAGGCTGATCCACCTCGCGAGCAAAACAAACACTCAGTTCAGAGAATTATTTTAAAAATGAGCATAAAGCTCTTGGGATGTTGTTTATAATGTAAATGCTTGAACCAATTTTCTCTCCCATATTTATTATTACTAATAACCTTTTTTTTTTCTTATAAAAATTAAAGACCAAAAATGAATCATGAAAGAGCAGCTAACATTTCTGATTGCTCGGTATAAAATATAAAAATTTACAATATCTCCGAGGCAGTGAGGCCATTTCAACCAGCTACTCATTTCGATATTACTTTCATTTTGAGGTGGAATATAAATAAAAATAAGAAAAATTGATCGAGAACCATATATTGCGTCACTATTGACTTTTCTACCTTTCACACGACACTATTCCTATCAATCTAACGTGTACATTTGTTTCTACTAAATAATTTCGTCTCTTACAAAATACATGGAATAGCTGCTGAAGAGTTGGTTACTAGAAAACGAGCAATTAAAACGCGAGAGAACTACAAATTCCCTCTGAATTGAAGTCGGGGATATTTGTCTAGCGTTTCGTGATCATAAACAACAGGTTACCATGAGAACATCATAAATACTGAGCACTATACCTTTGGCTTTCTGTTCCACTGAAATGCCCATATTTCTTTACGAAACACGATATTTCGTTTACCAAGACATCCGACTGGCTTGTTTATTGCTCTAATAGTGAAGACTCTTTCGAGAAATCTCATAAGAATGCAGGCACATATTGGTATTCCTATTTCTGATGTACAATTTTTAGTAGTCAGTAGTAATCCTATTAGGATCCATATTAGATAATGCAATTCTAACTCTATTGGACCATTATGAATTTATTTGTTCTGTCCGTCCACCGGCTTTACCCGTACTAGCAACCCTCAGAAGTATTCGAAAGACTTGTGCATACTAGGAAAGACGGGGCACTTACTTTTGAATGTGTGATGCCATACACGGAAGGAAGTTCAAACTAACTAAGACTGTCCAACTACGTCGGTTACCCATCCAAATGGATGACCGCCTGAACATTTATCGACTCAACCGCTACAGCTGCCTTCTCGACAACAATATAGAATAAATCCTCTCCTTTCCTATAAATAAAGCAGCGTCCCCATCATACATTGATTAATTAATTGATTTCGTACCTGTAGACAAATAATGAAAAATTATAACGTATTGTAGTGAAACGACTGCCCCTCCTCATCGACCTTCTTTAGTTTTCCTGCGTCGATTCTTTGAATGTTGGGCATTTGCTACGCACATGCCCAACTTTTCCGCAATTCAAGCATCTTATTTGTTTTCTTTCAGGCAGAACTTCCTTTATTACTTTTTTCACGACAGCCTCGATATTAGCAGGCTCCTGTGGATCTTCCTCGATCATCCAGACTCTACTCTGGCTTTTGCAGGATTGCTTTGCTGCTTCGAATTCCAGAGCGCGTGCCAATGCATCTACGAGATGGGCGGGGCTTGCCTCGTTTCTTGGTCACGAAGCCCATCCAAAAATGCCTGAACTGCTAGTCGCCTTCATTACATTTTCCGGTGTAGCTGATGGGTACGCAAGACGAACCAAGCGAGCAATATCGGCTTCAAATTCTTGCAAGGATTCACTTGATTTCTGGCATCGATTCTTCAGCTGTGAATGGTACACGTGTTCTAGGTGGGCCTGACCATACCGTAGTTCTAGATGTTTATTCAGCTGTTCATAGTCCTGCTGTTGTTGAGCGGTGAGGGTCTGTAAAATGTTTGTGGCATCGCTACGCAATGCCAGTGTCAATGCTAAAGCTTTTTCCCCAGGATTCCATCCACTTGCTTTGGCAGCAGCTTCGAAGTGCTTAGTTTACTCGACAGGAAATATAAGTTTTTTATTTCATTTTTAATTGATATTATTCATTCCATTTGTTCGATAATCTAACGCAAACTTCATTAACTTTTTTTGAATTATCGCATATACTCGTCCTGGACCTGGAATCTTAACTTCTTGGAAGTTCTTCTTACTTTTGTTGGCACTGCGGCTGACTCATTGTGAAATGCAGCTTAAACTCAAAACAAATTTTATTAAACAGCGAGCACATCGTTCATTCAGCTAGAACATGGATGACATCAATTTTGGCCAACTTATCCTAGCACTGATGAGAGGCAATAACATTCAATCACACAAGTAGTTCATGCAGGTGGTCATTCCCAAATTGAGTAGTTGAACGTTCGTCGTAGTATCAGCCAAGAAAGTAATAGTTTATTATCTCATGGTCGAATTCATTCATTCCACACTAAAATTTGTTTGCCAGGAGTAATTAGTAGTAGGAAAAACAATGGAAAACATCGCACTGTGAAGTGAAGTGGTCGCGGTGTTAGAGTGTTTGCGGCCTGGGTTCGATCCCCACCGCCTGCCACTGAGCTAAAGTGGTTCGGAATCCACTTATACGTAAATAGGTCCCAGATATCTCTTGCTCGTGCAAGCTCTGCCTTTGGGGGGTTTTCATCGAAAACCTGGGATTAGGAAATTTCTGAGCATAAATATGAGCTGCATTCTTTTTTGCTTCTCCGTAAATTAGCAAAATGTCAATTTTCTTGTGTCTACTATAATTTTCCATATTAAATTATGAACTACGCAACAATTAAATTTTTGAAAGTGACAGCATATTCATTGGCCTATTTGTTTAGGTAGTCCTAGCAACAGCTTCAATTGTTTGTCACGAATAACTAGAATAACAGGACTTAGTGCATGAGTATACCGAATACGTATTATTTTTAATTAGGTATGATCGCTTCTTGCAATCATTCACCAAAATAGTGAAAATAAAGTGGTATCAAATTATTCGTAAGAAAATGGCCTTCTGGGATGTGCACAGAATCCATTCGCTTTTCTAACTCACAAAAATTTTTCCTTTATTTTGTACATTTCTGCCTCAATTCCTTCTTTGACTTGGTCACTTGGGGCCGGTTTTTCAATGTACTTTAACTTCGAGCTAAATTTAACTCATGGTTAGAATGTGAGTCGATTCCATCATTTAGCAAATGTCATATTTATTCTAACCACGAGTCAAATTTAACCGGGAGTCAAAGTACGCTAACACGACATTGATAAACTGGCCCTTACTGTTTCTTTAAATTTTATCAATTGTTGTCTCGACAGTTCCCATCCTTTCTTCCAACCGACTCGCCACACCGCAGAATTCTTCTTTCGAGCGTTTTGAATTTTCCAAAAGCTTTTCTCTCAAATTCTCCAAATTTTCCAGAAGCTTCACTTCTAGATTTTTCGAAATTTCTTCAAGCTTCTCTTCTAGATTTTTTGAATTCTCTTCAAGCTTCTCTTCTAAATTTCTCGAAAGTTCTTCTTTCAGAGTAATCGAATTTTCCAGAAATTTATCTTCCATATTTTTCAAGCTGACCGAGTTTTCTAGAAGCTTCTCCTCGATAATCTTTGAATTTTGAAGAAATTTATCTCCCAGACTCACCGTATTTTGTTGAAGTTCTTCTTTTAGGCTCACCGAATTTTGTTGAAGTTCTTTCAGAGACCTGTTAGTTTCTTCAAGTTTATTCATAATCGAGTTCAAGTCGATTCCAGGAACCTCGAATAAGAACGTTTCGGGGTCTTCTCCTTCTTCAATCAGTTCATCTACAAGTCTTTTCTGGAGAACGGCTTTCTTTTCAGTTGTTTCTAACTCACGCTCCTCTTGCTTCAATTCACTAATTTTAAGGTCAACTAGGTGAACTCTCCTCGGAAACATTTCGTCTTTTATTGTCCTTTACCGTGAAATCAGTCTATTATTTATTTAACACAAGTTTTCAGTTTATTCCCGCGACGCGCAAAACTGTCCTGCAAACACTTAATTGTTCAACGGGTCACTAGTCTATTAGGCGCGATAAATGTCTAATCAGTTTTTAAACGGCAAACACTTTAACACTTTTTATTTTAAACATCCTACTTCAGACACCAAATGTAGTAAAATTGCACTAAACTAATTTTTCTAATTTATTCAAACACTACTTAAACAATTATTCACTAAAACATTGACTTCAAATTCATCTCTACTGTCAGTCTCTATCTGCGAACTTTGGAACTATATTTGTTACTCTTTATGGCTATCTTTCTGACTATCTCTGCCCTCTGTCATCCAGCGGCTATATATTCGCATTTACAGTTCTCGATTGACCAGGACAACAGAACGATTCATCTAGATGGATCTCTCTCGAAAGTTCGGTTTCTTGGAACGTTCGCGCTTCTTCTACGCGGGACGCATGTGTTTGTCAGCGGAGAACTTGTTTACATTTCGAGTGTGCGTTATTAATTGGATGATCAGGGCCGGTGTCGAGGCCGGTCTCGAAATCGTTACACTATACTAAAGGTATTCACTATGGACGACTACAGAAAACAATAAGTGCCCCCTGCGGCCGTTAAATTATATCTGTAGGATTCTTGGAAAAGATTTTTCGCGTTTAAAATCGAAATATAGTTTAGGATGGGAGATTTATATAGGCACCGCAAAGTAGGTCTTGTTGAAAACTTTGCCAAATATCTTAGAAATATAATTCAACGGTCGTATGTTCTCAATATGCATAAAATAAAAATTTTACAATATTTGATATTTGACATCAAGAAGAAGCCCACTGCGACCCACCTGAGAAAGATAGAGACCGTTTCATGTCTCTGAGGAAACGACTAACCTAAAAAAATAGAAAACAAGTAATAAAGATAATACAGGTCGGATATCATGTGATGATCAGGATAAATAAAGTAATGATTAAGGCTTGGTCGAGTATCCATTTTTCTTGGATTTTTACGTTTCTCCTACACGTGCGGTAGGCTTCTTCAGAAAATTACAAGTGTAAGTATTCTACTATCACTGAAGTGGTACTCTTGGTCTCAGATTATATATACCCGATTATTATTATTATTATTATTATTATTATTGAAGATATTGAGGAAAGCTATCGGTATATCAGTACGTGCAAGCTTGTTGTCTAACTTTTATAATCACGTAGGATAGGGGATCAAATGAAATCTCCGTATATTAGGAGAGTAAGGGACTGATTACAAACGAACCAAAAGCCTTAATCATTAGCTTTGGCGGAAGATATAAATGAAGTGGGAAAATACCTAGGAGATATGTTTATAATCCAACATACCGATATAAAGTATTGTGTTCAACCCCTGTGGAATAATTAAATCTCTGTATACGCCAAGAACTGCCAGCGATGTCAGCCGACATGTGATTCTCTGTTTCGTAAATAAAGTTATGGCCTTTCATTACACAACGCGAATATGTTAGCAGAATAATAAAGCTACTTGTCAGAGATGGTAAACACGCCGGAAACCGTCGGTATACAGGGTGGTTAACACATTTCTCTATCCGTCTCTTCAGAATATTATATTCAGACATTTTGTGGTTCCTATTTTGTGAATGCTGCTGGAATTGCGAATGACTGGTTAAAAATACATTAAGATCACTACTGTTTTCATAATATAACGAGAGTAATTTTTTTTTTTTGTAAATTATAAAATTCAAACTCAATTCTACAATTTTCCATCTGACTATACAAAGTAATTCGTGTGTGATGAGATGATTAGTATACTTTTTCAAACGACAACTTCCACTTTTCTTTCATATTTTGATGTCTCATAACATTGTTACAGTAGATATTGGACAATTATGAAAACTAATGGCTAATACTGAAAATTACAACTTTTTATTTCAGTGTAAATAGTGTGCTCTGTCTAAATTCCAAAACTTATAAATGCTCCAAATGTCCGCTAGCAAATTCTTCCAAATAACCTAATAAATGTATTTTGAAACCCTTACGATACGTTTGGAAGTGCTTTCAGTGGCATGCTTTCTAGTTGCAATGGTAGCTGAAAAAATACATTTTCTTTTTATGAATTTTTTCCTATCCGTCAACCGGCTGCCTTACGAGCAACCCTCAGATGCAATGCGCTTACATTTTTTGTGAGTCTGGTTGAGTCCTACTGAATCTGGTTGAGTCTTGGTGAGTCTGGTTGCTTCTCTTTGTACTTTGCAATTGCAAAACAATTTATAAATAATAAACATTTTCTCTATCATTATACTAGCTATTCCATTACCGACAGTTCCAGTTCAGACATTCAGTTTTTTTATTATTTTGTTTCTCGTTCACAAAACTTGTATATACAGGGTGTTATGTAATAAGTGTCCGATATTTCACAGGACGATTCCTTAGTTATTTATAAAGTAAAAAGTTCATATAAGCATGGTTACGCAAGGCTTTCTTTTTTGGGATACAGGATGTTGAAAATTTATTTTTATTATATATATTATATATATATAAATTGCGGTTAGCGTTGCGTGAGAAATTTGCTTCGTCGGTAAACATGATTTGATTTTCAAATAAAAGATTTTGAATGAGACGTTGGAGAAACCAACGACAGAAGTTGATACGTTGAATATGGTAGGGATATAACAAATTATCAATTAAAAATTTCCATACCAGAACATGAGAAATGTTCAACGCTATTTTCCTGGAGATTGTTTCCATGGGTTCTCCTACCAGATTAAGAACTTACCGTCCGATGTGCACTCGATAGATTACTAGCTTTCTCAAAACTTCCTTTCTCCCTTAACCGAGTGTGAATTCTTGAAAAGGTTTTTGAAGTAGGAGTTTTGCGGTTCGGATAACACTCCTGATATAAACGTTTAGCCTCATATGCATTTCCGTTAGCAAGTCCGTATGTGAAATGTATGTCAGCATACTCTGCATTGGTGAAGTTTACCATTTTCAAACAAATAATCACACTAACAACAAATAAAACTATTTAACTATGCGTCAAGATATAAATTTTTACATGACAGCACAAAAAGAACATTGGAATAAACTTACTAGCCTACTTGATCCTTATATTTTCAAAGAGTTTGCGAATCAAAGAGAAGACGATTGGATGCATCGATTAGTTTAAATTAAAATATCTCGATAACCGCTGCTTGTAGCGACCTTTGACAAGCATACCTTTTTCGCGTAAAAACAATATACGAATAGATTTTTCTTCTAAAAAATGTGGTACATTCACGCGCAACAAAGATGTGACTCCCCAAAAGAGACCAAGACCTGTAGATGGCACCCCCTAGAGTTCAAAACTAAGATCAAATTTGAATTCTCCAAATACCAATTTTTATTCAAATATCGACATTATTTCAAAATTTATAACGAAAAACCAAAATAAAAATAAATTTTCAACACCTTCTATATCAAAACTGAAGGCCTTGCGGACCCATGTTTTTATGAACTTTTTACCTTATCGTCCTGTAAAATATCGGACCCTTACTACTCAACACCCTGTATATCTTGTCTTTCAACTGTGCCATTCAGGAAAACCCTAGCTTCACCAAAAAGTTATATTGATCAGCTACAGGTATATGATTCTGACGTCATTGGGTCGAATGGGTAAATTTCGAGCAAATGCTTTTCCTTAGATTTTTTGAAACAGACCTATTCATTTTGTTGAATTATGAGAGAGACAAATCTGTAGTGAAAGCATAATCATTCCATCCATTTGTTCGTATGAATAGATAGATAGTTAGATATTCTTTATTAGTTCCTTAATAAAAACCTTTTCAGGTGTAGAACATGTCAATACAATATATATATATAAAAATGTAAGTAAGTAGGTAAACTGAATCGGTAACATATAAAAAAACTGGTAAAACATACATTAAACTGCCACATACAAAGTAAAAGAAAATAACATCGTTATCACAGTCCATATAAGTAATATCACAGTCAATATAAGTAATATAATGTAAATAGACTTGTACATATACACACAGGTATATACAAAATACACATATATTTAAAAAATTAACTGTACAGGTAATAACATCAGAAGATGAAAAAGCCTTTAAAATCACAACATTCTACCATTATGAACAATACTAATAAAATAAACATAGATATTTACCATTATGAACAATACTAATTAAAAAAAAACATAGATATATTAGTAATGTGACAAACACAACATGCTCACATATACTCATACATAATATACATGCAAATATAAAATTGGGTGTACAGATAACACAAGATAAAAACAGCCCTCAAGATAAAAAAATAAAAGATCAAGTAAATATCATCACTTTAATAAATCCGTGAAATACTCGTCCAGTGTATAGTAAGCTTACCTCAAATGCAAGTTTTTTAGTGCAATTTTCAGCTTTTTGAAGGGATGTGTCATTAATGATTCAGGTGATTTCTCAAGTATCGCTTCTGTAGTATAGATATCTTCCGATTACATATAATCCATCAGAAAAGTAAAATCTCAAATTGAAATTGACTATGAATTAAAAGTATCGAACCAATAAAATCCAGTAAAAATATTCTAGAGAAGCGATATGGTTTAGAATTAATTTTAAAGAAATCGAAAATAATCCAACGAGAAATTTGGAAAATCAATATATTGCAATAACGGATATTCACCAAAATCTAAAAATTCGAGAATCATAAATGATTGTATCGATCTTTCGAAGAACTGAAATTCGAAGAACTGAACATTACAAAAATATAAAATATAAAACTGTTATACCGTCAAAGGAGAATGACAGAAAATGGGAAGACAGATATTTGACCAAACCAGCAAATCAGGAAATCAATATTTTATAGAAGTGGAAAAATATCGGAACAGAATATTATAAGAATTAAAACCGTCGAATCCATAGAGTACAAGACCTAAAATTTCCATATTGAAAATAATCAGAAGAATAAATAGTAGAATCGCTCATCCCCTCCACAATTTCTGGTAGATGTCGATTCTGACCGTTTTCAGTCTGACACATTTTGTTTCCAAGGATTTTATGTTACGACAGATTCATTTTCAGATAATTTGTTGGATTTACGTTTTTAGATACGATTATATGTTGTTTTGATGGAATTACATTTTGATATTTTTGGAGCGTGATCGTTTTATGTTTTGAAGAGCTTAGGTTATTGAGATTTGCAATTACTTTATTTTCTCATTTCGGTCACTTTCCAATCTTGCCGAATTCAGACCTATGGAATCTGGTTCTACTGTTTTCGCGTATGATGCTTTATTGTTTCTTATAAAAACATATTAAATGAATTTCAATTTGGATCATAAATCATTTCTATCCATTCAATTCTGCTGTTTTTAAGACCTTTAAAATGTTATTCTGAAACATAATTGATTCTCCATTTTGTTGGTTTTACATATTACTGGGTTTTTCATTTATCGATGATATTACAAAAATAATTCTGCTATTCTATGGCCCACCTATCTTCCTAACATAAATAGATGTTCCCCAGAAAATGATACCATATCTGATCTTACTTTCTACATATGCATAGGATGCTAGTAATGCTGCCTCTGTGAATAAATTTTGTGAAATGACTCTCGCTTACCAGTTTTTAGAAAGTTCACTAATATGACTCTTCCAATCTAACTTCGAATCGAGCAAGATACCAAGATAACAAAGTTTGGATACAGGATTCAGAGAAACTGTGTGTGCCATGGTTAAAGCTGTCCACATCGCCGTTTCGAGAGAAAGAGATTATTTGGGTTCTACTAGCATTTAGTCTCAGATTATGCATTGTAATATATTCCTTCATTGCATTCAAACTATTAGTAATCTTATATTTTAGTCTCACAGTTGAATATAATCGAGCAGTCATCAGCATATTGTACCATATATTCGCTTATAACTTCAGGAGCATTATTTGTATAAAGTATATACAGTAAGGTGCCCATTACTCATCCTTGAGGTACACCCCGAGTAATCAGTAGTTTTTCAGATATGAGATGGATTTCAGTGACACATTCATACCTATTTTTGAGATAGGAAGTAACTAGATTCAGAGCTAACCCTCTAATGCCAAAAAGAGACAATTTTTTCGCCAACAAAAGGTGGTCTACACTGTCAAATGAGAGATCGAGATTGACAGCAGTGGTTACACGTTTCTCATTGAGATATTCTATTACTTTACATAATGCCTGACAGATAGCTCGAATGGTTGATTTATTCTTCCTGAAACCATTTTGTCTATCACATAAAATATTGTTAGATTCCAAAAAATTAGTTAATCTTGTAAATATTATTTTTTCAAAGATCTTACTGTTATTTGGCAAGATTGCAATTGGCCTGTAATTGTTGATGACAGACACTCTTGTCTCCTTTTTTGAATATAAGCAGCTCTAACAAATGCTGTTTTAAGTTTATCCGGAAAGATACATGTTGAGAAAGACATATTAATTAGGTGATAAACCTTGGGCAAATGCTTTTACTTACATTTCTTGAAACAGACTTATTAATTTTGCTAGATTTTATTCATTTCGAGAAACCTTCTACCTAAACCATCTTCATTCATTCATTGGCATACAATAATTTTGAAACTATGACGTTTTTTCGACCTCAGATGATTGGTTACAAAACACAGACAGATGTTGTGTTCAGAATCAACGCCAACGCCTCTACTTGATTAGTGCACATTTTCTTGCAAAGTTTCCCGAGTATCTTCATCTACTATGGATGCCCCCTCTGGGTGTATATTGTTGAGAAGCTGACATACTGCATCCACCACATCTGATAAAATAGTATATTATAACAAGGTAAGAATGAAAATTCGATGCGAGTGGGAACCATGAGCATAACGAATGAGAATTTCATACCGAGTTACAGACCATACTTTCTCCACGATCAAAAATTGCAGTTGAATGAAATGAGATGCAACGATCAATTAGGTACGTCAAAATTGAAAAACTATACGATAACAGTCAAGGCTAACTTTATTATTGCTACAACGGTGTGAGAATATTCAATGAAAAACATTTAAACTGCACAGGGACAAAGTAGTTGTAGAATATTTCTTCAATCTCAAGAAACATTTAGTTAGAATTTTGTTATCAAATTTGATTTCAAAATTACCAAATTCGGCGATGATCGAGGTGAATTTTAATTTTCAAATCGTTGTTCAGTTAATTCAGCCATTCGGTAAAAACAGCTTACATAAATAAAATATAGCGTCGGATGTGTGCAGCGCTAAATAATAGATTCATCACAGATTCACAATTTAATTTTGAAGCAAACTTTTCAAAACTCACCATAACAACTCTATTATTTACATCACTATGGTTACTGTTTGATTTCGGTTGTTCAAACTGGCATCAGAGTAGGTCTTGATGTCAATTAAAATGGTGTTAAGGACACAGTCAACACGAAAAAGCATAACTTTATTGCTTTGATGAGTTCGTAGAAAAGTACGTTATGGTAAATCGTTTATGAACTTTTCTAGACACTCTTTTACACTCGCTCCACTACGAAGCACTCGTGCTGGAAATATTCGATAC
The DNA here is from genome assembly GCA_958502065.1 of Chrysolina americana. NCBI lineage: Eukaryota > Metazoa > Arthropoda > Insecta > Coleoptera > Chrysomelidae > Chrysolina > Chrysolina americana. The sequence continues at coordinate 12,902,591 of OY293417.1, read as the reverse complement.
TAAGAGGACGTTTATAATGCTTGCTCCATATTGAACTATTTTTTACAACTGATTAACAATGTTAACTCTTGCGTTATTATCCGTTATTAATTTTTTTTTTGAAAATTTCCTTTTGTCAGCGTCGAAATATTCACACCGTTTCTTTGACAATTGAATTATGCATCAAAATATCAAATAGAATATGGTAGTATGGTCATTTAAAATTATTTTTAAATTAATACATTACTGACAACTCATCCTCGTTATTATCATTAAGTAGTAGGTAATTCAAAAATCCACTTCAAGTTGCTGAAATTTGTTATCCCACATTCGTCAATAATAGTAGGTTTTATTGTGGTTATTAATGATCTGAATAGTTTCCGAGAACTTTAGCTCAAGAGAATTATTCTTTAATTATTAATGTCATTCAGTCAAATTGATTTGTCTCAAAGTACAAGTTATTCGAGATGAAATGAAGAAAATAATAGTCACTATTTGTCATGGTCAAGAAATACTCAGGAAGATTATTTCATGAACAACATAAAATTATTCATATAATCATTCATCATTGTTAAACTGTTAAAAAATGTGAAAATCCGTCAACTGGCACCCTTACGAGCAACAGAAGTCAGAGACATGTGGGAGCTAGGGAAGACGTAGCTTTTACATTTTAACGTGTGATGTCATGCGCGATGTACGTTTCAACATTTAATTCAACTTATATTTACATTAATTTAATCATCTAGTCGAACTTGAAGGCTTTCTTTATTAAACAGTGATGCTAATGCTAATGCTAATGTGATGGCCAGGGACGTCTTCGATATAATAATAATGATACTCCCTTATAAACACACGTAGAGTTCACACAAAGGTTAAGCCCGAGCGGGTGGAGGGCGGCTATTATTATTATTTGCCGTGGCGTTTCAGACTTCATACAAAATGGTATTATTATCGAATTCCTTGTATCATTCATTGCACTGCCCTGTATACGTATGCCAGGGTTCCATGGAAATGCTCATTCACGCACTGTTAGTCTCGGATTTTACCGCTCTATTGACGCGGTGGAGTACGTGTTGTGGAGAGTGCTCGTTCCGTACCAGTTTACGAAAATAACGAGCTTTTTGAATACGCTTCGCGTTCCAAATTTTAGCTCGTGCTGATTTTGTTTAATGGATTTGTTAAGGATGATGGTTTTTGAAGTATATTGAAATAAATTATATAGTGGTTTGCCGTGAGCATACTCCATTTTAGGATTTATAGTATCGTTTTTGTTAGAATTATGTCAACCTATTCACCATTACATTTAAATTTTTGGTTAACACGATCAGAAAAGTCATGTAATGTTCCGAGTCAATAGTAGGAGTGAAAGGAGAGTTAGTGGCACTCAAACTATTATTGACTGATATGTGTAGATAGGTCTATTATTTTTTTACGTTTTCTCTTGAAGTTCAATTGAAAACTAAGGGTGAGTTCCCAATAAAACTGTTTTGCGTCGCGCGTCATGCCTTCCTCACGGATTCTGATTGGCGAATAGCGTCCATCGTCAGAAATTTGCCAATCAGAATGCGTGACGCGCGACGCAAAAAGCAATAAAATTTGATTGGAAACTCACCCTGACTAGAAAGAACTCCGCGTGGATGGTACGTACATGATAAATATATGGATTGATTCTGAAAATGCCAATATTCATCACGATTTAAACGTGCTGACTATGAAACTAGGTGTTTTACGAATCTTATTTCAATATAAATTAATGCCACTATTCTATCATGAAGAGGGCGACAATACTTGACGGAAGACCATTAAACTAATCAAGAAAAATGGGGGATTACGTAATCCGAATTTCAAGATTTGGATATTGTGAATTAGGTTCTGGAACATGCAGAACTTTTGACGAAAAATTACTTTTTTATGGAACGAACAATAAAATAGTTTTCAATATGTCGCAAACTTAAGTGGGTATTTTTCTGGTCAATACAGCGTGTTGCTTGGAAAATGACACATTATCAGTAGAAGTGAACCATCTTAACAGTATTACTGGTGGTCACGTCAGAATCCCCATTACATTAGGGAAAACAACTTTCAAACCCTGTGGACTCTGAAACTATGATTTGTCTTGTATTAGAAAAATGCAACTCCATAGTAACTACGTCAAGATATTTCATTTACATTCACCACACTGACCAATAGAAAACGGAGGCCTTATTTGGTGGCCTACATGTTCGACAGATGTGGCATCGTTAGACTTTTTCGATCATTCTTAAAGTAGTGTATGTTAGAAAATTTTGCGACTTGTACGATTATACACTCCTGCAACACATTAACACAGGAAATAACAAGGAAATTTTGTCCAAGGGAACCGATAAGCTCTATTTATCATGTGTGGATATTAATGGTAAATGTTTCAAGAATCTTTCAATTTCGTACTAGTTTTCATCAAAACTAATTCTAGGTACTCAGTTATAAAATGTTTTACTATGTAGTACATAATTGAATTTATATATGCCACTTGAATAATAAAAATATAGGGGGTAGTGTCTCCAGCTTGTGGAAAACACTTTTAATAATTATTTATTTTAAAATTGTACTTGTTCGTTAAGTTGTTCTTTGAAGAACATGACAAACAGTCTTCTCGGAAGGGGTCACGTGACTTTCGATATACCGTGTGTCTATAAAGTAACTTCAACTTTTGAACGGTTTGAAATTTTCGGTTAAAATTTGTTTTGATGAAATGGCAGTTCATACGCTACATTTTGACCTGGAAAAAAAATTATCTTTCAAAATGGCGGTCCGACGCCATTTTTGAAGAATTTTTTAATGGCATGGGGAGGCCGAGTGATACCTCATTCAAAACGTCTTTCAGTTCTCTATATGACAGCGTAATTTCAAACAAAAATAATCATCCAAAACAAAATGGCGGTTCATAATGTTTGAACTATCATGAAGTAATCCCACCCCTGTTAACTTTTGAACACATCGGGTTTTTTCTTTCAATTTTTTTTGGCCAAGTCAATGGCGAGCATTTCGAACATTTGATTTGATTATCTTTATCTATTACCCAGATATTCAGGTAAAATAAACATTGTTCTTTATTCTGGATGATTTTCTTAATTTTCCGAAATTCAATAAAAGAATCACCTGCCTTGTTTGTCACTTGAATTTCATTTGGGTACTGTTTTACAATTTTCGAGAAAAAAACTTTCATGGATGATATCAAAAAATAATTTATAATTTTACTAGAGCTCATATAGCCATCGAAAAATATGGCAGAGTTTTTACATTATGCAATGCCATTTTGACACTATCCCCCATACCATTTGAAAAGTGTTTCAAAATGGCGTCGGACTGCCATTTTGAAGGATAGACATATTTTGTTGTCGTCAAATAGTAGCTTATGACCTACCATTCAACCAAAGAAATTTTCAAATTAAATAACTTGAACTATGTGTTAAAATTTTTAAACATTTCAGGGATAAAAGTTGTTTTTATTCCAATTTCACACATCTGTGTAAAATTTGAACGTTTTATTGCAACTTTCTGGAAATTTTTTAATGTCAACGAAATTTCTGATGCAATAATCCGACTCTATTTTACTACTAGCTATATCATGCCTATCACTAATATCAATGAAAATATTTTTTTTAAGATAAAGAGGAAACCGTTCCACGTTTCTGTGGATAGAAATAGATTTTAAACGATTTTCGTTAGTACTCAAATGATGCCTGATTCATCAATAAAAGAATCTTTGAACTACTTTATTCTGACCGAATTTTTAGACCTTTCAAGCGACTATTTGAAAAAATTATATTGCTCAAAACTGCGCCGAGATCTAAATGCATCAAAGGCTACTTTGTTTGGTAGTTGTAGAAAAAGAGACTTACCACTCACTTCTTTCTCCTTACACGTTCTGATTATTCAGACTGTAGCTTTATCTAGTTGAGTCAAACATTTTGAGTACACCAAGTAGCTAACATGATACTTCTTGGAACAGAAAATGACGAAATAGTTTTCAGTTTTGAGAGGTAGAAGAACTAACTGACCAACCGTGCCTTCATCAAATTATGAAGTAGTCGCATTCGCCAAATATTAGACTAATAGAACATTCAGCAAAAGTTAAAAGAACCCCGCACAGACCTTATGGGAATCTGGCCCTCCGTTGAATTAGCTGTAACTTTGGGAAAATGAAGTTCTCGGCATTCCTAACAAAAGTCACCACGAGCACAAAAAGATCCTATGAGTAGTTTCGGATATATGGGACCTACAAGTCCCAGACTTTTAATGATGTTGCGCCTGTAAGTAGATTTAGCTGGGAGTCAAAATAAACTGTTTACATCTTCTCGACAGCAAATAATGTAGCTTTAAGCGAGTTTTCCACGATTTTTCAGGTTTTCCCCGGATTATTCGACATTTCCATCACTTACTTTTGAACGGTAGGATTCAAAAATACAATTTTCAACAGCCTTAGCTGAAGTTCACGTTTATTTTGACTCCCAGCTAAATCTTCTCACAGGCGCAACATCATTAAAAGTATTGGACTTGTAGGTCCCATACCTCCGAAACTACTCATAGGATCTTTTTGTGCCCGTGGGGACTTTTGTTCGGGATGCCGAGAACTTCATTTTCCCAAAGTAACAGCCAGACCCATATGGTCTGTGCGGGTTTTTTTTCTAATTTATATATACATATACAGTTAAGAAAGGAAAAACATTCTACCAACAGGGAAGGAAGCATCGCTGAAAGAGGCAGAAGCTGGCTCTCCTTTATCCTCTCTATGATTTCCGAAAAACGTGACAATGTTGCGTCGGATTTCAAAATTTTTTTACATTCACATTTACACGAAACAAATGGAAGCAAGGACATATGGATCGGTAATGGTTTATCCAAATGGAAGACGATCCAACAGTTGAGTTTACGGATATCCCATTTCGTTGTTTGTCTTTTCGAAAGCACCGGTCTACGAACTGCCCTATTGGCGTATATAGAAGGTACAAAACAAAATGAAATGTATGCACATAAATCAACGTGGTTTTCGGGGTTCGCTTTTCAGAGGTTTGTTCACTTATTACTGAAATGGGATAAAAGGAGATTGAAAAAGAGGTCAAATATCCGTGAATTCGACAAAGCACTATTCTTTACGAATTCATTATGTCTGAAAGCTTTATAAGCCGATGAATTATTGGATAAAAATGTCCGACCTTTCTCTTTTTTTGTTCGGTTATTCGTCACGAAATCTTTGAAAACTTTTTAAGTGTCATCTTAGGAATTTGCCAACTCTAGGATTTTAATATTTTTATTGTTTCCAGAAGTTATGCTTATTATTGATGGCTTTATGAATTGTGTCTGACAGTGACAGTACAGTTCCTGTAGAAAATTACTGGTGAAATAGACTGACATTTCACAACGATTCAGTTCATGACAGGTGTAAAGTTATCCACATCTCCAAATGTACCCTGAGAAAAATATAAAAAAATCAAAAGAGGCACAAATGGCTTTGTACACGTTTTTACTCGAGACGACAAAAAGTTTGTATTGAGAGTACTAATTCGTTAACTTTGAATCTCAGATCAGTTGTGCCTCAAGGCTCAATTTTGGGGCCCTTGTATCTATACATTAAACTCAATAAACAGTCTTCAGCAATGTAATATACACCTCACTTATGTATGAAAATGCTAGCCAGTCAATCAACAATGAACCCAATTCATTTATTGAAGCTGCAACTGATCATTGTCTTATCGTTAACTCTGATAAATATAATGTGGTGACATTTGGTCCTGAACAGATGAGAAATATCGTTGATAATAATATCGTCATTAATGTGATGGGTTCTAGGCTAAATACGGTAGATGTTGCAAAAAATCTAGGTGTGCTTCTGGATTCTAATTTGCGGTTTAAAAATCATGTTATAAAACTTGTTCAACGATAGTATGCTTCTATAAAGCTGATATATGGAAACAGGCATTATCTATCCTCAAAATTAAAAATGTCACTTTGTGAAACATTGGTGCTATCGCATTTCAACTATGCTGATTCTCTGTACGGGACACAGTTAACTGACACATACAAGCGTAAAATTCAGACAGTACAAAACTCTTGTTTGCGTCTGATATTTGGTATCAGAAGGAGACAAAGAATATCAAACGCATTAAGAAGGTCCGGTTGGCTCAATATGAATAATAGGAGAACTCTGCGCGCTAACGTTCTCTATCATAAAATCATTACAAGTAAAATGCCATCATACTTACATAGGAAAATATCAAATCGTACTGATATTCATAATTTAAATATTAGATTCAAGAATGTTTTGACGCCACTCATATTCAATACCGAGTTTTTCAAGAGATCATTCACATATCACATTTGTCAACACTATAACTCTATCCCAAAGGAAATGAAATCAGTAAATATCTCCAAATTCAAATCAGAGTTTTCCAGGCCGTCCGAAGCCATTTGTGAGTTCTATGATTTTTTTCGGAAACTCACCCCAATGCACCTCCTCGGACGTCCTGGAACACTACAACGTGGTATCAGAGATGAAGAAAAGCGCATTTTTCATACTATATATCGAGTAGAAACGTGTACAAAGCCATCTGTGCCTTCTATGATTTATTTTTTCGAAAACTCACTCAATTGCACCCTCTTGGACGGCCTGGGAAACTCCTACGTGGTATCGGGGTTGAATAAAAAAGCATTCTCCATAACAAATCCCGAGCAGAAACGTGTACAAAGCCATTTGTGCATTCTTTATTCAAAAAAAAAACTTACCCCTATTGCACCTCCTCGAACGTCCTGGGAAACTCCAACGTGGTATCAGGAATGAAGAAAAGAGCATTTTCCATAACAAATATCGAGTAGCAACGTGTACAAAGCCATCTGTGCCTTCTATGATTTTTTTTTTCGAATACTCTCCTCAATTCCACCCTCTTGGACGGCCTGGGAAACTCCTACGTGGTATTGGGGTTGAATAAAAAAGCATTCTCCGTAACAAATCCCGAGCAGAAATGTGTATGAAGTCATTTGTGCATTCTTTATTTTTTTTTTTCGAGATCTCGCCTCCATTGTACCTCATCGGACGGCCTGGAAAACTCCTACGTGGTATCAGGAATGAAGGAAATAGCATTTTCCATAACATATCTCCAGTAGAAACGTGTACAAAGCCATCTGTGCCTTCTATGCTTTTTTTTCAAAAACTCTCAATTGCACCCTCTTGAACGGCCTGGAAAACTCCTACGTGGTATCGGGCAGTGAAAGAAACTATGTGCTAAATGAATCAATTTCCACTGAAATGATAGCGTCCATTTTGAAAGATTGGGCTTTCAATATGCAAAAATATAATGGAGAAAATTATAAAGAAAATGTGGTTAAAACGATGTGGAACATTACGGCAAAACAAGTACAAGAAAAATATACAGTGCGGTCCAAAGGTATGGAATAAATTCATATTTAGCGTTATTATGTATTTTATGAAAAAATCCTGAAACAGGTCAATTTTTATTGGCAATTTGACAATTTACAGTATGAAAATATTACCCCCTTCTTGCACCCCCTCTGAATTATGAGCACCCCCTCAAAAATTTTAAATGAGAAGGGGGGTCGTGTGGCATCTTGTTCGAAAGGGATTTTCATTATCTGTTCAGCAATACTAAGTGTTTCATATTTGGTGCAACCATAACGAAGAAATTTTTTTATTAAATTTTAAAAATATTGACACTGTAAATGATGTATCCGTTGAAACAACCTGAAACAGGTCGATTTCTATTCTCAATTTGACAATTTATAGTATGAAAATATCACCCCCTTCTTGCACCCCTTCTGAATTATGAGCACCCCCTCAAAAAATTTGAATGAGAAAGGGGGTTGTGTTGCACCTTTTTGTTGTTGATAAATGAGCCATAGATGAATCGAATACACACAAAAATATTTTTCAATACACTGACGTCTGCCAGCAACTCACAAATATCAAAATAACAGTAGTCTACTAAATTGACATTATATTATTTATGGGTTTTGTGAATAATTTTTTGGTGTCATCAACGACTTTTTCCTGACTTTTTTAGCAAGACAGATAAGAAAGTATAAATTGTCAAATTGAGAATAGAAATCGACCTGTTTCAGGTTTTTTCAACGGACACATCATTTACAGTGTCAATATTTTTAAATTTTAATAAAAAAATTTCTCAGTTATGGTTGCACCAAATATGAAACACTTAGTATTGCTGAACAGATAATGAAAATCCCTTTCGAACAAGATGCCACACGACCCCCCTTCTCATTTAAAATTTTTGAGGGGGTTCTCATAATTCAGAGGGGGTGCAAGAAGGGGGTAATATTTTCATACTGTAAATTGTCAAATTGCCAATAAAAATTGACCTGTTTCAGGATTTTTTCATAAAATACATAATAACGCAAAAAATGAATTTATTCCATACCTTTGGACCGCACTGTATGAAGGAGTTTAATAGAAAAATTGATTCATTCTCTAGTCCCATATTTTTGCCGCACGAAACGCAAGAAATTCAAAAAGAAGGGAACTTCAAATGTTACCGGACAAGAGAAAGGTTAGTGCATCAGCATTTAAAGATAACGAGTACATAGCAATGATAGAAGCGTGGGATGAAAATACACCGGAAGGATTACAAATAAAAATGTTCTTAATTGCTTCTGTAGAACTTGCGTGGAGAGGAGATGAAGGGGCGTCATGCTTGACTCATTATTTTCAAAAAGAAACTGGAAATGATGATACTCCAACTGGTAGAATACAATATAATCCTATTTTTACCAAAACCACACAGGGAGGCGCAAAACCATGTGCTAATAATAAATGGCTTGTACCTAACCGTAATGAAGTGAGTCGTCGTCCAGTGAGACTTCTAGATAAGCTAATGATGGAAAGAAGCTAAAACATCAATATTAAAAGAGATAGGTTATTTCTGACAGTAAATCCCAACCCTTGGCTGGTACAAAAATATGCCAATTGGAGTGCATGAAATTAGTAAATGGACCAAAAAGTCTGCAGAATTGGCAAATTTGAATATGACGAACAAAAAATTTTCAAATCATTCTCACCGAGCCACTGCTGTTTCACAATTGGCAAAAGCAGGTGTATCGGAACAAGAACTTATTAAAATAACAGGATATGGTAATTGCAATTCTATCAAACCCTACCTACAGATAGATGAACAACATCACCAAGACATAATAAATAAGTTGTGATCCAATTTTAAAAACGCTGCAGGTTCAAGTAATAACACCTCCAGTATTTCCAGCACTTCAATGAGCAGTGGCCACGTTTCCTGCGTCGAAAATAACTCAGTTAAAAAAAACGTAGTATATAATAATTGTAACTTTCATTGCACCAATTTGTATTTAAATTAATAAATTGTTTATATATTTACTTAATTTACTCAAAAAATAATCGTATCAAATACAATACGTACTTCAAAATAAATACGGTTATACATCGATAACTTGTTGCATAATTATAAAGAGTGTCAGTTTGACAGTTTAAATAATCCGACCGCGAAGCGGGAGGATTATTCTGTCAAACTGACACGATTTGTAATTATGCAGGAAGTTTGAGATGATTATTTTGAAGTACTTATAATATTACTACTGAATATACCCGACAGATATCAAAATCTAGCTGACGTGCTTATTGTATCCTTAAAAAATTTAGACATGGCAATAATGTCATGATTTGAGGAATAACATCATGAAAAGATGTTACCTTCAGTTCTATTTGAGTATTACTCATCTAGGTTGTGTTACTTGATCAGAGTATTTTTCTCAGAGTACATGTGTGGATGTGGATAACTTCACAACCATCATTTGGATCATGTCCTTTGTGAATTGCATGTTATCTTAATTGAATGATTCTGAGAAATATACGGGACATGCTTTCCGACGTAAGTTCGCTACCATTATGGCAAATAGTGGCATGACAATAGATCAAATCCAGCAACCAGTAGGATAGAAATTGGCAGCTGTGGCGACTGGTTACGTTGAAGAGAGCATTAGCAATAAGAATTATGTTTCAAACACTATTGGGAGTGCTATTAATGGACGTTCAACCTCATCGAGTTCTGAGAATATTAATAGTTTTAATTTAAATACCTTTTCCTCCGATTTAAAATATCGAAATAATAATATCTCAAACGATAATAATAATAATAATGATTCTCCCTCTGCAACATAAGGATAAGTCAATGCATGGAGTATTATTCAAGAACATTGAAGACCTTGGCTTATCCAGAAACCTGACCTTCGCTTTTCTCAGATCAAGTAGGCTGAAGTCGGAAACCGAGGGATTCATAATGGCCTGCCAGGATGGTGTCTTCAACACCCTCGTCTACCGTAGTCGCGTGATGGGTATAGAGGTCCCTGAGACTAGATGCAGAGTGTGTAGTGGGGCAGCTGAGACCATAATGCATTTGCTGTCAGCTTGTCCAGCTTATGCGGTCTCAGCCTATATCCACAGGCATAACGCGGTCCTACCAGTGTTTTACTATCTACGACACTCGTACGGTATAGTCGAGACACCGGTGTTGCCTTATGCTCCGGGGGATATTGAGTCGGTTGTGGAGAATGAGAAGTGCCGAATCGATTAGAACTACTCATTCCCCACCCTCAGGCAACAAGCCAATAAACCTGATGTAGTCCTCCTCGACCATCAAAGTAGGACGATTTTCGTCATTGAGTTCTCGGCTCCTGGCGAAACTAACATCGTCCGAAAAGTGGAGGGAAAACGGACAAAATATCGAAATTTACCCTTTGAACGAAATTTACCCTTTGAACTCCGCAGGCTTTATCTAAATCATTCTGTCAAAATGGTGGTTCTCATCATAGGAGTACTTGGTGGAATGATGGAGACGCTGCTTTCGTATCTGAAAATCATACCGGCTTGCCGTGATGCGGCAGAAAACCTAGCTGAAAGAATGCAGAAAGCCGTAATTCTTGGTTCACTCCGTTTACTCAAGGCACATGATTCCCGGACCCAGTAATCACTCACCCCACGAACGTGGGGAGTGTTTGCTGGGGTTAATGACACACCAGAGCGCCCTCCGGTAGTATCGGAGCTCCGGAGACCGGACCTGTCTGGGTAATTCCTAACGGAAAAAAAAACTCTCTCTCATAAACACTCAAAGAGTGTACCCAAAGGCATACATAGCCTATGCAAGTGCATACATTTGCATGCGGCTATTATTATTATTATTTGCCGTGGCGCTGTACTTTCCATTTATATTTCAAAAGTCGAAATTGTTCAATAATGTTGGAATAAGTTTTTGTTAGTAATATTCAATTTGACTTTACAAGGTACCTACTGCTGTCAGAGCAATGATCGAAAAGTTGTCATTTGGACTTCACGTTTTTCAGGTTGTTGATGTGACCATAGTAACTTTAAAAATCTCGCGTTTTTTTAAGTTTGATTCAAACATGTTGCGGCGTGCTTTAGTTAGGTGAAATGGAGCACCAATGAAATATATTTTGTTTAAAATTCTAAGTACTTCTGTAGGACAAAGTACCCAGTAGTGGATAAAACAACGGATTACCAATCATACAAGTGACTACCGGTTGAGAAAGAACTCAACTCATGTGCTATAATACCACAGAAAGACAGGAAATCGTTTCGATTATAACGGTGTAATATATTTTTGTGCGTTACAATAATTATTAAAGCCGACTGTTTCTTGGAATGTATTTTATTGAAGAAACACAAACACTGTGTGGTTGTTATAGATCAGATACAAATAACCTGAGCCAGATATACTGCATGATTTCGATTTGAATTTGAAAACATCCTGTTAATATAAGGTGTTCATCCAAGAATTACTTTGTTTGTTCTTTCCAAGATAGACTGGCAGGTTTTCATTTATTTCCATTACAAAATTTACGCAGGACTAAAATGCAAACGTAAAAAAATATGGTTACATGACAATCTGATTCTTGCGTTAATAGTAGGATTGGAAAATTACCTTTGTTTTATTATTCACAGATCGTTGGATTTATTAAGAATTCCATTCATTTTATTGAATTATTACTGGGATGTATGAAAAACTAACTGCGTTTTTTTCAGAAATAAAACTGCGCATTCGCTTGAAAAAATGATAAATTTACAAAAGGCGTATTCATCTAGCGGAAAATTACTTAAAAATTCCATTTCATTCAGACGAGTCGCGCTAGATGATAACTGATATATATATACAATATGTGAATCTGATGGAAGCTCCCAGCCACCCCTACCGATTAAAGTATTGAATGTTGTGGATCACTTGTTGATTGATGTCCCAATTTCCTGGTGTCTCCGATATATTCACGGAGCATAAAGAACGTTGATATATGTCACTAAGGAGTTTGGAAGGAATTGTTCTCTGTGCGGTTGAGCATGAGAGATTTAGGCAGAGGCGTAGGCAAGGAAGAAGATAACCTACGGTCTTGAAAAAAAAAACAAGTTTGTGAAGATCACGTAGCTTTCCATAATTTTAATTTGACGTACGAACGATATAATATCTCATAACCCCTTGCACATAAAGTTAATTTCTGGGTTTATATGAATATTACTTCTTCAAAGAGATAACATTTTGAGGTGGTGTTTCTCATTATGTCACGATGACCAGAGCAATATCGAAGTCTTCATCTATTTTTCTAGTTCTTGTGGATTATTTCTGCAAGAGTTACCTATCATCGATGTTTGACGCCGTCGTACATTGCAATTCCTTGTTAAAGTGTTTCGCATATTTGATACTACCGATCTATAGATTAGTTTAATATAAATACACTTGATTGACTATTATCCACTAATCATCTCAACTTGTAAACTTCTAACTTCTGATTTATTAAGAATAACTATAGTTATTTATATCACTATGGCTGAGCCAAGTCTGTATTTCTATCTGCACTCTGATTGTCTGTAACCATCTCCCGTTCGAAATTCCTGTATTTATATCAGCAAAGCTTCTGTTGGAAGATTCTAGAGTCGTCGAGAGATGTCACGATGACTCCTCTGAATGTTTCTTACATCGTTCTCGTTTCATATTCGATGTCATTACAGCATTTTCGAGTAACAATGTCAAGCATTGTGTGTCAAGTTCGAAAATCCAAACAAGCGATCAGGTATGTTATACAGGTCCGGCTCCCGCACCTCACATTGTCCCTATCTTGAAGACTTTTCGTCCAGAAATGTCATTTTTGAAATGTGTGTCGATGGAATTAACATATAATATTGGTCGAATATGAAAATTTGGTAGTTCACTTTTGTTGAAGGACGACGCTACTGATTATTTCAAAACTAGAAACCTACATTTTTTTTTACTTTTTCAAATTTTTATCAACAATCAAAGGTATAAAAAAATAAAGAACGTAAATAAAGCAATCCGGATTTTTTTTTTCAGAAAGCTATAGGTATAACATTTTTTTTTATTTTCAACTTTTAATATTAAATATTTTTTATAAACAAATGCATTGTTAATAAGACTTTTGAAAACATTTCGGTGAGAATGTAATCCTTGGTGAAAATAATGATAAAAAAAATATCAGTTGTAACATCACAAGAGAGTGAGAATAAAGTGAAAATAATTTGACAGATTTTTCGAAAACTTGTTGCCAGGCAATAGACACGGGAGCCCGGAGGGCTCGAGTGGCTATTGCCAAATGGCAACAAGTATGAGAAAAAATCTGGAGAATTATTTTCTACTTTATCGAACTCTCGTGTGGTATTCGATAGATTATTTTTTGATGCCCCAATCATAGGTCACTATAAACAGAATGAAGTTTGGAATTTTAAGTTCTCATCATGAAATTTACAATTATTATGGATGTTTTGTCCTTGGATGGAGGATTCCGTAACATTTTTTTGTTCTGTTGGATTGAAAGCTATTGCTTTCTCTCTGTCCCTAGGTTATCAATTGAAACTGTTTCCAAATTGACACGTTACTCAAAATAGTATTCTTACATGCATTTTCGTTGATTTTCTTAAAATTACATCGAATGATGATGTACTAAACCGTTTTCGAATCATTTTTCACTTTTCATGCAAAGTGATGACAGACGTCAGATCAAAAGTATCAGTTGTCACATAATAAAAACAAAATACCACAAAAATTCCCGCTGCAATTTTCAAGGTAGAAAATTCCTACTATAATAATGCTGTGATTGGCCTGAACGTACATGAATGCTTTGAATTGATGGTTTCGATTGGTTTCAAGAATTATCAAAAAATAATCGACAAAAAACGCACTTAGTAATCAACAATTTTTCGTTACTAAATAATAATATTGAGGAACCATTTTTTAAAAAATCATTATTTATGACGTTCTTTCATGTTCTGAAATAAATTAACCCTTCATTTGTTTATTAAACAAACAAGTTATTATAAACAAATGAATTTTTGCACGATATTTTTTTTTGTTAAAGTATATTTTGGAAACAACTATACGTCTTTTTTAATGTGGAAAAATTTGTTTCTGTTTTTTATAGCTTTTCTGTTTTTCTTCATTGTTATTGAAATAACTTATAAACTATTGAATATAGGTACTACAAGAACACTTCAAGTGTTTTTTATTCTCTATTAATCAGTGAATTTTTTATTATTTTCTACCTTGAAATCATGTTTTTTTACTTCTCTGCAAGATTGCAATGGTGACACTTTTTTAAATGGTGAAAGGAAAATGATTGACGATGACGGTAATGACATTGATGATGATGATGTGCTTATCAGCTCATAAAGTGTTGACCGAGACGATTTAAATAATATGGATGAAGATATCTCTACAGATTCTTCGGTGTTTCCTCAACAGTACGCCGAAACATCATTTGGAGATGGACAAAATGAAGAAAACGTAGTTGAACCACAAGAAGAAGAACAAGAATCAAAAAGAAAGTTGACAATTATTATGACTGATCATCACCAAAACGTTCGAAAATATTATCAACAATAAACAAAAAAAATGGCAAATTATAATTATTGTAAAATGTTAAATCCAACAAAAAAAATTAAACACTTTGTAAAAATTACTTTTAGTTCAGTAGAAATGTTTCTATCTTATTATTATTGATAATTTATTGAATGATGAAGTTCGAGCTCCGTTTGGAAGCTCAGCAATGTATTAAGTGTTTTTTTCAATAGTTTATAAGATTTTTTAATTCGACGTAGAAAACAATTGTATTTCGAGGGAATTATTTACAAAATAAAAAAAATTAATGAACAATTTGAGTTAGATCTTTAGGTGGAGCTCATTAATGATTTGGCTGATTATCTGATGGAAAATAAAAAAGACTTGTAGTGTTCTTGTCGTATCTTCAATAGTTTTTAATATTTTTATAACAATGACAAAAAAACAGGAAGAATGCGACTAGTCCAAGAGTAAGAACAAGTTTGAAAATTATATAAAAATAGAAAAAAAAAGTCACGTTTGAAAAGACGTTTGTTAGTTCCATATTTTTTTTAATATTGAAAAAAATATGCGCAACAATTCATTTCTTGATAACAAATTGTTAAAAAGCTAAAGAAGAATTATTTTTTTTCATTATAAAAGAATCTGATAAATAATGATTTGTTGAAGAACTGGTTCTTTAATATCAATATTCAATAACAAAAAAATTGTTAATTAACAAAGGCGTTTTTTAAAGAAACGAATTCTTTCTTAAAAATCATCATTTCCACCAAGGATTATATTATCAAAAAATATTTTTAAATGTATCATTAACAATGCATTTGATTATAACAATTATTTTAATAATGAAGATTGAAAATTAATATAAAAATATAGCTTCATAAGTAATAAGAAAACAAATAAATTTAATAATTGTCAATAAAAAAGTGAAAAATCTAAATATTTCAATTTTTCCAATGGGGATCGTTTCTAAACCCTTTTAAGAGTAGCTCAAAAAAGTAAAAAAAAACTTGGATTTTAGTTTTTATATAATCAGCGTTTATATGTTAACTTTCAACTGTATTAACTAATTAACATCAACAAATCGGATTCAAAATTTCTTGTTGACGAATTACTGTTTATTTGTGTTCAGATAGTACTAATTATTTTTTATTCTTTAGTATTTATATTGTATCGGTTAATCGGTTCAAGTATTTTTTTTTATCAAGCTCGGCGCGCCCGCTAGAGCCGCTATCCGTTTTTAGGTCGAATAGTTTTTGAAATATTTGCAAAAACCAAATTATTTTTCTGACGCAATTTTTCATCTCAATGTATTTTTTAGATGCCGTTCCGAGACCATAATTATAATTTTCGGTGGTCCAGACTAGCTAAGACTCTCTGAACATTGAGAAACGTAGTGATCATGTTTACTGACAAAAAATTTTAAATTCATTTTTATTTTTGAAGCGATTACAGATAGATAAGGAGGGCAAACATTGAAAGAGTGAATTGATGGAGATCCTAAAAATTATATCAAATACGTCATGTTCCATTTGAAATATCAAAAGTACTACTTTTCATTAGGAAACACTGCTAGTTGAGAATACTTTAGTCACATACTTCTAATATGCCATCTACTGTGATCCGCCTGAATACATTGAACTTGTGGAAATTATTCATTTCCTTGGAGCCAACACCACTCTTGAAAGAATACGCGTTCCTGTCTCCAGTTTAAAAAAGGCCAGCTTTATATCTGTCGATTAAATCGGGCTTGTCGGTTCAAATACGTCTGTAGTCAAAGCAGAAATTCGGATTTCGGTCGGCATACCGCCTGCAACTTTAAAGCAGTCGCGAAACTGAGGTATAATCTCGTTAGTAAGTTATATCTCGGGCATTATCCGCGTCTCGATGCTCTGAGACTCACGCGCTTCTGTGTGCTGAATCCGTAATTATTTTTTCGAAGAACAGACGTTTTCGTCGTCGTAATGAGAAAATGAAAGAGACGACTTGGAATGAGCAGTTGGTCGGGAATGTCGTATACTGCTATAAACTTTCACTCGAATCTGATTCATGTTCAGAGTTTCGTAGTTTTATTTTCAGTATATTGATCCATCACAAGAAATACTTCATTGTCTGAAAAAATCTCATCCATGAAACTTTCGTTCGAGTATTAAAACATCAAGTACGTGGAATAATGGGTTGAACTTTGACACCCCTAAATCTATTATTGCTGATGCTTTTGCGGTACATTTCAAGTCTTGTGTCTTGAATGATTTACCTGTCCAAAATCATGTACCTAATGATACCAATTATCTATGATATTAACACATTATCTTTGCACATTTTTGGTCAAATTGAAATTGAAAATAAAATGAAAAACGTATATGTTTCAAAGGGTGCAGGTCCTGTTGGAATTCTGCCAGTATTGTTAAGGAATTGCTGTCACAGTTTATCACACCCTCTGAGAATACTTTTTCAAAGATCATTCAATTCAGGAATATTTTCTGGTGTATGGAAGAAATCTTTCAAAATTAGATACATTCGGTATTTTATTACATTTTTTAGTGTTCTTGACTATAATGAAACTAAATAGGTTTATTTATCTTTAGGATTTATATTATTTTATTATTGAAACTTTTTTGATGTACCATTTGGGATTTTAATACAATTTTGTAGTGGTGGTTCCATCACGTAGGATGACCCGTTTTTTGCAGTTTGTTTTTTTTTTCAGTGTATCTATCGACCCTGAAATTTTCATGGTTCTAAGTCTACAATTACCGGAAATACGGGGGCGTTTTCATAAGAAGTGAAACAAACTAGAATATTCCATGACTGAAAATTTTTCAGGAAACAGGTGTATTAGTAGTAATCCTGAACACGAATCCGAAGAAAATTCGGGTCAATTTTATCCCCTAAAATAATTTCCGGGAAAATGAGTGTTCCATCGCTGCTGGCGTGCATTGTATATCACGTAGGATACCCCTTTTCTTGCAGTGAGTTCATTTCTAGTGTTTCGATCCATTCTGAAAATTTCATGATTCTACGTCGAAAATTACGGAAGATACGGAAGTGTTTCCATGATAAGTGAAACACACTCTATATGAAATGTATAACTTAAAATCCAATTTATTATTGCAAATCTTACAAAATAATATTTCTTTCTTCTTCAGGCATAGTCAAGGATTTGCTATGCTTTTTGATATTGTGACAAGTTAGAAAAATTTTCATGTTTGTAGGAATCACATTATAGATTTTGACAACATTTTATGAAAAACTGCGTTAGAATTGAGATGAAAACTCTATACAGTTCTCTACTTCTGGTTCGGTAAGGATTGATAGTCACTAAGTTTTCTTTGTTTATTAAAGGGATATGTAGGGGTTTTGTATTGATCAACTCCATAAACTAATCCAGCTTCTCGGATAAAAATCCTCTCTTCTAAGTTCTAGTCCAGGATATATGGTTATATTTTCTCAGCCCGTTTGAGTACCTTATGCGAGAGTTCTATATTTTTTGCATACATGTCTTTCGCTATAAGAACGGTCAATATATTTCTGAACTATAACAGAATCAGCGAATCAAATAGAGTCCAATTTATATCATTCAGTCGCTTCATATATAGGAGGTTGAATAACTTTGTTTAACGAGTATAAATCATGCTTTTCGAATCTGAGTGTTTCACTATGTTTAACTTTTTTCCGTACAATATTATCTGGTATTCTGCTTTCGATTTATTTAGTACTAATATGTGATATTCTGGAACTGAAGCGATCATCTTTAGATATTTGTTGATAGGAACACTCGCAAGACAACTTTTTGAAACCGAAAATGAAAAGTATAACCGAGTATCATCAGCATATTGGTGTGACAAACAAGTTTCTAAGTTACTATGTTTGATGATGTTATGGATTTCCAAAAAAGTTTGGAATGAGATTTGAATTTATGCTGCAGGAAGGAAGGTTTTCTTTTTAGCTTGATATTCTTTGAATGACCTTGTGTGTTGAGACGATCATATTTTTTAAATATTTTATTTTTCAGCTTTATTAGTAGTATTGTATTTGCCGTAAGCCACGGTTCCGGAGATTCCGTAACGCGTTTGGTTGTAATAGGTGCATGAATATTGAATAAATGATTTATGTTCTCATTCCAGAGAATAACCAATCTCATAAACATTGTCCATATCGAGTAAATAGTCCCAATCATTACAAGTCTATTATTCTTATCAACTAAACAGCTGGTTAAACGGAAATTACAGTAGCGTTCTAGCATATCACACGGAAAAAAATGGTCCAAATAAAACGTTTTCCTGACTTTTTTTAGATTATGATAAGAAAATTAATGCCTATATTAAATAAAAAAGCATTTCACCTCAAAAAAAAATATATTCTGAACGCATGAGTTTGTAGCTAGAATATTGTTCATCGACAGCAAATACTTCGATCACTAAGGGCCAGTTTATCAATGTCGTGTTAGCGTACTTTGACTCCTGGTTAAATTTGACTCGTGGTTAAATTTGACTCGTGGTTAGAATGAATATGACATTTGCCAAATGAAGGAATCGACTCACATTCTAACCATGAGTTAAATTTAGCTCGAAGTTAAAGTACATTGAAAAACCGGCCCTTAGTAATTTACTTTGAATAATGCCAGGTCAACACTTTACTAGCGCTTGAAAAGTGTATTTCCATATTTATTAACTTTGGGTTTCTGAAAAGTGTATCACTACAACAGAAACTCTTGTTACTGACCTAACAACAATTCGTTTGCAGCAGAACTTGGTTTTCCTACAGTAATGTAACGTGTTCACTTACTTGTTTATTTTCGACTATTTCGGGATCAATCGGGAATAACCGCCGTAACTCTTCACGTGATAAGGTATAGTACTAACGGTTTTACGCCAAACCGGCGTCCAGCGTTGCCAGAAGTGGTACATTGTACCACATGTGGTACTTTGGAGGCGTTTGGAGTACGATGGTACTACATTGTCAAAAAAGACCAAAAAGTGGTACATTTGTATTATTTTAAAGTCTTCATATTTAAAACCAGGTCGAATGTCAAAGTTAATCAATTCATGCTCGGTGGAGTATTGGTACAGAGCTCAGAACAGAAAACTTTTATGATACAGAGTACTCCGTGGTTTGCATTGAGACACAAAACACACACCGCTTCAGAAGGTTAGCTTCCCTAGATATCATGATTTATGGAGCATGATATCAACATAAAAATATGTTGTATTCGTCAACGTCAAATGTCAAACTGGATCACAAGCAATGTTTTAACAACTTCAAATTTCTTTTCCGAAGCTTGTCAGAGAAATTACATTCTATTGGCAGATGCCGCGCATGTGTTCAAACGTCATGAATGTTCATGTTCTATGAGATTCGTGGGATCATGAAGAAAACAAAACTTTGTGCGCATGCGCAAACCTGAAAGTACAATGTGGTACATTTCGCTCTCTTAGGGTGGTACATACGTTGAAAACTTTCTGGCAACACTGCCGGCGTCATTTCAACAATTGAGAGCTGTGAGGATACATCTACTAGGCATCTTAGTCTACTTTGCCGGTGATTTTGTGGTGTTTTACTGATCACTGTTATCAGTTAATATACATATAATAATTAATAATAGTGTCCAGCGGCGATGTTCCATATCAACAAAAAGAGAAAAAATATTCTCCTAAAAAATTTGATCTCGATCTTCAGTTTTTCTCGAATGGTGTATTTGATATATAGCCGCTGACACTCTGTAAGTGTAACACTTTCTTAGAGTGCAGGCATGATATCATTGGTTCCTTGGTGCAACCGAACCATCCATTTTATTGTGAATTTTAGACAAAAATTGATGTATTGAAAATAAGGCATTAAAAAATACAAATGATCCTTTTTTTGAAGAACTAATAAATCAAACTGAGGGCAGGTGAATATTTGAGTCAGGTGAATTATGATACCAAAGATAGAATGAAAGCTATATTGAAGGTAAGACAATAAAAACCACCCAGAAGTGAGTCATTCAATAAGGCCAAGTAAACTAACATTTCTGTAATGATCAAAAAATGTTGCTACAGTACAATACTGTATTATAACTACTAATATCTTGTTTAGTAGATTTTAGTATATGAGTTATTCGAGAAATATCTATTCTTCAGTAATGGTAAATGTACTAGTTATTTGTAGTTATCAAACTGAGCACCCACTGCAAATAGAAAGTTCATTGAGTCCAATAAAACGAAAAGTCTGCTTCTAAAGAAGCTTTTAATACCGGTAGGTTACATTATGTTCCTCAAATAATTACATTAATAACAGCAAGTGATCAAATTTAGGAATCTTATTCTTCTTGTGGCTGATAAAGCGCATACTTGTCCCATATAGCATGCAAATTTTTACTTGGTGCTACGTGAATTTTACTTGCTACAATAAAATTTTTTTTTCCGTGCATGTGTGAAAACACCAATTAGTTTCAAGAGCTATTACTAATGATTCATAAAATGTGTTTATACCGAAACCTCCAAAGATGCGCCACTGCATTACTTGAGTTTTGTTCGAAAAGTAGTCATGAGTCATATCATACGCTCCTGTAGTTTACCACATGTTACGAACGATAGCAAAATCGAAAAAAATGCACTAATGGACATTTTTCAATTTTCCTAGACTTTTTTGGATACAAAGAAACTAATTTTACTACATAACCCGCCTCTTCCGGTTGATTCAATTGCAAACTGGTGCTGGGTACGGAAATGTTATGCTTGCCGGCAATCTTGCACTTCCGTATATCACTGTCACTCGTCACGCACATCGTCACTTCTTTTCCCAGTGAAGAGGAGAGACTTATTTTCATGGATCGATAGCTAGATAGGTAAATGTGTGTTCGCGTACGTATTACATGACAATCTCATTCGTCGCCTAGAACTATGCATTTACTAGGTTTGCTTTGGTTCTCAGTTCCGAACGGTTCGAGCATACGCAGTTACAAAAATTGTTTTGGTTCACGTAGAACAGTTCTGGAGTCGTATTTGACGTGTTTTGGTTTTGTTGAATTCAATTCGGAACCATTCCAGTACTGTCAAAACTAGTTCGAACAAGGGGAGCAGGAACTGGAGAGAACTGACGAACTGGCGCACTGAAACGTTATTGCACCGTTTTTGTTTATAAGTAAATAGTAATATACTTTTCTTCGTAACAATTATAACAACGTTTCAACCTTCATAATAATTTCAGTATTTTATATAGGTAATTCAGTGAAGTAGTATAATGGAGGTAAGATATTTATTGATTAGTTGTTTAAATATTATGTTCCCAATTTTTTCTAGACAATTATGATGGATTCAAGTTCAAGCAGTTCCTCTTCTAATGACGAGGATCATATATTAAATATTTTATTGCCAGAAATATTAGAACATCAGAAAAATGAAAATTATTGTGAAAATGTAGTATCTTCCTATACAGATAATAAATTCCAAGATCCTTTTAAAGTTCCTCGAATAGTTTGAAATAGTCTGGCAGAAGAATTTCAGCAAAGTGAGCTATTTCCCAAACAAGATTGGTATTGGTATTGGTGAGTATGGATGGTGATTGATGCGCTGCGACCTGATTAGATCTATTGTGCCCCATCTTCTTCTGCTGTCACAAGATGTTCTTGTTTACAGCAGCCCTTCAAGTCCCAATTCCTTCAGGAATTTTAGGATTTTGAGGGGGTCTGCTCGTGGTATTTCTCCCACGGTCAGCTGGTGTGATCCCAGTATATTCAATCTTTTGCGATGTACAGCGTAACACTCCATCAATATATGGTGGGGTGTTTCTGGGTGTTCCCCACATAATCTGCAGGTGCTGTCCTCCTCTAAGCCTAGCTTCCTCAGGTGTTCTTTGAGTCTGCAATGCCCCGTTAGAAATCCCGTGATTGTCTTTAGACTAATTTTGCTGAGGTTAATCAGTGTCTTTGATCTTGCTCGGTTGAAATTTCCGAGGAGATCTTTGGCCTGCCTCAGCCCTGGAAGTCTTAGCCAGTATGTTGCTCTCATTGCTTCTTCAGCTTTATTGAGTTCTTCTCGGAAGTAATATTTTCCAAGTCCGCAGAATGGTTCTGGCCCGATCAGTGGCGTTGCTGCGCCTTTCCGTGCCAGGGTATCTGCTTGTTCGTTGCCCTCTAC
Source organism: Chrysolina americana (assembly GCA_958502065.1). Classification (NCBI taxonomy): domain Eukaryota; kingdom Metazoa; phylum Arthropoda; class Insecta; order Coleoptera; family Chrysomelidae; genus Chrysolina; species Chrysolina americana. The sequence continues at coordinate 12,879,607 of OY293417.1, read as the reverse complement.
TCCGGCGTGCCCTGGCACCCAGAGGAGGGTCACCTTATTGTTCCTGCCCAGATCATTAAGTTTGTCTAGGCATTCCCAAACCATCTTCGAGTTGATGTTGCAGGAGCTCAACGCTTTGATGGCTGCTTGACTATCGGAGAGGATCACGATTTCCTGGTTCCGGTATTTCCTATTGAGGTTGAACTGAATGCACCTTCCTATGGCGTGAATTTCCGCTTGGAAAATGCTGGGGAACTGGCCCATGGGTTCAGAGTATTTGGTGCGAGGCCCAAAGACCCCTGCTCCAGTTCCTTCGGGAGTTTTGGACCCGTCCGTATACCATGTTAAGGTATTCTTCCCCAGTGCTCGAATCGATTCTATGTTCCATTCTCGCTTGGTGTTTAGTTCCGTTCGAAAAAGTTTCTCGAAACTAAATTTCTTGGTAATTTCGTCAGTTGGGAGGTCGGCAAGGTGTGCACAGTTGGTAGGGGTTAAGCCCCTCGCGCCGTGTGCTGTCCCTATGAGTCCGACTTTAGCCAACCTGAGGTTTGCCTCCCAAGCAGTTCTCTTCACCATTATGTGGAGAGGAGTGAGGTCCAGAATGACCTCTATTGCTGCTGTTGGAGTCGACCTCATTGCTCCTGTTATACAAAGACATGCTAGTCTTTGCACTTTTTCCAAGATCTTCTTTGTTGTGGCGAGTTCGGTTCTGCCTTGCCATGCTACTGCCCCGTAGGTGATCATAGGTCTCACTATCATGGTGTACATCCATCGCAGTACTGATGGGTTACATCCCCATGTTTTTCCTGCAATGTTCCTGCACACCATCAGTGATGATTTTGCCTTATTAGCGATCTTTCCTACGTGTCTGTTCCAGAGTAGTTTTGAGTCTAGAGTAAGTCCTAGATACTTCACCTCTTGCTGCCATTCTAAGTCTGCTCCGTCGAGGCGAACAGTCCTTAGGTGCTGAACCTTTGTTCTTCTAGTGAATGGTACTACTGTGGTTTTTGATGAGTTAATTCTCAGCCCCACAGAGAGGCACCATCTTCTGGTTGTCTCTAGCTCTCTTTCTATGAGATCGCAGAGGGTTCCTTCGAATTTGCCTTTGGCCATGATGACTATGTCGTCCGCATATCCAAGGCAAGTGACTCCGCTCCCGGTCAGTGTTCCGAGTAGTTCGTCTACTACGAGACTCCACATCAGAGGTGATAGTACCCCTCCTTGTGGGCACCCCCTGTTTGTGCTGATCCGAAAGCTGCTCTCACCCACTTTCGTTTCAGCTGTTCTTGTGGCCAGCATTTGGCACATCCATCTGGATGTGGTTCTGTCCACTCCCTTGTTCATTAGGGCCCTCTTTATTGCTTCATGAGAGGTGTTGTCGAATGCCCCCTCTATGTCTAAGAAGGCGCAAATGGCCATTTCTTTGTGCTCAAGTGATCTCTGGATGCTTTCGGTAAGCACGTACAGAGCGGTTTCCGTTGATCTGCCCGCCCTATATGCATGCTGCCCGGAGTGCAATGGCACTCTCTCCAGTATCTCAGTTCTGATGTAGTTGTCTACCGTCTTCTCCACTGTCTTCAGTAAGAAGGATGAGAGACAGATTGGTCTGAATGACTTCGGGAGGGTAGGGTCCTTCTTTCCCACTTTGGGAATGAAGGTTACCCGTGCTCTTCTCCAGTTGTTCGGTATGTACCCGAGTGCCAGACTAAATCTGGCTGCTTTAATGATGTACGGCAGTAGTTCCGTTTGCCCTTTTTGTAGAAGAGCCGGAAATATACCGTCAACTCCTGGTGACTTGAATGGTTGGAAGGATTCAATTGCCCATTTCACTCTTTGGGGAGTGCATATGGTCTTTGCTACTTCCCAGTCTTCTCGTTTGGCTCTGCCTGGTTCTTCCAGTGATCTGTCGGATTCAAATGGTATGCTGCCTGGAAAGTGCGTCTCCAGTAAGAGGAGAGCTCGTTGCTCTTCATCCTCTGTATAGCTACCATCTGTTCTTCTGAGTGACATAGGTCCTTGCTCTCTGCCCCTCGCCATGGTTTTGTATAACCTGGATGCTGCAGGGCTTGATGTGATTGTCTCACAAAAGCTCCTGAAGCTGTTCCTCTTGGCTTTCCTTATTTCTTTATTATATTTTGTCAGCCTTTCGGTGTATCCCTGCCAATCTCCGCCCCGCTTGGCTTTGTTAAATAGCCAGCGGACTTCGGATCTCAGATTTGACAGGTGTTCGTTCCACCAAATGGTTCCACTGTGGGATTTCTTTTCTTTTATGGGGCAACTGGATTCGTATGCATCCATAATTGCCCCGTTTACCGCCTCTAGGGTCTGCTCAAATTCGACGTGACTGTTGCCGTTGAACTTGATCTGTTCTAGGTTACATTTTAGATTGGTGGTGTATTTTTCCCAATCTGTGTTTCTAGGGTTTCTGGTGAAGGTTGTTTGTGTCTCAAGCCCTTCCACGTTGAACATAATGATTCTATGGTCTGAAAGAGAGGGTTCTTCTGAGACCCTCCAGTTCCTTACCATTCTACTGATGCTCGGGCTGCCGAGCGTTAAATCTAATACTTCTTGCCTAGCCCTAGTTACAAAGGTGGGGACACATCCCACATTGAGTACATTTAGGTTAGCCGCGAGTATGAATTCTAGCAATTGCTCACCTCTTTGATTGGTGTCCGTGCTGCCCCAGATGGTGTTGTGCGCGTTGGCGTCGCAGCCCAGCAGGAGGGGTAGATTGCTCCTACTGCAGTAGTCGGATAGCCTCTGTACTTCTTCTGGTGGTGTTTGCCCATCTCCAGCGAAGTATCCTGAGGCTATTACTATGTCGAGGAGTGAGTGCCTTGTGCGGATCTTGGCCCGAACCGGCACTAAGTCCCTCGTCATGAATTCTGAAAGACAAATATAATTAATATTATTTCTGATCAGTATGCAAGCTCTGGGGTTGTCACTTCTGACATCCCAGATCACCATACCTTCTTTGTTCGGCAGTCCTCTGATCTGCCCCCTGTTGACCCAAGGTTCTTGGATCAACACAACTCCCAAGTTTGTCCCGGCGAACACCCTCGATAAGGCGGCAGATGCCCCCTTAGCGTGATGAGCGTTCACCTGGGCAACCTTGACGTGGGTAGCCATTGCTACACGTGAGTTGGAGTGCTTGCCTCCTCATCATCCAGCAGCATTTGCTCTTCTTCGCTGGGAGTCACCGTGGTGTCCTGGTCCACGCTCCCAGTCGATTCTGTTTCGCCTGCTGGGTCTTCTACAGCCCCAGGGTCCGGTGTCTTGCCCGCCTCTTCTTCCTCCTTCTTCTTGCTTGAGTCCTTGCGGAGGCCATGAACGGGGATTTTCCCGAACCTGAAGAAAATGGTGTATCCCATTTTCCTGATGGCCTCGCAGGACTCGTCGTCAATGCCAATGTTTAGTAACTGGCCGTTGCCTTCTTTCTTACTTCCCAGTACTTTCCACAACTGGGTGTGAAGCCCCATGTTTTGTGTACTTACCAGGGCTAGCAACTTCTCCGTTTCAAAGTTCGAGCTCCTGGGAAAGAACACAGTGATGGCGTGCGCCCTTGGGATGTCCTCTCCCACGCACGCCATCAGCTCTGTACCCCTCCAGTTGCTCAGACTGGGGGCATTTGCCCTCAGCCAGTCTGCCGTCTCTTGGGTGACACAGTCTACCACAAGCGTGCTTGGGCGAAAGTGGATTCCTCCAAACTGGAGTTTACACTCTGCACCCAGCACCATCTCCTGCACAATGGCGTCTTCAAGTGCTGTGAGTTGCTCAGCACTCAGCGTCTCCCGTGGATAGTTTTTGGGGAGGACTGCAACTTTTATCATGCTCACTGCTTCAGCATAGCTGGTGGCTTGCCCAGTTTGCTTAGCAGTGGCGGTGCTGCTTCCCGCTTCAGTCTTCCTCCTCTTAACATTCGGACGTTGAGGGGGTGTTTGGGTTTTGGGGCCCCTCTTCTCCGTCTGTTGTGGAGGTTGCTCCTGAGGCCTTTTCCTCTCGACGGCTTTCCTTCTTGCTTCCTCAGGTGTCAGGCCCTGTTCAAGGAAGCGAAGGTACCATCTTACTCCTGCCCCGCTAAGACCTCTTCTTAGCGGATCATCGATGCCTCCAGGCTTGCCTGGAGGTGGCAGATCTTGTTTCCTCCGATTTTTCTTGGGAGGTTTCTTATGGGAAGTACCTTTGCCGGATGCTTGCTCCGAAGGTTTTTCCTCCTTTTTCTTTTTCGCTCCCTCTGCTTCCCGAGGTGATTTCGGTGAGTGGGAGCTGCCAGGACGCTCTTGAGCATCCTGGGTTGCGGTGAATTCCCGCGATTCATTTTTAGTTTTTTCCTTATCCATGTTGGTCCCACGAATAGCTAGGGAACTAGGAGTCGACCACGCCGGAGCCCCGCACGGCGTGGCAAGGCTGGTACTCGTGCAGGTCGCCTGGTATGCACGAGGCTCCGTTCAAGGCGGTGCTCTCCCACCGCCATGCATCCACGGGCACGGGTCGCGTGACACCTTGGATTGGAGGGTTGCTCAGCGCCACCTTATTTTATTCGGTGGTAACCTACGACGTGCCTGTGGGTCGCACAGTGCACGCCGCAGGCCGTCCGGCTATCCGTCACCTGCCGACGCTGCTAGTAGCCACCCAAGCCCAAACAAGATAGTGGATTTCTACGCATACCTGCAGAAAAATGTATGTGGGTATTTTGTTGGTTTGCTACTCATGAAGCTGCCTCATTTCGAGATGTTGCAGATCGATTCAACATTTATATTAGTACTCTACATTTAATAATTGAAAATGTCAGTATGTTCATTGGCGAAAAATCAAAAGGGGGTAATATCATGGCCATCAGAGGAGCAGAAGGTTGAGATATGTCAAGATTTTTCTGGGTTGGGGTTTCCAGATGTATTGGGTTGTGTGGATGGATCCCATATTAGCATTGATAAGCCCCAAAATGACCATGAGTCATATTTCAATAGAAAAAAATATTATTCCATCCAGGTTTGTTAAATACATGTTCTATTTATTGGATATATTATTTGTTTGATCTTTTAGGTGCAAGCAGTATGTGATTCGAAACGACGCATTCGTGATGTTTTTACTGGATTCCCTGGTTTTGTTCATGATGCTAGAGTTTTTCGTTTTCTCCTTTATTCCATACACTGCAAGAAAAGTGTGGAGAAAAGTACATATTGGGAGACTGTGCCTAATGTTGCTTAAGAAATATACTTACACCCTACAAAAATAACGGTCACCTAACTCCTGTGGAAATTCATTACAACAAACAGTTGAGCAAGTGTCGTATAGCTATACCTTTGGCATTTTAAAACAAAAATTCCCGCAACTTTATCATTTGAAACTTAGGAGCATACCTTCTATTTGGCATTTTAGTAGAGCATGTTGTGTGCTTCATAATTTATCATTATGTAACGAAGAACAAGATACATTTGAAGCAAATGAGGATTATATATTTGATGATGACGTTAATGAAGAACATGAAGGGAATGCTGTTGGCCTAAATTTCAGAAACTATGTGGCTAGTAATCTATTTATAAATCATCAGTGATATTATAGACTGAAATGTGATAAATATTTATTTCAATAAAACATTGTTTCAACTAAAAGCTTTCTCTGTATCAGTATTCCAAAATGTAGATAGGTCTCATATTTGATAGGTGAAAAGGGTTGAGAAAATGTGAATTTTGGTAATCATAAATACATTCATTTCATTAAATATTACAATGTGAAAAATGTATCAACAGGTGTTATGTTTGAAAGAGAGTATTGGAGGAATAAAAGTAATGTTTGAGTTTTTATATCATTTGAGTTTTTTATATTGAATGTTGAATAACGCTATATTATGATTTTGTTTTTCAAATAAGTCGACAATAGTTATGGTTAATATTTTATTGATTTCACAAATACGACACAAATATTTTTTAAACAGAAACGATAAATATTTCAAAGAAAAATAACCAAACAAATTTTCTTGAAAACCAACAAAAAAATAAAAAACCTTTCTCAATATAAGAAATTGAACATAAAAACAATGATTCGAAATAAAACATATATTAATAAAGATACTGTCTTAGCTATATACCAGGAATTTTTAGGAACATCGCAGTTTCAATATCACAAAAAACATTTTTGAAGTTTTCAGGTCCGGTTTTTTGACCTGTTCTTAGCAACTTAACTATCAGCTAAGTTAAACTAGTGGTTAGAATGTGAGTTTATTCCTTCATTTAGCAAATAAACTCGCATTCTAACCACTAGTTAAATTTAACTGATAGTTAAGTTGCTAACAAAACGTTAAAAAACCGGGCATTAATCCTTTTGTTTCAAAAATTTTCCTATGAGATGTGTTCGCCTCACTCAATCGTCATATTTTTTCCTACTGACCTCCAGTTTTTCCTCATCTCTTTTAGATTTTTCCTCATAATATTTTTTTAGATCGTTCTTCATCTCCAAAAGAATATCATTTCTTTTTTTGTAGGATGAAGTTGTGGTTCTAACAGACCTCTTTCTTTTCATTGTTGAATGTTCAGTATTTTTATTTTCTTTACCTACTGAACTATCTTCAATGCTGATCTTAACTATATTTTGTTCTGCTTCACGAGAGATACCTACAGCAGGTTCTGATTGTGGTGTTGAGGCTCTATCAGGAATCAATACACTGTTACTTGTGAGAAGGAATGATGGTTTTATGCATGCCCTTCTGCCATAAATGTCATCAAATCCTTTTTCAAATTCAAAGAATTGAGCTCCTCTTCCAGTCTTATTATTATTATCTATGAATTTTTTGTAATTACGTTCAAGAACCTTCCACCTATTCTCACATTTCATTGGTAGACCTCCCACATTCTCCTCATGTTTTTGATTTCGGATGAACCTATTTTGGGTTTATATTTCTGATATAATGCAATTGATGCTAATGTTCTGTCTCTGGTGAAGTACAATTCTTCACTGTCTCCGGCAAAACATAAAAACTCACAACCTGCAAATAAAAATGATATAACCATCTTATAAAAATTATCATTTTCTTAAATCCAATATCAAATATACGTACCCTGACCACTCATTTCTGCAAATATTTTTTATTTTCAATATTTCTTAATATTTATTTACTCTTTACTGACAGCACTTGAAGTGTTGTTATGTTGTTGTCTATGGATATGGGTGTGTCCTGTGTCGTCTGTCGGAATTGTCTGTTCCGTCGTTCAACTGTCAGTTGTCAGTTTGAAGAATCCGTTTTGGTTTTTCATTTGTGAGAATGTGACAGAACTGTGCTGAAATTACAATCTTCTGCGTATTGATTCTGCGTCGATTCGGAATTGTTCCGAATCAGTTCGAAGTTCTTAACCAAAACAAACCTACTGTAACGGAATAGCATTCGAATGTCTTATTTACCCTACCATATTTATAATTTTGACAGAGTTAAACCACCGTAGATAAGTAAACTGAAGTAGGGTCACTCGCCGCCATATTTGTGTCTACATCCCCACCTCGAATTTTGCGTTTAGCCGATGTATTCTGTGCTATCGCGCAACCAAAATGAATCCGAGATAGAATGCCGTACGTGAGACCAAGTGAGACAGGACAACTCTCAGCTGACCCCTCTTACCCCACCGCATGCCAGAAAAAAATAATATCTGAACCCGTTTCATCAAAGGCTCCGACTGGGAGTGAATCTACTTCAGTTTACTTATCTACCAAAACTTCACTTCTTATCTATCATACGATCTTTAATGTCAGTCTGATTGATAAATATAAAAGTGGGTCTGCATGAAATTTTATAAATTTCTTTTTCATTACCTATCCATATCATCATAAAATGACAATCACAGAGGTTGTTAGACTACACCCTGTATATTTATATGAATTACTCGACCAAGTATTATGAAAATAAAATATTTTTGAAATTTAATATAATAAAATTATTCCGTCTATAAACTTCTACAATAGATATATGTGCTTGTCACGTTCATCGAGTTTACTATCAGGGGGCGTAGCTCAGATGGTAGAGCGCTCGCTTAGCATGCGAGAGGTACCGGGATCGATGCCCGGCGCCTCCACCTTTTTTTTTCAAGGCAATTCTGAAACAAACTCTCAGGTGTTAGAATACTAAAACGTATTCAACTTTAAGACTCGCTCATTGAACACTTTAAATTGGGAATAATTATTGTAACCTTTTTAAGCACAGTGCGTCCTCCCGAACCTCTCCTCTCCTGAGCCCTCCGGGCGAAGATTGAGCTGCAGTGTGCGGGAGTAATGAATTTGATAATCCTAGTGTAGAATGAAAGAATACTTTGTAAAATAAACCTTTATTTATTTATTTATTTTTTTTTTTTAAGCAGAATGCGAATAAAGGTATTATTATATTATTATTAATTACCTTTTCATTAGAGATACTCCTGAAATAAGGTACAAGAAAGACATAAAAAATAGACAATGGACGCGAAACTACAGAATGTAACAACGGTGCGGGCATGGACGATAGCTTCTTTCGTATTTGACATAAAAATTGTCTCAAATAAAAGTTTTCCAGTAACACTTCTACATATTTTCACTTTATTGAACTCCCTAGTGCTCATAGAACTGCTATGTATGAAAAAAGTGCAGAGTATAATGGATTCAAGTTGTACAATATTCTCCCAACAGCAATTAAAAATTCTCCTAATATTCGTGTCTTCAAAAATCACCTGAAAAAACTGCTGCTTCAAAGGGTTTGTTACACCATTCAAGATTTCACTGATCAATTAACTTGAGATCTTAAGCTCCAGCATATTGTTAAGTTTTGAATTTGAATGTTTCTCTTCTTTATGACAAATCGTGTGGTTGGTTATTCCAACTTCTGTATGTTCATTTATTTATTTCTACTTTTAGGCTTGACTTTTAATTCAAATCTGCATTTTTACCAGTGTGACTGATATTGGACACCGGATATGCACTGACATTGTGCAGATTTAGTTATACTTACGTGTGTTGTTATAGACAAATCGTATATCTATAGTTTATGATCACAAATTTTATATGTTCAGACATATTCTTCTACCTAATACTTTCGTCTTAAAATTTGAGCTTTAATGTTAATCGTGCACTGATTTTTCAACTGTTCTTTTCAACCGAAAAAATAAATAAAATCATTATTATTATGAATTAATATAACCAATCGTAAATTCACAGCAGATGTTTAGTTATGCAGAAATGAAATCTATTAACGATCATTATGGGTCTTCGAACTTCAATTAAAGTTTGTCTTGTAACATAACGAAAAACTTCTCTAATTCTATTCTTTTTTCTTTTGATTTCTTTTGATAGACCACTTCCTTCAACATGTCCCCAGAGATAGAGGGGCAGGAGGTCTGGGGACCTTGCTGAACTTCCAGATATGTACCATTTGTAGTTAGTAGTTATTTTTGGGAAAACAGCTTTCATAGCTTTCTACAAATCTTGAGTTGATGTTTCCTATCTCAAGTAGGGAAGCAGCTATCGTTTGATTAGGTCTGTTTTGTTAGTACTCAATTACTCTGTTCCATATTTCCATTTGAGTTTGAGTTTTTGTGGATTTCACAAGATGGGTGCGAGGGGGGGCTGTCTGTCCCGCAAATTATCAATACTATTATACTTTCCCAAATCGAGTACTAATTCTTCTCAAAAAAAAAGAAGACAAAAAAGTATTCAAATTCATTGTTTCGCCAAAAAATGGCTGGGTTTGCCACTGCTCACAGAAAATTAAAACGTGAAAAAGTAACTTTCAACCATATATTTGAAACGACTATAACCTTTAATGAATGTCCATATTAATTTAATTACAATAATACTCCTGAAAATTGAAATCGTCTAATAAACAAAAACAATGAGTATGTTTAAGAATCAACTACACTTTTCAATTCCTTCCAGAATGAATATGACTTAAAAATGTTAGAAAATTATAGCAAAACGAGAATCACTTCACAAGTCATCGAAAACTCATATTTATCATGCTCTTCTCCTTTTCTGTGAATAGCAAAAAACCTTAAAACTACAATTTGTCGTAGTAAGCTTTGTTCTGAAATAATGACTTTGTTGCCCCAGAGAAGTTTTACAAAGCTACTGCATTGTTTACGTAAAGTCCAATTTTCCGTTCCAACTACTTTAACAGTAATTGAGTATTCAGCTTCATTACTCTGTATATTTTTGAGACATTTGTATTCAGTTCGTTGTCGTGAAAATTAAATAGTTTTGCAGTAATTTCCGACTACAAAAAATATCGTGTTCACAGTAGCAATTCAGACAATGACAGTCCGGAACGAAAATAATCGATTTACATCATTGTCCCACACTATCAAACCAAGGTTATGCATGGCGAGATTTCGGTAGTTTTGCAATATTTTCGTACAAGAAGCTGGGTGAGACGAGACTTGTTACAAAACTTTTTATTTCATCCGCGAAACGAGATATGATTTTATGTAGTAGTCGTATTTATTTAATTTTTTTTCATGCATTTCTGCAATTATAACAGGTCAGTAAAAAATACATTTAATCACATTAAAATAAGTTGACAAGGTCACATTGAAATAAAATTAGAAGTATATACTAATACAAACATACATGCGGTATAGAGGGTAATACAGGGTCTTTCACGACGAGCGTTCGTTAGGAATATATGGAGAACCATTCAAAATATAAACTTGAAATTTTGTGGTAGTGGGTTTTATAATATGGCCTTCCTAATTAAATTATTTTCAACTTCCGGTCTCTTTCCGTTATACCGGAAGGAGAGGGCAACTTCCTTATTTCGAATGGAATACCTTGTATTTCATTACATTTTTGAATTTCCCAGCAAATTTCAGGCCAACTTTGTGCAACAATGCCTATACCCAAATTTGTTAGTTTTCGAGATATTAATTTTGTTATGAAAAATTTGACAGTTTCAGCACTACTCCGAAAAAATAGACAGTAACAGTAGGAAATGTGAAATTCCACAGAATTACACCTGAAGCATCAAGTCATTAACAGGTCCATTGAATTTTCAAAAATAACTTACAGGGTGGTCAAGATTTCCACCTAAAACATTACATCGAGAAAACTGATAAAACATGATTTTTTCAAATGGAGACCATACACTATTCTATTATTTCTTAATACTACAGAAAAAAAGATATCAAATTCGTGAAGAATACCCTATACCTAAAATACACCCCTGGCAAGATATATCCGATTTCGGGAAATATTTGAACAGTAAATAATTCGAAGCAATACCAAACCAAGAAAGCTTTGGAAACAAAGCAAGTAAGTAAGTAAGTCAGAATTTGATGCAATGTAATTGACGTGTATTGCATAGTTCTCTATTTGTGTGAGATATGTCTCGTTTGGGTTATTCTAATGAAGATTTTCTGAATTTAATTATTATTTATGGCGAATGCAATAAGATAATTGACATAACTTGTCGTGTTTTCGCAGAAAGGTTCCCAAATCTACACAGACCTAATAAAAATATTCTGTGAAGACTTCTAAAAAACTGCCGCAATTTCGGATTTTTTTCGTCTGCCATCAACAAAAAAAAACACTCCTAAACAATGAGGACAACGAAATCGTAGTTTTGGCCTACTTCACAGCTCATCCAGAAAATTCGTTGAAGGATGCAGAAAAATCACTAACAATTTCATGTTCGTCAATAAACCGGATTTTAATGAAACATAAGTGGCGCCTCTTTAAATATCACCAGCTTCAGAATCTGAAACCTCAAGACATACATGCACGAGTGGAATTCTGCGAATGGTTTCTCATCAAGATACAGGAGGACCCTGAGTTCATGAAGCCAAATTTGCCAAAAATGGTATGTACAATCGCCTTACTGGTAATTTTTGGGCAGCAGAAAATCCAAAGTTCGTTCGCCAGCGCAACTTTCAGGATGCATGGAGTTTTAATGTTTTTTGTGCTATAAAGGATAGAAAGAAGGAATTTTATGTTTGTATCTTTATGATGATGGAATGTGGTTGATGAATCCATAAGGCATGTTTCTGAACAATACCGTTCCAAATTATGGTATCAGATGGATGGAGTCCCTGCACATAGTAGGTACTGCTGCCGTTGGTTGGTTGATGAATGAGATGTTCGAAGATCAGTGGCTTTGTTACAATGGGCCATTTACATTTCCTTCTCGCTCTCCAGACCTGACGCCACTGGACTTCTTCATCTGGGGATCCTGTGAGTGAGAAAACATGAAATGAAGGGTTCTGAAAGCTTTCAATAATTTGATTCCTGACTCCATACAGTAAGCTACACATAGTTCTATGCAAAAAAGAATCAACTCTTGTTTAGAACAAAACAGAAATGTCTTCGAACATCTGTTGAAATGAACTCGAGTGGAAAGAAGAATGACTGTATTCAAAATCAATAAACAAAGATATAATTCACCTCGGTAGTATTTTATTTCAATCCATTCATTTTCATTTTGGGTTACCATTCACCAACGACAGTGGAATTGCCAGAGTTAATATTAGTTCATTTGTTTTCAAAGCTTTCTTTGTTTGGTATTGCTTCGAATGATTTACATTTCAAATATTTTCCAAAATGGATATAACTTGCCAGGGGTGTATTTTAGGTATACGGTATTCTTCACTAATTTGATATCTTTTTTCCCGTAGTATCCAAAAATAATAGAATACTGTATGGTTTCCATTTGAAAAAATCGTGTTTCATCAGTTTTCTCGATGTGATGTTTTGGGTGGAAATTTTGACCATCCTGTAAGTTATTTTTGAAAATTTGATGGAACTGTTCATGACTTGATGCTTCAGATGTAATTCTGTGAAACTTCACATTTCCAACTGTTACTGTCTATGACTTATGATTTTTTCGGAGAAGTGCTGTAACTGTCAAATTTTTCAGAGAAATATTAATATCTCGAAAACTAACAAATTTTGCTATAGACATTGTTAGACAAAGTGGGCCTAAAATCTGCTATGAAATTCAAAAATGTAATGAAATATAGGGTGTTATATTTGAAATAAGAAAGTTGCCCTCCATTTTCGGTATAACGGCAACGGCCCTTCTATGCATAAGGCTCAGGGAACTCGACATAAACATATCTGTTATCCAAGAACCTTGGGCTTACCAAGGCAGGATAAGAGGTATGGGCCAATGGGCCAAGCCGGAGGTTCGCTATACTACTGCACCACCGAAGCAAGGCCCAGGGTATGCATTATGCAAAAAATGTCGACGCCACTCCGCTGCCAGGATTCTGCCACAGGGACCTGGTAGCCATAAAGATTAAGGTGGCCGACGATACAAAGGGGAACGTACGCGAAGTCATAGTAGGCTCCGCTTACTTCCCTTATGAGACGGAGAACCCTCCACGAGAGGTAGTATCATTGATTGGACACTGCGAAGAGCGGGGACTGCCCCTCCTTTTGGGTTGCGATGCAAACTCTTACCACACATTGTGGGGGAATCGAGACACGAACTCAAGAGGCAGGGCACTCCTCGAATTCCTGAGCTCCAGTAACCTGGAAATTCTGAATAGAGGATCAGTGCCCACTTATTTCACGCCTTTGGCTCAAACAATCGTCGATCTCACGTTATGTTCCTCGGAACTGACAGGGAGTGACCGACTGCAGGTGGTGCTTGGAGGATGAGGAGTCAGCCACCCACATCCCGGAATGCCCGGCAGTGGCAGCAATACGGAAAGCACACCTCGGGAGCATCGTACTGAACCCGGAGAGTGTGAGGATGGTACCGGTTAGAAGGCTGGCCTCTTTCGCTCCGTCCGCCCACATACCTTATTCATCTATAATACAAGTATGCACCAACAGTTATAAACATATCTAAAACCTGAGAATCATCTAAACTTGTACTCATATGATTAAGATCAGTTTGTTTCATTCAAGGAATTTAGAGTTTCGGCGAAATTTATTATAAGGGTCCAGGTCCAGCGAATTCACCCTTGATTGATTCAACCTATATCTAAGATTTTCAGATCTTATTGGGTAATTACGGTGATCCGAATTTCTGGTTAATGAATCTTTTTCGTTGTGGATTTCCGATATATACGGAATCATAAATGTAAACTGATTGAATAGTAATAATTTCTAGTTTTTTGAAAAATGGTTGACATGAATCACGCTTGTCAGCACCTGTCAAAATCCTTATAGCTTTTTTTTGTAAAATGAAGTCTTTAGCACAATGGGACGATGCCCCCCATAAAATTATCTAGTGAAACAATGAAAAATAAGCAATTTTAAGAGTTGTGAAGTTTAGTGTTGTTTAGTCAATCTTCTGAGCATGAAAATTATACTAGATAATTTTTTTACATAAATAATTTATTTAAATTACCCAAGACAAATTGTCATCAATATGTACTCCTAATAACTTTTACTTCCTTATCCTGTGTGACTCCTGTATGTGAAGAGATGGTTAAAGATTGTGTCTCAGCTTGATTCAATTTAATAGCTGTAAACCATTTATTTTCGTCAATTCCACTATCCATGGCTAGCTGTTCGAGTGTGTTAATATTCTTGGCGGTGTATATTATGGTAATAGTATCGTCAGCGAATAAGACACATTTATTCTAGTAAAAAATTATGGAAATCGTTAATGTAAATAATAAATAGCAGTGATCCCAAAACAGACCCTTGAGGGACGCCATTTTCAATATGATCATGCTCAGACATAGTACCATCGATAGAAACAACTTGTTTCATGTGAGACAGATATAAATATAACAGTTTTAGTGGAATGCTTCTTATTCCATAGTGATTGAGTTTGTTAATCAGTATTTCATGAGATACACAGTCAAAGGCCTTGGTTAGATCGCATAACGTAAAACTAGTATGCTTACCTTCCTCAAGACCTTCAACTGCGTCCGTTACAACTTGCAACTGCGTTTTCGTTGTTGAACCCAAATTGTGCATTGTCAAATAAGGTATTGTTTTCGAAGTATTTGTTTAGCCGTTGTTTTAAGATTATTTCAATCACTTTGAAGGGCATAGGTATAATTTAAATGGGTCGAAAGTTATGTAAACAATCAGCTTTTCCTTTTTTAAGTAGAGGTAAAACTTTAGAAATTTTGAGCGAATCTGGAAACACGCCAGAACTGAAACAATAATTTCTGATGATTGTGAGAGGAGGGGTAATTATCTCTGCATTTTTTTGAATAACATACTGTTGAGCTCATATTTATCTGTAGCTGATGAATTCTTGAGGGATGCGATTACATCAAATACTTCATTTTCAACGACTGGTTCAAGAATAAATGAAAAGCTAGGTGTCGGTAAATTTTTCATGGCCGATCTACAGTTTCATAAGGAATGAATACAGGACGATAGAGTTCAGGAAGAAATTATGATAAATCTATTCAACATAAACAACGATTTGCAGATAATAGACTTTTATATTTCATTTGGGTCGCGTTCTCGGTAAGAAATTTACATTTTTATTGTGTTGTATCGGCGGGAGTTCCATCCTATACGCGCTGCTGCTTCTATTCACTAATATGAATGCAGAATACCTGCGGGTTGCTTGCTCCATTTGAATTTTTAATATGGAAGTTCAGCAGTGCACACACAAAATGTTGAATGATTTTTTCCGGTAGAGATGACTTGAACTTGCAACAATTGTCGAAATGAATTAATGAATTTGAAATGAATGTTCAGAGGAAACGGATTTTGTTATTTGTCGTTCTTGATGTAAATAGGCAAGTTACAACGCGCCGCCAAGCCTTTTTTCGGAGGTAGGATAACGCAACGATCTATCAGGAGGAGGGATCCACAATGTTTTGTTTACATGAAGACTATTTCATAGTTAATCTTAAGTTTCCTACTTGTAAAATTTGAAATAATTATTTTTCCTGGAATGAAGGGCTTTATGAGCCACACTGCCATTGAAGTGTGCAACTTATAGGATTTTTTTTACCTGCTATCAATATGTAATGTCAATCATAACAATACTGATATGCGTTTCGTAATGAGGTTCATAACGACACTGGAACTTACGGCAGTTTTACTCCATCACGACACTGGAACATGAACTTGATCAGAGTTTATAATGAATTTATTGAAAATTACGTTATGTCAAATTAGGTCTTTTTAATATCAAAAAAAGAATCAAACATTTTTATTATCAACATCAGTTTTATATCAAATCAACATTGAACTGGGTACCTATACTTGCTACTAAGAAATAAAAATTTAACTTATTTATTCCTGCAAGAAGTATGGAGACAACTGAATTCTTAGAAACACTTCTTCATTTCCCATTAATTTTGTGGCAATTTTCTTTTGTTTTCATAAGATGTTTCAACATATCTTCAAGCAACACTACTGGATTTCCACCCGCCATGTCTCTTTGAAATATGCATATCAGCACCAGCATCAGTAAGTAGGGATGCGGAAGATGTTAAGTGACCTGTACAACGTGATGGATTTGGTTTGGTTTAGGCCCATTGTTGAGTTGAGAATAACATTTTCCTTTTTCATACAAAATAGAGATCATGGAATGTGGTTTGAGGGCGAAGATGATAATATTTTTGGATGGTATCCAAGCAGTCAAAACCGGTGATGTTTCCTCGATTAATGGCAAATTCTCTTTGAATTTTAGTTTTCGTGTTCGGTATTCTGATGGTAATAAATTAATTTTTCAAATTTTTCAACTTTTCCCTACAGCAAGTTCCAAACACACCGACAATCATTGAAATCTACAAAAATTACCATTCAGTATAGTCATGTATCACTATTTTTTATGTATAAAACGTTACCTTCATCATCAAGAAGCGATCATCATCAGCTTCTTTCTAAAATGTTTGTATATTTTCTTTCGAAAATATCATCGATTTCCTCGTCTTGTAACCTTCACTTTTTTGCTTTAAACAAGCTACCAGCTGCATGTAATTACTTATATTCACATTTCTTTCTCTTCATCGAAATAGTTCTTCTGAGCATACTATAGTGTGTCCATAGTGAAGACGGCTTTTCTTTTAGAGCTTTACCAGCAAAAGAAGCCAGTAAAATTGTCAAGGGTGATATAACAAGACCTTGATAAATAGTCGACTATTTTTATTGCATCTAAATTTCGACTGTATTTTATAATAATTTAACGAGACATTATTTTGGCATTAATAATCTGATGAGAGCCCGATAGCGAAGCTCGAGGGTTTCATCTCTGATTATTAATGCCAAAATAATGTCGAGTAAAATTAATAAATACAAGAGAAATTTAGAACTAATGTCGATAGCATTCATGATGAAGTAACTAACTGATATTGACGCGTTCTATTTTGACAACTTGTATGATAACAACAATAAAAACCATGGTAACCAAAGCCTTACAAGAATGATTGTTGCATGTTTCTAATAGACGGAATTGTTACCTATCTTTGAGTGGATATTTAGAATAATAACATATTGTACAATATTTGTATACTAAATTCATATTAATAATGATCCAGCTCATATAATAATATAAATATTGCCGAAAGTTGGTGCATGTTTGATAATCATATTAGACTTGAAATAGTGGCAATTCAAACAGCATACAGGGTAGTTAATTCGAAAAATGTTCAAAAAATAGTTCAAAAAATTAAAAGATTGTACAAAAGTGCCCTTATATCAGAAAATTCAGCAAAATGTTAGAAGGAAAAATTATTCCTCAATACCAAAACATGGTGTCCTAAGAAATATTTAAATTTTTTTCTTTATTCACTCTATACATTTTCATTAATCAACCGGTAAAATTCCGTTAACTAAGAGCCACAAGCTATCAACCAAATTGTTCTTGGAACTTACGTAGTTTGGCCTCTTGAACAAAAAATCCAAATGAAATTTTTGGCGGTCTCAACTAATTTCGGAGATATAGGCCTACTTTTGAGTGATGATTGGCATTATTTAGGACACATTTCTACCTTGGAAAAAACACTCAAATTTCTTCCTTCTTTAAACTAACACAATGTACACACCCTAATTCACCCGCTTTGCACAATTTTCATATTAAAAACGGCATTGTTCATCTAAAAATTCAACCTTCTTTTAAAAACATCAAAACAACACATTCATGTAGAATGTTTAATGAATTTATTTATGTCAAGTTGGTAACTTTGAACTTCGCATGTTTGCACAGCCAACTTTTCCAACGTAACATGAATAGAATTTACTAACCATTTTGCCTAGATTTTTTGGTTGTGTCATCATGAAAGAAGGATGAGTTTTTTTCCTGAAAAGAAGCGTTTTCAATAAAGAAAGAGTGTGAAACAGGTCAATTAGGGTGTGTAAATATTGTGTGTTTTCCATATTTACAACTGTTATATCACGATAATTCACTCAGATTATCTAATATACGGTTATTCAAAAGTATCGAATACCTGCTCTCCTTTAATAAGATAAGAAAGGTCTTGTCTTATAGCTGCGATATTTCAGTACATGTTTCATTCAATTATTATCAAATAAACAAGATTGTGGCATTGATTCATTTTCAAATCTCTCCTCACTAAAAGTGCAAATTTATAAAAATTATGAATAACTAAGACTACAGAATTTGCTCTAGAGCCATGAAGATGATGGCACAGACAGCTATCGAAAGCGCTCGCATGTAACATTTAGAAGCCATTAAAGTTTCATATCCTTTTTGTAAATAATGTCAATATCAAAATATATATATATATATATATAGCCTTCTCGTGATGAACCATCAACCATCATCCGGTTTCTCGTGGTTGATGGTTCAACACGAGTAGGCTCTACATGAGTAGGCTGCATTACCTGGAAAAATGCGAAAAAAACGGAAATTTTAAATAAAATCCCTTAAATGGGTATATATATATATATATATATATATATATATATATATATATATATATATATATATATATATATATATATATATATATATATATATATATATATTAACATGTATGTGCGTCCGATCAAAACCAATGTTAACCATGGTTTTGGTGACTTTTTATAAGTATTGCTCCTGTATAAATACCTGACGAGTATAGCACCGATGATGGCCTAATAGCCGAAAGCGCTTTGCGATTTTATTAAATTCTTACACGAAATACAACTCTTTCATGTCGAAATTATTCTTTTCTCTTATCAGCAGCGTTTGCAACATGCCATATTGCATCAAGACATATATTTAAGTATCAAATTTTGTTTTGAGGACTGGTTGAAACAAACAAACATACACGTAAATTAAGTTGTTTTTCAAAATATAATTTCTTTCGCAACTTCATTCGTAATTAAAATCATTTTAATGCCCTTTGAGGCCCCAGAGACTTGCGACAACTTCCAATTATGTTTCTAACTAGGTCATAGCTACACAACCACAACACTCTTCAGAAAATATGCAGTTATTTTTAATCTGGATTTAATCTTTATGCTCTCCTGGAAGTTTAAATTGCATCAAATTTTTTTTTTTTTTTTTTGAATGGTGTCTTCGTGGGAGAAATGAGCTTATTTATAGCACAAAATACAGCTGCTAATTGAAATGGTTATGTCAAGTTGTATGCTCCACTTGTGGTGAATGTACATTCATGGGATGATTATTTGGGTATTTGGTCCTAATGCATAATAGGGAATGGCGTTTGTTAAAACACTATATGAATCAACTATCTGTAATTCACGATAACGCCATTTAATAAATACAGAATTGAATGAATCATAACTAATTATTTCCAATATTTCAGGGGGTAATTCTCAAAATTTGCTTTGAAAAAAATACATTTTTTATTTTTTCTTGGAATTGATTCTTTCCGTGATATTTTTTATCTTGGCAAAGTTTGGCTTTCACTCAATCGAATGCACAATTAAACAGGTTACTATATGTTTTATGAAATTATGCAATATCTGTTTATCCAACATTACTAGTAGGAATTGCGCATTTATGTGGCATGCCTGCCTTTTTTTTTTCAAAATTGTAGGCTACAATAATACTGGCGTATCCACCAAAAATTGAAATCATTATTTCTTGAAGCAAACCATGGAACTGGAGAAAAGAAGATACCATAGCTCAAGCGTTCAGTTTCTAGTTCAGATTCATTATTGTTCTGATACTTTATTGTATGTTACTGTTGGAGAATTGCTGACCTTCAATTATTAAATTTGTATGTAATAGTATTCTTTACTTTAATATCGGTTATACCCTCCAAACTTTTTTTTCAATTTCTTACGTCATACTGTTTAGAAGTCAACAAGGGGGGGCTATTAAAAACAGCACTGTAAACTCAACTCGTCCAGAGTAGATTTTTCGGGATTCTTCTGTTTTCCAGATTGATCCGTACAGAAAAACATCAAAATAATCAATTCCGATAATGAGGAAATATCAACTGATCGGCGTCGGTGTATTTTTTATGGAAATGAGTTACGTTTCATGGTCGGCACTCGACAGCGGCATAGCTAGGAGATTTTTTCAATCTCATAACAATATACTTGAGAATATTTGACAAATAGTATGTCAACAAAGTTTCAGGACAACTTGATTGCTCATAATAATTCTATTTTATGGAATCAAACACATTTTTTTCCAACCGCACTAATATGACGCTGCAGTATTTTTTGACCTGTACGAAAACAACTTCAGAGTTGTCAATATAACAAACATATTTTGATTCCCAGGCATGAATTATACGAACTACAACCGTTATCAGATGGAATATAATTCCTTCCGCTAACACCCGCTTAGGTGAATACCAGTGCCGGGTTCCTGTGTAACCCTTGGCACAAGCGCTCCTTCCTCCCAAATTTTGATTATATTACCTGGAGTGTAGATCTAACGTAAATGTTTAAAATAAATCCCTTATTTATTTATTATAATCATTTAGGGTTCCAGGAGTTCAAAATATTGCCGTTGGTATAAACCATAATTGGGTGTTTAGACACTCATTACGTTTTAGTCGCCAAAACAAAGAAACTTTTTGTACCAGTAAAAGAAATGTTAACACAAACGTCGCTCATTTTCATCTTCAGGAAGAAAAGTTATATGAGCTTTGTCAGCCAGTTTAGAATGGAATTACCAATCGAAATGCATGTTGAAATATATATTATTTTAAAAAATATTTAAAAAACGCTGCTGTTGGCAATGTTGCTGAATCAATCCAAAACACCCTGTATACTTTCCTCCCATAGAGTCATAATACGAAAAATTTCACAGAAGCTGTGAGTCATACAAATTTTCGATTATCAAATGAAGTCAGTTGCCAGAAATTGAATAAATTTTACCATTTATTTAAATAATTTTAACAATTTAAACAATATATCATTTCATTCATTTAATTTAATTTAAAAAACAGTTGGTTTAAAGAAAGTAAAACGAACAAAGTTCTAGTGTGTATATTGAAGAGTCCAATTCAATGTAACAAATATTCGTGAAACTAAAAAATACCTGTCTCTCCACACAATTCGACAAAGTGGAAATCAACCAAAATGAAGGATGGCTTTGTAACAATTAGCACTTTCAATTGTGTTCATGAGGAACGTTGCACAATTAGACGACAGATATAATTCAATGTCCGTAGTGGAAAGTAGTTGTTATCTGTTAGATATTTGCCTTAATTTCCACTTTGTGGAATGGTGTGAATAGACAGATATTTTTCGGTTCTACGAAATATTTATTTCAATTGAGAAAGTCTTTGGGCAATTCAACCAGCAAAAATCTAACATGCATACCTATTTTGTTTTTTGAAATGAACGACGAACACTGCAAATCATTCTCTGCAAGTTCTTTTTGGGTTTTAACCTTCCACAGTCTGAAAATTGAAAATTATAAAATCAAGGAAAACCCTACAAATGTAAAAGGGCAAATTTGCCCCGATAAGTTATATAAATTGTCTTTGAAACAATATTGTTCTTGTATCTTTCTGCAGTTGTGTCCCAAGATTTCAACATGCTCCCAATTCTTCAATGCGTTGTTCCACAGCATTATGAATTTTTTCCACATATAAGATTTGGATTTTTTGGTATCTATAAGCATATTTTTCAGTTCATAATTTCATTTAATTATACACCGCAGTGACTAATTATGACGCGTTTACAACTATATTTTTAAATATTCGTTTCATTCACACGTCTTCTTCTGGTCCAACTGTTAGCCTGGTCTTTCGTTATATTCTGCTACTAACTTGTTTATAATATTTTCCAACGGCCAAAACGACAGTACCATCAACCAATATTGCGATCTTATTGTGCTCAAGATTAGGAATATCTCTGTTGTATAGTGAGTGGAGTACTGGTCCTAGTATACTACCTTGAGGTACTCTTTTCTGCCATTATTTTTTCTCAGGTCGGAATTGGCTTGTCCTGATGTGTAGTGGTGATAAATTGGAAATTGATAGCTTCTAATATGGATAACATAAATGAACCTATAATAAGTTGATACAATTCCAATGTAGAAACTATCAACTATTTCCCAGAAAATGCTAATCCGCAACCGATAAATGAGAGTAACCAAAATTGCCACAAGAAAACCATGGCAAAAAATAAGAAAATGCAAAAATCATAGCATTACACTCCTGTAATAAAACTGTCTCGCAACGACGTCCGCTTCTAGTAAGTAATTTTTCACGGTGGTCGCGGCCCCAATTTGATCCCCCTTAATTCCCGACATATATTTGACGGCCTTCTGGGTCCTAAGCGGCCCGCTACGCCATGATTAATGATGGCGGCGTTCCCTCTAGCTTTGCTATCGCAGGAAACAGAGCTGAATTTTCAGACGAAATGCGTAATCCGTGCTCATAACTGTCAGACCTTTTTTAAGTGCTCTCTGTTTTCGTAGATGACGATGATATATATTCATTTATACAAGTTCGAGCAGTGGAAATGTGCCCAAGTTTTATCCTTAGTAACGACATGGCTTGAGAAGTCCGCTTTATCAAACCGAGCATTGATTGTGCGCGATAAATGGTATGGCCTCGGCTTCCCTAGCTTGTACAAGTCTCTTGAAGACTTCTGAGGGTTGCTTATAAAGGGGCAGCCGGTTGACAGATAGAACAAATTTTAGAACGAACTTTTTTTTCTCAAATTCTCCATCAACCATGGCCAGCTTCTGATGAAATTTCCATTTTACAATTTCTCTTTGCTTTGATATATTCATTGCCTTAGATATTCGTTCTAGCCTAAATTGAAGTTTTGATCATTCACGGACCATAATCGATTTGCAAAATACCACGCTGTCTTTGCAAACCACTTTCCATAAAAAAAATTGATTATTATAGCAACTGCAGTTTATGTCTACCTCCTGGACCCAGAAATTATTTCAACCACAACACTCCTGTGAACCATGGTAACTCGCAGATCCTCCCTGCATACCTTGGAGGGATATACCCAAGGTATGACCAATCCAACGTGGGGCTTGTCTTAGAACATCAGACGTGTGTCGGTTTACTCATCCCTGAAAACAGTTGGGCAGTACTAAACCTCTCACCTTGAAGCAAAGAAAAAGCAAGAGCGAAATAGTTTATTGAATTAAATTTGCAGTAAAAAAAAATTATGCATTTCACAACATTCGAATAAATGAAACCACTTGAAACTATCACTAAGCCACGGTAGTTATGAGGGAATTTTATTGTGTTTGTAGGTGGGGAATGGGTTTTTTTCACTCTGCCCTTCTGTGAATACAGTGGGCGGGTAAAAACCTACTTTCACTTGCCTGGGCAAGCCCTACGATGTTGTGCAGAGGCCTTTAGATGCTGTTAATGCTTGTTTCTGCCTGAGGGTTATCAACCCTGCCTCCTCGCATTGAGATGCGGTTTCGGCAGAGGGGTGGAATCGGAATCCCGAGGAAATTGCAATACTTATCAACCACTACGACCTTACAACATACACCTATTTGTTGTAAACTGTTGTAAAACTGCAATACTGAATTTGAAAAATGTATTTTCGATGTTGAATTAACAAAAATTAAAAACCTACTATATGAAAAATTTTATTGAAATAAAATGCCATAACATTTTCTATCAGATTTTTCTTAATATTGAGTTGATTTAAATTCATTATTTTTCTTTCGAGATCAAGGAGGGAGAGTCTTGGTCTTGAGAAGATTCATTAAGTCTTGGTATTGGTCTTGTATCAAGACCAAGATAATCCCTGGTCAGCGTGCTTCCAAGAATGAAATGTCTGTAGAATTTATCAGACAGCTCCCTCATGAATCTGTCAAGCCGAACACCCTGAAGCTATCGAAACCCTCTATACCTTACTCCCACCCTGTGGCTGTATCGGATAGTTTTAATCTCTTTCTAATTATTGATATGTTGGTTAAAGTGAACGCTGTATTTTTATCGCAATCGCAATTCAACCTAAATGAATTTTTTGAATTTGCTATCTGATCCGTAAAGTTCACTAATCGGTCAAATAGGCATATGTTCAAATGTTATCGGGTAATACTATAGAAATTCGTTTTTTATATATCTTTTACTATTTATAATTATTACATATATGAAAAATTTCATTCTGAGATGTAGGTCTAAAAGTTGTAGATATATAATACTCCCTCATAAACACTCGTTAAGTGTACCCAAAGGCATAGCCTGTGCGGGTACAGGACGGCTATTATTATTATTTGCCGTGGCGCTCCGGGGCTTCTTACTGATGTTTTTAGGTGATGGATTCACTTTTCAGCTGTAGGAAAACCCGGAAAACATACAGCACCACTTCGGGTGGTCGGTGTGCACTCCAAGCTAGCACTAGACGAGATTGGCATCTAGACAACTCACAATACACTTGCTTTTCAACAAGGCATGCGGTTGCCTATCGATCCGATATAGAGTATTTGAGAAAAAATCTCTTGTGCCTACATCGGGCTCGAACCGACTATCGCTATGCAGGAATTTCGAATGACCTGTGCCATTAGACCGCTAAGCCACCGGCTACGGATATGACCAATTACTCTCTGTTTTCATGGTATTTCCTTCCATGAAGGTGCATTTGGTTAGACCAATTAGCTTCTCTGTTGGACGCGGGATCGAATCCCACAGGTGTCAACATAATTTTGAAAATCAAAAAAATTATACTTTTTTGTGCTCAGAATTATTAAATTTCATAGCTTGAGGCGGCAAATTTAAACAGAAATTACGCATTCGACAGCTTTCCCACATGTGTGCGATTTACTGTACAATTCCACGAAAAAGTGGCTTATATCCACCCGCGTGCGCAATAGTTATTTTCCTAATAAGTGCGCAAAGTGTTACTTTTCCGCACGCAAATACAGTTAGGCGAACGACGCGAAGCAGAGTTCGTATAAGTTTTTGCTTGAGGAAAAGGCACTTTGCGCACGTGTTAGGAACTAGTGTATTGTGCAACTAGTGCGGAAAATTGGATATTTCATACGAGTTTGACAAGATTATGAACCACGAACCGTAGGCGAGTGGTTCATAATCTTGTCAAACGAGTATGAAATATCCAATTTCCGCACGAGTTGTACACTATACATTTATTTACACATTTTATTGAACATTCAACAAAAATATTTGGATACATTTTGGTCTGTATTTATGAAATATTAGAAAAATAGTTATTGATGGTAATATTTGAACAATTGTTCAGTACTAACAGAATACTATTTTCTTTTATCAAACCTTGAATTGCTTGATTATTGATTCCGGTCATATTATTATTAGTTTCCAAAGCTGTAGTGGAGGTTGATGGTCTCGCAGTAGGGACTGATTGTGATACCGAGCTAGTTTCGAATAACTGTGTTGAGAAGGTTGTTGCATGTTCAATAGAGTGGGTTATTTGGTTGGATATTTCCATTTTTTTATTGATTGATTCATTAATATAACCCTCTGCAACTGTGCTGCATTTCCAGCCGCAATGCCTTTTCAGAGTCAATAAATCACCGCCACTATCCACTAATATTGTGGCTGAAGAACGCCTAAATGAATGGCCAGTGTAGTTTTCTGAGTTTGGTAATTTCAGAAATGTAGCGATTTCTTTGGCCGTTGCACCAAACTTGTTAATTCCCACAAACTGAGAGGTACATTTGCCTTTCTGGTAATTAATGAAGAATCTGTTATTTTTATCTACCATGGTTTTGGGACGTAGATCAGCGTACTTTTTATATATTTCATAAAATGTTCCTATTAGTGTAAAAGTTCGTGGTACTTTATTTTTGGTGTCCGGAACCTGTACAATTAATGCAGTTGTTGCATCATTCAGATCGTTCATTTTCACATTGGCCAATTCAGCCCGTCTTAGGGCTCCGCTTATAGCGAATGCTAAAGCAACCTAGAATCATTAAAATACAGAAGTATTTGTTATTTCTCTAGTAGTGAGTAATATATCTACTATAAAAGTGAGTTTATAAGTGACATGAGAATCACTCTTCAATTATAAAACATTCAAATAAAAAAATACTTCGCGAGGATTCGAACCTACTCCATAGATTCTCTTTTGTGACCCGTGTCGAATGTTTGGTGCATTAGCATTATATGTCAAAAACAATGATTTCTACATACAAAATATAAGTAGTGAATTAGTAAAATAACAATCTTCTTTTTAAAAAAAATCCTCATTCTAAATAAATCAACTGTAAGTGCAAATCAAAACATACCTTGATTAACAAATATTTCTCATCCGGAGCAGTCTCCATAAATTGTTTGATTTGCTGAGGATTTAAAATGTTTGATTTTTTTGGTGTATATCCGACTGAGCGTCTTTTGAGTACCGCTTTCAATTTCAGGTAATTTCCAATGTTTATGTTATGTTTAGCTATCAAGGATGTTCGTAACATAGAATAAATTTACCAGACAGTGCTTGGCTTGTACTTATTTCCAAATTCTCCTATGTAAGCCAATAAAACTACCAACTACCTCGGAATAGCTTTTTGCGTCACTTCTTTCTTTCCATGCCATAAAATTATCGTACGCCAAATCATACTTCTGTTTTGATTTTTCTGGCAGCAATTCCTTCGTTGTTTCGTGTGCTAAATTGCATACTTCTGGGGGAGTAGAATCTAACATTTCATCGTCAGATGACATTGTACCAAAGAAAACTGATTCGTTATCTATCTACTTAGTAAATCACATTGACACTGACACTATATTGTTTGTTATGAATTCGTTTGTAGATATGTCATGGTCACAGGTACCTATGAGTAAAAATTAGAGTATAGTTAACTATATTTGTTAATCGCACCAATCGCAGAGCGAGGAGACCGTGCGCAATATTTCATTTCACACTAGTGCGAAATGAAATATATCGCCCTAGTGCGAAATATCTAATTTTGTGTACTAGGTTACACTGCGAAATGATTCGTATTTCAAGGAGGTCGACGGAGAAATATTTTTCCTACGAGCTTATTAACATTAATAATCTGAATAACTGATTTTCAATGTTCATATGGTCGAATTGAATTGTGTCAAAATACAAGTTACTCGAGATGAATTAAAGAAAATAATAGTCTTTATTTGTCATGGTCGAGTGATATTCAGGAAGATTATTTCATGAACAGTATAAAATCATTCAAATATACTCGTTCATATACTCTTTACTCTTCACGGTATTTTCTGGGATGGATTTGCTTATATAGGTATGCATTGATTTCTATCATAGAAGACAACCCAAAACGAGACATTTCAATTTTGAGCGACTGAGTTGTCAACGTTTGACACTTACACAATACAGACAAAAGAAAGCTTTGTTTACATGAATAGCCGTGTTTACCTAAATATCCGATCAGTCATGAAATTTAATTGGTGTAGTAATGTGTGAATGAAATAATAGCTAATAGAGCGTGTAGATTGGTACTGTCAAATAGGAAACAAGCTATGACTGAGACGAAAGAAATAATCAAGGGTAACATAACAAGACCTTGATAAATAGTCGACTATTTTTATTGCATCTAAATTTCGACTGTATTTTATAATAATGTCGAGTAAAATTAATAAATACAAGAGAAATTTAGCAGCAATAAAATAGTCGACAATTAATCAAGGTCGTGTTATATTTATGAAGATTATTTCTTGAATCCATTTCTTCATATCTGTCATATGAATGACACTGTATTGTCAGGGATTGTAGCCTCGATATCTTATCGTTTTTGATTTTTCCAAATCGATTCATTTTCGAATAATTATTCAGCTTTAACACGATTGATTCTATTTGACGTTTAATATGTATTTATTTAGAGTACTGTCAGATGCTCAGGCTCCTTGATATGAGTATCATGCTGAATAGTCGGTGACTATTGTGCATCATGTAAATAGTCGCTAATAGAGCGTGTTGATTGGTCCTGTCAAACAGGAAACAAACGTATGATTGGTTGATGACTGATATTTAATAGACGAAAGAAATAATCAAGGGTAATATAACAATACCTTCATAAATAGTCGACTATTTTAATTGCATCTAAATTTCGACTATATTTTATAATAATTTAACGAGACATTAGGTATTTTGGCATTCATAATCTGATGAAAACTCAAGAGCGATGCTCGAGGGCTTTCATCTCTGATTATTAATGCCAAAATAATGTCCAGTAAAATTAATGAATACAAGAGAAATTTAGCAGCAATAAAATAGTCGACTATTAATCAAGGTCGTGTTATATTTATGAAGACTATTTCTTGAATCCAAGTCTTTATATTAGTCATATCAATGACACTGTATTTAGTTTAGTTTTTAGTTTCTCCAAACCGATTCATTTTCAAAGACTCATACAGCTTCAACACGATTGATTCTATTTGACGTTGAGGATGTATTTATTTAGAGTATACTGTCAGATGCACAGGTTCCTTGATAAATAGTTATCATGCTGAATAGTCGGTGACTATTGTGAACCATGCAAATAGTCGCTAATAGAGCGTGATGATTGGTCCTGTGAAATAGGAAACAAACGTAAGATTGGTTGATGATTAATAGACGAAAGAAATAATCGATAAAAATATCGCATGGTCGTAGGAAAAATAATGCAATACTTATGCGATTGTGTGATTATCGCACTTGGCATAAGCATCAAGCTAGAATATTTCCCATTCTCGTAATTTCAGAATCTCAGATAAAAATCTATTACATCGATTCAGCTGTTAGAAAATAGTTGCTGAAACAATTTTGGATGGAAAAAATTGGCTGTTAACTTCACACTGGTTTTCATTGAACTTGTTAGGTTTTATCATTTATAGTTTCTATGTAATGCAAGAATTACGAGTATTCCTTTGTGATGACTAGAAACTTCAAATTAAGCCAATTTACCACATCGTCGACTATTCAAAGGCCCGAGACTCTCAGACAATCAACCTCATTGCGAATGTTTCAGTTTCAGCTGTTTTGCATTCCTCTCCTCTTCTTACCGGTCCTAAATGGAAGGGAGCCTGCGAACGGCGGAACGCGTGAGGCAGCATTCTTCGGACTGGGGCGGCGTTTCTCCTGGCTACTGGAAAATAAACGTTTTTTTTTTTCTTTGATGTGCGCAGTTTTGTTCGTAGAAATACCCTCCAACATTTTTGGGCTTTTTACTTTGAAACCGTAAGCTTGGTAAGATATTACATAAAAGAAGTAAAGAATCTGATGATGAAAGTTAGGGCCCACCTCTGGTATAACCGGAAGTCGTAGACAACTGAAATAATTTCAGCTGAAACGAGCTCCTCTGAAAACTCCCGTGTACAAATTTTCAGAATATACTCCCAGTAGTTTCCCATTTACATATCGACTCATCTCATGGCCAGCTCACCACCCAATGCTATTGTTTTCAAACCCTTATTCCGTTTTGAATTTTTCTGAAGCACTATATTACGACAATATTTTCAGATTCACCATCCGACGTTTCGTCTCTTGGCATCATCAACTTCATTTTTTCTTACTGGCGTCATATTGAACTGTTACAAATTAAAATAAACGTTTTTCAATCTGATTCCAACGATGAATATTTTGTGGTTTTGTAATGTCACATCCTTTTATATTTCACATAAACTAGAATTTTCGAGTATAGGATCTGACTCCGTCAAACACACTTGTTAAATGAGTTGATTCATTGTTACGCGATTATCTATTACGTAGTCACGTCTGCTGTCATAATTTCGAAGTGATAATAGAAGTAAAATGGATTTTTTAAACCAAGCAAACGGGATATAATGAAACTTTTTTGTAAATCAGACCGTAATACTGAGAGAACTGCAGAAATGTATCTTCAACTATACCCACAAAGAATACAACCAGCAAGAACATTATTCAAAAAATGAGATAGAAACCTTACCGAGTATGGTAGTTTCAAAAAAACCGAGGAATAAATATGGAAATGGATTAGATGAAAATACGAGAAACAATATTCGAAATGCGGTAATAAACTTCTGTGCTTTTATTAATAGTATATTGTGTATCTAGTAGTAAAAGCAAAACATTCCCGGACGACAATGTAAATTGTTGGCCGAGGCGATAAGCCGAAGCCAACAAGCATTGAAGTCTGGGAATGTGCTTTTACTACGAGGTACATGTACTATTTTTTCTGAAATCGCAATCAGCATTATCATAAATTAAGGAATTATACTTATTGTTTGCGTGCATTCATTTTCTGTCTAAAATGTATACAAGCCGTTAAAAATTTTCCCGGATCGTTTACGATACGGGAAAGTATTTTTTCTGAAATCGTTCAAGAATGCCCACTTTCTCGGAGCAACTTCAGGCCTCAAAATACGCTAATCCAGTATTTTAGTCCGTTGCTAAGCAACGAACTTTTCCGGACCGTTTTCGGCACTAAACTGTACGGGAAAGGTAACTTTTCGTTTATATTGTAAGATTTCTCATTACAAAATTCTAGAAAAGGCTTGCAAATGCTTGTCTTTAATTTTTTGGTATTGTGGTCTCTCCCAAAACGAAACATTCTCATAAAAAAATGCTATAGTTTCCACTTTTGGCACCTCACACATGAAATGACATTAGTTTTTTGAATTAATGTACAAAGCTCATATACTGTTTATTTCAAAACCATCATAAAAAGTCATTATCCTACTACTTTAAAAAACTTCGGTGTGAAATTTTCTTACCGAATACCATTCTCGAGCTTCGAATGAAAACTGGAAATTTTTTCCTGCACACCAATTTTTCATTCTCGAAAAAATGTTCAGTAATAATTGAAGCTCTACTTTCTTGGGTATAAATAAGTGGATTCTGCTGTATCGATCTAAAATGTTTTCAGCTCTACAAACAACTTTAATATTTTAGTTTATTTTTCTGAAGGCCTAAGAAAGTGTTAGGAATCGCACGTTAAAAGGTAAGACCTCATTAATCCTTGGCTCGTACAAATTTCGACGTCTGAGGGATGTCGTTCGTATTGCATTTTCGCTTCTCTAGTGCATTCATTCCGATCATTTTTGTATAATATATTCGTTTCCACGGCAATTTGGAAAAATAGACGTCGGTTTAATTTTGATGGCCACTGAAAAGTTCATTTGGATGTTTTAATGAGCTTATAAAACTGTTTTCACTATTTGGGTTAATTTAAAGGAGCAACTGGCATAATAAAATTCCATTGTTGAGGCGGATTTATTGTCACCGCTTATTCTTCCACTTCCATAAACCTACTTCCACTAAGATGTTGAAACTTTATATTTCTGTTGGAGTCACTTTGAAATATTTATATTTTAACACTTTGTGTATGATTTCCGTTTATGTTTGTAAATGTAATTTTTTATTACTGTTGTCAATGTCAAGTTGGATGGATTTTTGTGAAAAAAAAAGTAAAGGTTGGTTGTGAGAGTGATAAGTAATAAAAAAAATATAGATTCGGATACAAGAGAAAGAATATAAGATTTTGAAGAAATAGGACATTTTTTTTTGATTCCTACCAAAAGCTGGAACTTGAACATTGTGCTGGCCCTTCTTGCCGAATATATAGAAGTATCCTTTATAGGTGTGTATTTGACCAATTTCTGTGGCACAATATATGCAACCACATGAACTTTTATCATTTTCACCTACCCTAAGAGATAACCAACTTTTATCTCTAAGAAAAAGAAAATACATTTATGCGCAGGCGCATATCTGTGCTGTCGATTAATGTACATAATATTGCTTCTGAAATTTGCATTGCACACTTTGAAATAGAATTAAATTTATCGATGTGACAAGAAAACGGCCTGAGAAAGTTCCCAGTATGATCTGTTGTCATAAAAGGATACATTATTCCTTTGAGATTATTTTTATGGCGAAATAATTATATTCGAAGAGATCGCATTAAATAAAGAGAATGCTTGAAAAAATTCTGAAATTGAATTAAGTATGATGCTACTATATGAAACTTACAGAATGATGAAAAAGCGGTGTGCATAAATTCGCTTTTAGTATTATTGTAGATCCATGGCATGGACTTGGAGAGTGCTATAAAACCATTATAAATCCAAGTTTCTATATAGAAAATCTAAAGTATCTGTAAATAGCCACTAAACCTCCATTAAAGCAAATATACTTAAATGCTAAATAGTTTCATTTTATAGCCTTCTAGAGAGCTTCGAAACCGACTCGTAAATCTATTTGCTCTAAGAGAGTTTAAGGCAGAATTTATGACGGGCATAAATAAACTATCACCTAACCATTATAAAACTTTCCTAAAACTAGGACAAATCTGAATAACATTCAAATTGCTATTTGGGGAGCTATATTGAATCATGTTTATATACAAAACCACTGGTGATATCCCAGGAAAAACGAAGCGTATGAAAATTCAGTAAAACTATCAATTCAAATGTTTATAAATATGGTTTTCCACTCCTAATGAGGTTTCCAAGATAGCAATAGCAAAAGATGAATTGAATGATATGTACTTTGGAGTAAACATTATACTTTCTACGAATGTCTTAAATCAGTTAACCTTCATTATATATTAACGTACAACAGAGTTACATTAATAGAAGCTCCGAAACATAGAAAACGAATGCCGACTACTTCATTTCATTATATATTAATGAGTTTCCATCAGAGTTACAGTTGGCGCTGAGACTCCTACAAACTTAAATGTCGATTACGGAACATCCTCGGGCTCCAGCTCTGAGTGGTTTCGCACCCCTTTCACCAGGGTAGTAACATATGAGGAAAATGCTGTATGCAGGGGTCAGTTACGTCATTAAATATCCGAAGTTTCCATTGAATGCAACCTTTAATTATTGTAACACTGCATCACTTGAATACGGGTACTTTTATATCTTATTTATTTTACCATAATATACGTACTGCAGGGTTGCCAGTGAGTCATTATTGTCACTATTGGTCACTATTTCAAAATCGTGTCACTTTTCTCACTATTTTCGAAATTTGATCACTATTGTCACTAATTCAGATCTCAGAAGTGGTTAGAATAGAGGTGCTCGTTAGAATACCTTGCATCATTGAAAATTTAGAAATGATAAAGAAATACCTTGTACAAAACAATTACCAAACATCATTAGTCAAAAAAATACTGAGCGAAAAACAGAACCCTGAAAAAACGAATAGAACAACAAAATCGACTTATAACAAAATACATGTAAAAAATCTTTCAGAAAGACTTGCAGCAGTTATTGAAGATGGACATTCAAAAATAGCGTTTGAAAATAAAAATACCATTTGAAGACATTTCTATTCACACCAAAAAACTACCCTAGATTACATCAAATGTTGTCAACCAAATTGAGTGTGAGAATTGCCCTCAAGGCTATATAGGACATACTAAATGTTACCTGTGAAAATGGATAGCAGATCACGAAAGAGATGCAAAAAACTAAATGTCAACAACTCTACCTCTCTGGTTAAACACATCACAGAAAAAGGTCACAGTTTTAACTTTATGACACCCATCGTTTTTGATACGCAACCCTTTTTATCTAAAGGACTACTCAGTGAAATTATTCCCCTATTCAAACATAACAGTGTCAATACCAGAAGGAATATTGAAGGTTCAATCACAATATTTTTTAGTTTGAAGTTAATCATATATTCATGTCATCGATGTTTTTATTTCCCCTTCTTTTTGGGCTCTTTTTATGTAACTTTCAGAAAAACAAACATTTGTACTTGGCGCCCAGTATTCGTGTATGTGGTAATGTTTTAATTTTTCAAAGATTCTTAAAATATCCGTTTTTGAAATTATTCCAAGCATTTTAAGTATATTGAAACAAAATTTTCGTCAGTCTTCCTGAATATCCAAACTTTCATTCTTTAGTTTAGTACATCGTGGCAAGTAAAACAAATTTTCAAAAAAAAATCCGTTGTTACGGAACCCTGATGATGAATTAAATATTGTCCGAAACGTTGGCCCAAAAATAAAAATTTTTCTTTCCAAAACTTAACTTTGAATGCTGGGTAAAAATTTCAGTGAATTTTTAATTACAATGTTCAAAGTACATATTCCTTTAATCTTGATAAATATTCTTATCCTTTTATTGTAGTATTTGTCTTGTCCTTCATTTACTTCCCATATCCCAAACATTTCTCATTAAAATACTGCAAATAAGCTTTGATGAAGGAAAATATGACCAGCTTTCATAAAAGTTCCTCAATTGGTTGGGAAAATGTCACTATTTAGACAAAAAAGTTAATATTATGTCACTATTTCTGTGAAAGATAAGTCACTATTCTACTATTTTTGGCCCTCTGAAGCGCTGGCAACCCTGACGTACCACCTTGGATTTGAAAACGATTCAGGACTCAATAGTGAGCCCCAATGAATCACAAAATCATATGTATTCAATATAATTTCAATTATACTCAGATTCGCCATATGAAATGTCTATTTACTTACATCAAAATATTAATTACTAAAATTATATCATTGTTCAATTATCAATCTCCTTCAATGAAAAAATGGATAATTATAATTGATACTTGAACGATATCAATCAACAGGCAATTTGATGGCAGAACTGTGATTAATTAATTTATTTATTATTCATACACGCCTACAAGGCCTTATTAGGTGAATAAATAGTATGAAGTTATGTAATTTTATATTCTCATTATAGTACATTGAAGTCTCTAATATGCTGTGTGATGATATTTTTCAGAACATTAAGTGACACTGTCCAATCATAACCGTCAATTAAGTTGAATGTATTGGCAAGTCGCAATATGATTATGAACGGGATAGTTTTCATTGATTTATTACAATTTTGGGATTCAAACAGGTGTTAACACTATACAGTATCACTAGTTCACTAAGTACATTCGTCTCATGGTTTACAATTATTTCTTGAAAACTATAAATGTCTGTACCTGTATACATTTAAATAGAAAAAATGTGTTTAGTACAAGTTTTGAATGAGGATATCGACTTACAAAATATATTCAGCTCTGAGCAATATACAGGGAAAAGTTCCCATCATGGTTTGTCCTAAAATACATCCCCTCTGAGATACAGGGTGTCAAAAGAACGAAAAAAAATTAGATTTAATTTTTTTTCTCCAAAACTCCTGAAGGAAAAAATATCAAACTTGGTACATTTTTCAAGGTTTATCAACGTGATAATTTGAAGTTATCATTTTTAATTTTCATAAACCAGTGGCGTAGTTACGTTGGTATGCGGTAATATTTTCATTCATATTTTCTTTGGACAATGAATGGACAAGTGAGCGTTTGGTATCAGTTAGGCTCACCGATACTCAACCTACAAGTCATAACATTCCATGTACCTAAAAGTGAAGGTTTCCGAGATAATTGAGAAAAATGATGATATGTCCAGAGTCCCAACATAATTTCCTCTGTACAATGATCGCATATTACTAATTTCTTACAACATATTGGAATATTTGTCAACCTCCTGAACATTAATTAATGTTGAAAGAATCGGAAACATAGTATGGGTGAGTCAGAATGAGACCGACAACTCCATTTTTTTCGTTTATCTTATTATTTCATCAAATCGGTTTGATATTCTCTTTACCAAATTTCTGATCCGAACGTTTCGATGCCACTAGAGTGTTGTTCAAAATCTTTATAGCTCCTTTTGGTAAAATTCGACGTTTGTTTTATCATAGTTTATAATCAATCATATATGTAATACCCAGTTCTTCCATCACCCTAAGACTTCTTGCATCATCAAATCAAATATCGGAAGTCTCAGATTTGTTATCCTTTCAAAACTGCATTCTGTTCTATTAAATAATAGTTTATTTCTCCTCCTCCATTCACAGATTCTAAATCTTTCTGCAAAATAACACTATCACTGATACTTTGAATTTTTCTAAAATTTTTGATTTCAACTGCGAATAGTAATCAGCTTGCGTATTTGAGAGTTGAGGGAAAGTGATTGACGGATATAACAAAACGTGAGAGTCCTAAATTGGAACCTTGTGGCATTCCAGAATTAGCTTCAAATTTCCTTGAGGTGTTACCACCATGCTTGACAAATAAACGTTAATGATCAAGGTAACTTCCGAACATTTAGAGTGTACCTTCAGAGAATACAAGCTCTTTCAACATTGCTAACAGTACAAATCTGCATGTCTTGGCGGTCAGTGACGGCGCGTTCCTAACAATGAAGTAATTTTTTTCGATCTATTTTTGTAATTCCTCTTGGATTTCAACTTATTTTGGTTGGGAGAGTACATTGACAAGTTAGTGTAAGTGGTGGTAAATCACCCTGTGTATGAGTCTGGCAAGAACAGAAAATTGAAAAGCTAAAGCAGAAAATGAAACTTATTTCACTAAATAAAGCATTATCAGCGTTCCTGTTTCAAAGAATGCTATACAATATTAAGTTTACGCAAAGAACACTCAAAGAGTTCTGGGAACTTGGTATTTACGACGCTCAAACAGCATACATAGGGCCCCTACTGCAGAAATATGACAAGAAAAGGACTCATAGACTACGACGAAAGCTGAGGAGCTATTTCACAATTCATCAACTAGATGGGGTTTCAGTATGTCGCGAAACTTTCATTAAAACTCAGAAAGGGTTGATTTAGCATTAATCATGATCAAATCTAACACTATAACAGATAAGCAAGGAATAGCACAAGAAGGTCGTCGGTTCATGGCGCAGTAGTATGGCTTCCTGCTTCAAGACTGGGGTGAGTCCTGCACAATTCGCTGCTGTGGTCAAATTACCATTGCTACTCCTAAGGTGGCGTATGGAGTTAGTAACACAGCCCACCCAGAACACATAGTGGCTAATGATCTTAGCAATCGATGCCACTAAAAACACTCAGAGAAAAAAGCACAAGAAAAAAATGGTATACTTAGATAAAACAAAAATGCTAAAAGTCATTGAAAAAATAAACATACTTAGTACTGAAATACAAATAGTTATTTATGCAACAAGTGCAAAAAGTAAGTGTTTATTGCACTCGACGTGAAATCGTCCGACGAGGTCGTTAGGCCGAGTTGGACAACACGTCGAGTGCAATAAACATTATTTGCATGAGTTGCATACAACATTTTTTCTACGTTCATGCAAAAAGCAAAAAATTATTCATTTAGGTGCGGCACTAGGTGAAGGACAATGAAATACGCAAATTAAATAAATAAATTATTACTATCGATTTCATCACCATCATCTAGTTTTCCATAAATATTACTCATTTTGAAACTTTCAGTTCTGTAATTGTCAGAATTAAATTTTGACTGACGTTTATGTAACCACAGTTGCATTTACAAAATCAAAATCATAGTAGCCATGAGCGCGTATGTTATCACGAGGTGTGGTCATAGTACAGGCAGTATGCTCTATGCAGGTAGACGGTTTAGAACATAGTGGATCGGTTTTGATTATGGAGTTATTCTCGGGAAGGCATTGTTTGTTCAACTCTGACTGCTAACATTAATACAAAATAATATAAAATATGTAGCTGTTTAAAAGTATGGCCAATCTCACAGAATATCTGCTAAATATGTAGTGGGTTTGACCGTTTATGTTTATCATGATGACAGCACGTTGAAGTAGAATGACAGATGAGTGCCATAACAACTTTATTGCACTAGTGCAATGAAGAGCTTCTTTTTCCGCTGAATATAATTCAATGAAGTTTTTCTTTTTGCATGAATGTAGAAAAAAGTTATTATTCTGATACTCAGTTTCTCCATCAAGAATTACTTTGTTCTATTGTGATAGATAAGTAAACATAACTTAGGTTGTCTAAAGTCATAATCGGAAGGCCAATCGAACCATGACAAAGAAACATTAGGTTTCCATTTGAAATAAGAAATTTGGTACCGACTTTTGGCATACCCTGTATAGTTGTAGGACCGAAAACATTTGAGGTAGAACGCACATGATCAATTATGACAGCATACCAAATTTCAAGTTTCTAGTCCAACTGCAAGTTAAAAAACTTCAATGCATGGCCTACGTAAATCACGCTGTATATTTCATCCAAGACAGTATTTTTAGGTTTTCATTACCATGAATCTACCCGACAGATATCAAAATCTAGCTGACGTGCTTATTGTATCCTTCAAAAATTGCGACATGGCAATGCTGTCATGATTTGAGGGATAACATTATGAAAAGATGTTACCTTCAGATCTATTTGAGTGTTACTCATCTAGGTTGTGTTACTTGATCGGAGTTCCCAACTATTGAGTAAATAGTTAGTTGTCTTGATCATGAAAAATCTAGACATGGTTTAATAAATCTCGGAATTTTTTAAATGTACGTGTATGTATTTAGGTACCCTATATTTAGTTCATTGAATATATATCACATATTTCGTTCGTAAATGTACACATGATTTCACCTCATTATCATTATCAAGGATTAATTTGAGATCAGCCGCGATAAATCATATTAATAGGTGCAGAGATTGCGGCATGTTCATATAACATAGACCAAAAAGTGATATTTATCTTGTGACATAAACGCGTAATGGCATTGAAACTCAAATTTATAGAGCTATAAATTCGAAAAGCACAGCCGGGATATTTCTTATATTTTTGGCCGGATACTATACCGCTTTTCGTCGTTGGAAACTCGACTGATGAGAGAAGTTGTTGGTTGCAACTACAGATTTAGAACTGATGCATGAACATTTTAATTTTTCATAGTATTGATTATCCATATCCAGGCATTTTGAGTGGTATTATACAGAGTGACCCATTCAAAAGCATGGCACCACTGCATATTTTCAATTTGTTGACCAATTTGTATAATAAAAATTATATTATTATAATCCACACTTCTTCGTTACAGTCTAATGAATTTGATCTTGTCATATTTTGTTTTATATACTGACTTATTATCTGTAGAAATGTAAATTTCGTCCATAATTAAAGAGGAGTTTTTCAATATGAATCTGTATCTAAAGCGTATTATGAATAACTGTCGATGGTTATACATTTTTATAATTCAAATTGATAGCGGTATAAGGATTATTTATTATATGTCACTCATGCCTAAACTCACTCATGCCCATGTGCAACCCTCTGGGGTCTTAAAAGGGCCATTCATTGTTTTGTTCAACGTAAACAGGTATTAATATACAGTGTGGTCCAACGAAAACTTAACACCTCGATTTTCCGGCTTTAAAATGAAAATGTGGAAAATCGCTCGGACCCGTCAATTTCTAATACGGAGGGGAACAACTTTTCCGCTGTTTTCATCCCCGTAACTTCAACCCCCTAACGGGGGTGAGCACAACCCTTTGATTTTGAATAG
Source organism: Chrysolina americana (assembly GCA_958502065.1). NCBI lineage: Eukaryota > Metazoa > Arthropoda > Insecta > Coleoptera > Chrysomelidae > Chrysolina > Chrysolina americana. The sequence continues at coordinate 12,840,126 of OY293417.1, read as the reverse complement.
GGATGCGGGGTGTTGCGATACCTCATTTTGAATATCTCATCGTGTACTATCTGACCGTAAAATTTCACTTCAAAATATCCATCGATAATGAAATAACAGCGAAAATAGTGAAAGAGGCAATATGGAATTTATCTCGAGAATAGTATTCGTATCCGACGCATTTCAAAGGTATTGAGTCGTTAATTTTTTGTCCAAAAAAGTAGACGGACCTTGTTTTTGTACCTTAGTCTATCGTGAATGTTTAAGAACGGTACAAGTGTGTCAAAGCGATTGTAAATTGGTAGTGGAATTAAAATGGTGTATTCCGTAGAAGAAAGGGTGGAAATGATAAAATTATTTTTCCGAAATAACAACTCTGCGCGCACAACAGCGGCTTTATTTAACTAGGAAATTGTCCGATGTATCTGGTGTTTCACGCACAACAATCATGAGAATCCTGAAACAACATAAATTCCATCCTTATAAGATACGATTGGTTCAGGAACTGAATGAGGATGATCCCGATCGCCGACTCCAGTTCTGTGAAGTGATCAGTGAAATAATTAACGGCAATCAAAACTACATGTTCGATATCTGTTTATCGGACGAGTGTTCATTTTACCTTAACGGCATTGTAAACCGGCATAACTGTCGGTATTGGTCAGATGAAAATCCAAGATTATTTCGTGAGGTGTATACACAGCGCCCCCAAAAATTAAATGTTTGGGCGGGTATATATGGAAATCACATAATCGGCCCTTTTTTTATACCCGGTAATCTCACAGGCCAAATTTATCTCGATCTATTGGAGAACGCTATTTATCCAGCCCTCGTGCAAGTATTGGAGAATGCAGAAGACCATCAAACGATCATTTTCCAACAAGATGGCGCACCACCTCACTTTGTTCAACCGGTGCGTCAGTTCTTAGATGACAATTTTCCTCACGCCTGGATTGGAAGAAGGGGACATATTGAGTGGCCACCCAGATCATCTGATCTGGCTCCACTGGACTTTTTTCTATGGGGTCACCTGAAATCCAAGATTTACGCTACCCAGCCTGAGTCACTGGATGATTTGCGAACTCGGATCATTAATGAATGCCGTCAAATTACACCAGAAATCTTGAGTAATGTACGTGAACGTTTTCAGCAAAACTTATATTACTGCATGGAAGTGGATGGTGCCCATTTCGAGCATTTAATAAAGTAATCACAAAAGTACGTACTCTTCCACTACTTTACCTGTCCTTTCGTTATCGATGGATATTTTGGAGCGAAATTTTACGGTCAGATAGTACACGATGAGATCTTCAAAATGAGGTATCGCAACACCCCGCATCCCTATTCAAAATAAAGGGGTTGTGCTCACCCCCGTTAGGTGGTTGATGTTACGGGGATGAAAACAGCGGAAAAGTTGTTCCCCCTCGTATTAGAAATTGACGTGTCCGAGCGATTTTCCACATTTTCATTTTAAAGCCGGAAAATCGAGTTGTTAAGTTTTTGTTGGACCACACTGTATATGATTGTTATACAAATTGTTTCTACTCTTTCTACTTTTTCTACTTTGATATGATTGTTATACAAATTGTTTTCTTTTTCTACTTATACTTGAATAAAACGTTGTTATTATTATTATTATTATTATTATGTAGGTATTTTGATGGAGGGAATTATTATTTAATTATGATATTTTTTAAATTAAATTTCGATAACACCATGAAGCTGCACCAAACACTGTGTATTTGAAAAGAATACCGGTGATTGAACGGCCCCTAAATTTTTTTACATATTTATTACAAATCATTAACTAGTTAACAATTCCAAATTTTGTATCACCAATGGGTTAAATATCTGTTATTAATAATAAAATATTCCTTAACAAATATAGGTCCCAACGTGGCCAGTGCCAGAATTTTTTAAAATATTGTTAATCATTTTTTTTAAAACTAGCCCAGTGTTGAAAATCACATATTGCAGGGCCCCCAAAGCTTTAAACACCCCCAAATATTTCGATTTTAAATACAGAGTGTGAGGTGCAGCTTACTTGAAAATCAACTCATGCCCATTTCCTGGAAAAAGGAGACTGTAAACATTTGATTGGGGTACAAATTTGTGTAGTAGCTTTCAGTTCATCACTGTACGTAATTCGTTACCTATTTTATATCGTATATGGATAATAGAGAAACTAAATATATGAGTAGGGTATTAGGTATTTTTATATACCCCTTGAAAGTATTTCAGAAACACTCGAGGAAAGTCCTGAAGATACCAATATTTCCTTTGAATTATCGAATTTCTTTTGAAACGTCTACAAAAGCAGAAGAGCTCACTCAAAGGATTTCAGGGCTTTTCTTGTCCCCTCCTGAAAAAACATTCACTTGTTTGAACAGACTAATGAATAATGAAATGTTTACCAAAGGTTTGTTTTCCGCGAAAGCCACTCAAAATCAGATTTTTTTTATATACTGCTTGGCTGTTATGTCAGAAGTATTTAATTCCTGACTTTAATTTGCAGCTGCAAAAACTTTCCTATTACATTCGTGGAGAGTTTTTTCCCTGCTGAAAGCTTAATAAAACAATTATTTACTCAAGTTGATGTACTTCACAGAAAAAATGATGAACTTCAAGCTAGTTGTTTCAGATTTCGTATTCTCTATGACTGCTTTGGAAATATTAAATATGTACTTTTCTATTGCCAATGTATCTAGTGTTTTTTCATGTGAGAGGATTCTCTAAAAATTGAAGATATTTGTTTCTTCAGTTAATATTTATAATTTTGAAATGTGTATTTATGTTAACGTGAATAAATGTTCTTAAATGCATTTATTGAACTTGTTTGATTTGTATCTCTTTCTGTCTTCGGTTAAAAATTTGCAATCGATTAAACTGAGCCAGAGTATTTAAGAACCTATACAATGCAATCATTTCAAAAAACGTTACCCTCCTGATGACTACATTATGCGTAGGAATTCGGAAAATGTTCATACGTAAAAAGTTACGACAAAAATTAGTGTATATCTAAGGGTTTGAACCCCTCTAATCGATAAAAGTTGCAAAAACTGAGAAACACATGATCGTTGTTCAAAAAATATTACCCCTCTGTCCCTCCCGAAGGCTAGATAGAGAACTGCTCGGAATTTAAAAAACTTCACACATTTTCGGATGTGAAAAATTACAACTGGCAATTCAACTCATGCATAAAAAATTGCATATGCCACTGTGCAGTTATGACTTTTACAGCGGCAAAAGTTAGCTGCAACTTTTACAGCTACAAATATGTAAGTACTAGTGGTTTTTTCACTTATTCATTTATTTATCAATTATCGCGGTGGTGGTTGCCAAAATAAATAGTTTGACATGTTTGACAACAACTTTCTACGTTTTTCGATGTAAAAAGATATAAATTTGAACCAGATAATTCCATCGAGAGATTGAATGTAATATTTCAAGATTGGGCATTTAATATGCGAAAAAATAACGGAAAAGATTACAAAGAAGCGGCAGTTGGAACAATTTGGAACACCACCGCTAAAATGCTACAAGTAAATATTATAACGAATTCAATATTGTATTGAACCCTTCCACCGACGCGCAACGTTCAGTTCAATTCATCACGAGCTTCACGTAATGCTAAACATAAAATCGAACAAGTACAACCCGAAGAGAGAAAATCTAGTGCATCAGTTCTTGATAAATCTGAAGTATTTGCAATGGCCAGATTATATGACGAAAATAAACCAGAAGGACTTCAAAAGAAATTATATCACATTTTGGCGTGTGAATTAGCTGGGCGCGGAGGAGAAGCAGCTTACTGCAAAACTACTTATTTCATATCTGAAATTGAAAATAATGGAAAAGAAACTGGACGTATCAAGGAAAATCCTCTATTTTCGAAAACGCAACAAGGCGGTAACAATACATTATGTGACAGCAAATGGATTACGTCCAATATTTTGGAGGAAATATATTTGCCCAATACGTTCATTTGAAAAGGTAATGAGGAATCGAGAAACTTTCATTACATTTGTAAGGACGTGAGATAGACTTATCAGCAAACAAACACTTTTCTTTTCAAACACAATATATTTTCGATTCCGAACTGAACTACACAAAGGTTTTAATACAACTAACTCATCTTTCCTACTTACGTAACCTATGAGTATCCTTATCTGTGACTAACATTATCTATTAATGATTAGCTTCAGAAAAAGTGATCGCAACAAGTATTCCATAACAACTGTAACCTACGGGGTATACAATAAGAATAATAATAATGGTAATGCTCCTCACACGTTGGACAGAGTATTTCTTACACCAAATTCCCTTTGGAAGAAGAAAAATTCTAAAGGTTGGTATAAGAATGTGCCGATTTCAATCAATGAAATGCACAACACTTTGGTATATATGTCAAACGTGTCAAAATTACATATCTCTCAAATCGAGCGGCAGCAGTTAGCGCATTAAGTAAAAGCGGAATTGACGAACAAGCTCTAATAAAAATAACAGTATACAACAATTCATCATTTAGTTGAAAAAGAAGAAACTTCAACATCTACAACAGAAATGATTAGCTGTGGCACCCGCAGCGACATCAGTGTTCCTAGTATGAATTTCAATAACTGCGTTTTCAATAATTGTACATTCAAATAAAAATGAGTTTATTTTCAATGTTTCATAAATGAAGTTTGCATTGATATGTTTCGAAATGTCTTAATCATTAAATTGTCCTGCCAAATTACACTCGATGTTTGTATTGCTATAAGGTATATTTGTGTTGTTCAAATTCTGTAGTATCTCCTTTAGAAATTAACCACATGTCAGATTTTGACGTTTCTGGCATTTCAACCAAAAGCAGCGGATTATTTCGGCCAATCATTAGGTTTCATACTGATAAAACTGCCTGGTCCTCGATAAAACGTTGTTTACCTTTGAACTAAATAGGGTTATCTGCGACGATTTCATTGACCGGGTCATATGAAACGTTTTAATGAATTATTATATCATCAAAATAAATGAAATACCTTATTGTCACTGGTTATTCACTTTTCAGATTGGCGAAAAAAATAATCTTTCGAAATACAATTCGTTCTTCAAATTTTATCGATAATTTTTTATTTTTATCGCTCAAACACGTTTATTTGGCAAAAACATTCAAACAAACCAAATGTAGATAAAATCACACGTCCTTAAGGACTCGTGATTTTACCAATCGGTTTGATTTCATATTTTTGCCAAACAAAGAGTTTTCGTGGAAAATAAAAAATTGATCGATACAATTTTAAGCACTCGTGGTATTACCTTTGACAAAATATTCGCTTGGTGGCTTCTCAAAAAAGTTACAAAAAAGAGTGAAAGTTATCGCAACGTCGGCGTCGAGTGGTTTATTCATCAAAAACTATTGATTTCTCTCTATCGCACTGAAGGCTAGAGAAAAAACAAAAATCTGAAAAAGTTGCAGAAACTCGCGAAGATTGAATCAGAAAAATATGTAAACATAGTGAAGAATATTGGACATGAGAATAATTTATTTTCAAACGATTTTACCCTGCAGGATTAATTTGTCATATTGTGGTGAAAGGGACGACGAACATATTCGCATGTCACAGATGGGCGGAGTCATGGAATTCCAGAATAACTGGACGGTGTTTCTAGCAAAAAATATGATTTAGAGCTGTCGAATGAAGATGCATGTTTTTTTATTGACCAACTGTATCCACCAGTGTGCCAACCTCGCCCTTATATTCTTATAAAATAGGAGCGCAACTGCTGGATTGTTTGAGCCACCGGTGAATAAAAAAACATGCTCAATGCTGATGCGGTGCCAGTGTAGATGCTGGACGCAAGAGATAAATTTTACTGGGGGTCTTATGCAAGATTTTTATCTTCCAAAAAAAATAGGCAGTAGTCATTAGTTTAACACCTTATACAGATCTAATATCTTCAAGTGGAACTGCCATTTGTAATTTCGTTTCGAACTTTCTGCATGATTTGTGGCTAAGATGAGATGACGTTTTCAAATCGAACCCTTCATTTATGGGCCGCAGTGGTCATGATGGTAGAGCGCTAGTCTATTATCAGAGGGACGTGGGTTCGATTCCCAGCATGGTCACTGGTCTCGTGCTATGAATCGCACGTTAAAAGGTGAGACCTCGTTAATCCTCAGCTCGCACAAGTTTCGACTTCTGAGGGCTGTCGTTCGTAGGGGGATGACAGGTGGTTTTTTCAATTTATTTTAACATGAGGGCTTCAATTCAAGAAATAGTAGGCCCCTCTATATGATGTAATTGTAACACCGTCATTTTCAAATAATTGCAAATATCTTACACTTCTACATTTTTAGTAAGGATTATTGTGGTGTCACGTGATTTCTCCATGGTTTTTTTACCGCAATCCACAGTGTTTACAGGCAAAAATTAATCTAATAGTACCATATTATAAAACGTCATAGTTGAGCATTTGGTAAGATTGATATCTTTGATAGTAATTAGTCTAATCCATTATATTCCACGCAGTTTTTATGAAAATCGAAATACGTTTCAAACAAGTCATCACTTGACCTCTCATATTCGAAAATTCTGCAATTCTTTCAGAATCTTCATCCAACTACTTCGACCTTATCCATTGCGCACAAAACATGTTCAGGTTTCGTCTGTTTTTCGATCTTACAATAATGCTGTTTATATCGTTCGCCACTTTTACGTCACAGATTTGGAAATGCATAGATAACCAAGCCACAGCGTGGCATATGAACTAGAAATAAACAGCTCGAATCGTCTGATCCTTTTTGCATTATCCTTTTGCTCGTGTCCTTTGTAGCGTCAATAGTTTATTTATTGGCTTCCGGCGGCGGTCGACTGGAAAACTTGGAATAGCGATGCCTTTATTCCCCGGATACGAACTTTAACAGATGCTGTGTATGGATGGTGTCGTCAAATATGATAAAATGGTTGTTTATCTACATCTGTCATTTTATAAAATCATAATGTTTCTGTTAACAAACGTCTTATGAAGTCAATAATAGTTATTTATGAATCAAGGACGTAAAGTAGGCGTTTATGGCCTGCGGAGTGCATAATGGCCCGAAGGCGTTAGCCGAGGGCCATTACACGCCGAAGGCTTTAAACGTATTTTACGCACGTGATAAATAAAAAAATTTATGCACTAGCGGTTTATACAGTGTCCACCAAAATCTTGGAACAGCATGAGATACTAACTTTTATGAAGAATGACATTTTCTAAGAAACTATTAATAAAAAAGTTTTCCATATGATTCCAAGATTTTGGCGGACACTGTATATATATTTATATCGCAATTATCGTGTCAATAATCATCTCTGTATACTGAAATAGATTCATTTATTCAAATTGTACACAGAATACCCAGTATATACCCACCTAATTATGACGTTGTCAAGCAAGCTGGTTGTTGTCTAGCAACAAATTCAATAAACAAGGTAAACGGTCATCTTCATGTTTATCTGAAAAAGTGCGTGAGTGAACTCAACACGAAAATTATGGAATCATCAGATGAAGAACATAATATATACATACCAATGGATATTTTGGAATCGGCTGAGAGTGCCAAACTCGAACTGCTACCAACAAAGTCAAAGACACTTTACGAAAAGACGTATAATGAGTTCATAAAATGGCGCAATGAAAATAATGTGAAGGTGATTACAGAAGATATATTACTGGGATATTTTTTTGAGAAGTCCAAGAATCGAAAACCATCTTCTTTGTGGTCATACTATCCGATGTTAAAGTCTACTTTGAATTTGTATAATAATATAAACATAAGCAAATTTCCAAAATTGATAGCATTTTTTAAACGGAAGAATGATGGATATAAGCCGAAGAAATCCAAAATATTGAATAGGGATGAAATCGAACTTTTTCTAAAAGAAGTTTTTTGGACGCTCTGTTCATTTCTTATTCGAAATTTCAAAAATAAGGTAACTCTGATTCAAAGGGGTGAATGATTGCCTACGGAATATCATAAAAACTGCAAGCTTCGCGTCGTGTCCTCAAATTTGTTGTGCGTGCTTTTAAGTACAATTGCGTTATAGACCAGGAGCTGGTGACAGGTGACGTTCTCCCATTTTACACTGCATGCCTTTTCAAGTCTTGATAATTAACCCTAAAATATGAAAAATAGACGGGTTCCTGGCCACCCCACGTGTGCACTTCATAAGGAAAAGCGCTTTTCTTTTTGTGGAGAATTTTCATGTTTTTTCGCGATATTATACTTCCTGCCGTTGTAATATACGGAAGTTCGAACAAATTGAAACGCTACTAATTGATGGCATGCAATCTGCAGCGGCCGAAAGGGCTCAAAGGGTTACGATAAACTGAAAAAAATTAATGGGAACTTCCGTGTTTTCAAAATGCATGCCGATGTAAAGAATTGAAGTTTCAGTATTAAATACACTGTAAAAATTGGAATGCGCCCCTATCGTCTGACCTACTGTTGAAAATTGTGGGAAAACTCTTTAAAAATTTAATACAGTTTTTACGTGATTCCAAAATGCATGCCATTAGAAAAATACGTCATTTGTAGAATTAATTAACAGTAGGTAATTTGTCATGCACACCAGGATTTCGCTCACATAAATTTTCACAGTATTTTTTGCAACTTTCGTAATGCATGCCTCTATTTTTCGAAATCCTGGTGTGCTTGCCAAATTTCCTACTATTAATTAATTATACAAATGACATATCTTTCTAATGGCATGCAGTTTGGAATCACGTAATACCTGTATTGAATTGTTACAGAGTTTTCCCGCAATTTTCTACCGTTGGTCAGACGATGAGCGTATGCCAATTTTTCCAAAGTGTTTTCGTTACTAAAACTTCAGGTATTCTCCAGAACAAAAGGAGCTAGATCAGATTTTTTCGTTTCACGTACTGAAATCCTCAACTTTGCCCCCATTTAACCAACCTTTTATCTATTAACGTTTGCGAGATCCCCATGCATAGTTACCTGAATAATATATTTTATTTTTTTTTCAGGTGAGGCTAAGAGGGGTTTTGAAATTTATTTATGCAGCATTGTGACGACAAAGAGTGAGTATTTTCTCATTATAAAGTTTTTCATTCCGTCATGGGATTGCTATTTTCTGTGAATACCCGAGAAACAGTTAAGGACAAGTCATTTTGTTCATGAGATACAGAAGTACATATAGTAAGCATTTAAATTGTTACACTGTTTATGTAAAAATATATACCGTTGGACCGGAAATCATATCAATCATGTTTTTGATGAAAATTGACAAATTCTAAACATATTATTTTCAAGTTTTGACGGATTGAGGTGAAATTGAATCGATTGTTTTTGATATTTATCGGTTCTTATGTCTCGCCATACTGTAATGCAACACCCATTGTGAGATTTTGATTTCTATGCGAATTGAGGGTTATATGAGCTATAATTTACGAGTAGAGTTTTTTCTATGAAATATTAGTCTTGAATAATAGCAAAAGAATCAAATGGAAGCGCATTTGTGACCCACTGCAGCTAGGAAACAAGTAATAGCATCAATCCGTAGATTGTAGGGGGATCGTGCAGGCTGTGCAGCCTCACAAGCACCTCAACCTGCAAGATCTATTCAAGACCCGGAATTCTGAGACTTCGTGAGAAGTTTATCAGTACCCTGGGAACTGAGTTCTTGATGTCGGAGGGCGTTACGAATGCCTCTTCCAGGAATTTGATCATCTTGCAGAAGAGCGCTGGGCATTCGCAAAGCAGATGTTCTGCAGTTTCCGCGAAGTACTCGCAGTAGCGGCAACTGTCACCTCTGGCTGGCCCAAGTTTTGAGGTGATACCCAAGAGGTCAGTTCCGTTACCAATTTCTGGTATTTTTTGTCCAACTCGAGAAGCTGTTCAACATTCCTTGGCCATAGGCTCACTAGTCTTTTCTCTTTTCTTTGTCCTCGCACTTTATTCCATTGTGATTTCATTTCATTGAATTCCCAGCGTCGAAACATTTTTTTAAAGTGAGCTCTGGAAAATCCCAGAAGGGTTCTGGGCCGGGAAGCGGTGTGTTTGCCCCTTCTTTGGCAAATCAGTCTACTTCCTCATTGTCTAAGTCAGTTTAGACTCACAAGTTTGTCACTTCATACCTTTTAGTGGTGCTTATATAGATTTCTGCCCTTCGGGTGCCCCTTTCAAGGAATTTCTGAGCACAGATCTCTATAACATGTACTTCTTTCTGATTGAAAGATGATTGGGGTCCTACCAAAAGGATTAGAGAGCCACAAATTTGAACCTGTAACACCCACTCAAACCCCTTTGTCTATCTTGGATCATCTGTGTACCATTGTAAATTGAGGACCGATGTCTGTGTATATCTGGTGGTTATTTATGACCACTCCAAACTGCACTTCGAAGTCGTACCTCATTGGCATGATATCTGTCGGTTTAGACATGGCTTCTAGGGAGATGTGTTCCAAAATCTTTAAGTGTCCGATCAGATCTCCTACTTTTAACCTTTTTTGTCTGGTACAGTCGGAAGGCACTATTTGCTGCTTCTTTCATTACACATTGGTGCAATGGCGGAAGGTTTAGCATTGTCTCTACAGCTGCAGTAGGGTACATAACTGGTTCCCAAGCAAGCTAACCGCTGCATTTTCTGCAGCTTGACTTGTGCTGAAATTTGTTGCACTTTTTGGCCACGGTATTTCCCTATGTATGTTACCGTTTCAGGGCTTGTAGAATTTTTGAATAGGGTATTTCGACGACGCGGTAAGAAATTATAAATTTTTTTCGCAAAAATGTATTTATTAATGACAGGTATTTTGAATCATTCAGTCTTCAGTAATTCTTTCCCATGATTGTAACTATATTCGTTAATTAACGTAATTGATTGAATTTCAGTTATGTCCATTAATAGGCTTTGTTTGTATAATGAATATAGTTCTGCATGCGCAGCATTCTGAAATTTTAATTGAATGAATTTCATATTTGATGCAAGAATATACTAACAGTTTGTAATTGTGCTGGTCACTATATAATTCAGACTATTTCCAAAGTGAATGTTCTGGCCTAGTAAAGTAGAAGATAACATTAGTCGAATGAAAAAGTCAAATATTGCCAGAAACAAGTAACGTCCAAAAAACTGATCTGAGTGATGACAGATTGCTGCAAGCTTATACAGTCATAAAATGTGAATTCTAGGAAATCTATAAAAGTGTTGGAGTGTAAATAAATCAGTTTGCTCCGACAAGGAAAGAATTATTATCTGTTATATCTATTGACAGATTATTATACACAATTTGATAGGGAATTTCTAAGTTTGGAATGAGAGGTACCTTGTATTAGACTAAAATGTCATCGAGTACGTTACATATCCTACCGAATCAGACAACTGTTACTCAATCCAGAAGATCTGATGTTCCATTAGGTCCGAAGAGAAGCTCGGAAATACGTGCTTTTGTTCACACGTTTGTTTGCCTTGGCGTAATGGCCGTAAATCCTTTTTCGAGCTAGCATTTGTAACATGCTCACCATAAACAACAAAGCGGTTCATACATAATTCCGTTTGTGCGGTGTAAACTCATCTTGTTTTAGTGTTTTTCGACTCTCTTGCACCTACTGTCGGGGTATAGATAAGAGCACTTCATTTGTGGAACAGGGTTGGAGATGGATAATGTAGGAGAACGGATAATAAAAGTAATAGTTTCTCTGAGTTTCTGATCAAACCATCCGATGTGACGAGAGCGGCCAAAGAGTACAGCAGGATTTTCCGAATTCACTCAAGAACGCACATATGTGGCGCACCTCTCCGATTTCATTTCAAGCTGCTCTTATATGAGATATTGGCTGTTACATTGAAATACGCGACGTCATGATACGTCTACAGATTAAAGAAGGACAAAACAACAAATACAAAACAAAAACAGCGAACGCTCCATAACAATAGAATCAAAATCAAAGAACACTTATCATACATATTACAACAACACATGAGGGAATCAAAAGGGCCGAACGAATAGCGAAAAGACACATTAGCGATTTACATACAGTGCCCGTCTAAAGTTCGTTCCCCCCCTACTAATTTTCGAACCACCTGGTATATCGCGACTAAATTTGGAGAACTTTAATAGGAGATAAAAACCTACTTTTTCATGAAAAAATTAAAGCCAAAAGTTTCAAAATGGTGGCTGAGCGCCATCTTCAATATTTTTTTTATATATTATTTCATTTTCGAAATTTGCTCATAATTCTCAACAGTTTGCTCACACTTTACTCCTAAATTCGATTCATTTCGAAATATTAACGTTTGAAAGGTGAAATTTTGTTCATTTCAAACCCAACCAAAAACACTAATGTTGCTTTCAATCAAGTGTGCATTGTAGAAAATCGTCGCGGTAACGTCTTGTTTACTGTCAAATTAACTGTAACTGTCAAATAGTCCGTTGACCGCCTCAATCATTTTATGAAAAGTGTGATCATGGCTCGTAGTTTAGACGATAAATTTGAAGCAGTTTTGATATTTGGAGAAGCTGGGAGGAATTCTCATCTAGCAATCCGTATGTTTAATGATAAATTTCACGAGAATCCTATTTCAAGGATATATTTGCGCAAACTTTTAAATTAGCTCCAAGCAACTGGTACGCTGAAAGATGCTCCAAGATCGGGAAGACCGCCTCTTTCAGAAGAAAAAAAAGTAGAAATTGTTGCTGAAATGGTAATCAATCCAACTCAGTCGACGTCTGCAGTTGCTGAGTCCTGTGGAGTAAGTTCAAAAAGTGTCCAAAGAGTCCTAAGAAAAGAAAAGTTTCATCCCTAGAAAATGAAAATCCTGCATGCTCTCACGAAGGATGATCCAGACCGGAGGGTTGAATTTTGTGAATGGTTAACAAGAACAATTGAAGGAGAACGGGGCTTCCTAAAACGTGTATGTTTCTCAGACGAATGCACGTTTTTTCTTAATGGAAAAGTCAACAAACAGAATGTACGATACTGGAGCGATACTAATCCGCATATTTTCAGAGAGGGACATACCCAGTTTCCTGAAAAGGTGAATGTTTGGGCGGGGATTTTAGGCAATCGCGTTGTTGGGCCGATTTTCATCAGAGGCAATCTTACAGGAGTTCTTTACAAAAGGGAAGAGTTTGAAAATCGTGAAATCATATTTCAGCAGGATGGGGCACCTCCCCATTTCGATCGCATGGCTAGAGACTTCCTCGATACTAACTTTCCTGGGCGATGGATATGTCGCAGGGGAACTACAGAGTGGCCACCAAGATCTCCGGATCTTAAACCTCTAGATTTTTTCCTTTGGGGGTATCTGAAGTAAAAAATCTACGCCAATGAATGCCAAACAATAGAAGAGTTGGAACGCAGAATAATAGATACATGTGAAGAAATAGATGAACAAACTTTCATCAACGTGAGAGAAGCTATTTATAATAGGGCACTTTATTGTCAAGATTTAGGAGGGGGTCACTTCGAATACTTGATGAAATAATTGTTGGGGTTGAATGAAAGAGTTATTCAAAAATAAAATATAATTTTTAACCCAACTAATTTGTTTTGATTGTGAATTCACAGAACGCATTCGTAGGCTTCGAAATTTTCCAGTAAGCGGTGCTGTTTATCCTTAATAAACTCTCTTTACGCATCTTATTGGTCGAAATAATTGAGAGGTTTAACTACAAATTAATAACAACGTATAGTTAGCAAAGAGTTTCACAGGAAGTGACCAAAATCCATACTTCATTTCATACCGGAATGTCACATTTCAAACGTTAATATTTCGAAAACAATTGAATTTAGGAGTACAGTGTATTAGAGAAAACTGTTGAGAATTATGAGCAAATTTCGAAAATGGAATAATATACGGGGTGTTCTATTTAAAAAAAATATTTAAGATGGCGCTCAGCCGCCATTTCAAAAGTTTTAGCTTTGAGTTTTTCATGAAAAAGTTGGTTTTTATCTCCTATTAAAGCCCTCCAAATTTAGTTGCGATATACCAGGTGTTTCAAAAATTGGTAGGGGGTGAACGGACTTTAGACGGGCACAGCACACAAAACAAGAAAACACAACATTTCTCGATGACATACACATCAAAAACGTGGGGCGGCAAATCACGAGATCTTCTAGCCTGTGGGCAAAAAAAATGTCAGACTTGAATTGGAAGACAACCCAGTTACTCACGGGGCACGATCACATACAAGCCCACTTACTAACTGCAAGTCTCCGGTATGTGCGGATGTGCACTTGAAGAAAAGTCAATTGTGAGTATCGACTTTTCACCTACTGTGAGAATATGAGATATTTAAATTAGGCGAAACAATGTTCCTAAAAATCTGTGACTACTGCACCTCATCAGAATACCTGGTGAATCGAAATATTTTCCATGTTCAATATCTATAAGTGCACTAAACTCATTGTAGGTATACTGATAGCTATCATTATTGAATCGTTTATCTGAAATAACTGCACCTAGTTAAATGGGCCTGTCTTTTACCAGGTTTAATAGTTTATTCACTATAGTCTAGTTCCTAAATTGTAGATAGTGACTTATCGGTTGTACCGTTCATAATTCATATGAAGCAGGTCAAAAAATAGAACAGAAATAAGCTAGGTACTTTGGCTTCAAATTGGGTTTTACTTTGCAACTTTCGTACATCCCCTCCGCACTTTCAAATCCCGTTTAAACCAGAAAATGTACGATGAGTCACTATCTACAATTTATGAACTAGACTATAGGTGTTTCGGGTTTATGCCCATTCCTAGGTTGGTCTCTCCGAATATTCTGTAGCGCTTGTTATGCAGCGCGTCGCATTCGAAGATGATGTGAGAGGTTATAGGCTGTTTCCTCCTCGTCACCACAAATTCTGCACTTCACGGTTTCTCTGTTTATTCCCATAGTGTGCAGGTGTTTTGCTTTGCTAAGGCCGCAATGTCCGGTTAGTAAGCCGGTGATTGTTCATATCTTAGATCTGTTCAGGTTGAGAGTGTCAGCCGTCAGTGTTTGGCTTAAGTGCCTCACCATTGACGGGCTGTGTCGATGCCCTTCGATTTGGTCCCAATATGTTTGGTGTTTTGTTGTCTTCCACTCATTCATTAGGTTTCCACATCGAGGTTTACTAATTCCAAACAGTGGTTCTGGACCTGTGAATGGTAATTCAGATGCACGTCTTGCAATTTGGTCTAATTTTTCATTACCTTCTATTCCTCTATGTCCAGGCACCCACCCAAGTGTTACCTTATTGTGTTTTGCCAGTTCATTGAGGCTCTGAAATCATTCCCAAACCTGCGTTGACTCAATCTGTACTTATTGTGCTCTGGCTGTCACATAGAATGTAGATGTGTTTTTTTTGTACCCAATGTCTAGATTCATCCGTATGTTTGAAATACTGTGGTGTTATTACCAAGTGGAAGTATAACGTTCCTTTTTGGCTTCACTCCATGTATTCGTGCTCCAGTTCCTACCTCTGTTTTTGAGCCATCTGTGAACCAGATTATGTTTACAGATGATAGTGATTCTACTCCCGATTCCCAGTCGGCCCACTTGAGCTGTGTTCTGAATGGTTTTTCGTATTAGTATTGGGGGAGCATATAGTCTAATATCATTTCCATTTCGGTAATGTTGCCTTCATGAATGATTTTGGCGTGCCCAGTTTGTGGTTGGGATCTCCAATTAGCTGTTTGTACGAGTCTGTATGAACTCATCCTCGCCCCTTCCATGACGACTGTGATGTCCAAAAGTGGAAGGTTTAGGATGATTTCCGTAGCAGCGGTCGTAGGCTGCTCATGGCGCTCGTGATACACGAAGTTTTCCGAAGCTGAGTTTTGCCTGTCTTTGTTTCACTTTGGACCACCACAACAGTGAGCCGTATGTGATTCTGGGTGTTATGATTGCGGTGTATAGCCAGTTCATGACTTTCGGTTTCAGTCTCCATATTTTTCCAAAAGCTCTTCTGCACATCATGAATGATGTTCTGCTTTTGTTGATTACATGTTGCAGATGCATGTTCCAGGCTAGTTTCTTTTTCAGAAACAGCCCTAACTATTTGACAAAATCAATAACTTGTAGTGTGTCGCCAAGGAATTTGGGTAGTTTCATACCCCCAGAATTCGTTTGGGTGTTAAGGGTATGATTGTGGTTTTGCTGGAGTTTGCCTTCAGTTCTTATTTTTTGTAATATTCCTCTACGGCCCTCAGTGCATTTTGCATTAGCTCAGAGGTTATTTGGGCGTGCTTCCCCTGCACGACGATTACTATGTCGTCCGCATAACCTTGGGTATAGTATCCCTGATTGTTTAAAGATTCTAGCAGTTTGTTAACTACCATATCCCACTGTAGGGGTGATGAGATTCCGCCCTGTGGGGTTCCCCTGGCAATTTCTAGCTGCGCGGAATCTTTGAACATCTTGGTCTGGGCGTTCCGATTTTAGAGCATTGAGAGTATGCATCTGCAGGTAGTTTCGTCAACGCTCCTTGCCGCTGAGACCATGCTTTCGAAGGATGTATTCTCAAAGGCTCCTTCGATGTCTAGAAAAGTCAATTGGGGTATGGTTATCATTTGACTTATGCTTAGTTAACTTCATCGGTTCGGGTGTTTCCGCGAAATTCTTCTGGTTCGGAAACGGTTAAATTGTGCAGAACGAACCTCGCGGCGTTATTTAATTGACTTCTTCGACATGTGTCTTGGTTAGGGGTGTGAGTGTGGCGGGCATCATATCCATACTTGGAAGTGAAGTGGTGCAGTTGTATTTTCATCAAAAAATATTTCGTAGGTTTTCAAATCAAAAGTACTGGAGATAAATGTTCCACATAATTTGTTTAATCTCACACACCCTGGATTGTGGTCTGCAGATTTTTCTTTCTAATTTTACAATGACTGCATGATGCCGGTAATAGTCTAGTGTTTTTGAAATGAATACTTTCTTTCTTGACTTGAATTGTAATTTTTCGTTCCTACTTACTTTGAACTGGTTGTATATAAACTTTTACTTCTTGAAATAAGTAATTTTTTTTCCTCTCTCCTAAGAAACTAACTTCCTGGTTTTTAAAATAGACCAATCTCCTGTATCTATTTTCTTGTATCTTTATTCCTTGACACATACAATTCTTTAAAGTAAAACCAATTTCGAACAAAATGCTTATTTGATTCAACTTATCTAATGGAAACTAGTATTTACTAAGTTCTATTCTGCTTAAATCTTCTTACTTTCATTTTGTATCATCTTTATAATTTCAATTTCACTTTTCAAATTTTCTTTTTTTTTCTGATCATTTGTTTATGCTATAATTGTACAAAAATTTTTACGTTCTCCTTGTAGTAGAAATAAGCTGTGAAAAGGTGTGTGTTGTGAATGGATACTCTTTTCTCTTAACAACTGTAGTAGTCGTAATAATCATGGTCATTATCCCATATTGACTGATGCAATTTAAATATAGTGTATTATTATCGAAGATAAGACTATCCAAACACAGATAAAGTATTGTGCACGTTTCCAATTTTGGTTATTGAAATTTCAATAATACATACAATAAAAATGTACGTCTATTTTAGCATTGTTTTTTGGATACTTATTTCTCGCTCTATATATTTGCCAATGTGGGAAAGAATAATCACGATTTATTATGGGAGTGTAAATTCTGGTTATTTCAATGAAGCCCATTGTTTATTTATCAAGTCTGTGGAATTTATGAAAACCCCAGGAGTTTCCATTGAAGCTCTTACTGGGAAATAATATATTTTCACACTCTGGCTAGCACGGCGGCATTTTTAAACGGGATATATTTCTCTTTCGTTCTCTTTTACTCTTACAGTGACACTGATTTATCATTGGAAAAGTCGTTTATTTTTCCGTCAACTGGCATTCCAAATATTTAATCACTTTCTTTTTCGCAATTTGCCTGTCTCGCTGTTGTTTAACATCGAAGGGCATTATTTCCTGTCCTAGAATACTCATTTACGAATCTTCCCAGCGTGTATGTTCACAAAACTATAGGGCTTCAAGAAAATTCGAATTACTTGTTTTAATATCTTTCAAATGACATTCAGCTTCGAAAAAAACCAGAAGTGCTTCCTAGCGCAGTAATTAGCTACTACTTGTTGATTTGACCCTCACCTGTAAGAATTCAAATTATTATTAGTATATGATTGATTGAATGATTGATTGCTAGTAGATCTGGGCAAAAATCAGGAACTTCACAACTGACCGATCACAATGATTTTTATACGAGGTTTCCATAATGGTGGTTACCTTAATCGCTTTGTGTGTAGTCAAATCTTTGACTTGAAGTAATCTTGGATCTGGATTATAGTGACCGTTCAAAATATGTCCTTATTCGCCATAATTCTTCTTATCATTTGTCAGAAATCTTGTCAAAAAGAACATCATGATGCGTCTGATCTCATATAATGTGACATATTCAACAGGCAACTACTGTATATTTTACAGGGTGTTCCAAATTAAGTCGGCACCATTGTCAACTCCGTTATTTTTGATGCTACGAATTCGGTTAAATGGGCAAACTGGTAGCTTCTCCAAAACCGAAAACAAAAAAAAATTAACAGTCGCGTTTTCAGAATATTTCATAAAATTATATTTCTCTCAATGGAACACCCTATACTTTTTCATGCATTTCCATTCGTAATAACATTCTCAACAACAAAGCTCATATCACCTTTCTTCCTAAAGTGGAAAATGAGCGAATTATGTGGAAATATTTATTTTTCTACAAACGTCAAAAAATTACAAGGTTCGCGCATTGACAATAATATGTGAAGTGACCCTTGTTTTCATTTTCCGTCGTTACCATGACACCGTGCGCAAAGTAGTGTGCGAAATACTTACTTCGCACACTGCATGTTAAGTATATGTGATTTTTATATTTTAACCTTTATATGTTCCTCAATCAGGCAAAAATCCAATTGTCAACAAATACCATTTTATTTCTATAGTTACAGTAGTGACTTGATTTGGAAAAACAGTTTAAGCCAGTTCAATACTATTTTTCATATTAAGCTAAGCATATTATTTATTTTAGAACAATATTTTTGACGTTTGTAGAAAAAATTTTGTTTGCATCTCATGCGCGAAATACTTTGGTGATCTCGCAATTTTTTTTTAACTCGGCTGCTCCTCGTTAAAAAAAAATCAGTTTTCGATCACCAAAGTAGCATTTCGCGCACTAAATACAAAAATAACTAATTCTTTCTCTAGTACAAAAAACTTCTTTGTTTTGGCAAATAAAACCTCATGATTTTCCAAACACCCAATTTTGGTACTTATACGAATGACAATATTTTGTTACTGATAGCAAAATAAGACAGTAAAATGAAAAAATTGCGCTGGGATGTGAACTCCTGAAACCCGTGATCATCTTGTTGCACCACTCAATTGACACCACTGAGCTATTTGGTATTAATGTAAAAAACGATAAATTTCATCTTGAAGCCATTCCGCTAGCCGCATTAATTTTGTGAATCAAAATATGTCTGCTGTAATGATAACTTTGAAGCCGTTTTTGTACAGAACATAAAAAATAGAGGGTCATATCAATGTGATTGGAAAAAATGTGTTTGATTTGATAAAACATGATTATTATGAGCAATCAAGTTACCTTGAAACTTTGTTGAAATACTATTTGTCAAATATTCTTCAAGTATATCATGACAATGTCATATATTATTGTAACTGTCAACTACTGTTCGAATATGTTTCGAAATGCCGTTTTCCCTCAAGAAAAATGTGATATGTTAGAATCCTTCTTGGTTTGCCAGAAAAATATAGCGTAAGAGCACTCCAACACTCAATTCGTTCCCCGATCGTGAATTACCTAATCGGCGTTTTTTGCTGTGCTTCATCGTCAATTCAGGAACAATGAAAAAGTTTTTGAGAAGAGGAGAACTAAAAAACGTTTTGTAATATCTGAAGATACAGAAATTGAGGTAGGTATATCCAAATAATTTCATCAGAGATTTATTTAGAGAAGTAGCTATTCCACTGTCTGGTATTCAACGAATTCTGAAGAAACATAAGATTTCTCCTAATAAGTTAAGACCAGTGCAAATACTAGAACCTGGTGATCCTGAGTGACGATTGGGGTTTTGTCGGTGGTTTATGAATAAATGCAGACAAGATCCAAACTTCTATGGAAATATTATATGGAGTGATGAGACCAATTTTTCAAATCGTGGTACGTATAATAGAAAGAATTGTCATTATTGGAGTAGACATAATCTATTTCTAGTCCATCCCCACAATCCGCAAAGACGATTTAGTATTAATGTTTGGTGTGGTCCATTTTTCTACCATGGTTCTTTGAACGGACCCCGTTATATTAATTTATTAACAAGAGTGTTGGAAGAGTTTTTCGATGATCTTGATCTAGAGGCTCGTCGATGATCCATTTTCCACGTAGTGTCAATAGAAGGGCCCAAATATGTGTTCAATAAGAAGGCGGTGTTTTTGAACATTTACTCGATATTTTATAGCGCTTTATCAAATCCGTTTGTTATTTAGAACACCCTGTATACAGGAAATGTGATTATTAATACCAATATGGACATATTCGTTATTGTGTTTTATTATACAACGATCACGTATATTTTCCATGAACATGGATATAAAATGTTTTTGTGGTCGAATTTCGAACCTTCCAACTTCTAAATCAGAGGCGCGCACTCAGCCCGTATTCCACGATGCTGTATACAGGGTGTGGACTCCAACAAAAAAAATACGATAGAAGTTCAGAAAAATATTTCTGAAAAAATGCAAAAATATGTCGATTGAAATTTTCAGCTTCATAATCATAATCAAATGATAAATGGAATAACACTACGTGTTGAATAAATAAATTATATATAGTTTGGTTTTTAATTTTCATTCAATAGTGGATCTTGAAAACATTCTTTTCGATTAGTTGTATTTTTAGAAAATAGTTCATTTCTGGACTTTTTGTGGGGCTAGAGTACTCATGTATTTAAAAAAGAAACTATCACTTACCCAGATATATTCCTGACAGTAACGTTCACAGTGTTAGTCTGAAATATTTTCCACGGTACCATGAAATATGATCAAGATGAATTTGTAATAATAATGTTCAACAGCAACAATGTTAGTAATTCAAGAACATTGAAATTAGCTCCTAAGATTATACTTACTCCAAATGATATCGAAAAAAATAGTGAATCAAATCACATTTTAAATAAACTGATTCACTATATTTAATACATATTCCTCCTTAAAATTTGTCATTGATGAAAATCAGCAGTGTAGTGAATTCCAAATGTGTAAGGAGATTTAAAAAAAAAATCTGTTGCTATAACGCAGGAACATAGTGCTAAAATCAATACAGACTGTCGACATTATAAATGTTCAGGCACAGTTTTTTCAGACAAGCAAGACAGAGAGATGAAATGTCTTTGGTCTCTCGATAAATAAAGAGAGCGTCGTTGTATTTGCAAACACAATACTATGGTTTCAAAAAGTGATACCAATGATATTATATTAGGTTTAGTTAAGGAATATACAAAAAATGTATGCAATAGTACATAAAATTGTTAATAACAATAGCAATGATGCACGTGTGGATGATCATTCAGACCACTTCCATGCTTCATTGTTGAATATTCAATCACTGCGTTACAAGATCAATGATCTGCAAATCTTTCTGGAAGATTCAGAATATCCAGTAATAATACTTCTAACTGAACACTGGTTATGTAGTGCAGAACCGTTATATTTACCAAACTACATTGGTTTCTGAATTTTGCCGGTGTGAAGTTCAGCAGTAACTTTCGATCCAGCAGTAAAACCACCAGTGGAGTCGGCAATTATATAATTTTCACTGGTTCGGATAAAAATTGAATCACTGTGAAAAAATTCATTCAGAATAAGAACTTTTCACGAACTGCGCATCCCCTATCAATTTAATCAAACTTGAGTTCAACTTTACGTGTATACATTCATAAGCTGCAGTGAGTTTTTCTTTGTATTTGTAGTTTTGAACTTTTTGTGCAACTTGGCTTTCTCTCATTTCATTTGTAAACCATACTGGATAGGTGTGTTTGTAGTTTTTATTGCTTGGAATGTGGATATTTAGGATGTCATAAAACTTGCCATAGAAACTTTTCAACGCAGCGTTCATTTCAGTTCTAGAAATTCCCAAGTAGTACATAAAAATTCATTATAGAGAGAGTTATAATTTACTTTCTTATAGTTAAATGCTTTGTTGTCGATATTTATATTAAAATAATCGAACGATTAACAAACATAGTATTCTTGGTACAGATCAATATGGCTTTCAACCCTCTAAAGGTACTAATGATGCAATGTTCGCATCTCTTGAGAGGCCGTACCTCAGGTTGAATGACGCCGAGGTAGCTATACCGGAGTTCTGTGATCTATCAAAGGCCTTCGACTGGGTAAATCACAGAATAGTGCTGCAAAAACTGCACACCTATGGTTTCAGAGGTATCTCTAAGCTCTGGTTTGAAACGTATCCAACAGAACGTTTCCAAAATGTCATCCTAGTAAATGAAAAATGCTTTTTTTGAAGCCCACAATCTTGATGCAAGTGTTTTTGCATTTTTCAATTATCTTTTGAGTGAACGCTTACCCGGGTTCCACCACGTTCTTTACTTAGTTTTCTTCATTTTATATCCTTGATTATAACACCAAAAATAATATTTTAACATGAAACAATTTTTACTGGTGTCCAAAAATCCACCGTATTCTATGTTTTATTGAAGTCGCTAAACTTTCGACCCTACCGACAATATGGAACGTATATAAATTTTCAGCATCGTGTAAAAAAACATCCGCCGGCAATTTCGACGCAATTTGCTCACTCTACTAGGGGATTGAACCCATAAAGGGCACTTCAATCCGATGACATATGCACGTCACCCCTGTTGTCGGCCATTCAAATCTTACAAGTCTCCGGGAGAATGTATAAAACACTCAGGTGGCCAGACTGTTGCCCGCTTAGGGTCTTCTGCAATATTTATACGAAAAGGCCCTATCCCTAGGGCGTTCCCTTGTCCACCGTTGCGTTCCCGTTTTATCTTTCCGGTCTGGCGAATGAGACAAATCTATCGGAAAGGTATGTGGTGGTTGGAAGACGGATCCTTTGAAAAGCAACGAATAAAATGAGATCCGGAGAATGTTTTACATTATTTAGGTGGATGGCATTATTTTGGTCGATATTGATTGGCTGATTTTTCAAAATACTTAGAGACATACATATTTATGACAATTATCCTTTTTAATCCCAAGGGTTACCCTTAGCACTTGAGGTGCTTGTTTTATGCCACCCTTTGGATTAATTTTAGGATTTTCAATAGGTTATCAATATGAATGGAAAATATATAAGTTTGAATGAATCCCGCCTCATCTAGTCGACAGAACGGATATTCATAACATGAACGAAGATTATTTCATTCACACATGGCTGCACCTATGAAATGTCATGATTGAAGTCACATGATGTGAGATATTAGCGATTATTTCATTCACACATTGCTACACCAATGAAATTTCATGACTGAAGTCACATGCTATGTGATATGAGCGGCTATTTAGGTAAACAACCGGATATTTAGGTAAACACGGCCATTCATATAAACATAGCTTTCTTTTGTTTGTATAAGTGTCGAACGTTGACAACTCAGTCGCTCAAATTTGAAATGTCTCGTTTTGGGTTGTCTTCTATGACAGAAATCAATGCATATATAAGCAAATCCATCCCAGAAAATACCGTAAAGAGTAAAGAGTATCTATATGAACGAGTATATTTGAATGATTTTATACTGTTCATGAAATAATCTTCCTGAATATCACTCGACCATGACAAATAGAGACTATTATTTTCTTTAATTCATCTCGAGTAACTTGTATTTTGAGACAATTCAATTCGACCATTTGAACATTAATAATCAAAGAATAACTCCCTCGAGCTAAAGCTCTTGGGATTTATTCAGATTATTAATGTTCATATGGTTTCATTAAATTGTCAAAATACTCTCTATAGAATTATGAAGATAATAATAGTCGGCTATTTGTCATGGTCTTGAAATATTACCTACGATTATTTCTCTCATCTGACAAAATTTATTCGCTGATAAACCCGCTTCGTTCCTTGCGAATAAACTGCATAGTCCTTCTTGACAGTTGCCTGAATGTATGCAACACATTTCACAAGTCGTGTGATATATTATGTATATTAATTTGATAAAAATAATTATTTACGTTGTGGAATAAATGTTATAGGTTAATTGACATTTGGGAAATAATCTGATCAAATATAACTCTACCGTCGTTTATCAAATAGAATAAATTTTGGAATTTCCACTCAAATATTTTCGTTTTAGAATATTCTCGTTAAATTCAAAGATTTATGTTGAAAGAATATTACCCTTGAGCTTAAAAAGCTTTCGGGTTTTATTCAGAACATAGGTAACTCTCCGAATTCAACTTGATAAATTTCCAACATTTCTGGATAATGTTATTGCCAATATATTGGAAAATATGAGGAAATCACTATAGTTGCCATATACCTGGCAACTCGTCAGTTCATTTCGAACATATTCGAATACCTTATTTGGAGGGTCGTCATCAAGCTGTAACTACTAATAGTTCTACTTCAAGTTTCAAACTTGTGAAGCATGGTGTTCCTCAAGGATCAGTCTTGGGGCCACTCTTGTTTATTATTTATATAAATGATATCGGTCGTTATATGAACCCACATAAATCTGTTTTGCTTGCTGACGATACTACTATTATTTATTCTGACAAGAACTTATCAGAACTTTAGAGAGTAACTGAAGAGGTAAATAGTAAGGCAGAAACATGGGTTTCTGCAAACAGGCTGAAACTGAATTCTGACAAAACTCAAGAACTAAAACTTTCAACAGGCATTGCTACGTCGGACGTAGATAGTGTAAAATTACTTGGAGTCATTGTGGACAGCAATCTCTCTTGAAATAATCACGTCGAACAATTGAGCAGTAGGTTATGTAGTACACTTTTCCTTTTACGTCAACTGAAGAATATCACCAGCTGGGATACACTCGAAAATACATAATTCTTCCTTTTCCCTTTTCCACTCTCATCATCATCAGTTATGGTATAATACTATGGGGAAACTCAAGTGGCGCTATAAAAATGTTGAAATTGAAAAATGTATTCGCTGATAAACGAGGTCTTGTTATATTACCTCCGAATAGATAATGTCTCAATTAACTCACATAACTCCAATTTATTTCCGAGTTTTTTTGTTAAATTACCAAAATGCGATTATTCTACGACGGACATGATTTATTATTGTTTTAATTATTTTCTGTTTTTTAAGAAAAAATGGACGAGAAGATTGGTATTTTGTATTATGTTCTTAATTTTCGATTAGCCAGATTCATGAAGTGGAGCAGATTGTATAGCATGTCTTGCATAATAGAGAATAAGTCAGTAGCATCAGTTTTTCATATAAGTATAAAATTATGCAAAAATAAAAACGTTTATCACAATTTGTAGTCAATTTATGTGAAATACATAATGATGAAATTTTGGAAATATAAGTTGGGATTGAGAAATACAATTCATATAAACATTTATAAAAAAAGCGTAAATGAATGAACTAAATAAGTATTAATAAATACGAGTGAACATATGAATATGAATTAAAACAAATTTTGTACAAATAAGATTCTTGTGATACATTCAGACTTCAGACTATATTCAACGAATAAGCCTAACGGAAGAAAAAAAAGATTCATAAAACAACATATGAAATATATCATAATAACGGTATTATAAACCGTGTAGTCTAATATACACGTCCTGCAGCAAGGGTGTGGTCTTCCATAGCTCCATAAAGGTAATAGATGCAAGATTTTATCAGCAAAATGATACAATTTTCTAAGCTCTAAAAAATGTAAATGATGGCGGGTCCAAACTCTTTTTAAATGGCAACCTACATTTTTTAATCAGTTTTTCGGTTTCTACATGAAAATTACTTTATATAAATCTTTTTTTTTTTTCAAAATATTGACGAATTTCGAGATTTTCATCATGCATAACAGGTTTTTTCCAAAATTCGTCACTTATAATATTTGAAATCATAAAGTTGTACCAAGTCTCATTAAAACTTGGTGTAATATTGTACGTTGGTGACTCTCTCAAATCATTTATCTAAATCCGACCTGTTATATACAAGGTGCGTAAAATAGCTTGCCAAACATTCAAAAGAGAAATGTGCAAAATCCGATCCTTAAAAAGCGCCAACAAAAGCCCTTAAAATTTCATTAAATATTCCCTATGGTTGAAATCGATTGTTTTCATTAAAAAACCATTTTTTAAATGGCAACTGTTCCTTTTTTTGCCATAATCTCAGTGAAAGACTTCCTGCACCGCGATCTTTCATCTGGATATTATTAGTAATTAATAATAAACAATTCCTATATGATTTACCCACTATGAAAATCATACCAATCAATCAGTTCTTGAAATCAACATTTTGATTAAATTATATCGAAATTTGTCGATACAGCAACAATCACTAACGATTTCAATTCTTATACTGGCATTCACTTAAGATTTCAATACTCATATACATTGGCAGGCAAATATTTTGATCTTCAGTATCAATTTATTCGCTTTTTTTGGAAGGTTGTTGTGCACCAGAAAATATTGGCACAAATTTCGAGATAATTGAATTTATTGTAAATATTCCAAAACATACATTTTAATGTGAATGAACTTGTTTATCTCCCATAGGTATATGAAGCTTTATTTTTAAAAAGGGATTAGACATTACGAGAAATGTGTTAAAAATATAACATATTTCTCGATCGAATTTGTCAAATATGGATTTTGCCGTAAAAAGGTGGTTCATTAAAGATTATGATGAAGAAATAGAAAAAAAAAAGAAAAGATATTAATTTTCACGGGACTTGTCACAACTCTATAATTTCGAATATTATGAGTGACGAATTTTGGTAGTTACCTTTTATTCGTCATGGAGGAACCGAAAAACTGATAAAAAATACAGGTTGCCAATGAAAAAAAAAAGCTGGGTCCCGCCCAAAAAAACTGAACACCCTCTGTTAGTGCCGTCATTTTCATTATGTAGGGCTCAGAAAATAGTATAATTTTGCTAATAAAATCATCAATTTATCTTTTACCATAATGAAGATATGAAAGTCCGCGCTCTGTTGCAGGACCCTGTATACTATAGAGTATTATTTGTAGTAAAATATGCATTTTTCATTACTGCAAATGAAAAATCGAGCAAATTATAAAGATACAGCACGGAAGATAACGTCCTTTCTTTACCAAAATCAAACAGGAAAAATTCAAATCGGTCCATGTAAGGAATACCATTATCATTATTATTCACCATTATGACTAAAATTTTCCATTCTCATATGGTTTATATTTTTTTGTAACACAACTAGGTAAGTAATTGTGAAATGTTTTGAAAACGAATTTTGAAATGTTTCAAATATTAATGGTCGAATAGATTTCTGACTGTTGAATATTTAAACTGCTAAAATGCTTTTATGCCACCATTATGCTAGTCATGGCATCTGCGTTTTTTTGAAACTTTAAACAACTAACTAAAAATTAAATTGAAGCTATTGTTAAGTGTTAAGTTTGTAGATATTATTGTATTTCATTCTCCAGTTATGAGGATTGACACATCATTAAGATATTCAAAAATTATCATCAACAGTTCTTCAATATTTTATTATGGAATGCACAAAGGGCTCTGTACACGTTTCGGCTCGGGATATGATATTATAGGGAATGTGGTTCTAGTGATACATCATATTGAAGCTCTTCTCATTCTCTATCCAAACGTTTCTCTTTTTTTAAATCGAATGAATTGTAATTGAGATTGGTGTTGTATCAGATTCAATTTTAATGAACAATTACTCATCTGTTCTTATCGAAACTTAATTTATCAATTGCTCGAATTACGCCCCCCACCTCCATTCAATGATAAAATCTAATTTCAAAATCATAAGGAACGTTTTCCCATACTTCTAGAGTTAGTTTGCCGCACTCGTTTACAATGTTACCGCGTATATCCTCCAGTGACAATGGCGGAGTGGAGAATACTCTGCTTCTGAGATGATTCCATTAAAATATTCCAATGGTTGGAAGTCTGGTGATCTAGATGGCCACCCAATTGGACCTCGTCGCAATATGCAATGATTCGTATATCGTTCATCAAGAAAGGTTCTAACCGTCACTGCATAGTGAGGAAATGCTCCATCTTGTTGAAAATGAAAGTATTTTTCCAAATAATCCTCACGTATTAATCGGGGATTGGTATCGCTCCAGTAGTGACATCAGTTGTGACGATTTACATTTCCATGCACCAAAAATGTACTCTCGTCTGAAAAACAAAAATTGAAGAGCAAATTGGGATTCCTCTCAGTCTCTCGAACATTTACTCACAGAACTGTTAACGTCTGTCGAAGTCGTCTTTACTCAGTTCATGTACAAGTTTTATTTTGTGTGGGTGGAATCGATGTGATTCGAGAATTCTCTTACTTGCATGAATCTGGCTCATACTACCTATCACACAGAAGAGAGATTTTATTTTGAAAGAATTTGTGATTTTTTCACAATATCTACCAACTCCTTGCTCCTATTCGATTTCAACTACGTACCACAGTTTAATTTCCACTTGGGTATGTACGCAGCGTACCAACGACGATAAAGCGCCACGTAATTTAATCAAAAACCCGGAAATCTGAAAGAGAATTGCGTTACTTTGCCATAGTCGTTCGATCTGGAATCCGCCTCCAAGGAAAGATAAGTCCGGACGATGTGATGAATACTTCCTCTAATGGTTGTCGAATTCCTCACTAATTACCTTCGTGGCCAGTAATAGTTCTCTGTCGGCGTAGAACTATGTCGGTAATTACGGTGTAACGGATTTGCAGTGTGCAACGCTCTGAATGCATTGCCGTATTACCCCATTGATAAATACTTTTGTTACTTTAGTTGGGATTTTCAAGATAAACGACGTAACGTGTTACTGTACCTTCTGAAATATAGTCTTAGGAAAAAAAAACAAGAAATTGAAATTATTCGAAACACCAAAACAACGTCACTACCAATCGACGCGCGTTTCGCCAACAAAGTGGGTATCCTCAGGAGCTCAAAAAGCGTACTAACTACTAATAATATGCATTATTATTATTATATTATTATTATGATTATACGTCATAAGTGATAGTGACACTAATATCTTTCATAACTCCTGTGTAGCTATTAAACTAGTTGATAGTGATAACGGAAGGGAGAGAATTATAGACAAACATCCTACCACCTCCTTCACCAGATTTTGCAGACAAATCCGCATCCGTTTCGTAGCAATCCTTTTAACTTTAAAATACAGGCTGTTTCTTTTATCATGTGGTAACATTGCTATATTCTAAACCATAATAGATAAATGTAATGTAAATGGGAAAGAAGAAAATTTACGGGGATTCTCGCCCTTCCCAACTTATACAGGGAAAACTTAAAATGCTGTTTTCGGTTTTTTACGTTTAATTAAAAATTTATCATTACGTAGTTCTAGTACATTTTGAATACAATAAAACTTCCTTTTTTATTTTTTTATATTTTCTGAAATAACCATTCTATTCGTAAAAAAACGAAAACAGCATTTTTTGTTTTCCCTGTATAAGTCGGGAAGGGCGAGAGTCCCCGTAGATTTTCTCTGACCAATGTACTGCTCACCCCAATAGTTAAATTTTTTCCCATTTAATCGTCTTTGTATCTATTACGGTTTAGAATATAGCAATGTTACCACATGGTAAAAGAAACGGCCTGTATATGAAAAATATTTTTAGACAGGATTTTGCACAAATACTCCACTGTGCGGCGGCATTACGAAAAATGTATAGAGCGTGAAGGGGGATATATTGAATACATCAATAAAACTGTTCCATTAATTCCAGTTGCTGGTATTGTTCTTAAAATAAATACAAGTTTATATAAATTTTGATTTGTTGATTGGTTAAACTAGACATAACTGCACGAAACTATCACAACCATGTAACTACGTATCTGAGTATGCAAAGTATTCTTCTATTGAATGGCTACTCTCTTCTGTAAAGTTCATAGACATTTATACAGAGTCATTCAAAAAAGCATGAATTTGGAAATTTGTCATCATATAACTAACACCCTATATAAGATATTGGGCTGAAACTTGTTATATAGGTGTTCAAAATATGCTCAAATCGAATAGGGTATCCTTTTTTTCGAGAAAATATGTCTTATGGTCCTTCTTGAAATTTTGACCCATTTAGCAGAGCATAGCAGACCTTGAAAATAAGAATATTCATATCTGTCGACATATTTGAAGAGTTCTTGGAGTACTATAACTTGAAATTTTCATTTTTCGAAATCGGTCCATGGGTTTCAAAATAACAGGGTATTACGGTTTCAAATCGCATACTCTGTATACATAATTCATGGTCCGAAAAGTCGTCAAAAAACCGCGAAATTTCGCGATTACTGAAATTAGCTCATTTCTAACAAGGTGGCTAAGTTGAAAATCGGATTCAGCGACCAAATGTACATGTAAAACCGTTGAGAAAAAAAAATTCCGGATTTTTTTTCTAGGAAAAAATCCACACGATTGAACTATATGTAATTGAACTGAAATTTGTTTTCTTGGTATTGTCTCTTATTGGATCTAATGTCTACCTCTGGGAGAAATCACCATAATCTATAATTCTGTTTTATTACCAGTAGCCGGTAACTGTTAAGAACTTTCCTCACTGAACTTCCGGATGTTCCTTCTTTGCTGACGGGTATATGTCTGTTCGACAACTTTCTAAGATTCTCTGCAGACTGCAGGATAATATATCATCGCAACATGTTTGAAAGCCCGTATAGGATACTCTCGAGAAATTGACTTCGGTATCTATGAGAAATTTATGTCGACATATCTGATGTAATAGATATTTATGTTCGCAGTCAATGATGCTTCATATTCGCGGCAGTACGTTCGTCGTATATTCAAATTTAAACGCGATTTCTGTTCAAAATGTTCACTGCTCGCCGATAAATTGTTGGGAAACGATCCGCGAATCCTAAAGTTGTAATGTTAACGTTCAGTTTGTGTGGTTATCTTGCCACTCTAACTATGTACAGCGAAGAACTTTTCACCACTATGAATGCCTTTCCGGAAATTCTATGGAACGGTTATTGCGTAGTATAGGGAGAGGATTAATACGTCGATGTTTGTTTAGGGATGATGGATTACATCACTGGGGTGGGATGCAATATATACCGCACACATTGCGGTCTCTTATCCTTGCAGGGGATTTTACGTCTTCGACCTAGTTCGATCAGTGGAGAATTTTGAGGTTTCATGTTCTCTTTACGGATATTGGAAAAAGTGGGTAGTTATAAAAAATCTATACAATGTGAAGCTTAACAACAGAGTCAGAAAAGTGAAGAAAAAAATGTCTATTAAAAGCAGTCAATCCGCTACAGAAGTAGTTTTATTCGAATTCACAAAGTCTATCTGCGCATTATGAGGAAATCCATAAGTTAGTATCAACCTCAAAACCAGCACTACTATGCCTATCAGAAACTCAAATGACAAATGTTACAACTGTTATGCAAAATAATGGTAATCCAAAGGAATTGTGGAAATCTCTGAAGGATCTCGTACCAAATGATATAATAATTTCAGAAAATGTAACTATCGAAGACATTGTGAAATACCAAATATTCTTAATGAAAAAATTTCACAATTCCAACTACTTACTGGGGATGCATGGAAGGGAGTGGATGGTGCTTCAATGAAGCATTCCTCCAATTATTTGCCAAACATCCGTAGGAGCATGAGTTCGAATCTCAGCATTGCCACCGGTCTTGTGCATGGCATCACACGTATTGAAAGGTAAGAGGTCTTCCCCTAGCTCGCACAAGTGTCTGACTTTTGAGGGTTGCACGTAGGGGTGCAACCGGTTGACGGATATAACAATTTTCACAACAAAAATTTTTCACCAATAACAATTCATAGAAAGCTTTCTTAACAAATAACTGTGTAAGACTCTTCCTACATTTTTTTGGTACGTTATTTCCTTTTTATGAGTGGGTATCGATTATGGATAACTAAGTCTTTGTCTAAGGCAGTAGTTGGTAATCTCATCTGATTTTGCTACCGATGATAATTATTGCTATGAGAGTAAGTA
The DNA here is from genome assembly GCA_958502065.1 of Chrysolina americana. NCBI lineage: Eukaryota > Metazoa > Arthropoda > Insecta > Coleoptera > Chrysomelidae > Chrysolina > Chrysolina americana. The sequence continues at coordinate 12,807,947 of OY293417.1, read as the reverse complement.
GATATACCTTGCCGTGCAAACAAAGGTTGACAAGAATCCTTTGAATTTGGCTCTACATAGATACCTGACGGCTCTTTTTTGTAGAGTGAGAATAATTTTAAAAATCGTTTGCCGCAGACTCCCCCGAAATCAATGCCATAGCCTAAATGAGATTCTGTTTGAGCATATTACTTTCTTCAGAAATACTCACTTTTTATCTTTTCTCAAACACCCTTGTGATCAAAATACGTACGAACCCCCCCATGCATTGTTCATAACACCTCTTCGCTACGTAATCTTAGAAAAGTATTTTCTGAATTCCCCACCGATTTGCTTGCCTAACGCTTAATTAGATGAGCGAGGATTATTCCGTCAAGAACTGTTCAAGTGATTACATTATTTCCAGTTAGTTCCCGCAACCCTCTTCTATATTTATCTATTCAAGCTTGATCGAAGCCTTATGGCACTGATTACGTTGATATCAATGTATATCAATTGTATTTGCTTTGAAAAAGGGCTGTATTTTTACTGGGTTTGTTGTTATTTTTTGCCTAGAAATTATAGTAACTCTCCAAACAGTATGCATTTATTACCAACATATATCTACAATAACAATGAAACTGATTGTTCTGAATTCAACGTAAGATATTTCTGTTCGGTTGCATCAAATTTCCGATATCGATTGCCTGCTTTTTTCTCTTTCACATTCCTCCAAGTTGAAATCGTTACATCTGCTTCTAGGGGTGATTATGCATGTGATACTTTCACTTGGGTAGCTGTTCACAGTAGCGTGGTTTATTTTCGTAACAACAATTGATGTCCTTCTGTTTTCGAAGGCAAACGTTATCGGCTGGTTGGTTCGGAAATGATTCATGGTTTACAGTAACATTCACTTTACTAACAGCGGGATTCTGTTTGTATCTGAAGTGTAGAAATATACTTAAAATATTAAAAATAAACAAGCAGAGATATTCGTGATGTTACTTTTTTATTGGGATACCCTGTATCCTCATCCTCCAATGCATAGTTTGTTCCAAACATGTTTGTTTTCTTCTTGGGTTAACTGGAAATAAAAATTTTCTTCATCTCTTGTAATATTTTTTCGTTTGTTTTGAGATTTGTTCACTTCATCCAGTCAGTCATTTAGAATGTAAGTGAACTATTTTCAGAAGAATTGAGTGCACGATGATTGAATTTGGAGAATATTCTGTGTTTCGTGTACGTTATTCTATTTTCCAATTCGTCACGAGGCGCTAACGTCTTAATAGTCATCCTGTCAGTAAAAGGATTGTGAACAAGTGGATTTCGAACCACCTTAGCTCCGTGGCAGGCAGTGGGCATCGAACTCGAGACTCCTGGACGAGAGGCAAACGCCAAACACCAAGACCAATTCGCTTAATTGAAATGAATCTGAAACCAATGTGCAAACTATAATTTTAGAATATTTACTCGGGTTGTAATAGAAATTCCATGAAAATATCGTAATCCATATGGTTGATATTCACCAACAAACGAAAATCAATGTTCCCAGAATGGGATGATTTCAGGATTACATTTTCCACAATTCAATTTGTGTATATTCTTAATTTATTTTAATGATTCACTTAGGGCTGGACTCAACTGGAGTAATAATTTTATTATTTGCTGATGACACTGAAGGGCTTGGAGTTACGGTACCGGAATATGGACCCAAAGAATTATCAGTGCTCAACTGAGCTATTGTTATAGTTAGAAAAGACGTATTCTAGGTACAGAAGCTGCGTTGACTATCCTCAGTCAGTACTGTGCCTGTAAAAACCTACAATTCATCTGTACAGCATCTGAATAACCTCACTCTCAATCAGACTAGACCAGAAAACCAGCTCCAATCTCTAACAGAGAAGATGTCTCGGAATTACTGAATCCATCACCTTCGCTGGAATCCATAACTACTGATAGTTTAACCTCCAGCTGAAAGATGTCCAACTGTAGAATGTGCCGAACGCCTATCCAGATGGAAAAAACAATTCTAACAATATAAATTTAACCTCTGTAGAAGCAAAACAGGAATGCGAAGGATGCAATGATAAGTACCACCTGAACTATGCTGACAAACCCACCCCATCAGGTTTCCACAATGGGTGATGTTAATTGTGAAGTGATGCAATGTGAAGAAACCGATAATGTCAAGGTCATGGATCTGCCCAGAAGCCTCTACACACTGGACATTTCAATTAACTCATGGAGCATTTCACACTGGGAACGTTCATCCCACCACCCAATGCAATAAAAGCATCAACAATATTCATGACACTCTACGAACGTAAAGATATGATAGCCCTAGGTAGACTCAAAGTTTTGATATTGGAAGTGAAACATATTGAGGTTGAAAAAAAAACAATTCAACTTCCAAGAGAAAAATATTGCGCTGCTTCAAACTTCGACCGGATAATGCCAGATGAAATGAAGTCCAGACTTGAGCGCGACTGTGACATCATTATCACTGGATTTCGAAGCTGTAAGTTCTGTTGTCGAAAGCATAACTCCCAATGCCAATGTGGCAAAAAAATCCGAAGCACTACAAAACTGGGTCGATTAGCGGAAGGCCGTATAAGGCCTTTGAAGAAATGATTGATAGATAAGCAATATGCTTCATGAATTCTTAAAGTCAAGACCGTCTGTCCATTGAAGTATTTTCTGTTAACGGTCTTCATCCCTTAGAAAGAAGGGAGTCAGAATCGATTTTTTTTATTGAGGGAGGAATGTATGAGTGTATGAAAATAAAAATAATAAAAAAAAATATTCTTCAAGTATTACATGAATGAGTAAAGTGTCTTTTCTTCCCTTTGCATCTGCTGCGTTCTGGCCCTACGTGCCTTCCTTCTGATAGATTTGTTGTAGTTTGTATGAAGTTTCGTATACTACCATCAGATTGAGGGTCATTAACGTGCTTTCGAAACCCCGAGTAAAGGCTGAAACACAATGGAAGTTTTATATTTTTAGTTTTGATTTAGTTTTCAATACTGTTTTGCATCTTGCTTTACTTTAAAAACTGATATCCAAAATCACAAAACTTAAAACTCATTACATTAAACATCCATTGTATCTACGGCTTAACTCGAGGTCCATATGGGGTAACGATATATTTAGGAAGGTTTTCTCCTTTTTAAATATCGAAGTCTCTCGAAGAATTTTCCTGAATGGTTACGCATCAGTTTGCCCACCAAATCGACATATGGACCGTTTACCTATAAACAATACAGATGTAGCTACAGAGTACTACATGAGGAAACTTTCGTTTCTTAAATAGTTTTTTTGACTAACATTCTTTTTCTATCTTAGAATATCACGATAAAGCCGCCGTCGCCGCTACTGACTTGCCACCTTCCCTCAGAAGCGTCAATATATGAGTTATGGGAACTTCATCAAATATTTGATTATTTCTTTCGCTCTTTCGTATTCAGGAATGACAATGCTTGACGGGAAGCGTAAAGACGTGTAACGTGCGAGGCGTCAAAATATTAATATATGTACAGGGTATAACACGATGAGCTGAGTCGATATGTATATGGAAAACTACCGGGAGTATTATTATGAAAATTTGTAAACGAGAGTGTTCCGAGAAGCTCGTTTCAGTTGAAATATTTTCAGTTGTGTACAGTTTTCGGGTGTAGCCCATATTTGATTTTTTGAGTGGAACACCCAGTTTTTTATTGCAATTTTAGAATATATGGTGAATTTCATCAGTATAACTCTATTGAAAACATCATAGGCCTAAAGGGCTCCAGTTTTCAGTTTTTGAGAATTTTGACAGACGCAGCCCTCAACAAAAAAAAATTGGAATCAAAGAGGGTTAGGTCAAAAATTGCGTAACTCATTTTTTTCTCAACGCCAGTGGATTCTACCCCAAAAAATAATATCTAAACCAAACGGATTTTGGAAACTAAGGAAAACTAAAATTTTCTTGTGGTTATTAGAGATATCTGAATTATCGGTAGATAGCCTTCTGGAAGAATCGACAAGAAACAAATGCTGAAATGTCACCAAACAATATTTGCTAATAATATGACGTTGAAGCATAATTATTTCGAAATCATTTAGCATGTTCCGTTTAGGATTTTTTGTAACGAGAATTACTTCAATTTGTTAATTATTTATTATGTGAAAAGGTTTTCAATAGAGCTGCTCAAACCTTCACCAACACACGCTCATAACACACTGACGCAGTTCATTCACAATTGCAAAACACAAGGGCAGTTTATAAAAAGCAAGAAAACAGTAAAGATGTAGAAAATGAAGAGAATGAAGTCTTGGCATACTTCAGAACGTTTCCAGAAAATTCTTTAGTATACAATGTAATTCAAATTCGACCCCCACCATTGGGATTTTCTGAATTACAGAAGATATGCCGAAACTTAAATGGGGGCAAAGTTGCGTTTTTTGTGCCTAACAAAATACTGTTTCGAACCTTGAAAAATTCCTGAAAAAACTATAAAAATCGGAATTTTCGTTTTTATTTTTTTCTATCGTTATTTGACAACATAGCTACATTTTCATTGATACTTTTTTTTAGGTACACGTTTTCATGTTCAGATTTACTATCCGACGTTCCGTCTTGTGGCAATCATCATCAACTTTTTTTCTGTTATGGGCGCCATATTGTTTTTTTATACAGAAGAATAGTGATTCTCATTCTGATTTTATTCATATAATCTGTTATGATTTGCTCTTCTGAAACCGTAGGTATACCTATTTAAAAAAATCAACTTCATCTGAGATGGTCATGACTCCATGGAAAAATTTTGTTTAATAAACACTAGTTGTCAGAACTCATCAAACATCATAAGTTTGCACAAATACTTCGAAATATCGAAATGTCCTCATTCTCAAATGAGGACAAACGAGATGTGTTGAAACTTTATTATAAATATGATAGGAATAGTACGAAAACAGCACAAATTTATTTTGAATTATATCCGGAAAGACATCAGCCGGGTGGATAGAACATTATTCGGTATTTTGGGCAAACACTTGGCTGAGTACAGTGCGTTTCAAAAAACGGATATTTCCGGAAATACTCGGAATTTTCCAAGTTTCAAAACAGTATTTTGTTAAGCACAAAAAACGCAAATTTGCCACCATTTAAGCTTCGGCGTATCTCCTGTAGTTTAGGAGATCCCAATGGGGAGGGGTCAAATTTGCATTACCCTGTATAGATGCAGAAAGAAATGTGGGAGTATTCAGAGGATTTTAATAAAAACGATAAGTTTTTTTTATTGTAAAATGCCGATGTGTACCGTTTCTCTAATTTTTCCGTTTATTTCTTTGATTCTTCCAATTATTTCGTAGTGGCTCAGACATTTCACTAAATTTTTGTATTTTCATTCGATTTTGGGCTTCTAAAGTACCGATTTTAGACTTTTTTTAATGACCTCTTGTTCCCCTTTTACCAGCATTCTGATTTTTACCCCAGTTTGTGCAGTAATGATTTGAGCTTTTTGTTTTATTTTCTTTCTCTTTTTTACTTCTTGTCTCTGCAGCTTTTTCCCCAGTAACTATACGATGCAGGGATTTCCTCTTTGACTTCCGTTTTCAGTTTCGTACACCAGTCCAAATGTTCCTCGTTTTTTTATATGTTCCGTTGCCGTTTTGTCTGTTGCTTTTGTCCCTTTTTTGTTTTTTTTTTTGAAGGACTTCCTGGTTGCAAAGTTATGGGCACTCCGCTTCACGTCGTATCCGCAAACTCGTTGGGCATGCTTCAAAGACTCACATATACACTTGTATAATAATTCTATTGTGTCCGATTTTTTCATCTAGCATTTAGTGTCGAGTTACTACTACTGTCTACTAATTTCTTCGTAGTTTGTTTTTCATTCATTTTTTAATTTGAATATTCTTGATGTATGTGAGAGCTTATTTGTTCTTCTTTTTCATCCTTCGGTGACTCTTCATTTAAAATTGTGGAAATTTTTAAGCCCGATACCTCCACCAAATTTTCAAATTTCTGCAGAATTAATTTGAAAAGTATTGAACGTTTTTTTACCTCACTTCCGCCCAATTTCCCTTATTTTCGTCACTTTTATTTCTGAAATTTCATGTGTCAATTGTTTATTTCCATCTCTTCGGAAGTGTATTGAATTCCTTCTGGGGGAGCGAATTCAAGTTTGTTCGAATTATTAGTGACATTGTTCAGCAGCCAAATGAAATAAAGATGCACTAACTTCATTATTATAATTTTCAATTGTGCCGTAAACGTGTGCAGCCACAGGTAATTATTTATTAAATGCGAGCGCAGCAAGCATCTGCTCTGATTTCACTTTTTCGTACTATTTAGTGATCGGATTACCAGCAACTTGGATAACTATGGTAGTTGAGTTAGATTATGTGTCCTTCTCTTAGATTAAGAAATCAGGTTCATGGCCAAAAACGTAGACAGCCAGAAGGCGTGTCTCTTTCTTCTGGTAATTTATAGAATGCGAGCGCAGCGAGCATCTGCTTCACCTTGTCTTTTCGTCCATTGTCTGATAGGCGAGGATATTACACAACTATACTATGTGCGTGTTCATCAATAGTTGAAAATTGAAAGGAAAAAACCTTAAACAAAAAATTGAGCCAAAAATGGAGGCGCCGGGCATCGATCCCGGTACCTCTCGCATGCTAAGCGAGCGCTCTACCATCTGAGCTACGCCCCCTGATAATCAAATATAAATACGACATGTTCATATTGATTCAAATACTTGATCTACTTGATAATATATCGAGTAACTCTTTCAGTCAGAACAGTCAGAATATAGGTGTGGCTCTTCAGTGATATAATATCTACTGTTAAATCAGGTCATGCACGTTTTTAATCTGCATAATTATTAATGTATGAATATTAGTTATGACGAATAAAGAGCCGATAAAGAACAATGAAATTACATTTATTTGTGACCATACATCGATTTTTTGTAAAGCAAAGTATATCCGAAGGTTTTAATACTGAATTTCATTCCGACAGAAAATTATACTCTGATGAATTTGACGTTCGTAAAAGCTGTTGTTGAAATGGAAATTGTCTTTTTTGAGAGAACTGTTACAGCCATGAATTTCGATTTAAATTTCCATTAGTTTTGGAATACCCCGTATAGGACATATGTCCTGTAATGTGGTACTGATTATCATGTCTGTAACTAAGCCTTGATGTAAATAGTTGTGGGAGAAAACTAGAAAATATCTTCTCAATTGGTCTAAGAGTTCCAAATGTTTGTAGTCTACCTATTTCGTGAGAATCGGATAGTGTTTATTCATTGGGTACCTACGGCTCTGTTGCCAAGATCAGCCAGACGTTAGTTGCAGGCCACAGGAAACGATACGACTTTCGGAATCTAGACCGAAGTCATTCGGAAGATGCAGTCATAAATTTATTAATTTAATAAAGATATGTCACTGGAAGATTACTACTCATGCTTAATGATTTTGTCATACATGGTAATGATATCAAATTTCATATTCAAATACCACTACACAGAGTTCGGACTTTCTCGGTAAAATCTCGAATTAGCATGGTCAAAATACAAGTAGTACCGAACGGGCCAGCTAAAATGGTCGTCTCATAGAGTTTTATAACAGGCATTATAATTGATATTGATTAAAATTCAATTTATCATGTTAATATAAATTGTAATGCTCCCAATGTTATTGCCTAATCATTATAATAATTTTCCTTCAGATGCAGAGTGATTTTGGAGTTCATAACTAGTGGTTTACGCATTATTTAATTTATGACCGTGAATCTGAGAATGTACTTCACTGGTATCTGATCGTTCTTGAAGTAATCTACGATTCTCGTTCTATTTTTCCCAGGCGAATTGAATGTTCTAATTGGCTAGGTGAAAACCATCACGCAGGTATCGGAAGTCATCTACGTACTTCGCTTTTTCTTCGGCTAAGTATCTCCACTTTAGATTGACGTGTTCTAAAAAGTATAATCTCACTCATCAAATTTTTGTATTGAAAAGTGTTTTCATTTTATTCGTTCTATTCTGGATTAGTTTCCGGCGTACTGGATATCTACCTTGATATGGGGAATAATAATTTGGTAGGAAATGTTAAATTTCTTCACGGCGTGGGCCGGCTTTTTGGCAGACATCTTTTCATAAACCTTCGTGGACTCGAAGGTAAAGTATTTCACTTGTTTATTCCATAATATTGGTAGGTAACAATTATTTCGTTCCTACAGGTTTAATTCTTGGTTTCTAGTAAGAAAAAAATTGGATGAGTTTGATTATTGCTGATACCTGTTAAGCGCCTCTTACCTTGGTTAACATCGACGACCAATTACCACTTCACTAGGGGGATTGGTTAAATTCCGCCTAGTACTCTAGAGGCTTCAGTACACTGGAGGATTGGCCTACCCAAGCAGGTTAGGACTCGGATCCACTCTTCTCGTGGAAAAGGTTCCTGTGAAGAACCCCTAGCTGTTTTTCTTCTTCGTGGATGACTGGTGTGAGCGCTTGAAAACCTTCACTTTCCTTATTTCTAAATCATCTGGTGTCTGCTATCACCTTGCTGGGAATGGTTAGTTTCTGAGAGGGAGATTCTGAGACCACTTCGGAAAGTGCATTGGCTCAGGAGATGAGTATTACCTTTTTAATAATTAAAGTTCATGTATACTGTTTGTCACGGATTATATGTTTATCAATTTGTTGAGTGTTGTACTATTTTAGTACAGTGTTGGCTATTTCTGGTGCTTTACATGTTTAAATGACCTTTGTAGTTATTTGTCATGTAAATAATTCTCTATTTTTACATATTACTAACATTAAGGTAATTTTTGACATTTGTGATTTCATCAAAATAAGTTAATCGATTGTGTGAACCTTTCTGCAATTGCACTACGGTAACTAATCACGTAGATCCGTAGTCATTTTCAAGTGGAGATCTTGTTATACCAGTGGTGATAAAAGTTATCGTGTTCCACAACAAAGTTAATTGGCAGCTAAAAAAATATTAGTGGGAAGATATTTATTGTTTTTCTTTCCATAGGTAACCTTGACCCTGAGAGGCTGAACTGGCTGAGGTACGTTGCAGATCTGGCTCTGGGCACTGACGGTTCCGGGGAAGGAGGTAGCACAAAGGCACTTAGATGTATTATTATTGTGGTAAGATCTGAGCCTTCCCTTATCCAACAGAGCCAGAGATGTAGCAGAACCAAACTTCTATTGTTCCTTCACATGCAAATTATAAGTATTCACTTTTGCACTCCATATCATGCCCTCTAATAATTGATAGGCGAACTTTTTGTCTTCTCAGAGATTCTATTTTGGTTCATTTCACGGTTTTCTCAAATTACCAAGCACTCACCAAGTTCTGGGACGTCAGGATCTTGCGCAGTTGAAAAAGAGGAAAAGAATTTTGACCTTATGATCGATTGGAATCATGCAAAATAAATATAATAATTTATATCACTCTATGGAGCGCTCAAATTATGAAAACTGTTGTGTAGGAAAAGTTGTTTATATGGGTGGGGATGATTCTATGAAAGACAGATCGAGTCAAAGTCCAGTCAAGGATGAAGATTTCACTAAAATCATTGGCTATGTCGCAGGCGCTCTTCAATCTCAGAATGGCGTTCTTACTTGAGATGTATGGCACATTCTGTTCCCATTTTATTAAACAGTAAAATAATGAAATTTCGACCGATTCGACCGAGACTCAACATACTATATGCGGTGTTCTTTGGTTTTTTAGTCTATTTCGAGTTAACCTAAACCGCAGAGTAATTGAGTACTCAACGGTAATACATGTGATTGAACTCTCTCGCCCAAGAATAAGTTCACGTATTCATGTTTATGATTTGATAGAACATAAATTTGTAAGTGTCAATTTTCTGTTCGTTTATGACGTGGCAAGCTGAAGCGATTCATATCGCGAAACACTCTAGTTTTATCGCATCAAGTTATGACTTTCATAAAACACTGTCACCGGATGCAATTTGCCATCAATGTAGATAATTCAGTACGCTTTTATCACACCTAATGCCTCTCAACGAAAATTATGACTGACGAAGTTATGTCGCTATGGTCGGGAAAATGTAAAACTGTGCTGTGCATCTTTTCACGTAGTATACCACTAACGTCAGAACATGAAAATTCAGCTTGAAGTACAGTTGGTCTCATGTATAATAAAATACAGCTTCCCAACTCATGTGCATTCGGAAATGTTATGAAAATTTCAGTAATTTCATTAAATGTTTCTATTGTTTGATTTTTGAGTGCTTCCTATAGTATTGACAGGTTTTTTGATGTAATACCTAGTATATTACAGTACAAGTGCGGAAAGTAACATTTTTCACACAAGTGGGAAATATTGTAGCATGAGGCATATAATATATAATATAATATAATCGTCTTTATTTATTCACCAAGAAATGGAACAAACAAAAAAAGGATGACAGTATATGTAGTGGTATTATGCATATTTCCAAGGAGAATAAATGAGGCGAAGTTTAGCTTATGCTATTCTACCACTCAACCTCGTGAAACTAAATACTAGAGAAATCAACCAATACGAATAGCGAAAAACACAACAACAAATAAGAGACAAAAAAAACAAACTCAATTCAAATAGATCTCTATTATTTTTTCCTGATCACCACCCTCCGACCACTGGTTCTGACCGTTTAATATATGTATGAGCTTTGACTTTACGTCGAAATTGTTTAATAGGCAGAGTTTTAGGTTGGTCAGGTATGTGTGAACAGCACGAATACGAATTCTGTTAAGGTTACGTCTATGGTGAATGAACTGAAGAAGATGCACTTTCCTCCTATTGGACATAGAGGGCCAAGATAGTTCCTTGAATTTCACGATGATGTGATCATATTTTCTCAGACTATGTATGAACCTACAACAAGAATTTTGTGTTCGTTGGATACGTGTCCTATCATTCAAATCTAAAAACGGATCATACGAAATCTGCATAGTTAAAGTGAGAGCATACCAAGATGTCACACGGATTCTTTTTCATAGAGGCAGTCAAAAATTTTCTATACTATAAAGACTATTCAGAGCAAAGTAAGATTTTTGAATGAGCTTGTTAATATTTTAAGTAAATTTCAATTTATCATCAAATTTAATACCGAGATTTCGTGCTTTTGAAACAGCTTCAATTTCACTATCATTTATTTTCAAATTGATAGAGTTCTTCATTATTACTTGCGATTTTCTGTTACCAAAGACCATAACTTTGGATTTAGAAGGGTTCAGTATCAAATTATTACAATATGAAATTCCATAAACATGGCCGAGTTCAGATTGGATTTCCAGCCCCACTTGATTATAATCTTTGGCGTGTCATCAGCAAATTCATGGCAGTGATTTGATTATATCAGCAGTGTGGATTACAAACTACAAAGGGTCCTTCCATAAACACTGAACACCAGTACGAATTGCAATTCTATTTAATAATGAATTGTTACAGTTCACCTTTGACTACGATCTGTCAAGTAATATTTAATTAGATTTAATGTAGAAGTTGAAAAGGCATAGATTTTAGCTAGGAGCACTATATGGTTGATCGTGTAGCATATGCCGAGTGCGTCAATCTCACTGGTGTTAAATATCACTTTCGGACAAGTAATGTACACTATTTTTCCTACGACTATGTGATAATTTTACCAACTTATGTCAATATTATAGACATGTGTGCAAATAAATCTAAGAAAAATGATGACTGAGGACCATTTCAAAAAACTTTTTATAAGTATTTTGAATAGTTATCATTTTGAAATGCAAAATATTTTCTATGAAGTTTCATATTTCTTAAACACCCAATTAACATTTTTTTTCTATTTCAGGTGAGGCAAAGAGGGTTATTGAAATGTATGTGTGCAACAATATGAGGACAGGGTAAAAGTAAGTAATCTTTTCTGAAATTTCTTGTCAACGGATTGATATTTTTAGGACGTTACTGGATTATCGAAAGCTCAACTCATATCAGTTGTACAGAAAAACGATTAGATAAATATAGTAACCATTGCTCTCTCTCTCAAGTTAGCCACATAAAACACGAAAGAACACTATTGAAAACATTTTTATGGGTGATCGATTGTGAGAGGCGGTCGCGGCCAATGGCATTGGAACTTCTGGGTCTCTTTAGGTGGCCACATGCCTTGTTGTGAATCAGGTGTGATGTGAGTTGTCTAGATACAAATCTCGACGTCTGGTGCTAGCTTAAGGTGCACACCGACCACCCGGGGTGGTGTTGTATGTTTTTCGCATTTTCCTATAGCTGAAAAATGAATGCACTACCAAAAACATCAGTTAGTCGCCTCGGAGCGCTACGGCAAGTAAAAATAATAGCCGTCCTCTAACCGCACAGGCTATGCCTTTGGGTACACTCTATGAGTGTTTATGACGGAGTATTATTAAGTACATCTCCAACAACCTGACAATCGATTTTGACACATGTGATCACTTATAAACACACTACAAAATTTAAAGAAAAAACAACAATATGTTCGCGGCAAAAAATCCTAGGAATAGGTAAAAATTAGTGTGATATGGTGATGACAGAGCTTTCTCATTTTCTTTACACCAAAGAGCACTAAATTACAAAAATTGGTTTTTGCCAGATCTCCCGATGTCATATTGGTTCGTATAAATGAATAAAAATATATCCGACTACAGTGAAGGTAATGAGGAAGTTCTGTCATTATTATTGAAACATAAATGTTCCATCACCTTCAACATATTAAGGAGAAATAAAATTATATTTCTAAAGCATTTTTTTTTTGATATCTTGCCATCTTACCGCAATTTGCCTCTTCATAGTATATTTTTTCAATTTGCCACCATACGAGTGAACACGCAACGTGTCAATATTGATTTTTAGGTTGTTGGACACGTACAGTCAATCACACAGAAAAAAAATTACAAAGTACTCTGATACCAATTTTTTCCCCATACGTTTCTGTAAGCGCAGAAACGCCGGGCTGTACTGGCATTACTTTTTGTATAAAAAAGCAATGAAAATGTTTACATAAATTAATTCTTGATTTGAATTATCCGAAGATGAATTATCAAAGATGAAATGAAAAATTTAAATGGGTTCAAATCGTATTTCAATTGGCCAGAGATCTAAACTCGTTTCGGGTCGAGATTCGAAACCACAGTGCGCCAGAATTTTTCTGAAGCACATCGGTGCCACTTGCCTCATACAACAAGTGTGTTGTTAGTTGCTTGAATGTCAATCCCAAAGTTTGGTGCTAGCTTGGAGTAAGCACCAACCTCGTGGGGTGGTGTTGTAGATTTTTCATGTTTTACTACCGCTGAAAGGTGAATACACCAAAAATCAGTAAGTCGCCACTTAGTGTGTCACGGCAAATATTAATAATAGCCGTTCTCTACTCGCACAGACTATGCTTGGATACACTCGGATACAAGTGTTGAAGAGAAAGTGTTATCATTATTATTAATATAATATTATGTATCAGGGGGCGTAGCTCAGATGGTAGAGCGCTCGCTTAGCATGCGAGAGGTACCGGGATCGATGCCCGGCGCCTCCATTTTTGACTCTGGTTTTTTGTTTTTGGTTTTTTCCTTTCAATTTTCAACTTTTGGAAATATGGATCGATAAAAAACGACTAGACAAGACTGTGAACATTGCCATTAATAATTCAAATTAAAAAAAATTTATTTGCCTCCTTAGAAGAAATTCAACACAGTACCGAAGAAAAAATCAACACTTCAAATTTAAAAATGAAAAATGACGAAAATTGAAAGGCAAGTGAAGCAAAAATCCTTATAACAGTTTTTAAAATTACTTGTGTAAAAGTCGTAAATTTGGTGGAGGAATCGGGTTCAAAAAATTCCACAGTTTTAAATGAAGAATCAATCATCGATGGATGAAAAAGAAGACAAATTGAGCCCCCACATGCTGAAAGGTATTCATTTTCAGAAGGATTCGAAATAAAAAATTATTATTCAACCAGACTACGAAGAAATCAGTAGACATTATTCATAGAATTTATAATGAACAAAACTCGACACTCAGTAAATTGCTAGACGAGGAAATCAAAACAGACAGGAAAACAATAGAATATGATATAAATGCATGTATACGTGAGCCTTTGAAGCATGTGCAACGAGTTTAAAAACAAAAAAGTGACAAAGGCAACGGCTATAAAACAGCGATCTAACATCAATTTTTATATTCCATCCAGTAAACGCCTACATCAGTAAGCAAGCAGAATGACCTGGTGTTTCTTTCGGTAATCATATAGAGTATGAGCCACACCTATGTTATACATAAATTGAAAGTTCTTTATTATTTTTTAACGGGGGGCGTAGCTCAGATGGTAGAGCGCTCGCTTAGCATGCGAGAGGTACCGGGATCGATGCCCGGCGCTTCCAACTTTTTGAAATTTTCAGATATATTTTGACATTTGAAAGAATCAAGCAATTTTCTTCTCATGTTCCCAATATTTTTTAGTTGCTTGGGCCTGTACCGTTTCTTGCAATATGAACATGAAGCAAAAACAAGATGCTCCTATTGTAACTAACAGGTTGGATGCGCTGCGATCAACTGCAAGCGTCGACTTCGTTCCAAAATATATATCGAACAGATGGGTACCCTGATTTATCATTTACTCGCATCAAGAAACATTAATGAACCCCGCAACATGTATCGCAAGCACGGGGCTTTTTGCATTTTCCAGAAGTGCTACGACGAACCGGGCCCAAAGAAGCAATATTAAGTATCAAGCATAATCTCTAAACCCTTATTTTGATTACGCCCCTCATCTACTACTACCTTTTCATGAACCAGGTAAAATAAAATGAATTGAATTATATAATATCTACAACTATCTGACATTTCAGTGGAAATAATAGCATTTTATTGCCCACAGCACGTTTACTGAAAATAGATTAATAAATGTTTAATATGTCATTGAAGTTTTAATACGTGATGGGGCGAGTTAATTTAATTTCAGTCATCAATTTCAGCGACAAAATCGCATATTGGACGTAATAAAACGAAACTTCGACCACTATGTGTTGATCTAGTGAAATGTATTCATTCAGTACGGATCAGAGAACGGTGTTTTGTTCGAAGGTTAAGATAGGTTCGTATTCAGCCTGAATGATGACCTCAAATGAAAATGGAATAATGAAAAGGGATATACAAGCGTGCGTGATTCACCCTATACCTACACGTAATATTGTTTGAGAAGTGTTATTTATCTACGAAAACGTAGAAGGGCCACTATTATTCAAACTTTTATTTTCGTTAAATCCGAGATGCCAAGTCAGAATTCTGACTTATATAGTATCTCGGAATTAATTTGACGTTGCAATGATCTGTAATGTGTGTAGATCAGATTGATAAAAGATAGAAAGTTGCTTTGCTGTTAATTTATGAGGAGTTGCAACTCAGAAAGATACCCACGGATATCCATCTAAAAACTACCATAATCCTGTGGTATCTTGTCACACAGGTATGAAATATACTATTTTCCATAATAATTGCACAATATGCTGTTGTCGCATTCGACTTATGAATCGATTTTGTTGATGAGTTAATCTTCAGTCGTACCTATATCAAATGTCATTTCAGAAAGTGTAATTTGAAATTCAGATTATTAAAATGTAATTCGGAAAACATGACTTGTATTCCAGAACTGGCAATTCCGATTCAGAAAGTATCATTTGTCATTTGTCAGATATGTTAATTGGATTTCAGAAACTTTAACATGTAATTTAGGTTAGTAAATTTTATTCCAGAAAGTGGAACCTCAATTTCAGATAAGTGAATTATTGTTATTTTGAAAGCGTCAGTTGTAATTGAGAAAGCATCCCTTCTTGTAATTCAGAAACCGTCAAGAACTTATTGATAAGTAAGAATAGGGACTATGAGAACAATAATTTTGTAATGTATAGAACATGTTCTTGGTTTCTGAATTACAGCTGAATCTCTCTGAATAACCACCTATGCTTTCTGGATTACCATTTACATTTTCTGATTAACAATTCACTAATCAGAATTATAAATTGCACATCCTGAAATACAATTTACTGATCTAAATTACAAGTTACAGTTTTTGAATTCCATTTCACCAATCTGATTTTCATTTTACATGTTTCCTGAATTACAATTCGTTATTCTGAATTACAAATGGTACTTTCTAAAATACAAATTATACTTTCTGAATAACAACTTGAAGAGGTGTAGTTGTAAGGTTGTTAGAATATATCTTCCTTGTCCTAGGACGATTGACTCATTTGTCGAGTTTTTGGTATTCCCACCATGTTATGTTACAACCAGTTTCCATAGTTTCCGCGTTGATAAAAAAATTCAACCCTATTTCAGAAGGCAGAGCACGTAAATTACCATAATCTCGTGTCGGTCTGTTCTATGGCGGAACTCGTGAGCTTCAAGTCTCTAGCGAAAAGATTTTGCGACACAAAAAACAATTGATGCAAATTAACTCCATGACCTAATTAGGCGAAGGTACCCTATACGCTTCCTGAATAAATTAGGGACTACGAGATGCTTCGTCACGTAGGCACGTACCGCATTGCAATGAAACAGGCTCTTTTGGGGAATAAAGGGGAAACTGCAAGCAATCGTCGAGACGACACTGTAAACAGTTGAATTGCTCCGTCGATGTATATGCAAATCGAAGTAAGCGCGATCTCCTGTGGCGGTGAACTCACAGCACACTCAGACCACGGAAATATGAGATAAAGGGATAGTTATGTCACGATTTACACCCACTTCACTCGTGTCAGTCAACGGATTTCCAGGAATGAAATGTATCTATTCAATAAATATGAAAATTATAAGATAAAAAACTACAGAAATTTTCCAAAAAAGGGAAGATAACTTAATAGTTTTTAGAGTCGTGACATGGGTGCTAGAAACAACAGTTTTTGATAAAAGATTCGCAGTTATGAACCCACACATTATAAAACTATACTCCGTTTCTCTTCAAATTTTTCGGCATCCAATGAATTGTATAAAAAAAATAGGAGAGATAATTGTCACTTCTCGAAGAGGCAGTTTTCTCGAATGAAGAGAGCCTCGCATTCTTTGTTCCAAAATCCATGACTGTATCTTTTTGTTTCTTTAAAATTTTCTAATTTGGGTAAATTGGAAATAGAGCAATAGCCATAAGGATGAACATACACAAAATATTTTCTACATCCCTTGGTCGAAAAATATATAAAGTGTTCCATTTGCAAATCACGAAAACAATCACTTCAAAAAGTTCTCATTTGAAAAATCATTATTATCCACCCTATATAATTGTAGGGTGTGAGAATGCATCAGAAATATGACACATCTGTGTTCATTATTATTTTTGTCGTATACAATGTTTGCGATTTGAAACGGCAACAACCTGTTATTTTGGAACCCATTTACTGATTTTGAAAAGTGAAATTTTCAAGTTCTAGTACACGACGAGCTCTATTCGAAGATGTTAACAAATATGAGTTATTCTTATTTTCAAGGCCTACTATGCTCTGCCTAATGAGTAGAAATTTCGAGACGGACTATTAGGCATTTTTTTTTGAAAATGTGGATAGCCTATTCGATTCGGGCATATTTTGAAATCTTATATACCAAGTTTCAGTCCAATATCTCATACAGGTTGTTAAAAATTCATGCTTTTTATTAAATTACACGCTTTTATCAAGCTTCACCTGTATGTATGTATTTTTTAACCGACTCCTTTACACTCGATTGTAACCCACTTTAAACTGGTACATTTAATTGAAAATTTTATACCAGTTAATATTAGCCACTCAGATGCCTGGCTTTTGACATGTTGCTATGACAATAACCTAATTTCCTCGGAAATTTCCCTGCGTAGAGGAAAATTAATAAGTGGAAATTTCCCTCTGGCTTGACAGCTGTCATAAACACAGTGGCGTAAAATATTTTTGATAGATATTTATTTTTAACTCAATTATAGGTACATGTTATTATCTGTTATTTAATCATTTAAAACACATTTTAATAGAGCATAGGGAAATTACAATATTTGATAACAAATCCGAGATTAATAAAAGCAGGTGCCGCCGATGTAATTCATTAGCGTCCGATAGAAGTAGATCTTAACTTTTTTTTCCTTTCCTCTAGTACTATAAAATTATGTGATTTTGGTAGAATATTTGCTTCTCTATTCAATTATTTAAACCACATTTCACTAGAGCATAGGGAAATTAAAATATTTGATATCTAATCCGCAAAACAAATTATTCGCAATTCGCTGTTGTGAGACAAAGCCTTACCAACGGTCTACTATGATGACCCTTACATGAATAATGGTCCAATCAAATGCCATAATTTTCTCATTTTGAACCAATGAGAACAGACCTTTTTGAAAACATTTCCTCCAGCCCGTGGTATTTTCAAAACGTTGTTTCGGTTCTTGCTTGTGTATACATTTCCATAGTTACGACAATCACGGTAAATATAGACACGTCAGTTTGACGGTTCAACTCTTCAGCTGACATTGTACACAAGATGAACCGTTCTTGCAATACGCATTTAGTCCATAATATAATGTATTCGTGAAATTTTCTGATTGAATATCCCTTCAAAATGCTGAATTCCCAAAATACTTTCACCTTGCCAGGCACTCAAACTGTTGCTGTACAAAACACCACTCGAGCAAGCTCTCGTGGTGTTTCTAAGCAACACAGTTTTCGTGCCAGCAAGGCGAAAGTTTTTTCGAAAATTCTGCATTTGGTTGGGATATCACTACTGAAAATTTGTACACTTATCAAGAACCGGTGACAATACGATAATTTGATGAGTTTGTCTCATTATCCTGATCAGAATCGCCAGAATTAAATAATTTTCCTCTCATTTAATCTGTGTGAGAGCGTTCGCCAGAATTTTAAAAATCCTCATCGTGAATGGGTAAATAATGCACCTGTTGCCTTCCTTGGATAGGGTCGTTTCTTTTTTTTTTTCAGGCTCTCTCTCCGAAGAAAAAAAATATTTCAATAATAAATTGAGAAGTAAAAAGTGAAAAATTAAATATAATTATTAAAAAAAACTAAAATAGTTATTTTTGTATCTAGTGCGCGAAATGCTACTTTGGTGATCGAGAACTGATTTTTTTTTAACGAGGCGCAGCCGAGTTAAAAAAAATTGTTGAGATCACCAAAGTATTTCGCGCATGAGATGCAAACGAAAATTTTTTCTACAAACGTCAATAATATTGTTTTAAAATAAGTAATATGCATAGCTTAATATGAAAAATAGTATTGAACTGGCTTAAACTGTTTTTCCAAATCAAGTAATTACTGTAACTATGGAAATAAAGTGGTATTTCTTGGATTCTTGCTTGATTGAGGAACATAAAGGTTGAAATATGAAAATCCCATATAGTTTACATGCAGTGTGCGAAGTAAGTATTTCGCACACGGTGTCATGCATGGTAACGAAGGAAAATGAAAAAAAGGGTCACTTCGCATATTGTTGTCAATGCGCGAACCTTGTCATTTTTGACGTTTGTAAAAAAAACATGCTTTTATAACACATTGAACTATTCTACATGTGGAAAATAAAGGTGTCAAACTTAATTATTTAGAATGTCTAGAAATAAATAGAAGAATTCTAATTGTCTACTCAATGACCAATTGGAATTGAACAATTCTCCTTTGTTGAACCTTTTTTCTTAGTAACTTCGATTGTTTCCCAGGCATATCTTGTTTTCGTTGTTTGTGGATAACATTAATGAGGAAGATAAGAATTGGGATAGGTCAGGTTACTTAACATAACAATTCTAGGTAATGTTGGTATAGTTATGTTAATTATTCTTCTTTATTTAGTTATTTAAGTAAAGCCTAACGAAGAGGATTTTAGTAAACCATTATCGCTTGATAAAACTACAGTGTAGTGAAACATGTCGCGAATTTAATAAAGTTTTGTGGAAATTTAATCGTTTACCTTAGTGCTTTATACTATGGATTTCCATCAAGTAACGACCAATTCAATCCAAAACATTGAACTAAAAATTGATAAATAATTGTTTATATATTCCTAATGTGAAAACGAATATAAAAGTAATTTATAAATCTGGTAATGCTTAACGATTCGAAAAATTAACATTTCCAAAGTCAAGTTCTACATAATATCGAAAAAATGTAACGGTGTGATGTATAAATGTTTATCGCTTTTTTACACTTCTATTTTCACTTTCCTGTTTAATTTCCTGCATTTTTTTGTCCGTCCATTCTCTTCTACACTGCCTAATAATCATCTTCGCTTGTTTCCTTAAGATTTCATATTCTTTTTTGTCTTCATTTTTCTTAGTCCTTATCAATTTAGCCCTAGCCCGTATTTTATTATCTGTAACTTTTTTACATGTTTCATTGTACCCATTCATCACTGATGAGTTTTGTTTTAAATCAATTCTACATGATTTTTTGCTGTTTCTTTTATACTTTCTTTGATGTTGTTCCAGTTTATCTCAATATCATCTTCCCTTTCCTACTCATTAGTTGTGTTGTTACTTCCTCTGATGAGTACCCCTTTCTTATATGCATTTTCTTTACTTTTTGTTTGATCGTAGCTGGGACCATTAAGTGATAGGAGTCCGCACCTGCTCCTCTGTATGTCCCCACGTCTCTTACTGTTGATTGTTTTCTCTCATTGATGAGTATGTGATCTATATGGTTGTATGTTTGTTGGTCTGGTGAATTCCATGTTACTTTGTGCATTTTGGGGTGCTTGAACTTAGTTGAGTTATTATCATTATTGTTCTTTTGTCCATTATCATTCGTGTGTTCATAGATTGTGTGTTTTCCCGCAATTTGTTCTATGAAATAATCTTTCCCTATCTGAGCGTTAAAGTCTCCAAGAAATATTATGACATCTTCCTTTGGTGACTTCTCCTCCTCTATCTTTTCGTATAATTCTTCTTTGTCTTCTATTCTAGCTGTCTCTTTAGGTGCATATACATTCAACAAAGAAAATGTTGGTGTAATTTATAAATGTTTATCGCTTTTATACCCTCCCAAGAATTTGTAAGTAACTTCGAACAATGTCTGTACAATAAGCCTCGTCGACTTGTGCATCTCATATTCACACTTACTTTTCTGCATTGTGATGTCATGAACAGATATCTATTAAACAGCTTCCTTAACAATTGATTTCCGTATTTTCGGACTACAGCTGAGCAGTCGTCGCATCTTTATATTCCTTACAAAAGTGGACTCTAGCCGGATTTTTGCGAACATTAATTCCCTTTGACAAGTCCCCTGGTGGATGGGGTGGTTTGTGACGGAGCTAATTATCATATAAATTAACCTCAGTCGAGGTATCATAATGAAGCAGACAATACCATTCGACGACGCTTTATTATTAATTCAGTTTTATCGGTCGCATTAAACTTGTAATTACTGCTCGACGCAACATGTAGGGATTGAAGTGTGTTCGAATATTCACCCTGCAGGTGAAGTAGCGCTCAGAGTTGCTATGAGTTACACATATATTTCGATATTAAGTTTTAGTTTGCAACTCAGCCGACAAATAATAATGATAGTTTTTAGTCGTAAAAGATTTGATTGCAGTCCATTATTAATCAAAATGCGCCAGGGCAATTTTTAGTCCTAAGATCATTCTTCTTGATTTCCATTATTCATTTTCAATAATAGA
The DNA here is from genome assembly GCA_958502065.1 of Chrysolina americana. Classification (NCBI taxonomy): domain Eukaryota; kingdom Metazoa; phylum Arthropoda; class Insecta; order Coleoptera; family Chrysomelidae; genus Chrysolina; species Chrysolina americana. The sequence continues at coordinate 12,786,329 of OY293417.1, read as the reverse complement.
TAAGTTGACTGAATAGCTGATTGCTTTGAGAATAACATTTTTCCTTGATAAACATAATTTATTCGCAGTTTGGATTCACGAAGGTGAAGAACATAGCAAAAGCAGTTATGGATAGGTCGAAGATTTGAAGAAAAATAGTCAACTTTTTGATGATTTCAGTAAAGCTATTTACCGTGTTTCAAAAAGTATTCTCTTAGATAAACTTGAACAGTACATGAATTGAGGAGTATTGCGATCGATCAACATTAAATATTTCATCTTATCTGTCAGCCCGTAATCAAACAGTGATTCACAATATAGTAGTCAACTGTTAAAAGCTAATGGAGTTCCTCAAGGCAGTGTTTTAGGTCCCTTTGATGAACAACCATTATCCATGAATAAAATACCCTTCTTTTCAATCGTTCCCATAGAGTAAAATATGAGGAAAATATTTGACAGAAAAATACTTCTTTGGCTTTGGCTAACACACACACACATGACGAACATTGATCTAAATCTAACAGATTTCCGTTGGACATTATTACAAGTTCGTATTTGAAACAAAAGGCAGTGTTTTAAATTTTAATTGGGACCACCAGCAGAAAGGTTTCAAAGTTGTTTCTTGTCATCAATAATACCAAGTTGTATATAATATGATAATCTAGTGATCATGGTGTTACTACCAATTATGTTTGGTTGATATTCGAACGCTATTTCGAACTCGTTCCACACCAAATGGAAACGTTATGTTCACACAAGATTTTGAAGTCTTCCCCTCGTATTCAGATGATGTTCTGTGTTATTGGCAGGATTGGAGTTGTCATAGCCGAAGTTTCGTGTCGTACATCACTAGAAATTAGGTCCTTCGCACATGAGTTATGCCATATGGCAGTATTTTGCATAATTCTGTAGTTTTGTATTGGTTTCAAAATTTTCGTAATAGGAAATGGTTTTGAGTTCAATGAATAAATTTCCCTATAAAGCCACATTTTTCACCCAGTCAGGAGGGCATTTCATAGTTACGTTCGAACTTAATTTATTTTCAAATATCTTAGTTATTTTTATCATCCCAAATATTTTATAATTGTAAATATTGCATGCGGGTTGCATGATAATGTTCATTTGCTTAATTTTCATCTCTATAGTGAAAAACTATCACTTCCAAGTAGTGTATCCGGTTGAAAAATGATCATTTTGACATAAATGTGTAGGAAAATATAATTTTCTACGACCACATGGAAATATGCCCGTTTTATGCGCTTTATCCATCAAGGAAGTAGGCCGATTGTAAAACACTGTACTGTAAAAACTGTACTGTGATGATCATTTCAGTACAGGATATTTCATTTCCCTCGACTTTCATGAACTACTAGACTGTCATTTTTATGATCATAAATAATAGGGCATCGAATCAAGTTTGTTTACGTTCTAATAATTTGACATTTCACATCAGTATTTACAAAATTCTTTAAAAAAAAGGATTCGAAAATGAGTAGCAATAGTGAGGATGATTTGACATTGACACCGCTAATTTCAATTTTAATATAAAGATTGATGACAATCAAATTCAATAATTTTAAATGATTTGCACGAAGTTTCTATAGCAGTTGATTTCATCATATTATTATGTCAGCTCGTAGCAGCGAGGGAAGAGTCAGAGAATAAACAATAGAGATTTGGAAAGTGGAGATTGAGTGTTTAAATCCCAAGTACACCACATTTTTTTCTTGTTTTTAAAACTGATTAGTGTTCGATTTTTATTATAATTTTCAATATTTGTATCTTTAATTCATTTTTTAGGTTGAATGTGTTATGGGAATCATGACGGCAGGGAAGTTTATGATGAAAAGAGTTATCAAAAATATTACAGATTTGTTTATGATTCAGATGGTTTTAGAAAAAGTATAGTGTACAATTTGCATGAAATGACCCATATGCAATTTCATGCTCATTGTACAATATACTATTTTCTACGACCACATAGAAATATGCCCATTTTATGCGCTTCATCGATCAAGGAAGTAGGCCGATTGTATACACTCTTTCATTTCTACATCGCGAGCTGTACTGTAATGATCATTTCAGTACAAGCCATGGTACAGGTATTGCTGAAATATAAAGCCCAAATTGACCAGTCCGGTGAGGTTTTGCCCAGGATAATTTAAAATAGAATAAGGACTTCAATAGAAAATAGAGAAAATTTACCTTCAACCTCTAAGGATTGGAAAAGTCAGGAAAATTCAACTGAGAAAATTAAAACTAATGAAAGTCCAAATATAACTGTCAGTCATTGTGGAAACGTAACATTCAATATTGTAAATAATAAATAAACTAATGTTGAATAGTAACACATGATTTGAAAAATATACCGTAATTTTCATTCTCGTGGGAAATGAGTGTCATTCCATACTCGTGGGAAATGAGTGTCATTCCATGCTCGTTGCACAATAAACTATTCTGACCCACGAGCTGACAGTACTGAAAATGTTTTAGAAGAGACACGAATGCATTTTCCAAACCTCTCAAAATGGCCAAAGACTATTTGTCAACTCCAGCTTCTTCAGCTCCATTTTTAAGACAGTTTCCTAGAGCTGCCCTAACCTAACTCTTACCAAAACAAGATATCGATTAGGCGAAAACTCCGTGAGAAGCCTTATATGTCTCGAATCACAGATTGCAAATGAAGATACTTATTAAAGATTTATTTTAGATAATAACTGTTTTCATTTTTGTTATTTTATCATCTGAATTCAAATAATTTCGATTTGTAACTTTATTGTTCAACTTCAAGTTTGCTTTTTTTAAATTCGCATATATTTTCATTGTTATTGCGTTTTGGCAGTTATTCATATTAATATAACAAAGGTACTATTTTTTTCAAGTCAGGTAAGTAGCTTGACATCAAGAGTTACAAGTACTTGATGTGTAACTACTTGACTTCTATAACCTGTGCACGCTCTCGGACTACGGTTTACCGAGTATGCTGCATCGTTATGTCGATGTACTAATTCTATGACGATCAATTTATTCGCAATTGCGATATGTCACGTTAATACAAATCTGATTGGTATTATTGATGAGCATTCAGAGATGGCATATGTTATGATAACAATAATGCTTTCAGGTCTATTTGATTGTATGAAGTTAAACAGAGATAAAACTCAAAATTTAATATTATCGTCCAAAATTAAAATAAAAAATGGAGATAAGGTAAATCTACTAGGAATCACCATAGATGATAACCTCAACTGGCACTACCATATTGACGACCTATGCTCCAAACTATCAAAATACATATTTCTGCTTAGACAGTTGAAACCCATAGTAAGCCCTACCATTCTGCTGACAGCATATAACGCTTTCTTTAACTCCTATCTCAGATATGGTATTATTTTGTGGAGAAACTCCTCATATTCTGAAAAAGCTTTCAAGCTACAGAAAAAGGCAGTAAGAATAATTGCTAATGCAAATTACAAAGATACATGCCGACCTATATTCAAAAAATTGGAATTGATGGCCATTCCTACTTTATATATATACCAAACGCTCTCAGAAATTCACGACAATAAAAACAAATTTGATACTAATGCAGAGTTCCAAGACTGTACTCGCAACTCAGAACTCATAAGATCATCAAGATATAGACTTCAAAAATCTGAATCGAACTCTCTGAATATAAAACTTTATAATGTCTCATCTCAAAAGGTAAAGAACTGCACAGCTCTAAAATTCAAACAACTGATGAAACAAGTACTTATAATTAAATGCTATTACAATGAGGCGGAATATATGACTAACCCGCCTGCTGCAACTGATTTCCATATTGATTTGTGATGTATTAACACCTGATTGAATGTTGTCCTATCAACATTCCATATTCTTTGTTAATATTTATACAATGTGTTATATTTGCTCAATCATCTTTATATCTGTATATCTTTATATCTTATACAAACTCTACTTTTATTTATACACATATATATGTATCTGAACTTTGTACACTGACTTGCTACAAATGTATGTATTAACATAATGTAGTTAAATAAACGCTATCTATCTATCTATCTATCTATCTATCTATCTATCTATCTATCTATCTATCTATCTATCTATCTATCTATCTATCTATCTATCTATCTATCTATCTATCTATCTATCTATCTATCTATCTATCTATCTATCTATCTATCTATCTATCTATCTATCTATCTATCTATCTATCTATCTATCTATCTATCTATCTATCTATCTATCTATCTATCTATCTATCTATCTATCTATCTATCTATCTATCTATCTATCTATCTATCTATCTATCTATCTATCTATCTATCTATCTATCTATCTATCTATCTATCTATCTATCTATCTATCTATCTATCTATCTATCTATCTATCTATCTATCTATCTATCTATCTATCTATCTATCTATCTATCTATCTATCTATCTATCTATCTATCTATCTATCTATCTATCTATCTATCTATCTATCTATCTATCTATCTATCTATCTATCTATCTATCTATCTATCTATCTATCTATCTATCTATCTATCTATCTATCTATCTATCTATCTATCTATCTATCTATCTATCTATCTATGAGGCTTGGATTCATGTTGTTCTCGTAATAAAAATACACTTTACTATTATCCGCCAATTCGTTTAGACTTGTAAATAATAGCTTTTTTATTTATTTCAACCAACTATTGTAAATTATGTCTCTATACCACTAAGCCAACTCTGTATTGTCTATGTACAAACTCTTCTGTAAAGCTATTCGGGTTCCCTTATATCCCTGCAAATCGCCACTCACACCAGTCTGGGCAGTTCGATATTTCTTCAGTCACGTCGATTTCGTCGCATCGAGAAGCAAATAATGGAATCATTGGTTCCGCGAATTGCGATGGTGACTTAGTCATTGTTTACGCCGAGCGACAACAAATCATCTTTTTCGAGTTTTGTACATCATTATTATTGATATACTTTTCGGGGAAAAAATGTAGAAATATTCTGCTCCTTATGCCAGAATTTGAGTTGAAGAAATTAAGTTTATGGAGAAGTGGAGGTCCAGAGAAATAAATCATCAAATTTATCATTCGAAAAAGCACCCCGCACGAAAACATATGGAAAATTGTCTCTCGGTCACATTCCTATTGGCTGAAATTGTATTATGTTGTAGTAACAAGTGTCCTAAGGACACTTGTGTAAATGATTTTTGTATGTCTTGTTTCTGAGATATAAGCGGTCAAAGTTCGTAAAAACATCGTAGTTGGGTGGGATTGACATAAAAAAGTTGGTCGAAATTAGTCAAATTCAGGATGAAAATAAATCCAGGGCATAGTAAAAAATATCGTTTTTCGGAATTATTTTTCTAGCTTTATTCCAGAACAAACAAGTCGTATGTTGGTAAGACATAGTTTCAGTCTATTCTAGTCCATTGAAACATATTTTGTTTCTTGATACCTCTCCCTGTCCGAAATTTACTTCCCTATAATCAAGTCTCAATTCACTTCATTGCACCGCATCTTTCATTAATTTTGAGTATTGTTAGGTTGAGGCAGTCAATGTTAATTTGTATTGAATGATACTTTTCAAGGAAAAAATAAGACTCCGGCAAACTGCTAGAACTCAATAGAGCACATCTCAGAGTTATTATAGTAGGTTTGCTCACTGGCCACGGCAAACTCAAACAGTACATGCATAAAATCAGTTTTTTGTCACTTAGTGGTCAGTGCAGCGTGCAAATATTTTTATAAGAGGAATGATCGGTAGCGAGGCGGTTTGAAACTTCCACTTGTATTTGGTCAGGTTGTAATCCTGGAAGAACAAGAAAATTATTCTCATTTTCATAGGAGTAAATTGTCTAGATGCCAATCCCGACGTTCTGGTGCTTGCTTGAAATGCGCGCCGACCACCCAGAGTGGTGCTGTAGGTTTTCCGGGTTTTTCTACAGCTGAAAAGTGAATACGCCACCAAAAATCAGTAAGTCGCCCCGGAACGTCACGGCAAATTATAATAATAGCCGTCCTTTATTAGCACGCCTTTTTTTTGGTTACACTCTATGAGTGTTTATGAGGAATTATTAATAGTATTATAATTATTATTATCAACTTGTCTGGAGTTTCAAATTATGAGTCAATTCCCAGATAATCCATTATTAACTTTGGACAATATCATCCAGTTCTGACCTATGAATAAAGTTTGTGTAAAATCGATGGCAGAATTTGTACCGAACAAACAATAATGTCTGTTCGTTATTTATTTATTATTATTTTATCACTATCAACATATTCTGCAATGATATCGCATTATCATCCAGTTCTGAGCTATGTGTTAGTTTAGAATCGATTAAAAACATTACACCGAAGAGACAAACATTATTATTATTATTATTATTGTTCTCATACCTATTACTATAACTATATTGTCATCCAGTTCTGAGCTTCAAGTATCTAGCTCACTGGAAGTTAATTTACAAATCGACTGCAAAATTGACAATCATTGAACAAACGAACAAGAAGGCGACACAATCAAAAAGTAGTAACTATGTTCAGTATTTCATTGTCTTTATTTCGTTCACAGTGATCTGACAAATTGCAAACATTCCAATGCTAATGAGTTACTAAATAAACTATTTGGGGAATATTTATTAAATTCCATAATGCATTAATAGATTTGGCAACCTCACGAATTCCCTTCTCCCAACAACGTTGTAGAGAAATAAATCTCCCTCTAGCGGTCGGAAGCTGAACAAAATCGCCCATAAAATTGGTGAAAACGCAGTAATTTGCGTATGTACCTACACACTCGATCAGTCTTGTTGAAGAACAGGCTTTGTTCTGATGCATTCTTATCAAGTTACGTGATGACATATTAGCCCTTTCATAATTCGAAAATTGATGTCATAAAATAGTAATATAGAATATGAATAAACCGCAAAGGACCCCGCACCGTGTTGATGGGAAATTGGCTTGCGGTAAATTTTCTCAAATCTTTTGTATATTGTAGAACTCGTTATGCTGATCAAATGTCTCCATTGCGCAAATGCTCTAAATTCAACGGTTTAGATCATACAGGGTGCTGAAGTTGACTTTTCCAAAATTTCAAATGACCATTGTGAATCCATTTCTTCGAATATGTGAACGAACTCAACCATGCATGGATTATTTATATTGCCGATACAAATTCACTATAGATTATAATAATTCCTGCACATACCCACCATATACAGGGTGAGGCTAGCATTTTTTTTTGTGATTTGGTAAAAATTGAGCGGTGGATTTTCATTCATTTCCAGATATTTAGAAGGGTACTGAGATCAAATTTAATTGATGGTATTAGCATCTCCTGAATCGGACTGCAATATTTTACACAAGGTGTTTTATTTCTCATGAAGCCGCACCCATCCTGCTTGTTGATATATTCAAATGCCTGGAATTCCAAATAACTTGGTAATAAACTCGATCGTTTATGATGAGAGTTTAATCTGCAGATGGACAAAATATACAGGGTCTTTCAAATATAATGGCTTTTGCTGATGAATTCTTTGAAGAAGTTAAGGTTCTGAAATGAATCTTTTCGTACATTTCGATAAACACGTTCTATTCGACATGTGTGTAACAAATGATACGTATAAATCTATATTTACTACAAGTAGTAGAATAACTTGAGTGATGAAAGTAGAATGTTAAAAAAATAAAAATAAAAATATTGAAAGACAAAATGGCGTAACAACAACCAATTTCATTATTTTTCACAGAATTTCAGATGCTATATTTTCATTTGCTATATAAATGTATATGGAATTTTAGAATGAACCATAATCGTCTCCCAACAATGACATGCAAAACTTCCAATTTGAAAAACATATTCATTGCTGGAATTCACACCTCAATTTATTTTTGCTAATATATTTTAGAACTTACGACGCTGCTATTGCACAAATGCTCCAAATTCAACAGTTTAATCTGTATATGGAAAGGGCCATGTTTCGTGGCCAGCTATGAACCATTTGAGGCCCATATATATGAGTGTTTTTCTTCATTACGAAAGAATATGGCCCAATAGTGGGTTACTCACACTTACCATTTGTAAGCCAATGCCAGAAAAATCGTTAAAATGTTCTACTTGCTCTCACTCTCGTATCATGTATATTCTACCATATCGACAATAAATTCATTTGAAAAGTACTCGCATTTGGGTAGGAGATTGATTAACTGCTTCTTCAGTTTTGTCTAGATGGCTCTGGTTTGAATTATAATGGCATATAGCAACTACATTCATTTGTTTAACGAATAGTACTGTATTGTGATTTTGCAATCATTTCAATAGTGAAGTAGATATTCATTGTTATCCTATTAATAATAAAAATGGCTAATTGTCTCCGAATGAATTGTTTTACGTGTAATTTATTATTCAATACACAAAATATGGTGCGACTCATTGGAGAACTAAATGAATTTAAACGAGAAATTGCCTTTGAGAGGCGAAACGAAAGGGGATTACCACATGTCGAAGAAATTGATGAAAAACGAATCTGTATTACATGCAACCAATCTATCATTCAAGAGATACATCGCCTTCAAGAACATCCAGAATGAATATTTTAACACAAACATCAAGGCACACGTGCCTCATTTGTAATGGTGTAGCTGATCTGCACAGACTAACAATAGAATGCAGAGTGTTCATAAATCAGAATATCTATATATTGTTATTATTATTACTATTATTATTATTGTTCAAAATATTTCGATGACTTGTGTAGAATAGAACGTGTTTATCGAAATGTACGAATAAAATGAATTTCAAAAACCTAACTTCATCAAAGAATTCATCAGCAGAAGCCATTATATTTGAAAGACCCTGTATATTTCGTGCATCTGCAGATTTAACTCTCATCATGAACGATCGAGTTTATTACCAAGTTATTTGTAATTCCAGGCATTTGGATATCAACAAGCAGGACGGGTGCGGCTTCATGAGAAATAAAACACCTTGTGTAAAATATTGCAGTCCGATTCAGGAGATGCTAATACCATCAATTTAATTTGATCTCAGTACCCTTCTAAATATCTGGAAATGAATGAAATTCCACTGCTGAATTTTTATGGAAACACAAAAAAAATTCTAGCCTTGGACTCACCCTGTATATAGTGGGGATGTGCAGGGATTATTACAGTGTGTCCCAGCTAAAACTTGTCACCCCCCTAATATCCGAACTCATGAAAAAAATTGAAAATCGCTCAGACCTGTCGATTTTTATTTCAAGGGGAACACTTTCACCAAATACACCATCATTGTGTTGTCAACCCCCTCAACCCCAGCACCCCCTACTTCAGAATTTTCAATGGGACTACTATACTTGTGATACATCATTTTGAAGGGAATTCAATCCCAAATACATCGGTGTACTGAAATTGAGGATCGATCAAGTGTTGTTGAAGTTTTCATGAAAACTAAGTTTTATCCAGATATTTTAATTTTTCATCACCTCAAATGTTAGCGTCGTAAGAAAGGTTCAAAATGTGAACCATTCAGTTCCATACAGAAGTATAAGCGATCTTCGAAATTTCTTCGCACATTGCTCAACATTTCTGGAGTCATTGCACGACACTCCACAACAATTCTCCTGCGTAGATCATCAAGAGAAGTTGGCTGGGTAATATAAACTTTGGATTTCAAATGACCCCATAAAAAGAAGTCTAATGGTGATAAATCAGGAGATCTAGCCGGCCATTCTATTGGTCCTCGCCTTCCAATCCATCGCCCTGTGAAATTGTCATCTAAAAATTGACGTACAGGTGCAACAAAATGTGGAGGAGCTCCATCTTGTTGAAAGGTGAGCTGACCGTCAAGTAACCTATCATCGTCTTCAAGTAACTGAGTGATTCTGGGGTTCACAGTTGTATCAAGAAGTTCAAGATACGTTTGTCCGTTGAGGTTACCATCAATAAAATATGGACCTACAATATGGTCTCCCAGAATACCAGCCCAAACATTCAATTTCTGGGGAGTTTGTGAATGAGTTTCCCTTAACCAATGGGGATTTACGTCATTCCAGTATCTGCAGTTGTGCCTGTTCACATGTCCATTTAAATAAAAATTGTGACATGTTCTGGAATAGTGCTAGAGAAAAATTCAGAAAAATGACCTTTTTGACTATGTCCCATATAGACCCTATCATTGATGAGATTATGATTGGACATGTTAACGAGTTGCGATAAATAACTTTCCGCTCGCTCCGTTAGCTCAGTTCGTAAAGCAGCGGGACGTATTGACTTCCGCGGATACTTTTTTTTCATTACGATATTGAAAAAATATATGAAGTCAGAATGGCTCTCAGTCGGACTATTCATTAAATTTTCTTGGACATTAGATTGTTAGATAGTAACGTCTTGCACTAAGCCGACGAAATATTCACTTCACAAAATTCTGAATCATCTAAACAAAGCAAAGAATTTTCAAAATGTATGTTCTTTTTTGTTAAATAGTTTCATATATCAATTCCCTGTACTTAGTTAGGCAATCAAATCATCTTGCTAAGTATTTATTATATATAAAAAGCAGGCTTTGAACAATTTATTTCAAACGTCAAAAGTTATTTGCTGTATGTAGTGAATGTTAGGTGCATTAATCGTGCGTGGAGGCAGCAAAAATTTCCTCCCTAAAAATCCTACCAACAAAATCTTGAAGCAATCTATTTGAGAAGTGTAATTTTTTCATCTTCTCAAAAAAAATAACTTTCCGCGGGCGAGGATCGAACCCGCGTACTCTTCGTCAGAAGTTACGGCTGCCTACCAACTGAGCTACTGCACACATATTATGACAAGAAAATATATTGTATTGGAGTGTATCTTGATTGGTAATTATTATAAAAAATACAAGATGTCTAATTATGATTTTGATCTCGTCGGTATTATATCATAAACTATTTTGTATTTAAATTAATGATTAATAATAAATGAAGTCGGAATGGTTCTCAGTCGGACTATTCATTCGATTTTCTTGGAGACATGTCAATATCATCTTTAATTCTTGGATTTAAACAAATATTCATCAAAAGCATTCTGAATCATCTAAATAAAGCAAGGAAGTTTCAAAATTCATGTTTATTTTCGTTAAATAGTTTCATATATCAAATCTCCACTTTAGTCAGGCAATCTTGTACTCGTCTTGTTAGTTATTTACTGTATATAAGAAGCAGGATTTGTAAAATCTGTGTGAAACGTCAAAATATTTTTATACATTTGGTAAAATTATTATGTGGTCGTAGGAAAAATAGTGTACATTACTCGTACGAGAGTAATTTTTCACACTTGTGTGATTGCCACACTCGGCTTACGCCTCGTTCCACAATATTTCCCACTCGTGTGAAAAATGTCACTTTCCGCACTAGTAATGTAATATACTCTTTTCTACAAGCGTGCGTGTTCTGCCCTATTCCCGCACGCAATTTAGTTTGAGAGGTGTCATATTCCCGCACTAGTGCGGGAAAAATTTTCCCGCACGCTAATGTCACTTCAAGTGAGTTTTTCCCGCACTAGTGCGGTAATAATTTTTCCCGCACGTGAAAGTTTGTTCAAGAGCATCACATAAGATGTTTCAATCCTCTTGTAGAAAAAATCTTGATTCTTACTCATACGGAAAGGTACTATCCCGCACTCGACTGCTTACCCGAACTCCGCTTTGCGTCGTTCGGGTAACGGCAGTCTCATGCGGGAATAGTACTCTTTCCGAACTTGTTAGGATAATAACTATTACACGCCTGTGCGGAAAATATTTAGCACGCTTGTGATATAAGCCTCTTTCCGTGTGACTATACAGTACGATATACGTTACTTTCCCAAGTTTTCGTAGGCAAAATACATTTTATTTCGACCAGCCAAACAGTTTTTTTTTCATGTCCATCCCACCCAACTACGACTTGTTTACGAACTTGACGGCTTATGTCTCAGAAACGACATATACAACATCTTTTAAACTCGCACATTTCTTTACGACACATGCTACTACAACATAATACAATTTCAGCCAATTCCCATATTATTATGTTTTCTTGCGGGGCCTTTGCGTTAGCTAATGCCTAATTTCCACTTGATTGAAAAACCAAACGGAAATACACCGTCTATTTTACTGTCCGAGTTAATTTCGCACCCGCATAATCAACGATGCGATGCGACCGACCGACGGGAGAATTCGTGTTGGTGCTGCTCGGTGTGCGAGACAGGATGACAATTATTGCACAAACAGTTCAAATGTAATGAAGACCGCCAATGGTCATTGGACGTTTATCGAATGAAACGTCCGAATGCACGTTTGTATGCCCAGGTGACGTCGGCATTGTGTTTCTCATCTCTTGAGGTGTGACACGGCCTTCTGAAATTAGCAATATATTCAACGGACACTACACAATCCCCGGTGCCCCGGAACGAGTCCAGTGTGATTAATCGGTGAATTCATGACAGAGTTAGATGTGTTGAATTGTGCGGAAAAAATCTTTCAAACGAGTATTTTTTGCAAACGCTAGAATGGTACTATTTGCAAATGCAAGAAGAATGGGTTTTCAAATATATCATTAATACAGGGTGTTCCATCTCAGACGAGCCACCCCGTATATTTCTTATCCCATAGTGAGTGGAAAAAATTTCCGAAACACGTCGAATGGTTTTGTTCGTGGGACATCTTTTGACGTATATTTGAGGATTGAACGAGCAAACCCCTCAAAATTGAATAGGTGAGAGGGGTTGAGTGAAATTTTTTGAAAGGTCTTGGAAGCCTCTTTACAACAGTGTATGAAAAACGTAAATTTGATGTACCGTTTTCGCCAAAACTTAATTTTGTAGCTCGAATGAGCCACCTTGAATATTTTGGTTATTTTTAAAATGTACAAGCCCTTTTTACAAACTCAAAAATCTTCAACAAATCACATTCTCCATGATTTCATGATTTGAATCAATCTGTTGAGTTACTACTTTGCTGATTTATTTAAAATTTCAAAAAATATGGTGTACACATTGCAAGAACGTGTTGAGCTGGTTAGCCTTTATTATCAAAATCAAAATTGTGCCCGAGCGGCTGCAAAGATATTTAAAAAACCATCCTGAACGTAGCGTTCGCCACAAGTACGTAATGGAATTGATTTCAAAATTTGAGGAGACGAGTTCTGTAATGGATAAAAAAGGGCACCCATTGGAATTGTGAATGATGAAGGGGCAGCTGTGGCGGTATTGGGACATGTCCAACTTATGCCAGACACTCAATCTGTACGACAACTTTCTGCAGCTTCCGGTATTAGCTAATCTAACGTTTTCAGAAATTTACATAAACACAAGTTCCATTGGTACAAAATTAAATTAATTTATGAATTAAATGATGATGATTGGGATCGAAGGCAAGAGTTTTGCGAAATTATGGCCGAGCGTATCAACAATAACCCAAATTTCTTGTAAAAGTTTGCTTTTCTGACGAATGCACTTTTTTACTTAATGGAAAGGTTAACCGGCATAACTAGGTAGAATTTTTAGCGATACAAATCCTCATTTTTTTCGAGAAGTTCACACTCAACATCCAGAAAAGCTAAACGTTTGGGTAGGAATTTTGGGAGACCACCTAATTGGACCTCTGTTCATTCCTGGAAATTTAAATGGCGAAATTTATCTTGAAATTCTGGAAAATGCAATAGATCCGTTAATAACTGAACAATTAGAAAACGATCCTCTACTACTTGAACAACAATTGCATTTCCTCACTACGCCGCACCAGTTCGCCAATACCTCAATTTGCAATACCCCGGTCGTTGCATTGGAAGAAGAGGTCCTATGGTCTGGTCTTCTTGTGGGACATCTTAAGTCCAAGATTTTTGTGACTCAGACTCAAAATTTGGATGAACTACGCCTACGAATTGTAAATGAGTGTCGTCAAATAACTCCAATTATGCTGAACCATGTTAGAGACAGTTTTCAGTCAACATTCATAATGTGGAGGTGCCCCGTCTTGTTAAAATATCAAGTGGTCTTGATAGTAACGATCGTCATTTTCAATGATGTCTATTAATTGTGGATAAACAAATTCATTCCATTATTCCAAATAAGCTTCTTCTGTCAGGTTACCGTTTAGAACGGTCCCCAAAAACGTTTTTGGATAGTTTGAGTATGGACTTCGTGGAAATCACGTGGATTGACATCTGCCCACTAATGACAATTAAGACGATTCACAGTCAAATTCATCTGTTGAAAGGAAATTCTCATCAGCATCTACTTTCGTAGTCATAATTTCACAAAATTGCTGTCGCCCATTAAAATCATCTTCATTCAATTGGTGGATCAAATGTAATTTATAGGGGTATGATGTTTCAGGATTCGGCGGATACTGGTTCTACTGATATTGGTAATTGGTAATTGGTAATTCTCCTCAATTTCGATTATTGGAGCAAATGCAGGTTTGAACAAAATAAAATTGAGTTTCATTCATGAGTTTTTCAATTTTACTGCGAAAAGTATTCAAATTAATATTTCAAATGTTGTGTTTTAAATTTTAAAGGGTTTTGTTTCTAATTAATATGTTGGCAACAGCGCCTACAAAACGTAGGGGATGGTAGTATGCTAGAAGAAGAAGTACCATAGTCAATATATCTGTCTTTATTAGGGGTTTGGCACACAGTAGGTACACAAAATGTCACAGAAAGACTCGGAACCACCGACCCATATTTTATAATAGGTCTGTGCTAGGAACATTGTCATCTCTGTTTAACTTATCAACGTAACAGATTTGTTGTCCTTTTTTATCTGTGAAATTTGTAGCCGACGTTGCCAGATGGTGAAATAGAAACAAGTCCCTTTAAATTTTAAATGCCCATTTCATTTTTAATTTTTGAGTACTTCAATAATTTGTTTACAGAAAAATGTGGAAATGGTGTGTTTTAAATGCAGTGTTTTATAGATCTTTGATAGAAAATACTTGATTATCGTCAGGTGGAGAATTCCCCATTCTAGCCAATTTCCTTGTGCTCAGTGTTGGGTCTGCATGAACTTGTCCTAAAACTGCAACTTCACTAGGTTCAATACTCAAGGGAAATTCACGTTATGGGTATCTGGATGCGTCTCATTAAACAAATTAAGCTGTACCACAGTCATCATTCTTGAAAAAAATTATTATTTCAACTCATTCCGCGATCGTATACACCATTAATGTCGTTCAATCAAACATCAGTTAGACACTGATATACGTTCACACATGTTTTTGTTGTACTCTAATTTGAATCAAACTTGAGTAAAACGTCATTTTATCGATTCGTAAGAACCTTAAATTTTTCAAGTAAATGAGAATGAAATAAAAATTTTATACGGAATTGCATGTTATCTATTGGTAAACAGTTAGATCATTCAATTCCTTGACAATGATAATTATCTTCAAACAGTTGCATTGTTAAATCTTACTTTTATAGATTGAGTGAAAAAAAAGTGATTTCCCAACTTCAAGTTTCTATATCTTCATTTTCAATGGCCCACTCTGTATTGAATGACTATTTGTACTAGTCACAATGGAAAATGTACCTTCTCAACAAAGTGAAGTGATTCGGGAAGGAAAAATGGATTTTAATATACTTTTTCTACATTCATGCAAAAAGCAAAACTTTATTGAACTATATTCAGTGGAAAAAGGGGGTCTTTATTGCACTAGTGCAATAAAGTTTTTATTGCACTCATCTGTAATTCTACTTCAAGGTGCTGTCATCATGATAAACATAAACGTTCAAACCCACTACATATTTAGCAGATATTCTGTGAGATTGGCCATACGTTTTAAACAGCTACATATTTTATATTATTTTGTATTAATGTTAGCAGTCAGAGTTAAACAAACAATACCTTCCCGAGAATAACTCCATAATCAAAACTGATCCGCTATGTTCTAAACCGTCTACCCGCATAGAGCAAACTGTACTATGACCACACCTCCTGATAACATACGCGCTCATGGCTACTATGATTTTGATTTTTATAATGAAACTGTGGTTATATAAAAGTCAGTCAAAATTTAAATCGATAGTAATAAATATTTATTTAAATTGCGTATTTCATTTTCCTTCACTTTGTGCCGCACCTAAATAAATAATTTTTTGCTTTTTGCATGAACGTAGAAAAAATATTGTATGCAACTCGTGCAAAAAATGTTTATTGCACTCGACGTGTTGTCCAACTCGGCCTAACGGCCTCGTCGGACAATTTCACGTCGAGTGCAATAAACACCTAATTTTTGCACTTGTTGCATAAATAATATAAATATGATGTTTTTGTTTTATTCACTCTCCAAAATCTTGTTGATCTTTAATGTTTCACAGCGGGAAGATGTTATACAATATTTACAAATTGTGATTGCAATGGGTTTCTCCTCCATGTTATCAATTACTTCAATTATTTCGTGAAAAATTACTGTTTTGGAAATAAAATATACCTATATTTCCAGTGAAAGTTGTGCATATTCAATATAACAATCACAGAGAGCGTAGCTCAGATGGTAGAGCACCTCCAACAAATTTTTGAACTCTGGCATCCCATTTTCCTTTTTTATTTCATCGATCTTATTCAAGAGTCTGTGTTTGACTTGTTTCTCGAGTGGTACCAGTTACTTTATATGGAATGAACGACTTATCGTTTGGCGGAATGATCTGGTTTTGGTTTCGAGTAAAAGCCACACCCATGTTGTACATGATATGAATGTTGTTTTGAGAGTTCTTGGCTTTCCTATATCATTCATTCTTGTTATTTTAACGGGGGGCGTAGCTCAGATGGAAGAGCGCTTGCTTAGCATGCGAGAGGTACCGGTATCGATGCCCGGCGCCTCCACTTTTCGTCCTTTTTTGTTCGTACCTTTTACCAGCGAATATAAAAAACTATTGTTTGAATTGTAAAAACTGATGTGGGCCACAAACCAATGAAATCAAAAACCTTGAATTTTATTGAAGTCAAGTGATCTTAATTTTTGGTATCGCTGTAGCGTGTAGAACAAACGAACTTGTCAAGATGGTAATGGACGACATTGAAGAAAAGGAGTCAACCCCTATTGTAAAAATACCTAATACAAAGTCATACCTACACCAGCAGAACATTCACTGTCACAAATACTGCAACACTGAACTATAAATCAATTTATGGATAATATATCAATATCAGGCCCAAAAATTGTAAAATACGTAGACTATTTTTGGAATATTCGAATAGTAAATTCCATAATCAAGTAGTTGGAATATTGCAAAAGTTCCAAAAAACCTTCCGCAGTATCATGGCATTCCAGAAGCATGCAATTATACAGGCCATTGCTTTAGGCGAACTTCTGCCACTGTTTTAGTTGATGGAGGAGGCGTTATCACGCAATTCCATTAACGTGGAGAGGAAGAATACTAACACTAGGTTATACATATAGATGAAATATTACACTATCCCATCCTCTGCAGTTCAAGGATAGTTTTAATAATGATGTTATATACAGGCCGTTTCTTTTATCATGTGGTAACATTGCTATATTCTAAACCGTAATAGATACAAAGACGATTAACTGGGAAAAAATGTAACTATTGTGGTGAGCAGAATCTACGGGGATTCTCGCCCTTCCCAACGTATACAGGGAAAACTGAAAATGCTGTTTTCGTTTTTTACGAATTGAATGGTTATTTCAGAAAATATAAAAAAATTAAAAAGGACAGTTTTATTGTATTCAAAATGTACTAGAACTACGTAACGATAAATTATTAATTAAACGTTTCGTGTCAACACGGCCACCATCAACTATTTTTTTCAAATACGGACCTTTCTATTTCATCACAAATATTTTCAGTGGTATATCACACTTGACATTTTTATAGCATTTCATATAAAATAACTGGCATCATCATTGACAACAATTTTTAATAACGGTCCTGTCGTTAGTTCATTTGTAAATTGTTTTTATTTCTTCAAAACTCATTCAACTATTAGGATACGTCAGTCATTACCCAATACTTTCGATAGGAAGATACCCCAACACAACGAACATTCGTATTTTTCCTTTTTGGGAATATTTGTATTACAGTAATCTTTGATTCAAGGCTGATTTCTCCTGTATCAATTTTTACACGGATTATTCTCAATCCTGGAAGTAATGAAAATATCAGTTTTTGATCAAAATACAAGTGTTGTCTAATTTGGTACAATTAAATAGCATCTCACTTTTACCATATTTAAACACGTAGGCTTTGCTTGATTTCTATGGCAGGAAAAATACATGAGTTGTTGATATCTGTTAAGAACTGTCAGACATTTAAGCACTCAGTTACATATATTAAAGATGTATTCGATTGACGAAATAACTGATATGCTATTTACTTTTGCAAAATCAAATAGAAATCCTCTTTTGGCAAGAAATATATATGGTGAGCTATACCCGAATCGTCGCATTCCAAACATTCAAATGTTTAGACGATTGGAAAGAAATTTGAGAGACTGTGGTGCATTTGACAGAAATAAAACTAGAAAATGTGTTGTAAGTGGAATAATACGAATGAACATTTACATAGAGAAATCAATTTCCAGAAAAGGTTCGGAATAAATGTTTGGTTGGGAATTTTGGGAACAAACATATTACGATGAGCATTTCAATGGTGAAATGTATTTAAATTATTAATCCAATGAGTTTGATGGCTACTTAGATGAATTGCCATTAAGCACCCGCCGTGAAATACAATATTTTCAACAAGACGGTGCCCCTCCCCATAATGCAGCAATAGTAAGGGAACATTTAGATGCAATATTCCTAACAA
Organism: Chrysolina americana; assembly: GCA_958502065.1. Lineage (NCBI taxonomy): Eukaryota > Metazoa > Arthropoda > Insecta > Coleoptera > Chrysomelidae > Chrysolina > Chrysolina americana. The sequence continues at coordinate 12,767,549 of OY293417.1, read as the reverse complement.
AGTGGATTGGAAACAGTGGACCAATTGCCTGGCCAGCTCGATCCCCAGACCTTACTCCTTTGGATTTTTTTCGCTGGCGATACATAAAGGATAAAGTTTTTTCGACACCTAGTAAGTACCGATATCGACCATCTCAAACAGAAAATAAGAGATGCATGTAATAGCATTACAACCATCATGCTAGAAAATTGCCACAGAAATTGTATGGACAGGCAACTTATGTGCATTCAAAAAAGAGGTCGTCAATTCGAGCATTTAATGTAGAATTCCTTTTGTGTATTGGTTTTATTTTCTACCACAAATTCATTATGAAATAAATTGTTTTTCTGTTTGTTTGATTTCTTCTCCTCTTAAGTAAGTTTATTTCGGGGGTAAATTGCTATCGTTCGTCTCTGAAACTGCAGAAATCTGTTATGAATTTTTATAGTATAAATACAATTTTCATAGATACATTTATTCAAAACGTCACTGATAATTTTTATATCGAAGCGTTAGATTCTGTGGAATTCATAATCAAACTAACGACAGGACCGTAATTAAAAATTGTTGTCACTGATGATGCTAGTTATTTTATATGAAACGTTATAAAAATGTCGAGTGTGATATACCACTGAATTGTGATTTTATCGCTCTATCAATATTTGTGATGAAATAGACAGGTCCGTATTTGAAAAAAATAGTTGATGATGGCGGTGTTGACACGAAACGTTTGATTAAAAATTTTCGTTACGTAGTTCTAGTACATTTTAAATACAATAAAAGTTTCCTTTTTCATTTATTTATATTTTCTGAAATAACAATTCTATTCGTAAAAAACCGAAAACAGCATTTTCAGTTTTCCCTGTATAAGTCGGGAAGGGCGAGAGTCCCCGTAGATTTTTTCTGACCAATATACTGCTCACCAAAATAGTTACAGTTTTTCCCATTTAATCGTCTTTGTATCTATTACGGTTTAGAATTTAGCAATGTTACCACATGATAAAAGAAACGGACTGTATTTGAATGTGGGCTGTATTCGATTTACGTAAATTAAATTCTAAAGGTGCATCCACATTATACCGCGATTTGCCGTTGGCAATGTCAATCGGCAAACAGCGGCATAATGTGAACGCGCCTCAATAGAACTTTCTGGATTTTGTCTTTTAGCTTATGGCTTCTGGTTTTTGACTTTTGGATTTTGGCTCTTTGGTACACTTGGATAGGCGTCTGAACATTTTTGTTAACAGTCGATTTTGTTGAGAATTTTGTGCACGACATTATACGTTGAAAGGAAACGTCTTCCCTAGCTCCAAGTTTCTCGAAGACTTCTGAAGGTTGTTCACAAGGATGCAGCTGGTTGAAAAAAATAAAAAATCATTACGAGCACCAAAGATGGGATCCTCCGCCAAAATTTAGAATTTTCCATGAACGTCCTGATACCTAATTTCTAGCAGCACAACATATCAGTGTGGACATGAGCTCCCGATTTTTTTATATACTTCTTTATTAAATATTTGTTAGGTCATTTCATAATTTTTTCATAATATGAATATCTAATGATGATTTATAGGATTCCTTCCCCCAACAAATTATTATTTTTCATTTTTTATTTTATTTTGTCGTAGAACAGATTCGAAAGTTGATGCATGATTGATTCATTAATTTCTCGATTAGTTTGTACCGCATGTTAATATGAAGTTATCGACAAAATGAAGTGACCTCGTTTTGATCTCGAGTAATAGCCACACCTATGTTGTACATGACACGCTTTTTTTCGAAATTGGTTTTTGTATATTATTCATTCTGTAATGTATATCAGGGGGCGTAGCTCAGATGGTAGAGCGCTCGCTTAGCATGCGAGAGGTACCGGGATCGATGCCCGGCGCCTCCATTTTTGGCTGTTTTTTGTTTTTGGTTTTTCCCTTTCAATTTTCAACTTTTGAAAATAATCTTAAAAACGACTAGACAAGACTGTGAACATTGTCATTAATAATTCAATTAAAATAACTTTCAATTGCTTCCTTAGAAGAAATTCAACACAGTTCCGAAGAGACAGAAATGAAAAAAATAATTACAGTTCAAATTTATAAATCAAAAATGACGAAAGGCAATGGGACGGAAGTGAAGCAAAAATTTTTGTTTTGAAATTTCTTGTCTGAAAATCGAAAATTTGGTGGAGGTATCGGGCTCAAAAAATTCCACAGTTTTGAATGAAAAGTCACCGAAGGATGAAAAAGACAAATTGAGCCCCCACAAACTAGAAGATATTCATTATTAAGAGGATTCGAAATAAAAAGTGAGAATTCAATTAGACTACGAAGAAATCAGTAGACAGTACTCATAGAATTCATAACAATGAACAAAACTAGGCACTGGATAAATTGCTAGACGAAGAAATTAAAAAAGACAGGAAAACAACAGAATTAAATATTATGATACAAGTGTATTATGACTGAGCCTTTGAAGCAAGTGTTTAACAAAGAGTTTAAAAACAAATAAGTGACAAAGGTAACGGCCAATACAGCGACGAAACATAAATATTTCAATTTCATCCTCATTTTACCTAATTTAGATTTTTTTGTATTTCCGAATTAAAAGTTGTTTTCTTTTTTTTACTCGATTCATTTGATACAGTAACTCTGAGTGATCGCCTACATCGGTAAGTGAGCAGAATAACATCGTGTTTCTTTTCATTATACCGAGTATAAGAGCCACACCTATACATAAATTGAAAGTATAACACTTCTTGACGAGTAATTCTTTCTTTTATATTAACGGGGGGCGTAGCTCAGATGGTAGAGCGCTCGCTTAGCATGCGAGAGGTACCGGGATCGATGCCCGGCGCCTCCAGTTTTTTGTCCTTTTTTGTTCATACCAAACAATTTCACATATATACTTTTTTTTAAATGATTAAAATATATCTCAAGGTCTAAATAATATAACTCATTTTTCACAATTTCGCGAATTGTTCTCTCTTCCGATATCATCTTTCTGCAATTGTCCTACAGCAATTGGGAATTCGAATCATATCGAATGCGTTTTTTGCTTTTTCCAATCTTTATTTTTTTTTGGTCGATGAAAAAATATTGTAATCAACTCCTATATTATTATGCGGTTAATAATCTGAAAAATTGAAATATTTCAATCATTGATAGCCTTCATTAATACACAAGTTGAAACAACTATTTTTTCATCCAAAACAGTTTTAAATAATATTAATAATAATGGTCTTCATTATCTCCAGTACAGAATTGTACACATTTTTCATTACATACTTCATCTTTTACAATAAAAGAGATGCCTGCGACTACCATTCTGGAAGATGCCTACCTTCGAAAAATGATTAGGAATTATCAACATTTTAACCAATCAAACGAGGTGTATCTTAGCATGGGTGAAATAATCGCTGTCATCATTATGTTTATTGAGTAGTTTTTGATTTTACACCTTTCTCATTCTCATATACCCAAATATTAATATACTGTGTGTGCAATTTGAAACCTCAACACCCTGTTGTTTTGGAACCCATGGACTGATATTGAAAAATGAAAATTTCATGTTACACTTAGTCCTCGAAGAGCTCTAGTCAAAGAAGATGACACATATGAAGTATTCTAGGGTGCTCGGTAGCGAGGCGGTTAGATGTCGGCCTTCTAAACTTCCGCTTGCATTTGGCCAGTTTCGAATCCTGAAAAACGAGATAAATTTTCTCAATTTTCTTAGGAGTCGATAGGCACTGTAAGTTGTCTAGATGCCAATCCCGACGTCTGGTGCTTGCTTGGAGTTCGCGCCGACCACCTGGTGTGGTGCTGTAGGTTTCCGGGTTTCCGACAGCTGAAAAGTGAATACGCCATGAAAAATCAGTAAGTCATCCCGGACCGCCACGGCAAATAATATTAATAATAGCCGTTCTCTACCCGAACAGGCTATGCCTTTGGGTACACTCTATGAGAGTTTATGAGGGAGTATTATTATTATATTATTATTCTTATTTTCAAGGCCTGCTAAATAGTTCGAAATTTCGAGAAGGACCGTTAAGGATTTTTTTCTGGAATAAGAGGATAACCTATTGGGAAAATTTTGAACACCTATATACCAAGTTTCGGCCCAATATCTCATATAGGGTGTTAGTTATATAATGGACAAATTTCAAAGTTCACGCTTTTCTGACTGAACAGAAAACAACTACTGCTAGACATTGAACTATATCTGATAGATATTGTGACAAAGAGAAAATCTGAGAGTGAAAATTTAATTTTCATGCAGATAGTTGATTTTTTAACAATTAAGGTTTCATTGAAAATTCATTAAGACAAATGAGAATGTTATTCAAAAGTATCACTCACAGGAAACGATCAAATCATTGATGCGGGAATTGCATCTCTTTCGCTAGGCCTCCAATAAATTTTTGTAGACAAAAATCTATTCCACTCTTAAAGATCATCAGAAAGGTAGGTATATAGGAAAAATTGAGATTCATACTCTTCAGATGCAAAATCAATCAACAACCATGGGAATATTTCTTGTGCGATGCCATCTTGAAAATTTTTTTCACATAAACTTGTTATGGGTATGGCATTTTGATTTCATTGAAAATATGAAGTCAGATGTGGAATCATCTGCGACTGAAAGATAAACTTTAGTTGCCATTTTCCACTTGTCCATTAGGTTCCAAAAAAACATGGTGTTGCGGTTTCAAATCGCACACACTGTGTAACAAAGTGAAATATTATTATTTTTGGTAATTGATTAGGTTCTGTACACGAAAATCACATTTGAAGTATGTAATAGTCGAGATAATCGATGAAATCCAGGTCCACTAAATAAGTTCATTGTAATCAAAAAATTTATTTTGTCTAGGAATGAAACAAGGTTTCCTATTTCTACAATGATATCTCAGTTATTGGAATAGAAAATTGTTTCATTGCTTCGAATGGCAAGTCTTCGCTTCTCACCGGCAGATATCAAATATTTGTCATTGCTCACATAACCGTATTTTTCGCATCAAGACTACCAACCACCACTATACCGCCTATAAAACGTGATGTCGATAGACCCATTTCTGGAACATTATTCCTTTCGATTATACTTTGTCGAACGTTCTATATCGACGCTCGGGGGAATGCCTAAATGGAATATGAACGCCGAAACTCTTATATTTGAGGTTGAGATTAAATTCAATTAAGCACGGTTTCGGCTACGAACGAGAAATGAAGAACTATTGAATTTTTCATGAGGTAATCATACGGAATATTTGATTCAGAAAAGCAAGGAAAAAATTATCTCGAGGAAAAACTACGAAGGCGTTGAGGGGTTACACTTTTTCTTTTTTGTATGAGGACTTTAATTTCGCGACTCCGACTTTAATCTCAGGATCTCGACTTTAATTTTGGGAATCCGATTTTTAAGCCATAATAAACTAAAGGATTAGGAAGATAGAAATCTGTGTCCCTTTGGCGCCTTTATAATCATATTCGGAAATGGCAACTAAACAGATATTGGACACAAGCAGGTGCCGGATGAACTTATTGCAGTTGTGTGAAAATGAAAAGTGTGTTTTCAATATATATACAGTGACATTCAAAAAGTATGCAACAAATTAAAACATTCTTTATTTGTGATTTTTCTAAAACAAGATGAACATGTCAACTTAGGCTCGTCTTGAATCGTACTTAGCCTCCCCTTACTTTCAATGCTTCAAAATTGGAAGGCCCAGACCAAGATGTTCGAAGACTCCGCACAGCTATAGAAATTGCCAGGGGAACCCCACATCAGGGCAGGATTTTATCACCTCTACTGTGGGATATAGCAGTTGACGAACTGCTGAAATCCTTAAACAATCAGGGATACTACACCCAAGGTTAGGCAGACGACAAAGTAGTCGTTGTGCAGGGAAAGCACGCCCTAATAACTTCTGAGCCAATGCAAAATACACTGAGGACCCTGAAGGAATGGTGCAAAAGAGAATGACTGAGGGCACAACCCAGCAAAACCACACTCATTCCCTTTACTCGCAAAAGAATTCTTGGGGGCATGAAACCTAAAGTCATGAACTGACTATACACCGCAATCATAAGACCCAGAATCACATACGGCTCGCTGGTGTGGTGGCACAAAGTGAAACAAAGACAGGCAGAACTTAACCTCGGTAAACTTCAGAGGCTCGCTTGTCTATGAATCACGAGCGCTATGAGCAGCACTCCGACCGCCGCTATGGAAATCAATCTGAACCTTCCACCTTTGGACATCACACTCATGGGAGAGACGAATTTGGACGGGTAATTGGAAATCCCAAACAAAAATCATTCATAAAGTCTACATTACCGAACTGGAAATTATATCAGACTATATGCTATAGTCTGGTACACAAATAGCTCAAAAACAGAGGTGAGAACTGGAGCAGGAATACATGGAGTGAGGCCAAAAAGGAACGCAATAACACCACAGTATTCCAAACTGAGACACATGTCATAAGAACATGCATACAGATGAATCTAAAAAGTCAATATAAAATAAATCACATCTACATTCTATTTGACAGCCAGAGCGCAATAAAAGCTCTGAATGCAGTAAAAATTAAGTGAAAGCCAGTTTGTTAATGCCTTCAGAGCCTCAATGAACTGACAAAACACAACGAAGTAACATTTGTGTTGGTGACTGGACATAGGGGAACAGAAGGTAATGAAAAAGCAGACCAATAATTAATGAGTGGAGGAAAACAAAACACCAAACAAATTGGGACCAAATCGAAGGTCATTGACACAGCGCAGCCATGGTGAGGCACTTACCAAACACTGACGGCTGACGCTGACACTTTCAACCTAAACACAAGCACAATTACCGACTTACTAACCGGACATTGCGGCCTTAGGAAACAAACAGCTGCGCACAGCATGGATATAATCGGAGAAATGGTGGAGTGCATACTTTGTGGTGACGAGGGGGAAAACAGCCATTTACATCATCTTAGAATGCGACGTGTTGTTGTTGATAAAAATCATTAACGTATGGCATCCCCACAAACATGTTAACTGCTCCACTGTGAAAAAATTCAGTAGTACAGGCAGTGGCGAAAATAATTTCAAAAAACCGCATAACTCGTGGATAAATAATGATGAAGTTCAACTGATGGTAATGCAAACTACTGTCAAGAATCCAAGAACTTCTCTTCGAGAAATTGGCCAACAGATCATGATATCCCCATCATCGGCCAGAATAATAGGTACTTTCAGCAAATAAGATTCGCGATACATCGTAAATCCAGTCTGTGCTTTCCACCCACCACAGTACATTCTTATCAAATGGTGGGTTAGTACTCAGAATTGCCAGTAGTGGGCGGACAAGAATCCCCATATTGCGACTGAGGCACGTGACCAGTACTCTTGATGTGCTTGATTTATTAGGCAATATGCCATTAAACCTGCGTATAGAAAGATGTATTTTCAACAGGACCGTGCTTCAGTACATTCTTAGGTTTGAAGTGCATGATTTTCTTGATCATCTGTTTCCTCTTAGATGGATCGAATGATATTCAGTGAATTCACGGCCTCCTAGATGTCTCGATCTAACCCCATGCGATTTATTTATATGGGGATATTTGAATTCTGAACTGTATAAGGGTTAAGTTGAGTAGAAATTGGCTGGGCTCGTCTAGTCTTGACTACACTTCGCCCATTTGCCCTCTGTATGTATTTTTTTTCTAGAGGACTAATAAAGACAAATAATCATTGTTATTATTATAAACGTAGAGATCTTTCAAAGATCAAGAACATCTTGAAAATACGATCAGAGAATGTGCTGCCTTAGTTTCGCTAGTTATGTTGAGGAATGTTTCAAAGAAAATTTATGGTCGAACCTTCCTCTGTATTGGAAGGAATGGAGGACACGTTGAGTCTCAATTTTATTTGAGTTATTATAGTTAAGTTGATTCATTTTGTTGCATAATTTATTCCATCAAGATGTTACTTACTGTCCGGAAAATATAACTTGAAAGTTTGCTAATTCTGTAAAATGCGTTTTTTTCAAGAAACTGAAAATCACTCAGTATATCTAATAGGAACTAAGTAGGTTTTAAGACAAGACTAAGTTGATAACAAATCACGAGTAAAGATTGTTTCCATTTTAGAAATATCTATATCTTTAGGTTGACGAAATCTTCGTATATTTATTTTCCACGACTGTACTTACGACCAACTGAAAAGTGAGAAAAACTTAGTGCATCATCTCAAAACTAAACTGGTTCAGAACACCCTAAAATCCCCATACCTAAGTGTTTGATTCATTGAAATTCACATCTATACATAATTTTATTCATCCCGAAAAATTATTTAATGAACCGAGAAATTCTAAAATATTCCAACATATTCTCACATTTGATGGCGATCCTATATGGAGAAAAGAGAAATAACGGAATGGGGATTGATTGATTCCGGACCCTATATCAAGATAGCAAATGTCACCCTTAAGAATTCCCTGACAGATTTCGTTTGACTTTGCCATCTTCAAACCTATTTGAAATTGAGTTATTTTTATTGTTATTTTTTTTTCAATTGAACTCATTTTTTCCAAATAGGAAAAGTGATACTACGATAAATTATTACTGACTAATTTTAAAAATGTTTATTCAAGTCTTGTAAACGTATTAGTAACTTATCGAGCAAATCAACGTATTTTCATTTCTATGCTTTGATTTTTTTACTTTCAAGTTGTGGAACGCTAAAACACCCAAAAGTGCATGCCAAGAAACTAATTTCCTCCACAAAATCAAACTTTCAATCAATACTTGCGTACTCGTCGGCATAAACATGTCCTCTATCTTCCGTATTTCCATATCCGCCTAATCCTAATATAACAAAAACCGAGCGGGATTATCGAACCTACATTCGAACATAGATGCAATATGTCCTTGTGCTGATACCGACGTGCATTTCGATATCTCATTTAGCTCTTCTCTTGGAGGGAGTTGAGCCTTGGTGTAACAAATAGTCCGGGATAAGATGAATGAAATATATGTTATTCTGACAATGAACCATATAAAGTGATGTGGTATTAAAATGTATTTAGCAAGGGGTTGATCGGCTCTTTGAAGATTTGTCCTTAGACCCCAATAATATCTTATGTTAGGTGATTTTTTAGGTAATCATCTTGTCTCATCTGTGTGTGAGATTTGAGGTAATCTAATAACCAGTTGGACAAAGGAGGGATTGCTTTCTGCAATTAGTTTAGGAACTGTATGGACCATTTGTTCATTGTTGTACGATTTACCTGTTTAATTAACGTAAAGGTGACCTTTGACCCATTGTCCGTTCTCAGAAGTAAGGGTATCCGTTTTTACGCTACCCCATATACTTCCATTGTTCGAAATGGATGATGGTTTGAGTAATGATTGGCCTTGTATCGGTGAAACCATTTTTATGATATTGTAGTAGTCTTTCGAACATAACCAAAATGTAGACCGCTTTATAAATAGTGTTTATAAACACTATGATCAAATCAAATATCTTTTATTGTCCGAAGAACACTTCCTTGTTGACAAAGCATTATAAAGGGTGTTATGTAAGTACATGGCCAAACTTGAAGGGGTGTCAAAATTTTCAAAAGAAATCGTCGTTTTCATATTACTATTATTATTATTGCATTAATTTTGATGAAAAGACTGGAAAAGACAATTTATATGGAAAATATAACAGTACACCCCAGTTTTCCATGGTTTAGTAGTTGAAATGTTTTATTGTGTTTTTTTCAAAAACAAACCAAGATATGAAAAAAATTCTAAATATAAAAAGTTCTAATTTCAGTTGCTCAATGTGAAACAAATACAAAAATTTCAAAAAAATCAGTAGCGCACATTTTTTCTGTAAAAAATTTTGGTTACGGTGCCTTTTGGGACGCCATTGGACATGATACTTTTGATATAGTTAGGGCTCAATCAGCCCTTTACGACCATTAATAACACTGCCAAATGTCAATTAAATCGGTTGAAGGATTATTAAGATATTCACGAAAAAACAATTTCTTTCAAACACCCTGTATCTTGAAAATGAAGCAGTACCGGACCTATGTTTATATGAACTTTTAGTCTTAGAATCATTCAAAGAATCACTTCTCCAAGTTTGGCCACGTACTTGAATAACACCCTGTATATAAAAGTCAAATATTACAAGATTGTATAAAGTTGAAATAAATAAATAATAAATATGGTTGTGAACGTAAATGTGTATATAAAAGATAGAATAGTTGCAGGCATATATTCCAAATCTGTTGTTTCACAAGAATCTATACTTCCTCTATTTTTCTCTTGAACTACGGCTATTTGGAATCAATTCAATGGAAGAGTTGTATTTCATGTAAGTGTTGACTTTTTATATTGCTCCTGTATATAAACTTGACGAGTAAGTTATTCTAAATTTCTTAACATTTATATTTTTCCATTATTACTTACTTGCAGGTATAGCAACGATGATGGCTTAACAGCCGAAAACGCTTTGCGATTGTATTAAATTTCACTTACACGAAATACAACTCTTTCATTGAATTGAATAGTTACGTGTACACAGCTGTGAGAACTTCACCCTATTTGGAATCAGACACTGCTTTACTTTATTCACTTCTAGACCAATAAGTAATAAACAGATTTATCGCAGTTTTTATTCCAAGAGATGATAGTCATGATATATCCAAACACATCAAATAACGTCAGAACATTTTTATATTTGTCAAATTCGTTAAAAATCTAGTGTGAATGGTATTTAGTTCAAAATATAATGCACAACTTCCAGATCATATAACAATAAAAATAGAAAATCTGGGTGTACTATTATAGAAGCAAAGTCAAAATAATTTATTATTCGACAAACACTGCTCTTAATTTAATGCATTTAATGCAATGAACCTACAACGCCTCTAGACCTTTCAAAACAAAATGTTTATCTTGCTTCCGCAAATTGATCTCTACAGCTTCTGAAAAAGTTCTTCGTTGAAAGAAAATGTACGACCTCTTAAACTCCATATGGGGTTATTATTAAATTGTTTTGTTTTTCAATTGAACGAGAGCCCTCAGAAGTCGAAACTTGTGCGTGCTAAGGATTAACGAGGTCTTACCTTTTAACGTGCGATTCCTAGCACTTTCTCAGTCCATTAGAAAAATAATCTGAAGTCGCTGGGCTTTGAACCCACGACCGGCAGACTGAATGATTGAAAAGCATTGATTCTAACCACTTGGCTACCTGACATGATTGAATAAATTTATACAGAGTATTATTTTCAAAAACAGTGAAGCGCATGAAAAAACGTTTGGAACGAAATTTGTCTTGAATTTCATTCTCAACAATTTTTATAATGTATGTTAACTTTATTGGAGTTAAGTAAAGAAACCTAGATAATCGTGAAAAACCGATTTTTGTGACCTTTCACCTTGTATAACTTATGACGCATAGACCCGAGATTTTATGAGAACTTGAGACGACTTTTAGAACGCCAAAATAAGGTCTATACGAGTTTTCAGTTTATTATCTCTCATTCCGAGGTGAAACCTCTAATATTGGTACTTTCAATCAAAAATACTAATTTTCATTTCACAACCACGTGTAATATTCATTAAGTACTCCTGTCATTGGGTTTCGGCCTGTTTGATGTTTATATCAAATAGAGTTCATTTAGTAAATTCGGTACCAGCAAGGTTCATTGGAACATTAATTTAGAGGGGATTTGATGCCCAAATGAATTGAGCTTCGCTCTTTTCTCTCATTGAGATTAGTATGATTATTGTTAATCTCAGAACTAAAAACTCAAAGTAAATGAATAATCATAAGAAATTAAAATGAAGGGTAACCAACGTATCGAAGGTAAAAGTATAAAATTTACAGCCGTTAACTACATCAGTAATGAATCATAGTACATTCATGATCTGTATGATGTTTTGTGTCCTCACTTTATAGTAATGTGTCGATAGTTGGTAAAAGGTCAAGATAACTGAAACCACTATGGATCTGTTGCCGATGTTTCGACTTATATTTAAACACTGACTCACCAAAAGAAAATAAATTCTTCCACAAAATCCCATATATCTGTAGCCTTTCAGAAAAATTGAAAAATATATTCAAAAACGTTTCCTTTAATATCGCTTTCAAAAATTAAAATATCGTCGAAGAGTACTTTACCAAGTTGAAATCAAAAACGCCAAAAGGGCTAATATACGCTTTAAAGAATGCTATAAAGTGTATATTGGACAGACAGGACGATATCTCAAAACTAGAACATCCGAACATCAGCGAAGTATATGACTCCAAAACCTCATAAAAACAACAAATAACAGAAATTTTGGAAAAATAACGAAATATAACAAAAATGCATACAAGAGAAGATTAATAACTACCTAATTCCTATAGATACCTAATAAGAAAATTAAAAAGTTCACAATAATTACAAATTAGGGGCGCCTATGGTCACGCAAACTTTTTTAAGGAGTATTGAGAGGAAATCATGAATCAGTCAAAAAACAATGTCCACTCAATATATGCATTCAGTAAGAAACACTTCTACGGTACTGAGAAATATCAAAGATTTCAATTATATTTTTTCGAATAGGAACTCAAATTACACATAAATGTAAATTAACTTTTTAAAATGCATTTTATCACTGCAAGAAACCCACCGTTCATGTAAGTATCTTGTGTTTTCTACATAATTTGTTTTATGATTGTATCTATGTTAATTCTTTCACCAAAATGTATCACTTCACAGTCTGAATGTGTATGTATTTAACTTTTCGTACTTTTAATATTTTGATTATTTACTTATTGATTTTTTCTCCAATATTCAATTTTATGTAATAATAACATTCCCTATTGTAGTGCCCTGAGGAAGACTCAATATAAGTCGAAACGTCGACAACAGATCCACAGTCGTTTCAGTTATCTTGACCTTGCCGAACGATTTACACGTTATTACATTCATGATGTTTGGAAAAGTATTATATTATTGTGATCAAATTCCCATACTTTATCATCCCCCCAAAAAAATTTACATTTGAAGCATGTGTCACTGTGTGGGTTGTTATAATGAATTAGTGTGAGTATGTAATAATTTTCATGGGATGAAATTATTCATTTCCTTTCATTATCCATCCACTGAGTTTTTATCCCGGACTAAAATTTCATTTGAAACTGGGATGTCTCGTTAATATAATGTAGAAAAACTGCACTAACTAGTTGTTCTAATTTATTTAAAACACTATTTAAAACAATTATTCTACCAAAACATTTACTTCACTACTTTATTTATTACTGTGTCAGTCTTTACCTGTGAACTCTGGAACTATTATATTCGTAACTCTCTGTGGCTATCTCTGATTATCCAGCTTATATACTCCCAAGCAGATTCTATCCACGACTCTCGATTATTCGGGAGTATAGAACATTTAATCTAGATGGCTATTCGAACAGTATCGAAGAGATTGATTTTATTCCAGCTTGTTCTCGGCGACTAGTGGGCCAGCAGATATGCTGTCGTAATTGAACGAGGGTGCATAATTAATTAGATCAGGGCCGGTCTCGAAATCGTTACAATAATTTGTTGTGTACCGGAGATGAATAATGGCATTCGATTTCTGGAGTAAGGTCACAGCTAGAGAGGAGTTATGTGGACAAACATTTTTTCGCATGGTTACCTTCCTTCATTGTCTTGTAGTTTTCATGAGGACATTCGTCCGCCTTGACACCAGTTCTGGCATGCATATTGAGTTTTAAAAAACTTGTACTTATTGTATTTATAGTATCACAGGTGCTAACCCCGTGTGAAGATTGACGGACCTGTTTAGAACAACTTTTTATTATGGTATTTTGCTGAGAAGTGAAAAATATTAATAGTAGGCTTCAAAAAATCAGCTGTTACTGAGCTACCAAGCTTTTTCTCAAAACCTTCTATCTGGTGGTCTCTGACACTTTATATTTACACTATGGTGTTCTGCAAATATCTATTTTAACACCAGCCTTTATTCTACTCCATATTAAGTCGTCCATACCCAGTCACAACTTTACATCTTAAAGACTCGCATTTTATGATTTTGGCGAGTTTCTATCATTCAGTATTAACTGCAATTCAGCGATAGTTAATCTTTCAAAGTTGCAACGTAGTCCTTCATTATTATTATTATTCTTGTCAAATAGGATCGACAAAAAAAGCACTTACGCACAATGGGATTCTCAAACATTCATTTGTGTTTATCTTGCGATTTCATAGTGAATAATAGTATATTTTTCAACAAGAGATGAAAATACTGTTTTTTATGTGAAGGTTTGTTCACTAGCGAAGCGGAGCGGAGCGAGTGTGGCAATCTCACGAACGAAAAAAACGTATTTCGTCTCGCTACTTTTTCTACGATAGATGTTGTTTATAAAATACTGGATTACAACGATTATTTTTTGACAATTCTTGCAACAAATCGAAACCATCAATTCAAAGCATTCATGTACGTTCAGGCCAATCACAGCATTATTAATTATGTGGGAATTTTCTACCTTGAAAATTACCGCGGGATTTTGTTGTATTTTGTTCTTATTGTGTGACAACTAATACTTTTCATTTGACGTCTGTCATCAGTTTGCATGAAGAGTGAAAAATAATTCGAAAACGGATTAGTACATCATCATTCGATGAAATTTTAAGAAACTCAACGAAAATGCAATTAAGAATACTATTTTGAGTAACTTGTCGATTTGGAAACAATTTCAATTGATAACGTAAGGGACAGAGAGAAAGCAATAGCTTTCAATGCAACAGAACAAATCAATGTTACGAAATCCTCCAACCAAGGACAAAACATCCATAATAATTGTATTATTTCATGCTGAGAACTTCAAATTCCATACTTTATTCTGTTTGAAGTGATTCAAATAAATTGTTAAAATAAAAATGTTATATAGAGAATGGGTCTATGATTGGGGTATCAAAAAATAATCTCTCGAATACCACACGAGAGTTTGATAAAGTAGAAAATAATTATCCAGATTTGACATTCGCTTGCTGAATCAAGTATTGCAAGTAGTGAGATTAACAGTTAACAGTTACTGTCATTAGCGTCAAAAATCCATCAAATTATTTTTAGCATATACCCATCGGGTCGCATGATGAAATTAATTTTTCATTTTCATCTCTATAGTGAAAATTTATCACTTTCATGTGTATTATTCGATAGCTTCAATAAATACATGTATGTATACATCAAAAAAGAAAATGTGATAATATACAAGGCACAATACGAATTAAAACAAACAGTAATATATCCCTGAAAATAACCGTCATGATGTTTAGGAACACCCTGTATATCTTGAATAGAACACTGTATTATAGTTCAGGTATTCCCCACAACCCCAAGGCCGCCTGTCTCCGTCCGTGAGGCTGCCAAAGTACTTTTTTTTTGTGAAATCTCGTTTTCTTTTTGTCGTACGGCCAGAGTGGTCTTGAATGGAATTAAAGATAACAAAATTATGTACAAAGTAACTGTATATTTTTCATGGGACTCCGTAGATTTGGTGTTTGATGAATTGACAACAGCAAGAAAGTCACAAGAAGAATGTCTTGACAACGGCCAGAACAAAAGTCGTCTCATTTTTCATAGATTTAAAAAATCAAACTGAATGATATACGAGGATATATTGAAAAATTCTTAGCCTACTATAGAATCAAACAAAATTTCAATGTCAAAATATTTTATTACTCAACATATTCTCCTCCTAATTGGATACATTTATTACAGCAAACCTGCAACGTCTCTAGACCTTTAAAAAAAAATGTTTCTTCTTGCTCTGCAAACCAGACCTCCACAGCTTTTATAACCTCCTTGTTGGAAGAAAATTTACTACCTTTCAAACTTTTTTTCAGTTGAGGAAAGAGATGATCACGAATTTTTTGCATGGCAACATGAGATTTGTGTGCAGGGGCGATGTCCTGCAAAAACAAAACACCTTTGGATAGCTTTCCGCGTCTTTTCTCTTTAATTTTTTCCCGTAGAGTGGTCAGTAATGTCGAATAGTAATCTCCAGTTATTGTTCTACCCTTATCCAAAAGATCAATCATGATTACTCCATGGCAATCCCAAAAAACTAAAGCAAGAACTTTTCCAGCAGATTTTTGGACACGAAACTTCTTAGATCTTGGAGAACCGGAGTGTCGCCGTTCCATCGATTGATGCTTTGTTTCTGGATCGTAGAAATGTAGCCAAGTCTCATCCATAGTAACAATTCGGTTTAAGGAGTCTACATTGTTTTCAAATCGAGCACAGATCGAACGCGATGCTACTACCCTTGCACGCTTTTGGTCAACATTCAAACATTTGGGAATGAATTTTTCAGCAATTTTTCTCATGTCCAAATTGACGTGAACTTTATGATGAACGCGTTCGTATGAAATATTCAGTGCTTCAGATATCCGTTTTAAGTCCAATTCGACGGTCTGTTAAAATCATGTCATGAACTGCATCGATATTTTCGGGGACTGACACAGAAACTGGCCTTCCCGATCGGTCATCATCTTCAATGGAAAATTTACCTCTTTTCAAGCTTGCAGTCCAATTTTTCACGGTCGCATACGAAGGACATTGATCACCAAGGGTATTAAACATATCTTCGTAAATCTGCTTACCTCTTAACCCTTTTAACTACAGGTACTTGATGATGGCTCCATATTCCAATTTTTCGATTTTCACAATTTCGGTGGACATATTTTTTCTTTTAATTTATTGCGTAACTCTGGTTTACTTTTTTGACGTCAAACTTTACACTGACACTTCTAATAAGTTATTGTTCGTTGCTATAGTAACGCAATATTTTGTTTATGCAGGGAACTGGTATAGGCTAACTAGATATCCTATACAACAGAGTGAACCGCAAGGTAGTACTTTGGGTTCGTTATTGTATTTACTATATACTTCTAACTTCTGTTCCTATCTATCACACTGCTAATATCATCTTTATGCAGATGATACTGAATTATACTACTCATTTGATACCTCCAATCTAAAACATACTGAAAATTTAATTAATGAAGATCTCAGAACTCTGCAGCAGCTATCAAACGATCATGAACTTATTATTAATCCTACAAAGTCATGTGCTATTATATT
The DNA here is from genome assembly GCA_958502065.1 of Chrysolina americana. Taxonomy (NCBI): domain Eukaryota; kingdom Metazoa; phylum Arthropoda; class Insecta; order Coleoptera; family Chrysomelidae; genus Chrysolina; species Chrysolina americana. The sequence continues at coordinate 12,750,451 of OY293417.1, read as the reverse complement.
TGGAAACGATAGCATAAGTGCTCCAGCAGGAAATACGTAAAGACTATTGTAAGGAATGATCTCATTAAGTTTCATAGTGAGTGTAAAAATTTACGTCTCATTGTTGATATCGCCTCTCAATCCTATATCACATGGTCGAAAAATATACGGAGTGTTCCATTTGAAGAACTCGAGAAAATTTAATTCAAAAACTTCCGAATTGAAAAATGATTTTCAGTCATTCTGTATAATTTTTGGGAATGATAATGATTCAGAAATATCACTCATATGACTGACGAATAGGATTATAATCATGACCTCCTGCATTCCATGATCTTGAGAACGGTGGTTTTTTCGGTATGCATCTGCAGATAGCATTATTTTGACAAAAAAAATTATAACTCCCAAGTGGTTGGGAGATAGTAAAGGATAGTGGAGGTGTGGATGGAGACCACTGAAATGATTGAAAAAATGGATTGAAGTACATAGCATTTCATTTGAAAAAAATGCAATTGACGCTGTAGATTTTCCTTGGTTTACCCTGTATATCCGACAATAATTTATAAATATAGACAGTTCTCTAGTTATATTTGGTTTTTGAATTACCGTCCTAACTGTCTTAGAACTCAAGCAATCGGACTCTGACGCACTATTGCCCCACCCTGTATATCTTAATCTGACACGCTTGAGTATTTCAAAATGGCGATTTTTTATTCATATTATAATGATGGCCGCGAGTTTGCGTCACATCGACATCGTCAGATTATTGCATGGAAGATTTTTGTTAGGTTCACTCAACACCTCCTAAAAATATCTGACGCGCTCGATTAAATTTTTCATTTTCATTTTTTCAATTTTTTTCATTTTCAATCCTTACCTACGACCACCCATCATGCAAACGATCAGATTAACATACGTACATTATTAAAAATACGTAGGACATTGATGCTATCGATATCTGACTCGCTCGAGTATGTCCATGCAACAGTTTTTTTTACAAATTCGAAAATCTATAGCCGCTTCCCCCACTGATGAAAAGGTATACATCACATAAAATTTTTTTCTTCTTATGACGCTCGAGTAAATCCACATTTAGCATCGTGGGCTCCCCTATTATTATTCCATTTTCGAAATCTGCTCATAAGTCTGTACCTTGTTTTACTGATATTGAAAATCTCAGCATTGAGTATATAGACCAAAAGGTATAAAGAACATAACTTATATTATTCTATTTTCGAAATCTGCTCATAATTCTTTACCATATTTTACTCATATCGTAAATCTCAGCATTGCGTATATAGACCAAAGTGTAGATTGTTGTTTGTTGTTATTTCCGTCAACCAGCTGCACACCCTTAAGAGTACAACCCTCAAAAGTCTTCGAAAGACTTGTCCGAGCTAGGTAAGACGCAGCCCTTACCTGTGATGCCATGCACGAGACCGATGACCATGCTTGGAATCGAACCCATGACCCTTAAAAGACAAGCGCTCTACCATCATGACCATCAGGGCCCATGATTCCATTACCTTGGCTCTCTCTGCAAATTACGCAATTAGAATGTTTTTTGATATCTTCTTGGTTTCTTTGATCGCACCATTTACTAAAAAGTTTATACTGCTTTTCGTAACTGCTTCTCGGCTTCTCTGACAGTGAATTAAGAGCAACTGATTTTGCAACTCGAGAAATTTCCGTAGGAGTGCAAGAAATTTCACCAACTTCATCGATTCCCTTTGAATTTTCAGAAGTAATTTCCCGACAAAATGTTGAATTTTCAAAAAATACTTTCACGTTGCTGTCACGAAACCTGTGTTGCTTAGAAACACCACAGCAACACGGTTCGAACGACTGGCAAGGTGAAAGTATTTTGAAAATTCTGCATTTTGAAGGGATATTCGATCAGACAATTTCACGAATACGCTAAATTATTATGGACTAATGCGTATTGCATGAACGGTTCATCATGTGTCATTAATGTCAGTCAAATACCGTTCAACACCTCTGGTGTCAAATGTTGCAAAAATATTTGACCTTTTTCTTTTTTAATTCCCGTGGCTTTCTTTTCGCTCGGTTGAAAAAAAAAAACACTTTTGGATATCATAACAAAGGGTGTTCTACTCGTGAGAACCTTTCTTATTTTTCAATATATTTTTCGAAAGAATTGTCGATGTTTGAATGATGCATTTTGAGTTGTAAAAGATGGAGAATATTGATTCCTGAGAAATAACAAATTATTTCCGCTTGTATCTAAACATGAACCTGTTATATGTATGAGGAAAGTCTACATTTGAAAGTCAATCTCTTCGATATATTGAAATTTGCACTTTCATTTTGCCTCGTGTTTTTATTATCTGTGAAAACCTGGTGGATATTGTGACTCTGCGTCCCTGGTCATGTCTTATGCCACTTCAAAAATTCTATCCGCTACTAAAGCTGTTTTTTGGCGTTTACCGCATTCAATAATGTTTTAAAAACTTATTCAATTTTACGTCATAGAAAACGATATGTGTTACAATATTGCATTAGGTTTTGAAACATGGCATCTATAACGTCATTGTTTCAACGCTAAAACGCAAAGTTTTTAAAACGGACCGAATAATTTTAAAAAAGTGGTACGCCAAAACACAGCTTAACTATCTTAACTAAAATCGACCATCGATTGTCGACTGAATGACATCTAAATTTGTTTGTTCAAACAGTCGCACGATAATGAACGATCCCTTGTGTCGGTGGTCGGAAATGTAATTACGTCAAATTTCACCGGCGAACACACGCTCCTGAAATCAAACCGGTATGATTTATTACCGCTAAATCAATTAATTTCGAATGGAGGAAATGTGATTCACGCCTGGAGGGGTCCATCGAAACAACGCGATAAGGTTTTGATCTTGGTGTTACGTGTAATCGACATTCGATAGCTGGATTATGGATTGTGAAATACTGCTGGCTAATGGAATAGGCCGGGAGGTGCAGCCTCCGTTTCGTGCTCGGTTTTGTGAGTCAATTTTTGATATTTTGCGAGGCGAGAGTGGAGTGTGTCTAGGAATTGTGATAAATCAATAGAGTTTCCTGCAGGATGCGGGGCATCGCTATTGAAAAAATACAGTTGAGATGAATCCGAATGTATTATAGGAGTGGGATGAATTTTTGGTAACTTTCTCCACCAAATTTCTATCGATTTCCTTCGATATTAAGTGAGGTCGGTCAAAGGACCCTGCACGGTCCTTATAGACTAAGAGCTAGCCACGGAAATAGGGCAGCAATTTATAGAACGATTAAAACCACCAAATCAGTCTGCCTTAACACCATTATTAATTGATTCAGGCGCCTGGCAGCTTTTCATCGGTGGGGGGTGGGCGTGGTACGGCCGTAAAGGTGTTGAAAAATCATTTGAAGCTGTTCGATTTATAGAGCGCTGGTTTTTGGTGTGCTTGTAGCTAATTATGTTCAAAATTCCAAAATAATATTGCCAGGCGATTTGCTTGGGGAACAAGTAGTGCCAGGTGCGTAGATTAGTGCCGAAGTCGTCTCATTCATAAAGGGCTGGGACTGAATTTTTTCGTTACATTTAACCCTCAGGATAGTGTGTGTAAAATGACAAGCGGAAATATTGAGCCGAACACCTTGCCAGGCGCCAATAAAGAACGAAAAATGCGCGCACGATAGTCAATCAGATGCTAACAGTTATTTTTTATTATGAACGTTCTACGTTTATTAATTTTCATTTATTAGCTTTAAGCAGTCTTGATACAGGGTTCCCACAGACCTGGAAAACCTGAAAACAGGAAAAAGTCTGGGAAATCAAAAAGTGTTGAAAAAATCATTGAAAAGTCAGGGAATTTTGGAGTTTTCAGCAGAAGTCAGGGAATTCAACAAATGTATTATATGGAAAACCGAATCGATATACATAATTCCGTATCAGTTAATTTCAGATAAAAAAATTAATTAAGCTGTCCCTGTTGTCTTGTTCATGAATTTTTAAATTTCGCGGTCTTTCTTTGGCCACTGCTCTTTACTCGCACATGATTGGCAGAAATTTGAATAAGTCTATGATGTTTACTTCTACCTCGTGAGTTTTCGGTTTCCCTTTGTCGAAAAGCAAAATATGCTTCCTTTTTTATGTATGATTCGAGGTTCGAGTAAATAGTAACGTCAGAGTAGAGTAATGTTTACTTAATTTTTTTGTGAATTTTCGGTTGCCATTGATGCAAGCAAATCATTAATTTCGAATTTTTCACAGAATGGAATATTGGTGGTTGTTGCAGCATTGAAATACCTCTTCAATGGTTTTTATTTTTTTTATATATTATGAATTAAATTTTGATGTACACGAGTTTTTCAATTACTTATTTGTATTAATCACTCTATGAAAGGTCAGGGAAAATTTTCTCGTTTCCAATGTGGGAACCCTGTAATATTACAATATTAATTACAATATTTTATGCATGTAATTGTACATGAAAACACGGTAACAGAAACGGCTAGATATCTTGAAAAATATTTGAGTATGAAAATTAATAATAGTTTGTTGACCAGTTATGATTTTCCCATATTATATACCTGGCTTCTAATTACTAAAACTGACAAAGTTCAAATCGAGTAGATAAATAGTTAAAAATTATTAGAAGCTTGGTATACCTGGGTGTAATTATGTTTGAGGGTATACAGAGTTGGCCATAACGTTTACAGCATATGGGAAATATTTTTATTATCAAAAATACGTTATAAGGGATTGTTTCTGCATATAGGACTACCTGAAAAAGGGCCTGTTGTAAAATTGTACATTGTGGTCTTCAGTCTGTGCCTACAAGCATTCGAATACAGTGCGTTATATGTGTTATTCGTAAATTGGAAATCATGGCTTTTTCATAACGAGTAATAAAAGTTATTTTTAAACATCAATATTTAGAATAATTATCAAGGTATCTAGCCGTCTCTGTTATTGTGTTTTTGATTGATTGGCAAAAAATAAACAATCAACATAGTGAATGTTAGGACTGCTTGGAAATAATGAACAATAATGAATAAAAATGTTCTCTCTTCAATCCCTAACAATAGAATGACGTAGAACGTTCATAATAAAAAATAACTGTTAGCATCTGATTGACTATCGTGCGCGCATTTTTCGTTTTTTATCGGCGCTTGGCAAGGTGTTCGGCTCAATATTTCCGCCTGTCAGTTTACACACACTATCCTGAGAGTTGAATGTAATGAAAAAATTTAGTCCCAGCCCTCTATAAATGAGACGACTTTGGCACTTCTTTACGCACCTTTAACGTCACCTGGCACTACTTTTGCCCCAAGCAAATCGCCACCCTTACCAATGAAATGCTGCCAGGCGCCCTAATCAATTAATAATGGTGTTAAGGCAGACTGATTAGGTGGTTTTAATCGTTTTATAAATTTCTGTACTATTTCCGTGGCTAGCTGTCTGTCTATTATGAAAAAGGAGTCCCCTCGAATTGGCTGAAAATTTGGTATGATGTAGTTTATTATATGTCATGATCAAATGTCTCCGTGGGCACAACAAGATTTAATTTTCCGAGAATAGATGTGCCTGGTTCAAGTTTCGCCAATCCATGAACTCCGCGTATGCCAATATTCCTTTTTTTTATTTTTCCGGTAATAAGTTCAAAGTTGCTGTTTTCGACGTTTACAATAAATCCGGAGGTATACAACAGATCTCATTTTTTCTCACTATCACTGCTTCCACTTCCCCACTATTCATTTTTATATATCACACAGGTTCAAGTTAAAACTAGGAAAATAGAAAAGCCTTTTGGAGAAATTTGTTTATTTGCTGTTCATATGCTGTTTTGTCATTAGTCTTAACCTCTCAGTTCCCGTAGATCCTGAAAATTCTGAATATGTGATTTGTCGAATGCCGTTGAATAATGAGTTAGCATCCACGGTGTCGTGGAATCATCGTCATTTATCAATTAATAATCAATATGTAATCAATTCAGATTTCAATAGTCGTAGAGAAAGAAATATATCGTTGATAAGTGTCTCTTAAGTGCTATTAAAATATGATATGGGAAAACGAAGTCGACAGTCAAAAATACTGAGAGACTACTGTTATTATGATTTCATTATTGTGACAGACCCTCACCTCATTCCCCGTTCGTACAAAAACAAATCCCAGATCCAATCAGGAACAGAAACATCCAGATTCGCTTACAACAAAAAAAGTTATCCCGAGGGACTGGGTATAACTTCCCTGGATTCGAAGATCGAGATGGCGATGGACCACTAAACACTATTTGAATATACATCATATTATAAAATATTGTATAAATATATATGGACAAAGCATAATCTCATACTCCTGGATACCTTTTAATAAACTTCTGTGATTAAAATATTAGCTCCATCATGTACTCTGTAAGAGTGCTTCCGATGCTGAACGCAGTTTCGTGAAGTTATTCAGGATTTACATCATATCGGAATAAATGGTGATTGTATATACGGTACCAGAAACTCCTCACTATACCGGGTGGCTACGGAAGTATTGTCTACGGAATATCTCAGTTATTGTATGAAGTAGGTTTGTGAAATTTGGAGCGTCGATATAATGACATAAGAGCTAGAATTTGAGCATATTGACATGTCGAAGTTAACTTCCGGTCTGACCGGAAGTAACATCAACTTTCTTATTTTAAATGGAAACCCTATTTTTTTCTTTTCGCTTTATTCAGCATTCAATTCCCTTTCTAATGACATATCACAAGTTGGTATCTAACCACTAACTAGATCAGAAAAAAATTATTATTGAAATTCACCGAGTAGGCCGTGGAAGCAAAATGAAAGCCAAAAATTGAAAAGTTGGCTATGGAAACCATACGTCACTTGATAACAGATGCTACTACTGTGATATTTTATTTTCATTCGTCGGCGTTATAAAAAGCCGCCAAAAAAAATATTGGAAAAATTGGGAAAAAAACAATACTCTGTAGGTCCATAACTTAAATAGGAACATACAACTTTTTCTTGCCTGTACTATTCAGCATAACCATTTCTTTCTAATGATATAATAGAAAGTAATTTTTTGAATAAGCTTATATGACTTGCTCATCCACTTGTGAGCTTGGCTATCTAGCTTCCTCTCCAGCATGTGATTTCACTTGAGTTTCATCTGACACTTCAATTAGCTCACTTCGCTTCACATTAATGATGTGTTCGGATCATCCTAATTTGAAATAACTTCGTAAATGATAATATCCCACATGCCACTTCATCATAGAAATTAGCTACTAGAAATAAGTGAGACAGGAATACACAATATGAATTTAGACCTTGCTTGAATTCTATCTGTAATTTATCACAACTACAAACCTATCGTATTGCTAATCTGTTATTTCGAATGTCACGAAAAAACCTGTTAACATCGACCTCATGAAAGATTTGAAATGTTAGACAATGTGGTCTCCGTATTCAACAATATTTTTTGCTTTATAATGTTTTTAGATTGTATCCAAGAGGATGCTCTGCTCACAAACTTATTCACTGCCCTGGAACACCGCAGAAAGTCGGCTATTTCGTCTCTACTCATGCATATTATCGTGATTTATACTGTCCTGAAATATCGTCAATCGTTCTACCTACATCATTAGCGGTTTTATCAAGTGTTGACCATGCATTGAAAATATTTCATTAGTTTCGATGTGTATCGGTATTTTCTGAAATTCTGTTCATTCATCTATAGTGGCTGCAGCGCAATTTCTTGATCTAGGATATTTTACGGAATATTCTTCCACTCTCACACATTCACAAGTCCCTCTTCACGAACACGAATACACGTAAACATCAATCAGTGGCAATCCTAATTATTGCCAGAATTAAAAATAACGTAACTGATACCAACGAAAATCCATTTATAAGGAAGCTGTTCTGAAAAATGCAAACGAAGACTCTTGTATACTTCACAACGACCGCCTGGGGATATCAACTTCAATTTGATTAATGAGCTGCTCCAGACAAGTTTGAAAGTTGATAATGAATAGATCTACGATGGAAAATTAAGTGCTTCGACAGGAGACATGCGGGAGTATATCCGTAGAATGGAATTTTGTTATGTAAGAGATTTAGCACTGGATTATTAGCTGAACCCTAAGGCTTTTGATGCATATCAGGGGTTCCGCAGGGCTGTTTCATATCGGATTTATCTTCAAATTACCTATGTTGTACCTTGTGTTAAAATATAGAGGATGTTTCGAAAGGAACTTAACATTGAAAATTACGATCGTTATCTCCGATCAAGTACCACAACGTAGATGAGTAATACTCAAATAGAACTGATGGTAACATCTTTTCATAATGTTTTCCCTCAATTCATGACATTATTGCCGTGTCGCAATTTTTCAAGGATACAATAAGCACATCAGCTAGATGTTGATATCTGTCGGGTATATTCATGGCAACGAAAACCCAAAAACACTGTCTTGGATAAAATATAAGAAGGCAATTGAAACGTTCATTGCAGCTTGTTGGGAGCATGTAAAAACGATAGTATTTTCATCGCCGAACAGAGATTCTTCGTTGTCGATATAGTCTGGTCAGTACGGCAACCCTGCATTTAAAATATCAAATATCAAATATGACAGAACAACAACAAAGCATCTCTGTTTGTTTTCGTCTCTGGATTATTGAAGTGTTTTTTCGTGGATAAAGGACAAATTCTGAGTTAATTTGTGTTAAACTATCGTTAGTTTTTATTATTCAGCAATGATGAAGCATTGTAAAAGAGAAAAATTGATGAATTATGAAAAAACATGTCAATTAGAGCACCGGCTGTTCTCAAAATCCTGTGGAGATTATTCCATCATAATTTCAAATTTCCATTCCATATTGGGTTTCCATCATTTCTATTTTATTGAACCTCAATATTTCTGTTAGCAACGCACGACACTGCCGTTGGGGGAAGATGTCCCTTGCACACAAATTTTAATGCGTGTGCGGTGAGTTACTCATCTAGGTTGTGTTATTTGATCGGAGATCGTTATGAAGAAGACCACTTGGTATTTCAACAAGACGGGGCACCTCCACATTATGCAAAGCATGTTAGGGCGTTTTTGGATAAAATGTTTTCTGGAAGTTGGATTGGAAACTATTGAGTTGGCAGTCAGATCTCCAGATTCAACCCCACTCGACTTTATCCAGTGGGGTCTTTTAAAAAAGAAAACCTATGCAACCAAAACAGAATCTCTGGAAGATTTACGTAGTATAATTATTGAAGAATGACGTCGAATATCGCCGGAAATTCTACGAAATATGAGGTCTCTTTTTGAACAGAACTTGTACTATTATATGGAAATGACAGAAAGACAGTTTGAACATTTATTTCATTGACAATAATAATTATTGCGGCAGTTGCTTTATCAGATATTGTTTTTATTGATTGAGTGAATAAAAAGTGATTTCCCAACTTCAAGTTTCTATCGAAAACGATATGATATAATTAATTTATTTTTGTTTTTAGATAATAAGAAGGAAAATACTTTTCAAAAGAGGTATCACTTGCCACAAGTTGCCATTTAAAAATTTAGGGGTGGTGGTCACAACTCCGAGGGATGGAATATATTTCGGGTGAATTTTATCGAGCACGATTCCCCTCTAGAAAATGTAGTTGACGTGTCCGAGCATTTTTATATAATTCGGTTCTGCCGACCTACAGAGCCACTGTTTCGTTTTGAATGGCGCACTCTGTATATTTTTGTGTTGTATCCTGTTCATCTCATGTGCAACCAATATTTTTCATATTTAAATGTATTTTTTTTTGTATTGGGTATTAATTTTGAAATTTTTGTGTCAGTTGTGACCTATTCAGACACCAAGGTGTATTTGAATTTTTTTTCTATTGTTATTATTTAGTTTACCCAATCAACTTCTTCCGAAAATTATTTACTCTGATGAGAGGACGATTAATTCCGACAATAAAGTATATTTTGACTTTGACTTCGACTTGAGCCTGAAACTCTACCCCTCTCCTTTCGAGGACATTGAGCAGGTTATTCAGTAGGAAACCCTGAAACTAATGACCTCATCTTGATGAGATAAAGTGGCAGTCGGCTTCATGAGCATGGCGTAGATCCAGCCTGATATGGTTGGTTCTATTATTCTTTCAGTCAAAGCTGATCCAATAGAGTTTGGTAGTGCGTTAGGCAGCAGGCACACTGAGCAACCATGACCGACCGTCCATCTATGACCAAAATTTCCAAAACGTGTATTCTTATCGGATAACTCACACTGAATGATCGTCTTCAACCGGGTTTTGAAGACCATGTTCAAAATTGCAATCTGCTGAAAATTTTGGTCGATCAGTGTGAGTTTGAAAGTTTTTATTGATCCCTTTCAATTTTTGGTCGTTGCTGGACGGTCGCGGACGGTCGATGCTGGTCGGTCAGTGTGATTCCTAGCTTATCGATTGCTTCTTCAATATCGAGAAATATGGCCACTGTAATCTCGTTGTTATTGAGTGATTGGGTGATTATATCTACAAGGTTTTGTAATGCTGAATCTGTCGATTTGCTGGTATGATAGACATACTGACTGGTGGTTGTTCAGGTGAAGCGTGCAAATATTGTTCCGACTGATATGTCCATCAAGGATCCTTTCAACAGACTGATTGGTTGTACCGATTTGGGATGTGGGTCTGTGCGGCCCACTTTGGTATGTATACCACCCAAGCCGCCAACCGAGTGGGTGGTATATAAACCTACGCCAGACTAGCTCTTTACAGTATAATTAGGATAGGTAGAAGCAATTCCAGTTCATTTTGAAGCAGAGCTTACTGGGAGATTTGGCATCAGTATAACACGGCGTTATGAGTTATGACTGTGGTTATATCGGACCGCACAAGCTGGACAAGCTGACAGCAAAAAGATTATGGTCTCAGATGTTCCCGGCATGCTCTGCATCTAATGTTCGAGACATCTTTACCCATTACACCACGGTAGAGTGCTGAAGAAACTGAACTGGCAGGCTCTACTATGAATTTCTGTTTTCAACTTCAACCCCCTTGACCCGAGGGAAGCAATGTTCTTGAAGAAGATCCCACCATTGGCTCATCCTTATGTAGCTGCAGAAGTACCTCAGTCTCCGCAGCTTTCATGTGAGATACCCTGTTCATTATCGAACATGCTTTTGAACCATGCAGAGTATGATTATGTAATCTCCTGTTGCACATTCAATTTCGAATTTCGTTCAGTTTGGACACAAACTCAAACTTCCACGGCCCACTTTTTTATGGGGAACGTACAACAGACGATTTGGCATACATAATTCCTTTAGAAAAAAACACTATATGAATCATTATACGATAACAAAATTCAGAGCACTTTATAGAAAGCTATAATTCCAATATAGTAAGGGGGAGGTTTTTTGTCTTTATTGGAGTTTTTGTTAATTCCATAAGATATCCATTTGGGATCCAAGGTAACTAACAGGAATATTGAGTTCCATAACCTTTCGTTTCTTGTTTCGGTGTGATGCAGCTACAGACCTCCTACATTAATGCCTCGTTCATATTTCTACATACACAAATATGTTAATTCGAGCAAGTTGAATATATTTCAATTTTCGCGTACCTACTGAGAGCGAAATAGAACTCGCACACGGGCATATATATTCACTCCGTATTAAGCTACTTCCCTTGGCAGTGGGTTGCCGGTTATAGAAGCAATAAAACGACTAACGAAGACCCGGACTGCCGTGCGGGGGAGTGAAATTGATGTACTCCGTAGGAGCCAGAACGATATGAAGCCTGGTTCGCCGCGACGTCGTAGATATGTTTGTCCCATTCGTTTCACTATTCCAAATACATGAAACTGCAGGCATTTTTCGAAATAGAAAATAAAAGATTCAAAATATTTATTATTCAATTCGACTGAAGTTATTAAATATCTGGGGTTTGTAATGATGCGTAAAACAATACAATAAACCCGTGAAATTAAACAATTGAATTTTTGTTCATTCCTTGAATAACCTCATAATTACCTGTGTTCAGGAAGGTCTAGGTATTCACCGAGTGAAATATACTTTCATTAGACTCTTTCAGATATCAATATGGTGGTTAAATGGTTCACAATGTCACATGGGATCAAGTACCCAAAGACCTAACTAAAAATCACCTAGAGGACAAATAGGATTTCCAAATGTTTGACGAATGGAATGCGTGATCATTACGTACCTGAATGAAATTGTGGTTTCAATCCCCTCGACGGGTAATGTCCAGAAATATGATCAGGCAGCGATTCGGACGAATAAAACGAAAGTTTGAACCTTTTGCCAGTTGAAAAATATAACCCCTACATGAAAGATTCAAACAGAACAATTCATAATCTTTCATCAGATAGCTTCACCGGATATCAATGAAAAAGAGACCACAAATCATCTAGTTTAAATGTCAAATCCTTGTGTCTTGTTGCCAAGTGAACTTCTCCAAAGTGTTTCACAATTTCAAACGAGTTTTCACAAGATCGAAAAACATTATTACGAAAACCTATCATCAGAAGTGATTTCTCATAATTCATGTCCTAACCAATTTTCTCTTTCCGACTAAAAACATTCTGGGTTTACTCCAGACGGTAACTCAGATGAACTCGGCCATTAACCACATCACATATGAGGCAGAAAAGTGGAAACGAGTCGAACCTATTCTGTTCAGAGCGCACACTCCCAGGATATGGGCCGTATTTAACACCTGTAGACCCGTAGGCTGAACATGTGCTGCGTGTCATACTGGGGGAGGGGGGATTTTTTGAAAATTTACCTGCAAAAATCACATTCTGGGGCAAGTTTATAACTGAAAACTCGGAAGGAGAAAAAACCTATTGTAGAAAATTTTTCTATACAGTATTTAGAATGAGATATAAATATGATGGAAATAAATGAAAATCATTGGGGTATATAAGGTACACGATGTACTAACATTGCTATGAATAATCAACAACTATATTAAAAAAAAACACAACGTTGTTTATGTCTATCATAGATTACATAGTCCATGCGATTTAAATAATAAAATATTGTAATTATAAGAAAACCTGAAATATTAATGATAAATGAAAGGCAAGTAACAAAGGACAGGGCACAAAACCCTAAGAAAATGGCTTTCAGCAAATTCTGATAATTTTTTGGTTCATGGCCTTAAACAATTTTGAGAAGTTTTAAGAGGATCGTATGATTGGGACAGCCGCTAGAGGGCGCCAAAGATGAAAAATCCAAAATGCATTGTTATGGTGTCTTCCATAAAAAATCATAATTTATTTAATTGCAATTCATTTTTAATGCAGAAATCTTATCAAATCAAACGTCAGTAATATTCAAATGTACAGGGTACACCAAAACTTATTAGTTTTCAGTGACAATGAATTACTCTGTATAATTTGTTAGTAACATGATTTGCAATATAGAACGCTGGTCACTCATTTACCGAGTTTTCTAAGCATACTGCTGATAATTACAAAAACCGGAAAGTTATCCGTCCAAGATAAAGGTGAAAAATGCTGATAGATGTATGAAATTCTTCTGATAATGGACAGGGTTTGAAAGTGATCAGAAGTGGATGAATGTACTCATACGCATAAACGTGAGTAAAAAAAAGTTATATCTATTATTATAAGGTTGATACAGCCGTTAGATGACGACAAAGTTGAATAATTCAAAATGCCTTGATATAGTTTTTCCATTGAAAAAACATTTAAAAATTTCCATTTATTTTGCAAAAGTCTCCTCATCAAATCAAGGGTTTGTAATATTCAAATGTACAGTGAATACCAAAAGTCAATAATTTAACTAATTACTAGAGAAAGAGAGAAAACAAAAAATGTTTGGAATCAAAATACTCATATCAATAACAATGAATTACGTTGTATAGATGATAACACGTCGTTTACAGAGTTTCCGAAGCATATTGTTCATATGAATCATCCAAACAAGAAATACCAAAGAAACACATTCTGAAAATGAAGAGCGACTAAATTAAATTAAATATCTACATCTGCATCAACGTCTCTTATGATTATGATATAAAACGATAACAGCTATAACTTATTGAATGATTCTCAATAAGAGTTTAATAAGAAGAAGTAGAAACCTCTGATTCACGAATGACCTCAGTATGTAGTGTAGGATTTACGTCATAGATCAGCTTTTGGCGAAACAAACATCGCCAGAAAAGAGTAACTCAGCAAGCTTTTCCCAAATCATTATGTTAAAATTGTGTTCCTGACCAAATAGAGGTGCTTGGTGGAATGATGGACACGCTGCTCTCAAATTTGAAAATTATAGCGGCTTTCCGTCGTGCAGCAGAAACCTTAGCCGGAGGAATGCAGAAAACGTCTTAGCTCACCTCGTCTACTCGGGCCCAGTACTCTCCCACCACGGACGTGGTGAAAGACTATTAGGATTAATAAGACAGACCATTTTGTGTGACTGAAACCTGAACCCGTTTTTTTCGGCATGAAACTTTTTCTGAGATTAACACGACACCAGCAATCTAAATTATACTACATAACTGGGAATTCCCCAATATCATGAAGATAACTCGTCTCTGTAAACGTAGCAGGAACCAAGCTAAAACTTACACTGAGAGGAGACAAGCAGAGATGTACGGTAGTTTCGCTATGACATTGGTCGTCGTAGAGTTGTTCCAAATGCAAACAGAAATTAATGGTGGATTTTCTGTTGGATAAAATTGATTCAAAAGAATTATTACACTTTCTGAATATTTCTTCCTCTCTTATATATTTCGAACATTTGGTTCCACTTCATCATCCAAAGTTTCAAACCTTGTGAGCAAACTCAAGCAATGCGACAGTCTCGGTTGACCTGATTTTATCTGGGATCGGTAGAAAAAAGTTTCAGAAAAACAGTGACCATTTCACAGAATTGGATTTGAGTTTACCAACGAAATGGCCCGTAGGCATGGAGTGGCTCACTTTTCTAATTCTTCAGCTCTCACTATCAGCTCACTTGAAATTGGATTTGTCAATCAATTAACGTCTTCATGCTTTATGCTAAGAACTGACCATCATCTAAACGGTTGATTGTAAAGGAAAGTAACAGGGAACCAACCCCATTACTTCCCATTACAGGAATACAGTGTTTATTTATCTGATGGAAATAACTTATTAAAATATCGTGCAAAATATTTTGAAGGCTTTTAATCTATTTAATAATAATTTTCATACTTTTTACTTTTCCTCATGCACAAAAGGAAATTATTGAAGCTTATGTTACACACTGAGTTTGGAGAAATTGAGAAATTTTACGATATTTGTGAATAACATCAGAGAAAGATTAAAAAAAACATTCAGATCTGATCTTTTTAATATATGATATTTTAATTCATATTTGATATTTCGATTCAATAATAAATAACTTTTATTCCGTCATGTCATTACCTGGCACATTCCGCTCAAACTTGGGATCTTTCGAAAAAAAAATTCAAACGTTTGAACAAAAAGATAAAAATCGGATACTTAAAAATTAGGAAGTTATTCACAAAAGAAGTAATCCTAAAGTTACCGTAGTGTTAGCAGACTCCGGGTAAAACCGCAGCCACCATTAAAGTTAAGCCGTAAACTTTAGAGAAGGATTGTAGTCGGAGTTTCCTCAAGCTAATTTATTAGATAGTGAATGTTCTGTCCGTTAATGATAATCTAGTTATTTCACTCTCTGTGAAGCATTGCGCTTTTAAGCGAAGCGACAAGAGCTAGGTACTCTGTAGTATTCAATTAATTCCCAACATTTTCTGGTTATATTTTTTGTGATACAGTTCGTGTGGATATATATTGCAAACTTAATATTCAACTGAGAGTAGAAGGGTCCATTTATATGGAAAAAACGTTGTCTGTTTTTCCATCTAAATGCAGTTTCAGATAATTAAACGCGGTTACTATTTTTGGAATCATTGAAAAAGGCCAAAGGAATGTTATGTATGATAACGCTGATTTGTTTATAGTTTTCCGATAAGAACAAATTAAAGCAATATCAGAGCTACTAGCAAACAAAAAAATCACACCAAAATGATGTTCCTCAATTTTTAATACAACTTTTCTCCTCTTCTGGTACACCATCGTATAACTCTGAATACGAACTTGTGTTAATCACGTAGTTATTCAACATCCATTTATTGTTCTCAACACACTGAGAACATTAATAATCAAAGAATTACTCCATCGAGCTATACTATCAAAAGATGGATAGTGACGAAGTTCTGTAAAAAAAATCAGAAAACATCAAATATTTCAGTAAAATTGTCAGTAGCATTGATAGCTAGATAGTCACGCAGCCGGCTGGTAAAATGCTGGTTTGAGTCCTGAGGTGATAGCAAGGTCGAGGGTTCAATCCCCAAGTGGTACCATTTTTTTTTTGAAAATCACGGTCAACGCAAAAGTTTTGTAACGAACTCGTGAATTATAATGGCGATTAACAATCTCGAAAAAATATCTCAATTGTTAGTCACCCTCAATACACTTGTTCGGTAAATAACCATAAAATACAGTCGAAATTTAGCTGCAATAAAAAAAGTCGACTATTTATCAAGGTCTTGTTGCCCTTGAATATTTTCCTTAAGCACGGAATGTGAATATAGGTATAATGAGTTATACATTAGGACACTAAATGTCATTTTGGTTACGTAATTAAAGGAAAAATTCTTCAAGGGTTCAAATTGAAGGAATAATGTTTTCTTGACGTTGGAAGATTCTATATTGACAATTGTAAAAAATTCAAAGCATTCTTCTCTCAAACAATGTTTTATTATTATTGTACTGATCTTATCATTCGAAAGGTTTAAGAATTTTGATGAATAACCTATATATTATGGCACTGGAAAATGACAAGAGCCCCCTTATTTGCGATACACGTTGCGGGGCTCATTAATGTTCTCTAATGGGAGTAAATGATGAAACTTGCAGGGGAATTGTTTGATATATGTCGGAATGGAGTCGACGCCTGCCGTTAATCACAGCTTATCCCACCTGTTGGTGACAATAAAGAGCATCTTGTTCTGATGCCTTCTAACAAGCTTCATAAGGAGAGTCTTGTTTATAGTTCATAATACAGAACGGCTCAAGCAACTCAAATGTCAAAATATAACTGAAAATTTGAAAAAAAGATGGAGGCGCCGGGCATCGATCCCGGTACCTCTCGCATGCTAAGCGAGCGCTCTACCATCTGAGCTACGCCCCCGACAACAATTGACAAATGAATAATTTATGAATACCACGAAGTTACAAAAAAAACATCATGAGAAACAACGGGTGTGGCATATACTCGATACAGTTACAGTAACCAAAACCAGGTCATTCCGCCAATCCATTCACTTGATAAGTTCGAGTAAAGGTAAGAAAGATAATCGAGAAATGAATTGCATGTCACCATTTGAATCAGCTTTATCAATTAATTTTCTCATACCGATTCATGCACTTGAGAAAAATCTCTTCCTGTACTGGAACCCGAATTGGCATCAAATGCTAATATGAGAGGCAACAATCTTGAAACACCTCGTCAAATAAATCATTGATTCTCCTTTATAATGAGATATAAGTTCCAATAGTAATATCTTATATTAGGTAACCTGTTGACTGGCCATCATTCATGAGAGCTTAGCCCGAACAAGTTATGCAAAATACCGATCTCAAACTATTATTTGATATTTTGGGGGTGGTAGACTTTCGGAAAAAAGCTTTAGGCTAGCCACGGAAGACTGAATTATTTGTGACGGTGCTTATAGAACAATGTGACACATTTTCTCATTATTTTTACCAAATGTTTGTTTTTAAAATTTTTTCTTTTGTTCTGCAGAAGATATGAAAACTTGCTACGCCAGAACCGTTTGTCAAAAAAATAATTGTATGATTGTTGGAAACGATGGTATTTTGACGAAAACTAATCGATTGTTTTGTAATAACTCTTCGACAATTTTCCTGGGAGGCTGTTTTTTTATGGCATCTTAAAGGCTGAGGGACAATTGAAGTTTAATTTTGCTAGCCTACGTTTTATGATTCAAGATATAAGTTTCATTTACTGCCAACGACAGATTATAAATTTGAGAAATAAAAAATTAATTCAAAATTTTAAGGTACAGACATGACGAAATTTAGGTTTATGATTATGAATACCAACCAATCAAAATATTTTTTAGACAGAAATATCTCTATGTTGTTCGACTGGAACTTAACCATGTCAGAAAGTCATAAATGTCAAATTAAATCCAAACCGCCAAACCACAACAAATCTTGTCATAACAAACTTTTATTGTCATTATTATTGTGGTCATGCCCCACACCAATCATTTCTTGGTAGAAACCGAACTTTATATTTCAAATCTGTTTCGCATCCTGTTTTCATTTCTAAAACTTATATTCCGAATCACAGACCATGAAAAATATTACACAAAACTTCAATTGTTGTATCTGTTCTGGAACAGTGGTTTTTGTTTTGCTCGCGAGATTTGCTAGCTACTGATTTAGTTCAGCAGCATTTCAGTCTCCGAACATCTTATATTTTTGAAGGATAGGAAGTTTATGCTACATGCCATGATCATGTGAAATATTTGTAACGAGTTGAAATTATTCACCCAAAAATTATTTGGTGAACATAATCCCAATTTTCTGTTCCTACACAGGCAAAATTGCCAAACGTTCAATTATTTATTTTCATATTCAATTCAGATAGGGGATAGTGCGACGGGATGAACCCTATTCTAACTTCATCAATATTTGGAACGATAATAATCTTATCTGAATGCAAATTGAACATGATAGGAGGATCAGATGAAATTGGCTATCGGAGATGGAAATTCGTTATAATTTATTATTCAGAACACAATTACCTGTTGAAGTTTGTAAAATGAAATTGAATTGAAAATCATATCATCAATCACTTTGATCGTCTAAAACGGGTACCCACCTCTAGAGATTGATTACTCTATTTCAAAACCGATTCCATACAAAATATTATGAGTCACTTTTAGGGAATATCTTCTTCCCACTGAGTCAATGCCCCCTTCTGTCCACTTTAGCAGTCAAACAACAACGGACATTTATTTTTAACTGTGTTTTTGAACCCTCATCTCAACATCAACTAACCTGGAAAAAATATATGCAATGTGGAAACCACTTATGGAATCAAATTATTTCTGACTTTCAGGCGATATCTTAAGATATGAAAAATGCTCGGTGGGTAAATTTTTGTTTTGAATGTGAAATATGACGTCACTTGAACTACAATTGAAGTGTACTTATATGGTAACTGACTTGTGTGCAGCACATAAAAGTATTTTATTTTTTTGGGGTGTTTATAGTAGTATCGAATACTAATTAGCCACAAGTATTGTATTTAGTTTCGGATTCTACCAGAATAATCTGATTACTTAATAGTAAAACGCTATTTTGCGATCTAGAGTTCTCTTTCCTATTCAGACCATGTGTGCAAACTATTCCAGGAAGCTGTAACGATCTCTGCGCTCTCACTAGATTTCAATTAGCCAAGTTACTTAATTTATTATTATATTCCGATATCACTTGAAATAAATTCCAACCCGGAATAATTTTTCCAGTGTCATTTCAGGGTAATCACTTTTAATTTCTTATAAACCGATATTCAGTGGAAGGCAAATTTCCTTTAAATTTAAAAAATGGCGTTGATGGTCTAAATTTTATGACGTCATGACGTCTATCCGAATAATTAATTCAATCGGAGTCACAATTCGATAAAAATAACTGATGTAAGTAACCAGTTGTTACACAGAAGATTCCGTAATTACCTGTAGCAATATTTATTTTAAAGGAATTTTGTCTATAACACTATCCATTTATTAATCATTAGAGCTGAACGTATAAAAATTTGTGAAAAATCAGCTAATTGATGAATATTGCCTACACTTTGTGACTGTCTAGCCACTGATTTATTATTGATTTGTTTCCATTTCCATCAAAACGTTATATAAAAAAAGGGAGCAGAAATGTTATTTATTCACATAGATAGTCTCTTCACATATTAATGAATTACAATTTTAATCACACAGCCATGTTTCGTATCGATCTGAAATGCATGTTTTGCATGTTATTGGATATTTTAAAACTGCAGTTGCTCGAAAATGAACATATTGGCAAACTCTGTGTTTCATGGATACAGGGCAATAATTAGCAAACTCCGTTATACAACATGGTGGACAAATCTACTGTAGAGGATTATCTACCGGTTATATTTACAATGTGAAAATTATGAAAAAACTTCTAGGTCTGGTTTATGTTGTTTGCTCAGGAGCATTAAAATTTTAGTACAAACGTATAATTTTTCTGGGCTTGATATCAAAAAGTTCCCCGCTCGATATTGGAGTGTAAATTATAAGTGAAAATAGGCATTAGTCACTTTCTCGATGGGAAAAACACCGTCAGTCAGGCGTTTGAAGTGGTCGGAAAAATTTAAGTGACCGATCTTCACTTGAAATTTTGTAGAATGATTATTTTAATCAAATTAAAAATAATAATGGACGTCATTCACGTTTATAAAAGTGGATTCTGTGTCAGTCAGGCTTCCAAAGTCGAGAGCAGTGACCAGCTTCCTTTGGCACGGTGCATCTTATAATCACTGGTTCAGTTATTGATTTGAAAGTGTTATAAATCAGTACTTCCAACTTGTGAATAGTTATTGAATAAATTCTTTATTGCTTATACAAAGATCTTATTTGGCACGAAAATTAATCACTATCACTAGCACGAAACACAAGTAACAAAATTTTCACAAAATAATTGTTGATATTTATTGTTTTCGTTAATTATATTCATTGCATTGCGTTTGGTACATCACTGATTGTCTCGCTGCCGCCCCTGGCAGTCGTGGCACCGATGTCGCTACGCTTAGTGAGATGTGCTGAGGGAAAGGAGGGGTCGGCAAATGTAACCTTTGCCTAGGGCGGCAAAAATGATAGAAATTTAGTCCGTACTGAAACATTCAACTTCTACTATTCATACCAAAATCATCAATTTTGGATTTGATTACAGAGCAATTAATAATTTTTGGGAAAAAAAATATTCATGTGTTTTGTAATATTTCTTATAGAGTGTATAAGCACTACAGAATTTATGCATTCAATGAAAACAATATTTTCTTTCAAGAGACTAGTGGTAATCACTATTCACAAGTTGGGTATAGTGATTTATATTTATATGACCTGACAATTAATTAAACAAGTAATTGTTATACACATTCGATCAGTAATCGTCAGCCGGTATGATGCCGGTAGAATATTCGTCAGTTGAACTGCATAAGATGTAGCGCGCCAAAGGAAGCTGGTCACTTTGGAAGCATGACTGACGCAGAATCCACCATTATAAACGTGACTGACATTCCATTTTATGTTCAGTTTGATTGAAATAATTGTTCTAAAAAATTTCAAGTCAAAAACCACCTTGTCGAAATTTTCATTAATTTTCTCTGGGCCGTTTCTGAAGTGTGAGACCGTTCCGATACTTTTGAAAGACTCTGTATACAATATTGGTTAAACAGAAAATAAGTCGTTTTACAGGACATTTATGTAGAAATACAAAATTTTCAGAAAAATCAGGTTATTTCGGACAATATGAAGTTTTCGATTTTTTAATATTGATTTATTCAGTACACATATATAATTCATTTGTTTCTATTGCACTGTACTTCAAATTGGCACGTTTTGGTATGCAGACTACGGGCGAACTTCACAAATTGAAATTGTCAAATTTACTTTGCATTCATCATGAAGTTATAAGTCCTGATGATGCTAACTTTGTTCGTGAAATAATTGATAGGAAAATATTACGTAGTTTTAGTATGTGGATAGATTTGACTTTTTTTGTATTCACACCAAATGTGCCATATCAAGTTGAATAGGAATGATTATTCGTGACTACTAAATTGTAAAAAGCGTCAGAATTTGCAGCAGACCAATAGTCCGGGAGGTACTGTCACTTTTTCATCAGTGACTCATCTCCGACTCGTAGAGAGTTTCACCATTACTGTACTCTAAATCGAGAGTCAGTCAGCGCAATCGTAATGGGTGAGGGAGGCGGTGTAACTCGTCGGAAAAATCTCGAAAAAAGTGACTGATTTTCATGTAAAACTTTGTTAAATTGGACCGTTCTCAGACTTTTGTCGTATTTCAAAAACCACATTAATCTAAAATCCGATATTTGGAGACATAAGTGAAGACGGGGCGCAGAATTGATTGCAATGAAAACAAATAGGGTGTTCCATATGAAAAAATTGAGTTATCCTTAATATCTGAAAAACTGTTGAGTTGACAACATTGCCGATGTCACCATCGAATCGAGCATCATCAAAAACCAGCATGTATAAAATTTCACGAATTTTTCTTGAACCGTATCGAAATTATTGGAACGTTCCCAGACTTTCGAACGAAAAAGCCATGTTGTCATATTTCGAAAACTGCATTAATTTAAAATCTGACATTTGGAGACATAAGTGATGAGACGTCGATGAACTGATTGCAATGAAAAAACAAATAGGGTGTTCTATTTGAAAAAAATGAGTTATCCTCAATATCTGAAAAACTGTTTATTTGGCAACATTGCCAATATCACCATTGAATCGAGCATCATCAAAAACCATCTTTTCGAAACTTTCATAAATTTTCTCTGGGCCGTTTCTGAAATATGAGACCGTTCCGATACTTTTGAAAGAAACTATATATTACCAGTGTTTTTGCTATGGACGTTCCTATTATCTTGGACTCACTGTATAAGCTTAAATATCCGGAGTATTATGGTCTGAGCCTAATTATTTCCGATTATCTGATATTTATGAACATTACGTTTGTAATCTTCTGAATGAACAACCAGATCTGATATCTTCACCGATTTTCAATAGAGTCGACCCATATTGACGGCCATAAACAGATTAACAGATTACTAAAGTACACCAGGAATCAGCTGGGCATGAAGGACATTCAATAGGACATTTTTCAGGATACAATACATCAAATACGTTGAAATTTGAAGCACTCAATAACGACATAAAAATAAACGATTTGTTACTTGATACTAGCACGCTTGAACAGTATATTATGTAAATTTAGGTTCTTGATAGCGAGGCGGTTGGTTTCTGAAACTTCCGCTTGCATTTGTCCGAGTTCGAATCCTGGGAAAAGAAAAAAACTAGAGGCCCATATTTTAAACAATTAAGTTGACGATCGAATTTAATGAACGAAACGTCAAATCGGAAATTGGTTCATATAAAATTATAATAAATATGACACAGTTTTGAAAGTTTTTCTGACTTTTTCCTATATTATTTGAAATGGAGGCGGTAGAGAATAACCATGGATATATAAGATCTCCCCAAAATAAGAAACTTTTCTCCAATTTAACCGACCTTGTTGGTCTCTCTATTTCCGAGATAGTAATAGTGGAATCAGCTAAAAAACGACCTATATAGAAGTTTGGGTATTTTGAATTTCTTCGATGTAGCCCGTTCTGATCTTCAAAATTACCCTGTAGTTTACCGAAACCCTCATATTCACAAAATGACTAACTGAACTTGCTTTTATTAGTATTCTCTTTGGAACTCGCAAAATCAATGGAAACCGAAATAACATTTCTGTAGCAGTCTCACAGTACACGCAAAAGCAAATGAAATATGCTAATGCGAATGAAGCGAATGAGAAAATCATCAGTCAAATTTGAGTTAACTCCATACCTAACTGACATCATGTAAATTACCAACGTACGGATGATTCAACTAACCCCGGATTAGTAGAATTAACTCGGCAAAACATTTGCATTTGTTTAAAGTGAATGCTTGCCCCGTTCTTGGTGAACGTTGATGAAAACATCAATTTTGTGAATCGAAAATCCTATTATAGACGGAAATCAGGGATTATCCCTTTCAACATAACGGAGAATTTGCCGAAAACATGAATATGGATGATTTTGGCAATGAGTGCTTTTTGATCAGATGTGTGACGTAGAAATTCATTCACAAAGCCTATTTTCATTACTTATGGGTGGTGAACCAGAATGTTTGGCACTGTCAATATTAATTAATCGTCGTTTTCCGGGTTTAAGTAATTTTCCAGGTTTAACTAAGAACGTTGTCAACTGTTAATTCTTATTATCTTCCCCCCAACGGCAGTGTCCTGCGTTGTAAACAGGAATATTCAGGTTCAATAAAATAGAAATAATAGAAACCCAATAGGAATGGAAACAGCCGATGCTTTAATTGACATGATTTGTCATAATTCATTATTTTTTCTTTTTTCCAATATGGTTTCCTTTTCTCGATAGTTACGATAGCTTCAAATGATTGTTCTGTCAAACATCATATGCAGCGTTGTCGTACTAAGAATCTTCGTTCGGCGATGGAAATACTTTTGTTTTTACATGCTCCCAACAAGCTGCAATAAACGTTCCAACTGCCTTCTTATTGTTATATATTTCATCCAAGACAGTTTTTTTTGGTTTTCGTTGCCATGAATCTACCCGACAGATATCAAAATCTAGCTGACGTGCTTATTGTATCCTTAAAAAATTGCGACATGGCAATAATGTCATGATTTGACGGATAACATTATGAAAAGATATTACCTTCAGATCTATTTGAGTGTTACTCATCTAGGTTGTGATATTTGATCGGAGAGTTGTACAATAGTATTATGGTCACGATCGAATTATCTGAATAATTTTTTAGGTTGGAATGATATTTTGAATAATTATGGCAGCTTTTCGAATGGAAGAATTATGGAAAAGTGAAACAACTTTTGTTAAATTTATAATTTTGTAGATTTAACAAGTTAGTAGAAAAAATATAGTATATAACACGGTTCTAAAATCCTATAGACACTCTTTATCAACTCGCTCCGCTATACGCTGCCTTCATGCTTAAACTCGTGACTAATAGGACGTTTATAACACTTGTTACGTGATATACCATGCTTATTGTGACACATTGATAGACCATTTTGCGTTTTTATTGGGTTAATTAAAGTCATGTGAAACATAAATTATTGTTTTGTTGTTGATATTGTTAGTGAATAACAAATCTAGAAACGCCATTACCTAGCAGAAGAAAAGAGGCAAAGTGAAAGTCAAATTTATTTTGATATTCTTCAATAAAATCAGATTCGTAGGTAATATCCCAAGACCATGACAAATAGCCGACTACTAGTTTCTTCATAATTCTATCGAGAGTACCTTGTATTTTAACAATTTAATGAGACCATATGAACATTAATAATCTGAATAACTCCCGAGAGCTTTAGCTCGAGGGAGTTATTGTCAAGGTCGGGTGATATTCAGGAAGATTATTTCATGAACAGTATAAAATAATTCAAATATACTCGTTTATATACTATTTACTCTTCACGATATTTTCTGGGATGGATTGGCTTATATATGCATTGATTTCTGTCATAGAAGACAACCCAAAACGAGACATTTCAATTTTGAGCGACTAAGTTGTCAACGTTTGACACTTATACAAACAAAAGAAAGCTTTGTTTACATGAATAGCCGTGTTTACCTAAATAGCCGCTCATATCACATATCATGTGACTTCAGTCATGAAATTTCATTGGTGTAGCAATGTGTGAATGAAATAATCAGATTTATTTCGGATGTCTCCAGGTATAATGGAATCCATGGATTTGGTCACGTTTGACATTTCATCAAACACCCAGTTCACAGCTTCGCAAATTTCTTATTCCGTTTTCTCCAGAGCTTCACTACCAATCAGCTCGCAGAATCTGAAAAGAATGGAAAACGAACATGGAAATTCGTTCGGAAATGGGGTGAACAACTGGCGATGTTTAAGAAAAATTAAATTAAATTGTCCCTTGCCCATGCATGTCCCAAATATTATCTTACTTTTAACGAATTGGCATACTTATAACATTCTTTGTTATGCTGAACAATAACTTTTTCAATATATGTTTGCTGATACGAAAGTTTTTTTTCATCGTTGTATTGAAAGATTTTTTATTAAAAATTCCAAAATAACTTGCACTACACAAACTTTAAATGAAAAATATCCGAGCCCGTAATACCCAAGAAACTTTGTTGGATAATTTTTAATCTCGAATTACATTCTGAAATTTTTTTAATAACCGAGCATTATAAGAAATGCTGAAATTTCTGGAATGGAATCCCAGCACAATTTTCAATAAATTCACTCGAAATGCTGAGGAATATATCAGTTTAATAATACAGTTTTCTCGCTAAATCATTGAAGGGATCCGGATACAATATTTAATTTGACATTTTTCCATTTCCTCGTTCTCTTCTATGTGAGTTATGATTAATATTTAATCAGTTTTCAGATATCGGACTACTGAGTGAAATAAATCGGAGCTTTTATATTTCGAAACGTTGAATGATTCTAGCCCTTTTTCTTTTAACGATTTCGTGGTTCTGAATAGATATGGAGGACAAAAGGAAGAGTCCGCAAAAATCTCTTGCAGTTTATCTTGTAGTAACCATACTAACAGACTGTATCGTATACCCTCTACTAAATATCAATAAGATTTATTATTATTTTAGTTAAAAATAAGTGGAGAGATAAGTGTTGAATGAATAGCGATCCTATCCATTGACGATGGATCTGAGCTTGAACTTGGATGAAGTTCAAAAGGGACTGAAATAGGAACTTCAAATATGAAGTCACCTCAATCCGAAAAACTCTATGGGCAAATTACTGCCGACAATGTGAAGTTGCGGCCAAAAAATAATAATAATAATAATAATAATGGATTGAATGGAGAGAAAAAAGATGTAGCACCAACACTGGCATCCCTCACCACCCAAAAACTGGAGGACTATGAGCAGCTGGTGAAACACTTGGAATTATGGTATGGTCAAATTCACCTGAAATATGTATATCATTCACAGCTAAAAAACGCAGCCAGAAAGCACGAATATGAAGCTGACATTGCATGCGTAGTTTTCTTTGCATACCCAGCCACACCAATAAAAAATTTATAAAGCATTGTTGAATAGACTCTGCCAGAAGAATTCAGGCAAGCATTGACATTAGCTCGTCCAACATATTTCGTAGACGCACTAACACGCGCTTTAGAATTCGAGGATGCGAACCAATGCTTCAAAAGCCAGAGTAACGTCCGAATGATGGAAGGAGATACACAAGAATCTGCTACTATTGAAGTGGTTACAAAAAAGAGTGATGAGGGAGGTGTTGCATGAGAGGCGACAGTTGCTAGAATTGTGGTAAAATTATAAACGTATGCATAACAAATGGCCAACATCTAAAAATTTACACTGGCACAGAGAAACTAGAAGAAGTCTACGAGGGAAAAAACAACAATTTTTAGAATTACAGCAGTTAATGATAACTGGAAAAATAAGAAGATCCATGAAGAAAAAGAGATGCAGATCGTGGTTTAGTTGTCGGCTGGAAAAGAGTAATCGAAGCAAATCTTGTACGTTTGTCCCCAGCCATTAAATCCTACTGAGCCCAGTGGAATTTCTTTTATCTGGAAAAATGGGGTCCTGAAATGTTTGTGAGTGGTCAGACAGTTGCACTCAGAAATAGAAGATAGGAAGTGTTCCGAGAAATCCATGACGGGGTCACTAGACGACAACTGTGAATGACAAAGGCTCTCCAGAAAGTGTTGCCACTGCTTTACTGGGACAGTTGTCAAGTCAATATTAAGGAATGGTCCAGAAAGTGTGATGTATGTGCCACCATCAACGAACCTCAAACATGACGTAAGTCCCCGATATGCCAGTATAATTTGGGCAGCCTAGTAGTAGTAGTGTCGTGAAACTCTTCGTCGTGGGATTTTTTGAATGGGTGAATTTAATGTTGATCGAGCATATTACGGTGGAGTTGATGAAAGAGACAACAATATGCACTATATTCAGGGGGTCCTCTTCCTACTGCCTCGCAGTACGACCTAACGGTAGAATCCTGGCAGAGAAACTGTACAATACTCACAAGCCTTATTTATGGTATTCGGAATTGAAGAAGATGGCCGGACCACGTGTGGTATTGGCCCTTCTTGCAGGTTTCTTGGATGAATCCAAAATGATCCAGCAGCAGCATTCTTGCTCTAGATCTTACCTCTACTAATGATTAAAGGAATACATGATAATTCTGAAACGCAAAATTTTACGTGTTGAAAACTTACAAGTGGTCGAGACTGACTCTCGCTTGCCAGATCCTTCCATGGTCACTCACTTTCCTCCTAGATTGTCATCCAAAGTTGAAGAATGCCAACATGTCCTTGTGAAAACCCATAACAACCATAGTGTTTACTTTCTGAAAAAGCGTTCATCGGGACAGGGTGTTGACTTGTCGCACATGTAATGTGATGAAAGATATTTTACTTAATTGTATTTGACAGTCTTGAAGGTTAGTAAAAGTTGTTCGATTTCCATTGAGACAAAAACATGTTCTCTAAACAAATCCCATTTGCTTTCTTGAATCCCAAGTTGATCAACAAATATGAAGTATATGTAACTCGCTGTGTATGATATAAAAGAGAGAAAAATAAATATGACAATGAAGTTGTTCAGTCATTTCTATTATTAGGCTGATACATGATTATTAAGAATTAAAAAGGTCCCAATAAAAGAGGACTCAAAATCCATAGAATGTCATCATCATTAATAAGAAAGACATTTTCATACCATCTCCGTACGTTTCAATTTCAGACCTTAGAGATTTTAGAGGTAAAAATCAGGAAAGAAAAAGTTCATAACTATTCTAAAAAAACTCCGCTTCCTTTTGAGAAGATATTGTGGTTGTTGGCTTTTCATTCAAGAAACGTTACATAATTGGTATAGTTTCTTAACATCCGAACCGTTATAGACATATTTCTTTTTTCACTAGTGGAAACGACAAGAGCTTCCGAACAAACATGAAACGGAAGGGCACATTCTCAGTTCGCACTATTAAAGGGCAAACTTAGTAACATCGATCGGAACTGTCGTGCAATCCTGTTGTGTCGCTCAACAATACGGATACAGCTCGCTCTAATGCGATTATAACGTTTTATTTGTACGACTCAATAAAGTACGATTCGCAGGAAGGACGTCCGTCGTATTTGTGGATCCGTTTGTACGCCCCAAACGGATCCGCCGCATTAAATTGAAACAATTCGTAGCGGCGAAAGCGTTCGGTAAATGTCTCGACATTAATTATTTCTTGTTATTTAATGCCGATGTCGTCGGTATTAGTTCTAATTTCTCTCAAAAGTAAGTAATACTCTCGTATAGAGCTACTGATGAATACATATTGAAGATTTTGTTTTTAAAATCGACATACAACTGGCATTTGCGCTATCAAATATCTACGCAAAGTTAATATTAGGCGAAAACTATTTTTGGATTTCATGAATTTTTTGGGATTCACGTGAAGTCTGTAAAATTCTACGGAAAACCTTCTGAGAGTAGTTTTGAAAAGACATATCATACTATTTCATCTCGCATATGCCGCGGAGTACTTTCTGGGAACTCTTTCTTTCCTGACTTTAACCTCTAAAATCTCTAAGGTCTGAAATTGAATCGTACGCAGAGGGTACGAAAATGTCTTTCTTATTGATGATGATGACATTCTACGGATTTTGTTACATCTTGGGACCCTTTTGATTTTTAATAATCATGTATCAGCCTAATAATAGAAATGTTTGTTCAACTTCATTACCATATTTATATTTTTCTTGTATATCATATAACACAGCAAATTACATATACTTCATATTTGCTGATCAACTTGGGATTTAAACATGCAAATGGGATTTGTTCAGAAAAAATGTTTTAAATAAATAAATAAATAATCACTAACCTTCAAGACTGTCGAATACAATTAAGAAAAACTATATTTCATCACATTATGTATGCAACAAGTCAACACCAATCATTATCCCTATCACGATGAACACCTTTTCAGAAAGTAAACCCTATGGTTGTTATGGGTTTTCTTAAGGGCAAAAATCGTTTCACAAGGACATGTTGGCATCCTTCAACTTTGGATGACAATCTAGGAGGAGGAAAGTGAGTGAAGACCGTGGAGGGATCTGGCAAGCGAGAGTCAGTCTCGACCACATGTGAGTTTTCAACATGGTCAAATTTTGCTTTTTAGAATCATTATATATTCCTTTAACCAATAGTATTGGTGGAATCTAAAGCAAGAATACTGCTGTTGGATCATTTTATTTTATTGAAATCCGTATATCATATATTCTTATATTGTACATCAAATGTTGCTATTATAAAATAAATTGAAATAAATATTATGATTGTGAGTCTAGACGAAGCGATGCTTTTGCCATCTGATGATTCATAAAATGGTCACTCCAATTGTATTCTATTAAACCATCCCTAAACCTGAACGTCACGTCGTTTTTATCACACCTACTGAATATGTTTGGTGTTGCGAAACAGTCTGTGACCCAAAACTGTCCAAAAATGCGAACAAGAAAAAAGTATTGATGAGAAACTATCAGGAACGGTTTGTTCAACTATTCATAAGATTTTTCAATCGTAACGGGGTTTTAGTGTAGTTTATGAGTTGAAAAATTCCAATAACTTCCCATTTCCACATTGTCCTATACTGAGGTGAGGTTTGTTGCTGTACTACACTGTAAAAACAGATTATGTAAGAATACATGATTTCATTTGAGATATTCGATGCCATGATCAGTCAAGTGAATTTACATTTCGAAATGTAAAATATTGTAGCTTTACAAGCTAGCCTGTATTTTTTTACATATCATACATAGTATTATTGATACAAAATTACATGATGTTTTCAGGGTGTATTAAGTAAAATTACAGAAAAAAATGTAATCCTTTCGTGAATTTAAGTAATTGTCCTGTAATGTTTACTTTGTGTCATAGGTATTTTCATATGTTCTTTACATATGATTACATACTTTTATTGTATGTTCACTGAATATGACTCGATGAAGGAATAGAACATACTACATAAGGAAGAAAATCTTCGATATAATGTATATACAGGGTGTTAATTAAGTACGTTGACAAACTTCGAAAGGTGATTCTTCGAAAGATTTCAGGATCGTATTTGCCTGATTTGAACCTTCTATTGTCAAAAATGTCGAAGTAAACTTGAAAAAATCTTTAAAAAAATATATTTTCATTACCCTGTGTCTCGAAAACCAAGCCATTTGGGACATATATTTATATGAATTTTTCGTCCTGTCACCTCTCGAAGTTTTTTAACGTACTTAATTAACACCCTGTATTTACATACCTGAAAATATAAACGAACATTATTATTTTACAAACATACAGAGTAATCTCAACTCCATAAAAAAAACTGACCACTTAAAAAATTCTGATAAAATATAAGAAAATGACACAAAACAGATAACATAAGCAGTCAGGCTCAGAAAACAACAAAATTAAAAATTTAATACATACGTAATTGGTAAAAAATTCATAAAATGAACAGAAACCAAGTAAATATTGGATAACCTCTTGATCAGCGTAATTCTTCCCTTTGTCACGAACTTACTCTTCACTTCACCTTCATTACCAATAAGGTATTTTGGATCTGAAAAATAATGAAAACGTATTGATTTTTATGCAGTTTGAGCGAAGCAAAATATAGACAAAAACCGTATTAAATGAGTTAAATAAACGTTTTTTAAATTATAACAACCCAATTTTACGGTTGAAAAAAATTCAATCTGTTCTTGGCGGTAGAATAGGAGCTGGAACGTTTGAGTTCAAACAAATGGACTAGCGGCAAGTACTTCGATGAAAATATTGATGATATTAAATTTACTCGTATTGTCTCGAATTCAGATGGACAAAGAGAGCACTTGAACATTGTAACTAGGTAGGTACTCAACGTAATATTTCACTTTTGAACTCAGTTTAATTCACATTTCAAAATGAAACAAATGCGGCGTGACGATCCCGACAGCCTCAAGAATTCAAATATCAGTTGCTGCCATTCGCAAGAAGTGGAACAAGATGGCGCTTGAAGTTACTTGTGCAAACATGTATATTCACATATTCTCTGTGATATTATGTGAACCATTGTAATGTGTATGTAGAGATGTGTAATTTCATTATAAATGCATGTAAATCTCAACAATTTTACGGTAAATTACATTATTGGCAGGAAAATTGAGTAAATTTACTATTAACGAACTGTAATGTAATAATACCAACATTGTATTATATAGTTCGCAATGATAAAGATGTACTTATGTTGTGATTTTACACCCTTTTTTACAGTGTAGTTATATCATGGCATTGGCAGTGTTCATTAGCAGCCAAGAAATAATTAATCATTAAAAATTCACAGCAATACTTCCAGAAGAATGTGTTGTTATTACAAAACGAAACCCATCCTTCTGTTTCCAAAAGTACCTAGTTATAGAATGCAATGAAAACCCCGTTGCTGTTTCCACACCCGTTAGTGATATTGCGATCTTATGATACACACAACAGCTCTCTCGACAGTCATTTCCTCATTTGGAGAAAACTGGATTAATGGAGAATAGTCTTTATAATTACATTTTCATCTACTCCCACTGTGTCAAATCGATTGATCACGTATAAAGAAATCTAACTTGTTTCAGGAATTCGCCACGCTCACCAAAGAACTAAACGGAGCTAGGGAGCAGCTTCTGGAAAGAGAAGAGGAAATATCGGAACTGAAAGCGGAAAGAAACAATACTAGGGTGAGTGCTGCTTTAATTCGATAATTTAATAGCCGACGTGATGGGGAGTAGTTTGTGGTGCTGAACGGAAAATCGGATTGTGTGTTATATATTCTCTTTGCTTCATTGGAAGCCCATTCTGTCTAATGGGCAGTCGTGCTACATCATATTTACAGAAAATATCAGCAGATCTGCCGTTCAAATACTAGAAACAATTTGAAACGCCTTGAATAATATGAAATAAACCAGCAAAAGTATACAAATGCGGACCCTCTTGTGCCAAAAACAAGCTTTGAAATACAGGGTGACAAGATTAAGTGTCGAAATCACTTCTCATCAAAACTTCTGAATAGAATGAGTCATCAACCAGTCCAAAAACTGAACATATTTCTCCACAGCCGGCATCTTATAGAATCATCATTATATATACTAACGTCTTATGAAGTCAATAAAACACTAGTGTCATTGATCTGACATGTTATTGAGAATTGATTGACGGCTGTATGTTTCATCATAGTCATTCCTTTTATGTGTTATATTATTACGTTCCATCTGAAGCACGGTCTAGAATTAACTGAATTATTGAACGCTGTAAAGTCATCGTCATTCCTATATTCCACAAATCTCTTGAAAACTTCTGAGAGTTGCTGGTAGGTGATACAGCCGGATGAAGAACAAATCTTCAACAAAATACCAAACCATTTGGAAGATTATTATTAAATTCCGCTGAGCAATTGCTTTCACTTCAAAGCAACACTTACTATAGTCGGCTTTGGGAATGGAATAATAATAATAATAATATATTAATATACTGCTTATTTTTTGCTCAGTAATTACAAATCGTGACAATAATAAATTTTTTAAACGTATCAATAAACATACATATTCTCATATTAAAAACACTATCACTAATTATTATGAACAACGAAAATATGAATATAAATTACTTGATATAACTGATAATAGTAGTCCAATACTGAGATTGGTTGGAAAATAAAAATCAAAGCCGTGGTATTTTAGTTGGTATATTGGCTTCCTTGTCGCAATCGAGAAATTTTTGTCACAATTTGTATATTTGTTCACTGTTGGGATATCGTGATATTTTTTACAAATCAGGAGTTACAGAAGTACAACTGCCCTTCACTTTACCCAGTTAATGAAATATGTTGTTGACTATGTTACTGGAGAATGCTCTATTGGTCTTTTGATTCCAAATATTGAAATGCATTTATGATTTCAATATTTTTCAATTGGTATTATTTGACAAGAATTGAACTGCATATGTTTTTGTTAGTTACACAAACGTAGTATACATCTATGGACATATTTTGACACAGCTGGTTTTCATCGATATACAAATATTTATGGAGCCAGTCGGATCCGCTGTTTGTAGTTTTAAGTATTTGTGGGTAATATCCCACGACCATGAAAAATAGCCTACCATTATTTTGTTCATGATTCTATCAGGAGTAGAATTTTGACAATTTCTTTAGACCATATGAATTGAACTGCTTTAAAATGCTAGGTACTCCAGACGAATTAAAGAAAACTCTATTTGTCTGGTCAAGTGATATTCGGGAAGTATATTTCATGAACAGTATAATTCATGTACTCGTTCATATACTAAATTCTCACCAAACAGACTCAAGAAAACCCAAAACGAGACATTTTCCATTTGAGTAAATGATTTAAGTATGTACAAACTTTACACTTATACAATGAAACAGATGTAAATCGCTTATACGAGGGTTGCTATTCAAGTTTGGAGATAGACAAATGAAAACAAATATTTTTAATCGGAAATTGTTTTTAAAAATAGTCTTCATTAAGATCATCACACTTTTGCATGCTTTTGAACCAATTTTCGAAGCACTTTTTCCATTCCGATTGAGGTACCTACAAAACATGTTATGTGAACTCATCAAACGCTACTTCAGGCAATTAATCTTCAATCTGCAGGAATAGAAAAAAATCATTGGGTGCCAAACAAGGACTGTAAGGCGGATACCCATCAGTTCGATGTTTGGACCGCTCATTGGACTGATCTTCAATTCAACACACATATGTTGTACTCTAAGCTATAATTGACATTTAAGCTTTTTGTTCAGAATATTATTTACTTCTGCCTGTATTAACGCCCCCTTTTTGAACAATGTTTTGTGCATGAATTTCTTCTGTCACTGCTCCATGTTGATTTGACATTTCAGGTTGCTTGACGGATTGTCCCCTTTACTTTCATTCATCACTCACACTCTCAGTAGTCGACATGTGGTTTAGTCCTTTCATTTGACTTGAAGCAATAATCCCCCATGAAAAATGTTCTGGAGAAATAATCAATGACAAATTTTCATATAAATTGTTTCGAACATGTATTTGTGACATATATATGTAGTTATTGTTTTTTACCCCTTCACTTCTCTCCAAGTATTTACTCCACTGCCTTTACTTGCATTGTCTGTATTTTATTGTAGAATTTTAACTTCAGCTGATGATGAATCTAAATAGTTTCGAAACATGTACTAATTCCAATAACTAATCGATTGCAATATTAAATAGTGGAGATGACTGAGTTTTTCTACTTCGTAAAATCATACCACTCCACTTGGAGATAGGATGAACTACTATAGGTTGTATAATACTTCATCTTCAGGCTTTGCGAGACCAAGACGAAACTGGCTCAGTCTTGGACTTGGTCTTGATAGTCTTGGTCTTGGATCAAAATGCGTCTAGAAATTTGAATTATTTAATTCAAATGTCCAACAGTTTATATGCATACAATAGGTATTTCGTATTCCTGAGTCTTTAACAATTGTCAATTTGTACGGGTTAAGTAAGCGAAATAATTTTTTAATTTCACCATAAGAATTTAATTTTTAAGAAATCTTAAATAAAGATTAAATTAGACCCATACAGGCCGATGCCTGACAGGTCAGAAAAAAGGTTCAAAG
Organism: Chrysolina americana; assembly: GCA_958502065.1. Taxonomy (NCBI): domain Eukaryota; kingdom Metazoa; phylum Arthropoda; class Insecta; order Coleoptera; family Chrysomelidae; genus Chrysolina; species Chrysolina americana. Next base: position 12,714,868 of record OY293417.1, on the reverse strand, counting down.
AGGTCGGTATGTTAATTAGGTTTTTATTGGCCATTTTAAAATGGATTATTGTGTGATGAGCAGTGAGATGCGGTTGTGGTAGAGGGGTGGAATCGGAATTCAGAGGAAATTGCAATACTTATTAACCACTGCGACCTTACAACATAAACCTATTCGTTGTAAACTGTAAAACTACAATACAGAATTTGAAGTCTGTATTTATTTTGAATGAACAAAAATTAAAAACCTACCATAAGAAAAATAAATAATTGAAATAAAATGCTATAACCCATAATATTTTCCAGCAGATTTTTCTTAATATTGAGTAGATTTAAGTTCATTATTTTCCTTTCGAGACAAGACCAAGACTCTTGGGAGAGAGACTCTTGGGAGAGAGTCTTGGTCTCGGTCTCGAAAGTCAAGTCTTGGTCTTGAGAAGATTAATTAAGTCTTGTTCTTGGTCTTGGTCTTGTTGCGAAACTAAGACTATTCTCTTGGTCTCGCGAAGCCCTACTTCCTCTCCAATTATTATGTATTGTTTCTTCTATCCAGATTTTTGTTATAAGTGTGCGAATATGTTCTGTCAGATAAGTGCCAACTAATTTGTATATTTCTAAAAGAATTTAGAATTGTGAGAAGCAATAAACAACTAAAGTGTAACTTTTTACTAAAGAATAAAGTGTAAATTGAAACATTATTCAGAAATATTTCCACTGAATTGAGGAGTTTGCAAATATGCATGATCTGTTGCTTCCAATTTCCCACAATATTATGTCTTGCCCTTCATTTTATTCAATTATAGATAGGATTTCCTGGATTATTTTTTTTACTTGTCAAGTTTTGACGTTTCTGGTATTTCAACCAATAGCAGCGGATTTTTCTGGATAATCATTCGGTTTTTTACTGATAAAACTACCTGATCCTCGATAACACGTTGTTTACTTTCGAACTGTCAAATCTGCATCGATTTTATTGACCGGGTCTTATGAAACGTTATAATGAATTATTATATTATCAAAATGATTGAAAAGTTACCAGTTACCTTATTATAAATAAATGGCTATTCACTATTCAGATTGGCGAAAAAAAATCTCTCCAAATACAACTCGTTCTTCAAATTTAATCGATAATTTTTTATTTTCATAACTCAAACACGTTTATTTGGCAAAAACATTCAAACAAACCGAATTTAGATGAAATCACTCGTATCCTAAAGGATTCGTGATTTTATCAATCGGTTTGTTTTCATATTTTTAACAAAGAGTTTTCGTGGAAAAAAAAATACCGATAAAATTTTAAGCACTCGTGGTATTAGCAACAGAAACTCTTGTTGAACTCCAAATGATATTTTCTAGATTTTCTATTATGTGGATCTGCAAAAAGTTATGAATCCAAAAACAAGATCCAATATTGCGATTGTCCTGAAATATCTTTCAAACATAATCTGAAAAACTCTTTTTTGCTCCTCCTCTAATCTCAGTAGTGATGATTGAATGTCTCGTCCCTGTATGGAGAATAATGATGAAAACATCAGTTCCAACTTCATTGGCCTATCAGGCCTCATATGCTAACTGTAAGGCGTGCTAAATAATGCATAACTAATTAGGAACCCAACAAAATGTCAGTCCCCGCTTTTAAGTTACCCTATTATGTTCTTTAGCTGTTCCCGCATTATCCCATCTAATTGGTAATTTACCCGGAAATCCTCTCTGTTGTTCATTGCGTTCTTGCTTCAGTTTTCGACAAAACAGGATCCTCTACATCGTCAAAATATAATGGTTTACTGGATATTTCATTTCGGCCCGGCCATAGTAGAGGAGTAAACGATCGAATATACTCATTTGGCAGGTTGAGATTAGCTTGACTTCATTTAGACTTCATCAGCTCAAATCAAATCAAAATATTCTTAATTGCTCGAAGCTTAAAGTGTAATTGGCAAAGTTGAAACAGCAAAATACACAGTTTTCGACATACATTTTTGAGAATTTTAACCTTCCACAGTCTGAAAATGAAAATTTTCAATTCAAAGTTATCTGTGCAAGTGTAGCAGGGCAATGAATCAATTCGCCACGATAAGTTACTGCGTAAGAAGAAAATTCTTTACTTTTGTCAGTAATGTATATATTGTATTCTGAATTTGTCTATATGAAAAAATTCTAATTACCTAATAATACTCATCTTTTTCAAAATCGGTTGATGTTTCGGTGGCTATATCTGTCTCCATAATCAAAACTCGTTGAAAATTCAATTTTTATCTGGTTGGAAGAAATTTGATCTGTTTGTTTCATAAGGTAAAACTCTTTTCCACGAAAATACTATAACAAGAAACCGGCTTGTTCCAAGTGAGATAAGTTTATATCTACCAATGTCTCCTGCGGATGCATCGAAATCATGAACAATTTTCAAAAAACCTTTCAACACTAGATCAGCAACCAATCTCAACGTCAAAGTCGATCATTTAAAAAAAACTGTCACACAAAGATCTATCGTTTACTTTGGACCAACACTATTTAATATAATTCCAGCTGACATTAAAATAATTCGTAACAAAATTAAATTTAAATGTGAATTAAAAAAACAAATTTTCAACAACGCCGCACAATTTGATATTTTCTGAAAAATCTCTTAAACACTCCATCTCCAAAATTCTATTTGTGAACTATCGTTCCTCATTGATATATTTTCATTACATATCTATATACTGTTCTCTGTTTCATATTGAAATTTCCCTGTAACTACCAACCACTATTCCTCTTCCGTATTACAATTATTAATATGATCTAAGAAAAGGTTCAAGTCATCTCTACTCTGATCCCAAATGGCAGCATATCATTAACATATCTCCACCATACTCAGGGACCATTCTGTTAAGTTTCAACAAAAAATTCTTCAAAATGTTCTATGAATATGTTACTCAAAAAGGGCAATAATGGAAATATGTTTTTTCTATACAGAGCTTTAGGAGTTCTATGATGGTATTGACATTGATTTTTGTTCTAGTATTCAATGATACGTCTCTTTCAAATTTAGTTTAGACAATTTTCAAAGTTTTTTCAATTGGTACGTTTGTGAACAAGCTTCAACATCGAAACTCACCGGACGTCTCTATCTTGAATCTGTAATTCGTTCTGTTTTTCTAAGAAATGGGAAGCGTTTTTTGTAAAACTATGTCCAATTCCAGATATTGGTTTCAGAATGTTGAGGAGGTATCTGACATGAGAACCAATTGAACTCACAACGGGTCTCAAATGATTTGTTGGTTTGTGTATTTTCGCTAATCCGTAGAAATGTGGGGGTTTACTGTTTACTAGGTTTGTGCGCTCTGCTTTTGTGAGCGTATCTTTGCTAATGTTCGAATCTTTCTCTCTATAGAAAGAGTGGGGTTGCTACTCAGTTTTTTGTATAAGTTTTTTACTGAAGAAGTAGTGTCTTCATTTATTATTTTATAAGTAGTGTTAGAGATCATTTCTTCATAATCGGTTGTATTCATGACGACTGTGACATTAATTTTATCAGCTGGAAGTATTTTAATTTGATCATCTGATCTGAGAGATGTTATACACCACTTCTTTTGGATTGCTTCTGTGTTGTTCTTGTTTCTTTTCTTATCGAGACTCTGGGAGTGGATCAGGGTTTGTTTATCGGAATTATCATGTTGTCGACTGAAAATCTTGTTGATCGCCTGATAAAACCCGAATGAATTATATGATTACATCATCTAGAAAGCCACGTATCTTGTTGATTGCTTATCAATTATCTTTCTCGAAAGCAGAATGTTGTTTTATCATTCGCGGCAGGCACGGAACAGAACAAGATGAAAAAAAGACGACAGAACTTATTCCAACTACTCGAATTCCTACTCGGGATGCCGGTAGCGTAGATAAGCTCGACAAAAACAAAAATAAACTTTGCGAACTGATTCACATTTCAGAAATATCTGAACGTATATTACAGGGCGGGGACCGACTCGACGGACACAATGAAAGCAATACGTGTAATTTATACGTTTCGCGAGGGATAATGCAGGAAAACGCAAACTCTCGGGAGTCCGTAACTAAGAGAACGTGTGCGGGCGCAGGGCGTTCAGAAGTTGACACTTTCCGTTCGTACATTTCTGCTATTCGAGCGGCTACGAGAATAATGGAATGGGCAGGGAAAAGGTGAATGATGTGGTCACGGCATACATAAATAACGGGCCAGCCTCAGAACTCCAACCTAGAATTCCATACCCCAACTATTCTCTGCAGCTTACACCACGTATCCCGTATGTGTTGTTTCTGTGTACGCTTTCCAAATGTTGTTCTACACTACTTTCAATCGAAATTCAACAGTTATCAGAAACAACTCGAGCATATTTCTTACTGAACATTATTATGATTATCATTATTATCTAACTAATTGTATTTTGGTGTCTTTTGATGTTTCAAATCTATTCCCTAGCGTAGACCCAGAAGACTGTCTGATGTTGGTAAGACATCTATCTTTTCCAATTCCAATCTACCTATCTATCACATTTGATGTCTTGTTGATTTGGTTAAAAAAACAGGTTTAGCCATTGGCTTTAATCTCAGTCCATTGTTGGCTGAAATATTCATGTCAAATTTAGAATCTACCCTTTCTGAACATCCCAATTTTTCAAATAATTTATTTTGGCATCGTTGTGTCGATAAAATAATAGCACTCTTCAAAGGCACTCCAGACGAATAATTTTTTAATTTTCATGAATTCTTTCAACCCAAGAAGTCAGCTCACCATGGAAATTGAATCAGCCAATAAACTACCCTTTCTGGACTTCATGATCTACAAATCAGATACCCTTGAATTCTCGACTTATAGAAAACCTACCAGCACCGATAATATCACACCAATTCACTCTAATGATCCTTATAATCAGAAATTTTCAACTTTGCATTCACTTTTTCACCGACTTTTTACGATTCCAATTTTTCAACAGAACTCAACATCATCAAACAAATTGCCTACAATAATGGATATCCAATCCACTTGATCAATAGTTTCTATTAAAGATATGTTGAGAAGTTTTCAAATCATAAATTACCTCAATCAACAACTCAATCTAAATTTTTCTCTATATCCTATTTTGGTCCTCTATCATTAAAATAAAAAAAATACCTTGCAAAGCAAACTCAATGCTAATAGTATTTCAGATTTTTCCATTTAATTTAAAACCGCCAAAAAGCTAGAATGTTCCTTGGTAAATTCCAAAGAAAATTCCAATGTTGGATAAGTCAGGTGTTTATAAATTGTTCTAATCCTGATTGTAATGAATGCTATATTGGTCAAACAGGCTGCAAGATTAGAACTCGTCTTGCTGAACACGTTAGACTTAAAGACTCCGAAAAAGAACGGATTAAATTAGACTGAGTTTTTTAGTCATATCATAACTCTTTCGAAAGGAACGATTCAACAAAATATTCATATACCCTTTAAACACCACTGGTTTTACCCAAACTGTCGAAATGGTGAATCTGATCATAGGGGTCCTTGGTGGAATCATAGACACGTTACTTTAAGATCTGAAAATTACATCTACTTGCCGTAAGACAGAATACATTAGTTGGACGAATATAGGCTATCATCATGTCAGACCTAACATTCCCACGGATGTGGGATGTAGCTGTAGCTGTAACTGTTAGATGTAAATGAAACCAACGACTCCGAGTGTGTCGGAGCTAAAAAATGACCTGGCTGAAATATTCCTGAAGCAAGTAATGATAATAATAATTATAACAATACTGAATTTAGAATTCCCAGTCAGTATCTTTTTCGAAACTCCGATACATCTGGAGGATGCCAAAAGCCACTTTCCACGTCCGTGGGATAAGTGAACGAAGGATATAATAATTATAATTCGAAAGCAGCATGTCCATACTTTCACCAATGATTCCCATCATCAGGAACATCATTTTTACAGAATGGTTTGAGCCAGATTCTACGGCAAGTCTGGAAGAGTCTGCTGTAATCACGCAATTCAAGATAAGTCGATGTGGCGAAGACGACCCCTTTTTTTGGTTATTTATATCGACTTGGGTTTTTGAAATTGTCACTTCGTAACAGTCCAACTGACCGCTATAACTATCATGTAGTGGCATGGGATATTGATTAACAATATAATTGTTTGATAATTCAGTGATAGCCAATAATTCATGATGACTGACACCTCTGCCATAGAAATACCTGTAACTTTTATGCATATGAAGAAATCAAATTCAACTCGTAAATTGGGCATAACATTACTTACCCAACGATGAAGCCCTCGGTTTGCCACGTTCTCAATTTTCCAGCCAGAATATTCATTGCAAATATTTGTTGATTATATAGGGCATTCAGATGTATTTGTGGTGCCCCGAAGGATTGAACTTGAAACTTTTTCAATTACACTTTCAACTTTGTCATAAATTCAATACGGGGCTGGAATTTGGGTTTACGTAACTCCTACTATCGCTTTCAATGGTTCAGGCCTTCTGAGCGTGTTTATTTGCGCGTTTTTAATTAAAGTGGATTGAATGCGGATTTCGTAACTTGAGGACTAGCAATTGGGATTCTATGAAAGTTAAATAAAGGATGAAAATTTTGATCTGAAATTTTCAGTTCTGTGTTGGTTTGAAGTTGATCAATTCTAGTTCCTATCAAAATAGTTTTATTAATTTGAGTATTGTTTTACATTAGCACAAAACTTCATCAGTAATGTTGAGAGAAATGCGGATTGTTTAACATTCAATTTGTAGGAAATATTCCAAGAACTCACCAAAACTGTAGCGTCGGTTGATTTGGGGCCCCTCTGGAACTGTTGACCTCCAATAGCACATATAATGGAATATGTATAAGCTGGTTGAGGATATGTAACTCAATAATGGAAGTGAAACACAAATATATCGTCTGTAAGAGGTTAACTTGCACATATATTGTAATAACTTTTGCTACCACTTTGTTTATGTGTGGTTCAAGAACGACTGTTCATTTTGTTCGTTCGAAAGAATATTTCCTTTTTCCACGTAAACATTTAGTACAAAAAATTCAGTAATAAAAAAAAGTCTGAAATTAGTAGTAAATAGAATCGCCCCAGTGGCGGGGAAACAGAAAAGTATTTAAATAATATTTCATGAAAAATAAAAACAAAGAACAAGTATAAATGAAATGGATCGATAGATTTTTGAGCATGAACATATCCAAAATTGTTTAAATCTTTCTTGGTCAACTGAAATCTACACTGAAATGAACTTTTGTCTCATAATCCGAGCGCAATATGTATATCAATCAATAGGGAAGAAATTTTCTAAGGTGACATAATACCAATATACAGGGTCCTCCAACAAGGGTACGATCTTTCATATCTCCATTATGGTAATAGATACATGGATTTTTTTATCAGCAAAATTATACAATTTTCTGATCCTACAAAATAAATATTGTACGTTAGTGATATTTTCAAACGATATATCTAAAATCGACTTGTGATATACAGGAAGCGAAAAACAAAATCTTTTTTATTTTAAATGGAACACCCATAAACCTATGGTTAAAATCAATAGATTATGGCTAAGAAATAGCAAGAATGTTTTTATTTCTTTGCCATAATCTTAAGGAACGACTTTTCTTGCGAATTCCATATTTGACGACTGAGATCCAGTGATATGTTATTTTTGTAGCATATTTGTCCTAATAAAACACCTAATTTCTTCATTTGATGCATACTTTTTGTCCAACCCCATTTTTTTAATTTCGCTTCCTGTCTATAATTACCCTTTTAAAAATAAAATAAGTTGTTAATTTGACCACCACTCTATTATTACTTTCGTTCACATCAAAATGTATGTTTTGGAATATTTACGATAATTTCAACTATCTCGGAATTTATGCCATTATATCGGTCTACTACAACTTTTCAATGAAAAGCGAATACATTGATTCGTTGAAAGTCAATTAGGTTGGCTGGTCTAAATATTTGTCTGCCAGTAAGTAAAACGTAATTATTGAATTCTTTAATGAATGCCAGTATAATAACTGAATGCTACTCGGTTAAAAACGATTGTTCATAATAATTATGGAGATCCCACAGAATGTGACGCTCAAAGCTGAAAAAGAGTTAGGAAATTTACTGCCTGTGAAATTCAAATACTTATAATACTTAATATTTTTTATTTATTTTACATTATTTCAGTCTGAAAAATATAGTGCAAATAGTCTATGGACCAAATACTCACAGCTGAAATTAACATTGATTGTTAAAGAAAACATTAATATATCAGCATTCAGTCAACTGATGGCCTTTCTGAAAGTTAATTCATTCAAAAGGATACATTCCAAAAAAAATCAAAGGTGTTGGAAGGTGGACAAGTATTACTTTTTATAAGAAGAGCTCCAGATGATACTTTTCTGCTACATAAAGTTGTTCTGGTAATGGGCGTATTTGGAGGCTTAAGACGTGATGAAATGGTCAAGATGGCATTGATGAGATTGAAAACAGAGGATCCGTTTTACTGATCCAAGGTGCCAGAAACCAAGACCTGCACCTCAAAAAGTTTCACCATTGTTTGAGAAAGCGAAATAGGAGCCTTGAACTCAGTTAAAAAGTACATTGCACTACGACCAAAAGGATGTAAACAATGTTTTTTTAAACCTACAGAAAATAATAAATGCATTGAGTTACCTGTAGGTAAAAATACTATAGGAAGTGTTCCTTATATCATAGCGAAATACATGGAAAACCCGAAAGGTTACACCGGACTGTCTACGCCGAACGTCGTCAACGATTCTTGTTCAAGGTGGTGCTTCCTTTGAAACACTAAAATTGCATGGAAAATGGAAGAGTAGTGTACGGTAGCGGATCTATATTGAAGAAAGTATCTCTTCGAAGAACAAAATTACTACAATGATAGCGCCCATTGCCAAGGTATTATAAAGCGGTAATGGACAAGAGTCGCTGTTTCGTTTTAATAAACCACTCTGAATATTACTCTTCATTTCTTCTTTACTATACCAAGACACTTCCCTAACATATCCTCTATACAACACCAATCATATACCCGTCTGAAAGGACACCAAGCAACAATCGTATGTCTTATAATCCTCGTATCTAACTCCTAGTTGGCTCCCACCCACTTTATGAAAATTGATCATATAATATCCCATTTTCCCAAAAAAAGCTCTTCCAATGTAATCCTTGTTGCTGCTGAAGCGGTGTTTCATGTTGCCTCCATAAAAACTATATAGCGTCTTTATGGACGCGAAACCAACTCCGAGCTATATGAAAAAGTCATCCATAACTTCGAGAAGTGAAGGTCTAGACGGTAAATAAACTCCGGTCCTTTCGGTATACGTATACGGCGGAGTTTTGGAGTTCGCAAGGCAAATTTTATATTAAATTCCAAATTAATAGTCGGCATCTTCTGAGATATTCTTGCGTTTATGCAGCTCGTTATCCAAGTTATTCTCAGGTGGGCAACTTCCTGTGTAGCTTTACGTCTTGATATTGAGTTTCGTATATTAAAAAAAATTAAGTTGGGGCGTAGTCGAGGTAACTTCACAAGGACAGAAGAGACATCAATCCACGATGATTGAGAGAATTAACAACAGTCACGAAACGTTGTTAGTTGAATAGAGAAATACTCATTCATATATTTTTTAAATTTTTGTTGAATAATTATATAGGCCATTTTATTAGCTGATCCCACTATTACTATTTCGGAAACGGAAAGACCTACAAGGTCGGTTAGATTGACAAAAAGTTTTAGTTTTTGAGAGCAATAATAATCTGTTTTCAGATCTTGAATATCAGTTGTTTTTGAGATATTCGCCAAATACTAAAATAGTCGAATTTCGTTTTTTGGCTCTACCGCCTCCATTCCGAATGATATAGTAAAAAGTCAAGGGAACTTTAAATAATGTTTCATATTTGTTATAATCTGATTTGAACTAATTTTCAATGCGATGTTTCGTTTATCAGATTCCATCATCAACTTTATTTTTTTCAAATATTGACCTCTAGTTTTTTTTTATCGATTTTTGTAGTCACCTTCATAACAAATTCAGCTATTTATCACAATACATGTGTTTCTCGACGTTTTTTCCGAAAAAACCTCATCAATATTATTTGGTCATACAATTCCTGTCAGTGTAGTTTAAAAAAGTCAGAGGAACTTTCAATGTTTCATATTTGTTATAATCTTATGTGAACCAATTTTCTCCGAAAAAACATCATCACTATTTGGTTATACAACTCCTGTCAGTGTAGTCTCAAAAAAAAGTCAGAGAAACTTCAAATACTTTTTCATATTTGTTATAATCTTATATCAACCAATTTCCAATGCGACGTTTCATTCATTAAATTCCATCATCAACTTTATTTTTATAAATGAGGACCTTTAGTTTTTTTCAAGTTTTGTAGCCACTGTTTTAACAAATTCAGCTATTATTTAAAATACATGTATTTCTAGACGTTTTGCTCATGATCACTGTATAGTCAAACAATTCCCGATCAGAGCTACCTCAAAAAAATTAGTACCAATATTTTTTGGGTGTAGAACTCAAAGATATACATTAACTCCAATATCAGAAGAACATGTTATATACCAAGTAACAAATAGAAGAAAATGTCAACATACTCCTAACTATCAACGTCGTTCACGATATTTCATTAAATTTTTGAATAGTCGTCCATCGTTTCTTAAATACATATTCGCTTTTGCTATAGTATGTTTTTTGCAATTTTTCAGCATTTGTGGAGTTATAGCCATGCAAGCCCTCCTTATTGTTTATTTCAATTCGTCGATATTGCCAAAAGTTGATTCGAATACCTTATATTCAATGAAACCCCAAAATGAAAAGTCCAAAAGGGTCAGGCCAGGTGAACGTGGTGGCTATTTGACAGGATCATTGTTTCCTATCCATCGTCCTTGCATAGTCGTATTGAAGAAATCTCTTCAGATATTTCTGCGATGTGACGGAGCTCCATTATTTATATTTATTTATTCATTGAATATATACATCCAGCAGGCCGAAGCCCAATTTCAGGAGTACTTATTAAATATCACATGTGGTTGAGAAGCAGTAATAAACAATTAGTATTTTTGGTTGAACCTGCAGGTTATAAGTTAGTCAGAAATTAAACTGGAAATGGTTTATCTGAATTGATTCTGAGTGAGGAAAAAAATGTCAACTGAGACAAGCTTATTGTAACTTCTGCACATTGAATTTATTGGAGAATGAAAGTGATGTTGGAAAAACTGATATTTTCTCGGAATATTCAACAACTCAACTGGAGTCTCCGACAAGAATTCTAAATATAATTCACCCGTGGATGTATCTTTGACTTGTAAGATTTTGGTTTCTACCTTTTTCAGACTACAATAACGGACATTATTTGGTCAAATATTCATGATGTTTTTTCGGAGAAAAACGTCGAGAAATTGCTGAATTTGTTAAAACAGTGGTTACTAAAATCGATGAAAACAACTAGAGACCCATATTTCAAACAACTGAGTTGACCATGTCTCAATAAAGTAGGGACCGATAATCTTGGGGTATAGAACACCAAGCCAAACTTTAACTCCAAATCTCTCTTGGAAATATGTCGCTCTATGTAGGAAGGAATTTTTTTGTCGCCAGTGAAAATTAATATTTCTGTTAAACCATCCCTTATTTGTGAATTTACTCTCATCACACCATAAAATTTTATTACAGATTTCATTATCTCGACGATGTTGTCTGAGTAGCCATCTACACAATATTTTCTCTTGTCATAGTCCGTTAAATGCAAATGGTGGATTTTTCTGTCTTACTTTGTATGGTCTGAATTTATTTCTTTTTGAAATCTTTCCGAATTGACGTAGTCGATATAGCATTATGATGTGCAATCTCACTCAAGGATTATATTTTTGTTCTCAATTTCTCGGTATTCCACAAATCCTGAATCGATTAAATATCACTTTATTACTATCGAGAATGTCTTCTGAACTTACCCAAAACGCCAATTTCAGTATCGCCACCTCTGTTGGTTACTGTACAACTCTTACTCGAGGGTTTTTCAAATTAACCATGACTCCGTAGACTCCATACCTCTCAATGCGTTGAAAATATCTTTCGGATGGCTGATTCCTCTCAGGGTACAATAGCTAGAGATCTAGTAGCATTTCTCAAACATTTCGCGTATATACGAAAAGCATATTATTTTCAACTTTCTCGTCAAGAAAGTTCCCATAGTTTTCACCTCACAAATTCACACGAATCAAATGATTATTTATGTACTTGTCAATAGATTTGAAAATTTGTTATTCAACTTCGCTTTGGAAATTGGTTCATATAAAATTATAAAAAATACGAAACAGTAGTTAAAGTTCCTCTGACGTTTTTTGAGATTACACTGACAGGAATTGTATCAACAAATATTGATGAAGTTTTTTTCGGAGAAAAACGTCGAGAAAGAAATGTATTGTAATACATAGCTGAATTTGTTATGAAAGTGGCTACAAAAATCAATGAAACAAACTAGAGGTCCGTATTTAAAAAAATAAAGTTGATGATGGAATGGAACGTCGCATTAAAAATTGGTTTATATCAGATTAAAACAAATATGAAACATTATTGAATGTTCCCCAAAACGAAATTCAACATTTAGTTTTTGGTGAATATCTCAAAAACAACCATTAATATTTAAGATCTGAAAAAAGATTATTATTGCTCCCCAGAATAGCAAACTTTTGTCCAATTTAACAGACCTCTTAGATCTCTCCGTTTCCGAGATAGCAATAGTGGGATCAGCTAAAAAAAGCAGCCTGTGGAAAATTTAAATTGCCAATACACGAAAATGACGTCAGACGTTACATGACGGGGCGTGAAATAGCACTTTATCGCCCAGGTCAGCGTGCGTAAAATGGAACTTATTGCCTGATTCTGCTGGCGTCAAAAGACACTTTAGATTCCGTAGAGTATTTTATCGCCCAGTATCAGGCGATAGAGTTAGTGAAAAAACGCAAGAGTTATTTTCATTTTTATATCGTGTTATATCACAAGGCCTATAAATTTAATCCATCGAAATGCCATAATATTTTGAGTATGATTTTGCTTGGAGAATATTTTGCATGAAAATATTCATCAAAAAGCCCAATCATGCAAATATATTTTGATAGTTTAATCCATTAAAAGTTATAGGTCGTGTGATATACGACAATATTATTTCTTGAATGAGGTAGATTAAAACCAACAACAAATAACTTTATTGATAATGAACACCGACATTTTCCAACAATTTCTTTATTATAAGTGCATTGAGAAAATTATTATTGTTATTTTGTATTCGTACAGTTGTAATAAAAATTGCAATTTGTGTAGGTCACAAATGTTTGTTTTTCATTGCTATTTATATGACAGATTGTTGGCAGTTGTTGATAGACCGGTTGTTTTAATATCATTATATGTTTCTCATTTTGTTAGTTATATCGAGATGAAGAGTGGGATCCATTCGAAGATATGATTTAATAGAAGATGCGCTATTATGTCCTGCATGTGATTTTGAATAGTTGCTATCCTTGAACTCCACTTTTAGCAAGCTTACTAACTGCTGTTGATCGGTTAGAATGGTTAGTTATTTTTACTTTCTTGATTCCGATTGTCTGATGGGCTGCTTCTCGGCTCCATTTCGATATTTGATTTATTCCTATCGGGCAATTTTTGTACCAGGTAGTAGATCGGGTCTTTTCCAAAAAGGATTCGGGGTTGAGAATAACCTATCCGAAGTAATATTATTGCCTCTTTTGCTGAGAAGCTTTTTAAATAATCTTGCAGGGCAACAAGAAAAAAATTATACTCCTAGACAGAAATGCTTTTCAACATTTTACCTGTAGAATTTCTTTTATGGTCGACTTCTTCTTTAAAGTATTAGAGAGAAAGTCACTTCGCCATCTCTCCACGCTAATTCAACGGCTATTATATGGTGGAGTTTTTTTTGAAATCCTTCGTGAGTATTTTCGTCCCATAACTCAACTACTTGGTATTCTTCATCACTTGAAGCAGAAGAGCTTTCCTTTCTTTAAATGCATCGAAACTTACATTATATTGAACGTGTTACATTTCTTGCAGTTTTTTGCTACGATATTCCACATTGTCTTCACCACACCTTCTTTATATTCCGTTCTGTTTTTCTTCCGCATATTAAACCCCCAGTCTTTTAATATTACAGCCAATTCATCAATTTTGAAAGAGTTACCTTTTTTCTTACGAAAGTCGGAAAACTGTTATTATTCATTGTTGCTTAAGCTTTAAATACGAGACGTTTCAGAATCGAACGCTTCCCAACGATGCATTGAAGAAGCCTTAGCTGCAAATTTTGCATGTAAACATTTCAAATTCTGACGTATTTTCGTTGTCTTATGTTAAAATATTTGTCTAGAAATAACATCAAAAATGGAGTTTGTACTGATGAAAATCAATATTAGGTCTTTCAAACAATTAAGCCATTTTTTTTTCATAAACTGTTGTCAAGAATTGTAAGAATCCCTGAAAAACGACACAACAGAAACCAATATGGGGACGACAATTTAATCGAGATTAAACAGCTCTTTAAAATAATCACTTATTTAAACAAAATATTTTCGAAAAATGTTGGTGTCTGATTGGTCCATTTCATCATGAATGAAATAATCGATGGAAATCTATATTCCGATTTTTTTTCGACTGGATATTGAGCCGTTAAGTGCATGAGAGGTTAAACGAGATTTAAAGCAAATATGAGCCGATTTGCCACTTTCATTTATTTTATATTTTCCTCTCGTTCACACGAAACAAAATTCGGCAGTTTGAAAATGGAAATAATTTGATTAACAGAAATATTCACAGTTGTAAAAGAACAAATGCATTGATTAGTCCCGATAAGTTAACTGCGTTTACAAGACGTGCCTTAGAAAGTAGAATTGTTGTATATTGATAAAATTATTTCATTTTATCGGCAACTTATCGTACTCTGAATTTGCCTACCTTATTTTTTTTCAAAAATACTGAATGGTCTATTATCAAAAAAACGTTTTTTCATTAGATGTGGAGATTTTTTGTTTTTTTTAATGGCTTTGACATTTCGTCATTCAGCCAGACACAAGTGGAGTAGATGTGGAGTAGAGAAGAGCGTTTTCAGCATTTTTTTTTAACGGGATTGAAACATTTTTGGAAAAGATATTAGGTATATATAATTATTTCGAACTAATTTTTTTCTCTTGTTAGCAAATCAATTTCTTATAACCACTTTTTGTTTGATTACCCATGCCATGTCAATTTTTGCGTCTAATATTCACGAGAATCTAATTCGCCCACTCCGTAACAAAGTTGCCAAATTGATATGGATAGGATTTTTGGCGCGAAATTCGAGTTACACACTCGTTGTTTTGACGAAAACTAGGAAAAATTGTCAAAATGCCACTAAACTAGCGTTTACCTACAAATATCACGGATATTTCCTGAAGTATTGCCCAGCTGATGAAAATCCCCAATTTTTATTGAATTCAAAATGAATGTGTTCATATGTATGACAGGGGCTTTATTTACTATTGGAAATAAATCGTGTAAATAGATGAAAGAAGGGGAAATTCACCTGTCTATGGGCAGAAGAGTTACAATTATTGCTAGTTGAATATTTGTGATCTATTAGCTAATCTAACCTGAACGAACTAACATAACGTAGATAATATAAACTTCATGAAATTTTGCGATAATATATTAGTAAACACCTTTTTTTGCAATTTTCAAAACATAGTCCTTCCACAATTAACATTACAGTTCTTCCATCGAGTTAAAAAGATAAGCATCTAGAATTTACACGATTGTTTCAAGACTTATTCTACTAAAAACTCCGCCCTACCCCCGGCAAACATTAATGACTGAGTTAATAACGTGTATTTTAAATTTCGCGCCTAAAATCGTATCCATAACAATTTGGCAACGTTGGTACGGAGTGGGCGAATTAGACTCTCGTTAATATTCATTCGGTTCTTAATAAAAAATATAATAACCTTTTAATATGAAGTAAAAAAAATAACATTACCGCATTACCACATCTGGGAATGAAGAGGCATTTGAAGAGTTACCAGATATAATTCAATCTTCGAAAGGAGAAGTAGTTGTCGTCTAAGAGATATTCGCCTGAATTTTCGTCTGGTGGGAATCACTTGAAAACGATTGTCGATACCCAACAATCGAAACGTCGTGACTTGAAACCATGCAGATATGGTTTCTTTTTCTTCACTTTTTCAGACAATGGAAGTCCAAACAATTTCAATAATAAAATAAAGCGATTGCTTTCCTGATTCCAGTATTATTCTTGTCTGAGTTCATTGAACACGTTAATATTAGCGAAATGGTAAACGCAGCATTTTCTTCTATGAATTCAACTTTTAATATAGTAGTTCCATTTTTCATGCTGTCTGCATCTCAAACTTCAAAGAATGGCGAAATTAGTATGATGGATGCATCTTGCTTTAATAACATGAAAATTTACTCGGAAGGAGAATAGATGAACGTAATCTAGCCATATTTTTTGTAATTTGTGAGAATAAATGTGGTTCTCTCATAATCACTTTTCCGTGATAATAAGCTTCACAACAAATAATGTACCTATAAAAATTAGTCGTGTCTATTAATAGACAGTTTGCACATGGGGATTTTTCGCTTACGAAACCTCTAGTTATGCTTATGATTTTAAAGTTAGTGTTATAACTATTACGTATTATGATTACAAGTATTTGTTAGTATTTGAAAATACTTGGTATAGAAATGAACATGAGAAAAGTCAGTCAGGTATTTTGATGTAAAGAGGTATGAAATGTAGATTTGAACCGTTGTACTGTTTTCAATACATATCAAGAATATCGAATATAAAACATGGTGACAGGTGAAAGGAACTGATAAACTAAAAAGAATTAAAGCTGAGATACAAAATGACGGAAGATATATAAAGAAAAAAATTGATGAAATGGAGCGAGTACTAGGTCACATTTAAAAAAAAAATATTACAAGCGCAAGGAAAACTTACACTTTTTCTGAAATTAGCGAGACCAATCAAAAACATACACTTATAAGTGGCATAGATATGCCAGATGAAAGCTGTGTTTTCTGTTCTAAGCTTATAATGACAACTTTTATTGTGGTAGAAGAATCTAGGGAAACCAAACAGTGGTATTTTGGTTTTTGTTGACCATCGTCCTCGTTGAAAATATGCAGTAATGTACTTGAATTATTGAAAGTCGAGCAAATAATTTTTCAACTTTTCAGTGAATTAAATTTTGAGGTCATATTCTTTCGTACGCCTAAGAATTTTTCATGACTATCACCAGAAAATACAACTACTGCCTCTTACATCTGTTAAATTATAACTGTTGAAATCTACAATCTCGTAGCCCAATCTGTATCAATTCAGAACAGGAAACACCTACATTCTTGTTTCAGTTTGGATTTATTACCAATTTACGCCTCTTTAGGTGATTGTGAGATATGTTAAGAGATAACGTCATGGGGACGTAGCAGTTATTTTTTATTTATGGATAACTAAAGACTTCAATAACTCTTCATAGCTCTCCTGGAGTATGTCCTTTTCACGAAGTGTTGTTCTTGATTTTCCGTACGGATGGCGCTGCGACCAACTTAGTGTGGGTCGCGGCTTCATTTATGAGGAAATATCAGTTAATCAGTTAGTTATTATTCATTGGGCAGGAACAGGACGACTCTAAGGCAAAACCTCGAAAAATGAATGTCTGCTAGTGGTCATCTACAGCCAAATGAAGAATAATCTACTGTTCAATTACAAAATAAGCACTTGCTATTGGGTCTTCTTGGATGAACGTTGCCCGAATATCTGTCAGATCTGTTCAATGTCCGTCGAGGTATTAGCCAGGGAAGTAGTTTTTCTCTATCAGATGATCGCCTCATTTTCACACTTTGTGGAAACGTGAGGAGAGAAGGGGTCTTCAACATTGTCGATTTTATTCGTTTCCAGTTAGTTTGTATTATCCATTTTCAAGAAATTGGAATATTCCAGATATCAAAACGAGTGAGTTCTTTCTAAATCTTTTTAAAAAGTTTACTACTCTTAAATTTTTTGAAAATTAATTAAAAAAAGGAGCGAATGTTGAAAAAAGTTGAAAGTTTTAAAATAAGTTGTGAAGCATTTTAAACACAGGAAAAATGTTAATAAATAATCTAAAAAAGATTGAATCGAAAATTATTATTTCATGGAAATCGTGTGATGTAGAAAAAACTTGCTATGCTCCCTATCAAAAATTTTCTGCATTCGGGAACTTCAGTAGTTTTTGGAAATAAAATTGAAACAGCATGATGAATTAAAAATATTGAGAAGTTCGCGAATTGTTATGGGACCACCAAGCCTATCAAAAAATATCTTTTTCATGGAATCAATAGCTTTTGCAAAAAACCGATCCTACATTGTGAAAGTTGTACCTGATTAGTGATATATTCACTAACATGCTTCATATATAATATTGTACAAATCTTTGCTGGCACGGGGTGAGGAATGAATTCGACTGTTGGTGGCTCTTAAGCCTTTTTAATTGGCTATTTTGCACTTCGTTCAATTAACCACTTGATCTACTAAGAAATATGATTGTTTTATTTAGCGGAAATTTCTGATGTGAATGTTTTCTAGCGAATCCGTGGAAACTAGAAAATAACTATTCGATTCGAAATTTTCCATCAAGTTATCAGATTTCAGCGTTTTCCATATTATGTTCTTTCAACCCGGTTCCTGACTATTTGTATGTGTTTAGGAAATCATCCTTTCAATCAATGAATTGTGAACATTCAGCATTATTTTATTGAAAGTTTTCCTTTCTCAAATATTAAAATTTAAAATATATCGGCGACTTCGCCATAAAATCTATACATACGCATCCGAAATTTATGTATCTACATATCGTCATTGTTATTTGATTAATCTCCGGGTTGCGGTTGATTATTACTTTTTTTCATTCGAAGATCAAAATGAACTGGTGATATGACTAATAGACCATGATAAAGAGTCGCCATGAAAGTCATCAAGGCATCGACACACTACGATCCCTGGAGGGAGTGATTTATGAAGAATTCTTAACTCTTCTTGAAAAAATAAGCTCTGGCTAAGATGGTGGCTTCTGGTTTTCTCACACTCAGGCGTTTCATTTCTCTTAATGCAATTTCAAAACTAGTCCAACTCTACTATGTTGAAATAATACAGGGGTACCCTTCTCTCTAAGTGTTTCCACAAAGTGGAAAATTAAGGCATACATCTGTCAGAAAACAACTACTTCCCTGGCTAATACCACGACGGACATTGAACTACAACTGACAGATATTTGTGCAACGTTCTTCAAAGAAGACCCAATTGCAAGTGCTTGTCTCGTAATTAAACAAAAAATTATCCTTCATTTGGCTGGGAATGACCACCTGCAGACATGCATGTTTCGAGGTTTATTGCCTCTCATTAGTGACAGGGTAGGTCGGACAACATTATAATTGTCCTGTCCCTGCCAAATGAAAAATAATCAACTGTTTAACTAATATTTCCCCACGGATAACACCACTATCTACAACTAAGTTGATCGAAGCGCCATCCGCACGGAACAAGACAAAACACTCCCAAACAGCACAGTCTACGGGAAGAGAAATCTGTAAACATTCGAACCAGTTCGAATATATTGTGCCAGAGAGGTATCAACAATGTTGAAAGAATACAGGGGTACCCTTCTCTCTAAGTGTTTCTACTGTTTACTATTACTTCAATCTAAAATAAATATCTACCACATCTTTCAAATAAACGGCCAATTTCGCTTCCTGCTCATCTAAAAATACTTGCAACCTTTTACTTCCACAGTATTTCTAAAGGATTTTTGTTTTTTGTTTGTTGTATCTTGTGTAGTCCACTACAGATATTACCTTATTCTATCGCGTGACAATGATGCAGTTGCTATATGATAGGAACTTATGCAATTGAATGATTACTAAGAAATACATGTGTTGTCAATTTTTGAAAATTCCTTTCTCTCACCCAATCTTTTTGGAATAGATGTAGTAACTCGAGGTAAGGGGATATTA
Source organism: Chrysolina americana (assembly GCA_958502065.1). Lineage (NCBI taxonomy): Eukaryota > Metazoa > Arthropoda > Insecta > Coleoptera > Chrysomelidae > Chrysolina > Chrysolina americana. The sequence goes on along the minus strand of OY293417.1, from coordinate 12,694,804 downwards.
ATTACATTTATGATATTGCTCTCAAATGTTGAAGGGGAAGTTGTCCTATGTTGTCATATGTAACAACCAGATCTATATTCAATAAAACATGGTACCGTACTCTCATTAAGTTTGAGGCAAAATGAAAACAACTTATCAAAAATATACCAACCTATACCATTTTTGAACAAAGCTATAGGGAAATATAATAGTTATTCAAGATACAAGTTCGTGAAGTAAGAATTTTTCTGTACGAGTATGAAGTTTGTTGAGTGAGGCGCATCCGAGTTCGACGAACACGCATTAAGTTCTTTTTACATGACTGCCTCAGAAAGTGAGGTTTTGCGCACGAAAAACTCGCTCCGGATGTGATACTTTGCACACCCTGTGTGCAAAGCACTTTGCGCACGGATATGTCATGTTTGCGCACCCATCTCTCGTTCACTGTTTTTTTTTGTTTTCTCCTAACAACGTCAACATTATGCAATGTTTCTAGTTGGCTGAGTTCCATACCAACTGCCACGGCTCTATGGTTTTGTTGATTTGATACTTCTAAAAATTGTTTCCAACATTTTTTGAAGAAAATGCCGAATTCTGCGGAATTTTTTTAAGTCATAAGTTCGGAACTGTTGCAAACAAAGAATTAGTAGGTTGAAACGTTTTATGGAATGCAGACTTCTATTTTGAAGAAATGCTATATACATGAGTGACCATATCATAAATATTGATAACTAGTGTTTTTTGTAGCAGTTTCATAAATAAAAAAGAAGTTTTATGAAAAATATAAGATAGGTGTGGTTTCTATTTACATTTGTATAAAAAGTATCGTAAAAAACTCGTTTGGAAACCTCTTTGCACAGTCGCTCCTCTTGTGGACCTCGCCATCGGCTCAGTACATCAATTTGTCCCGCTCATATGCAAAAAATCGTTTAAAACCTTGTTGTTTAATATACTTTTACGCACAATAATTTTTTTACGCACTTATGTTGAAAAGTATTACTTTTTGCACTTTGGAAAGTGCATAAATAGTTAGTTTACGCACGGTCATCTTCGTGAGTTTCATTATTATACCAAATGCTTGGGACAATCAGTACTTGAGACAACTAGCCTCCTCCTCCCCGTCCCGTCCCCAAGAAGATATGAAGAAGATGGACAAAATAAGTGTTCAAGTCGGTTGTGCAAGTATGAAATAGTATATATTTCTCCATTTTTATTTTCTTCTCAAAACTTTATCTGGACTGTTGACTTATTGTCCAACTGATTGATCGTTGTTCATAAGGTCTTCTTTCAGGTTTGTCCATACACGAATAAAACCCCACTTTTATAAATGGTTTGAGGATCGACATGATTTATCGGAAATCTTCCAAAGAACTGTGGATGATGTTCTCGCATTGCATTAGCGAAACGGTGTGTAACTTAACGGCATCCCGTCGATTATTTGATGATTAACATCCCAAGTATCATCGGGATGCCATGTGGAGCGTCAAATTACCGTGATAGTCGGAGGGCTGGTGCATACTCTGTTGAATATCTTCACGAGGTCGTTTCACTGGTATTGCAATCGAATGAAATAGGTCTATATCCAAAGAGAATTTTTCCATAACTAAATAGAATCGATTTTGGTTTCTCACAAAAAAGTTGCCATTATGTGGATAAATACTTTAGTGTGCCAAACTTCAATGACAGATTATTTGATTGATTTGTGCAAGAGTCAGATTTCCAGTTACTGAATTCTGATTTCTACGACATATATGTTTATCGGACACTCAAAAAAGCAATCAGCTTGATGCTAGAAACGTTTAAAAATGTAGAAGCAGATAGAACATATCCTCAACAATGATAATCACAGATCAATATTGAATATTTTACACAAGAAGAGATTTAAAGACAAAAACCCCCTAAGCTACCTGTTCTCAGAAATACCCAACAAGTTTTCTACCTGAGTAATATATACACGCAATGGACCAGTCAGACAACAGAACACCAACTCTCAATATTGATTACGACAAACATACCCAATAAACTATTGTAGACAGAGACAGGAAAACAGTGTACTTGTCATCATACCTTTTATATTTATATTGAAATGAATTAAATACTAATAAAATAAGCAACTAGCCTTGTAGACTCTAGTTTTTCAATGCCAACATGTTACAAAACCCATTCGTGATCAACCCTAGGTCCTTATTTCATTCATAAATAAGTTCAAAAATTCAGGAGGTTCACTAACAGAAGATCGAATCTCTCTATATGATTGAAAAATGAGGAATGTTAGAAGTATGTACGTTTTCCAGGCTTCACAGGCAGTGCCCTAAAGTGCCATACAGTGCCGTATTTTCTGTAAGGTATCCTGAAATCATTTAAAGTACCCCTATTTCATTCAGTGAATGAAGTAGATGATTGATAAAAAACTCCAGTCGGTCAAATGCACCTTTAAACTTTTAATAACACCCTTGTAATTTTATTATTTTTTATACAAACTGTGCAATTGTGCGACTACAACAAAATTGATGAATATTTGGAAAAAAATTCAAATTTCCTATCAATAAACGACATTTTTGTCGGTGATAAAATGCAATGTGAGGTTCAAAATTTGGCAGAAAAATATAAAGTAATGTTGAGTAACGATAAGTATCAAAAATGTTTATCTGTAGTAGAACATTTTCGTAAAACGGCAATGAATTATGAAGTTTTGAAATATTTTAATTGCATTGGGCCAAGCATAATAAAAAAATCTTATAGTCTCAGGTATCTCTTTAAAGTTGCTAAAATATTGTCTATTGACATTGATTTCGAAAAATTAGCTGTCGAGTAGAAATTGTTGCAAATTAAATTTCAATCATTAAAAAAAAAGAATAGATTAATTCTGGAACATAATTTTTGAAGAGTCTTTAATATACTCTGAAGGGAATAGGTATACCATGATAACAAAAGTTGTTTCCACTATATTTAGTTCGTTACATGGAAGTGCTGACGTCGAATGGGAAATGTGGGAACGAATGTTGAATAGTACATAAGCTATTGTTGATGGTTTGAGACATCATAACAAGGAGGTTTATAAATATGGTTCCTAGTACCAAGGAATTACTCGATATGGCTGAAAATGTTCATGATTCATATAACTTTTAATTGGAAGAACTGAAAAAAAAGATTTGGAGTATAAACATAATATAACGTGTAAAGAAGTTGAAGATACAAAAAAAAAATTCGTAGCTCAGAGAAAACTTTGAAGATCTCAATGGAAGATAGATACAAATATAACTAGATCCTGTAACTCGATGCAATGTGAGGTTGATAAACTACTAATAGTTGCTGTGCATAAAAGGGATATCAATAGAACAACTATTGCCAGTGAAATATAATAATAATAATAATAACTGCCTTTATTCACCACAGCATTTACAGGGGCTAATATGTATAACGTATGATAAAAGATACTTACTTCATGGTTATTTTGACTTTTCACTTTGAGTTAGTTACGGTTTAGACGGTTTTTGTGTCCTTTTTCACCCTAGAATTTCTGCTGTGAGGACTGTAAAGCCTGGTTTTCTATATAAAGCATTCAAAAAAACACATCAAATATATATATACCTAAGCACAATGAAATTATGCTTGGTTTCCTACAGATTTAATGATTGGGGGTTTCCAGTATCCTGAAAAATGCACTTTTTTCACTTGACGTAATGGAGGGCAGTTTATAACATGGTCCTAACCATTTATTCACTCTAAATTTTGAAAAACTGATTTATTAATCAATATTGAATACGTGATTTCAGTATGCATAAATTCAAACGCTCATCAGCTGTGACGACATTGTCTTTATGTTATACGATTGGTTTAAGTTTGGGATTGCGCGGACAAAGCCGAGAGTGACTGAGAGACGCCGCAGTTTCCAAGTCTTTGTAAAATCTAGAAAGTTATTACGTGTAATGACAAATTGAACCTAATTATTAGTAATTTATTAATGGCTATTCTCAAGTTACCGTGAACATTAAACTATTTGAAGATTAGGAAAGATCATATAGGTATGCTGTCATGTTCCAGTCGAGCAGATACTACCACATAGTCTGTCAGAGAATATAGCAGCTATGTTACAAATTACCAAGCTAATATTTCAAGACTTCGAACAGAGGGACAGGTAGATACATATATACTGATGATATGGATGAGAAGGTGAAATAGTATATTCTGGTCAATCACATTTTTTTGCGATATGGCAACGCTGTCAGGCACATTATTTATTTTATCTGCAAGGCTAACATCACGAGTACAACCAATCAAAATCTCTCGCGTAAGTATGTCACGTTCCCGCCTCTTCTGGTCGTTTTAATTCGATGGTTGATTTTGGCGTTTTCAATAATTTTTGATAAATTGATGAAAAAAAAATTCGAAAACTAAACACAAGGTACTTATGAATGCACTATATCGAAATATATTTTTTCTGCAAATGACTGGAAACCCCCCGTCTTATTGAAATAAAATTCAAGGTATCGCCCACCCAACAAATTAATGTGTCTCATAACCTCATAGGAAAAGACAAACCATATGTGCTCGACTATATGCTGCGGGTATAATCATACTAAGAAGGTATGCTCTTCCAGGTCTCCTCTCTGGCCGAACTTCACAAAGAGTATTTATACATAATATTTCCTTCCCCCCTTTCTTTATCTCAACAAAATATCAACATGTGCTTAAGTTAGTTAATCAGCCGAGCAGATGGGCCCTATAATAAATAAATTGAATAACTAGTCACCCCTTTCATCAGAGAGGAAACGGAAAGGAGTTTCCTCAATTGTAGAGGGGTTGTATTTATCTCGTTAAGAACAGGAACCTAATTCCAGACACCCTATAGCTTGCTAAAGGCGCTTTTTAGTCGAATGAAATTTGATTTTCTCTCTAACCCAATACACGGGACTAAATTGAATTTCATCTTAGTGAACATTTAAATGCAATTCTCGATGCTCCTAGTAAACAATTAAAGTATTTTACCTTCATTGATGATAACATTTTTTTTTCCTTCGAACCGAAAACAAAAACTCAGCGCTTCTCTTTCAGAATGAAAATGTACCTCAATAATATAAGAGAATCACCACAATTCCACACGTGCTAACGCCTTATCGTATTTTTAGACATTTCCCAATTTAAGGTTTGGCTGATATTTCTTAAACAATATTAATTAAACGTATCAGAAACAGCTCACGAATAGATGAATAATGAAGTAAATTCTGAAAACCATAGCAGTGATCTGAATATGAAAAAAATGCGATTCAGTGCTTTCCTGTCCATGAAAGAGGATGTATCTCTGTTCATAAGGGAACTACTATATTGGAAACACGAATTATCAATTTACTAAATAAAAATACGAACACGGTGTACTGTGTTACGGAAAAATCTTAATCTTAAGTCTCTTCCATAACCTCGCGATTTTCGCAATTTTTCTGCGAAAAAAATGGCTCCCAGTCATGCCGGACCAAACGTTGATGCAGAACCATGTCGGCAGCCATTTTATTCGCAGAAAAATTGCGAAGTTCGCGAGGGTATGAATTAGACTTCACTCAATAAGTTCATGAAATTTTTGATGGAAAACATGTGGACGTGCACGATTGTCAGTGCTCGTCATATGTCGGTACCTGTATCCGCAATAATAGGCAGTCAGTAGTTAGATAAGATTAGATTACTTTCGTGGTACAAGCCTCTACACCGCGACCTTTTCAAAGCTATTGTGTGTGCCCTCGAAAACGTTTCGAGTTCTCTATCTAGCCCCGTCTTCATTACGAGACTTCTCTCAGTCAAAAAAGTTCGGTACTTCTAGGTTGTCCCCCACTCTAAACTTGTCGATATCACTACCTAGATTGGCGACAGGCAGCAATCTGATTTTTCTAGGAAAATACAAAAATTTAACAAAATTTATTAGGATCTTCAACAGTCCGACGCTCCAAAGATGTCGATTTGCGACAAAGGAAAACTCACCACTTTTCTCTCTGCGACATCTTGTCAGACTCGTCATACTTAAACAGTATACAAAGTTACAACTTGCTGGTTATCACTTCAGATTTTGTACTATGGCTTGCGTACTAATAGATAGATAAGTACATAGATGAAAATAGAATATAATATTGATAATAATAATACTCCCTGGAAAGGTGTACCCAAAGCAATAGCCTATGCGGGTAGAGGAAGGCTATTATTATTATTTGAAGCAAATAATACTGTTAATAAAATATTAATAAATCTATATACAGAACTGGAAAAAAACATTATTTGGTATCATTTAAGAATTAATTTTACGAAGTAGTGCCTAAATTGGAGTAGAATTATAGAATCCGGGCGTGTTCATCATGTAGTATCCCCTACAGAATGCACAAAATTAAATTAGAAATATGCGAGCCTTTTGCTCATTTCCTCTTGCATAGGATTGTCGGCAAACGTCAAACAGAAAATAATTCATCAGCTCCTTACAACTGCCGAATCACTCTTGTCCTGAATGAGCGTAAACACTGAATTATTTAAAAATTCTACAAAAGGCTTCAGAAAACATAGGTTTCAAGTTGTTTCGATATTTATGTTAAACACATCCCTCACTCCTTTCCACTACTATACCGGGTGTTTCACAGTGGATGGAACATTAGAAGTATCTGGACAACAGAAAGACAGATCATTTCGAAAATTTGTGGGCGTGGATAATCAAACTTGCTCTATCCGTCTAGATGAAAAATATCAAGTTTTTCCCAATGCAAATTTACGAAATATTGCAATTTGGGTTATAGCTGCATAAGACCATTAGGTATTCTGTCGATGAACTGGATTTCAGTTTCAGCATACAGGTAGGCTCAGAAGTGAGTTCCTTCCGGGGACTCATGAAAATGACTGAAACTTCGTTTTTTTAAATGAAACACTTTGTATATTATTACTTATTTGAAAAGCTGTAACATTTTTCAATTTAATTGAGTATACTTTCTCTATACCTATTTCGTACAGTTTGTTAGTTATGATCACTTATGTTATGAATTCGTCTTCAATAAAATAAATATTGGATAGTGATTTAGATAGTAGTCCATGAACTTCATTCTGACAGAGAACTAACATGTTATTCCCTCATTGTCATCCTATATTCAATTTGCTTAGGTGTGAAAGTACTATGGCAGAAAATAATTACTCGAATGTGCTTTTGATGGATTTATTCATCATGTATGGTCAATGTAACAAGAATATCAGTAGAACATGCAGAGAGTTTAATGCAAAGTATACTGATTTACCTCGAATGAATTTGAGAAAATTCATTAGATTGAAGAGAAATTTTGAAATGTTTGGATCTTCTTTGAAATTAACAAGAAACTTGCCTAGACTTGTGACAGGTAATGAGGACAACGCAATAAATGTTTTGGCATAGTTCCACGGGAATCCTCAAGCTTCCATTCGTAGTGCGGTTCACGATTTAGGTGTGAAACTTTCATCAGTTTATAGGATTCGGAAGGAACATGGAATGTATGACTACAAATTTCATAAAGTTCAAGCTTTCAAGCCCCAAGACGCTCAGCAATGGATCGAACTATGTGAAATGTTGATGGTGCGTACACAAGTAGAAGAAGATTTTCTCAAGAAGATAATATGGACTGATGGATCAAAATTTTCGAGAGAAGGTATTTTCAACAGGAGGAATCTTCATTACTGGGCAACCGAAAATCCGCATGTCACAAGAGAAATGGGATTTCAAGAAAAATTTAGTTTCAAATTCTTCTGTTTAATTATGGATAATCAACTGCGCTTTTTGATTAATGATTAAAACCTTGATTCTAGGATATATTTGAATATCTTTAGGACAACGGTTGGGGATTTCATTGAAGAACTGACACTAGAACAATATCGATTATGTTGGTATCAACTTGATGGAGCTCCTGCTCATTGCACTGCAGAAGTCGGGTTGGAATTGGGCCGTATATTTGACGATCGATGGATTAGACGTTTGGGTCCATTACACCCCTAGACTTTGAGGGGCACTATCAAGCAAAGAGTCTACAGAACAGCGGTCAACACAAGGGAAGAATTGGAACATCAAGTGACTCTAGCGTTTCAGTAATTAGATCCAAATCAAATTCAAAGAGCCACAATAGATGCCGTCGATGTTCGCATAAGAAAGTGTTTGGAAACGAATGGTAAACATTTTGAATATTTATTGAAATGATTCAGAACCGCTGAATCTTTCTAGATTTATTAATACACATGTTAGACTTTGATACTTCTAGCTTTTCATGATGATACAAACAATTTAAAATTTCTACTCAATCTAATAAATTTTCTCGAATTCATTCGAGGTAAATCAGCATACTTTTCATTAAACTCTCTGCATGTTCTACTGATATTCTTGTTATATTGACCATAAATGATGAATAAATCCATCAAAACCACATTCGAGTAATTATTTTCTGCCATAGTACTTTCACACCCATGCAACTTGAATACAGGATGACAATGAAGGAATAACATGTTAGTTCTCTGTCAGAATGAAGTTCATGGACTACTATCTAAATCACTATCCAATATTTATTTTATTGAAGACGAATTCATAACATAAGTGATCATAACTAACAAACTGTACGAGATAGGTATAGAGAAAGTATACTCAAATAAATTGAAAAATGTTACAGCTTTTCAAATAAGTAATAATATACAAAGTGTTTCATTAAAAAAAACGGAGTTTCAGTCATTTTCATGAGTCCCCGGAAGGAGCTCATTTCTGAGCCTTCCTGTATCCTGAAACTGAGATCCAGTTCATCGACAGAATACTTAAAGGTCTCATGCAGCTATAACTCAAATTGCAATATCTTGTAAATTTGCATTGGGAAAAACTTGATATTTTTCAATGGTCAGGTTTTGCACAAAAATTGGACAAATTAATTTTTATCTCGGAAATCGTCACAGATAAGTATAGGGAATTATGTGGGAAAGTTGTGAGGAATCTTATAAGGATTCCACAAATGATACAATATACGAGGTGTTCCATTTGAAATAACAAAGTAGCTACTTCTTTCTTACACAAGCGGCAACACTGTAATGATGAAAATATTTTAGAAGGATAGAGCCCTCAAATTTTCGAAATGATCTGTCTTTCTGTTCTCCAGATACTTCTAATGTTCCATCCACTGCGAAACACCCGGTATGTTCAATAACGTTGAAAATGTGTTGACTTATTGTCAATAATCAACGAATAATGTCGTCAGCTTTCAGACTATGATACTCGGTATGTACAAATCGTTCTGGAAAATGGTTCTCCAGCGCCGGAGATCATTACTGCGTTGCACGGATATTATCCGATCATTATAGGAAGCTGCAGTTCAGCAATGATTTGAAACACTTGAAGGTTCACCGAGTAATTCTTTCCAGTGGAATTGTTCAGAGCCGTAGATAAACGGCATATGAACAATAACAGACCATGAAAACTCACACATACGACGAATCCAATATATGGCTACGAATATATTATGTTGTATTACTTATTAAATAATCATATGGTGGTGTGTTTTTTCACCAGTTTTATTCAATACCACCAAATATTATGAAGATTTATATAGGATGAAGATAAAACTTTTGTCTAATTTCCACTGTGAAAAGTTGTTCAGGTTGCAGGTTCTGTCGTTATCATCGAAATATATAAATGTTTCATAAAGGAAAACAATTTTTTTGGAGAAATCGAAACAAATTTCAAATAATTTTTTTCGATATCGTGCTTTTTCCCATTTTGCCTCTTCATATACTTTTTTTCAATTTGCTGCCATATCAGTGATCTCGTTACATGTGTCAAAATCGATTTTCAGGTTGTCGGAAACACAATCGATCGTTTTCCCATTTGACACATTCTTAATTGCGGGCACTGTATACAGTGAGTTTCAAAAAGTTTGCACTATATGGTAAACGTTTTTACTTTTTATTATCCATTTGTCAGAAAATTTTATTTTCCATAAAAAACTTGCAACAAAGTTATTTAGAAAAGTTGTTTAGAATTGAGAGTATTTATATATGAAATCACAGCCACCTACACAATTTTTTTTTCTTTCTTTTTTGTGCCAACCTCATAAAAGTGATACACCGTAAGTGCTCCCTCATATCAATACAAAAATATTTCAATTTATTATTCGTACTAGAATATTGACGTTTGTTGAAAATGGTTTCAGTTTTTACTATTTTGATGGTGCAAATTTCCACTAAGTCCATATGTCTGCAATAACTATCGGTATGATTTAATAGAAAATGATACAAATGTACAAGTTTACGATCCCTTTTCCCTTTATTGATAAAAACATCCCCCTACGGACATTGAATTATATCTGTCGTCCATTTATGCAACGTTCTTCACGGACACATGATTGCAAGTGCTAATTGTTAAAGCCATTTAGTATTATCCTTTATCTTGTTGGAAATGAACACTTGCAAACATTGTAGTCGTCTTGTTCCAGAGTATGGTAACAATCAAAAACCTTTTAGGGTGATCGGTAGCGAGGCGGTCTTCTAAACTTCCGCTTGCATTTGGCCAGGTTCGAATCCTGGAAAACAAGTTTTTATTTTAATTTCTTAGGATTCGATAGGCAATGTAAATTGTCTAGATGCCAATCCCGACGTCTGGTGCTTGCTTGAAGTTCGCGCCGACTACCCAGGGCGGTGCTGTAGGTTTTCCGGATTTTCCTACAACTGAAAAGTGAATACTCCACCAAAAATCAGTTAGTCGCCCCGGAGCGCTACGGCAAATAATAATAATAGCCGTCCTGTACCCGTTCAGGTCATGTCTTTGGGTACACTCTATGAGTGTTCATGAGGGGGTATTATTATAATAGTACACACCCGTCTACGAATGAAGCTGCTACTTACCATAAAGTAATTCGCAGCGCCATCCGCAAACAGATCAAGAAACACTCCTTGCAGCACTGTCTCCAGGCCGAGGCCAAATGCGAATAAAACGAACAAAGTTCGAGTGTGCATATTGGAGAATTCAATTCAATGACACAATTAGCACTTGCAATTGTGTGTCCGTGAGGAACGTTGCACAAAGGGACGACACATATAATTCAATGTCCGTAAGGGGAAGTAGTTGTTTTTTGTCAGATATTTACCTTAATTTCTACTTTGTGGAATTGTGTGGAGAGACAGGTATTTTTCAGTTCTTTACGAAATATTCGTTTCATTAGATTAAACTCTCCAATATATACACTCGAACTTCGTTCGTTTTATTCTTATAATTTGATTATATACGAAAAGATGTTCAGTGATTTTTTCAATAATGAGCTTGGCATTATTACAGTAGTGGATTGATTTACGATACTTACATACAACTTAAGACGCGTTTAAACCAAAGTCTTCCACTAAGTTTTCCGCAAGTTGCGGCAATTTGTTGTTTTTTTTTAGATTTTTAGATTTGTTGCTGCGCGCTTTACACAAGAAACTTATAGGAAACTAGTGGAGAACTGTTCCCTCTCTACGCGCACTTCAATCACAAATAGTGAAATGGTTGAATTTGAGATTTTAAACAAATAACCGTGACTTGTGTGCGAATCACCAGTAGCCAAAAACCGTAATGTTACTGCTAACTTTAAGTCACTACTGGTCATTCTTAAAAGTTTTTGACACTCCTGTCGCACCTCAGCTCACGGATCGACTTCATCTTCTCGGAGATCAGCTATCATATCACTGACACTGTACCTATCCCTAACCTTCAACGAGGTTCTCACCCAATATCTTCGGGAACCTCTTGTACAGTGGCTGGCTATGATGACACAGGCAGCCGCGGCAATAATTGCGTCTTCTTCGTCCGACATCCTTAACACTACTGTCCCTTTCGCGCCAATTCTTTGGCAACAATTTCTCCATTTGTAGCTCTAAATTTGAGAAGAGCAACTTTTAGTTTTCTACAAAACATCTTCCATTTGTTGCTCTAAATTTAGCAGAGTAACTTTTAGTTGACAACTTTTTGTTTTCTACAAACAATCTGTTGTCAACTTTGGTGTAAACGCGTCATAAGCATCAACACACCAAAAATTTTGAATAGTTTTCTCATTTTGTATAAATATAGTAATTTACGTAACAAGTCCGGAAAATACTGTTTTTTTGGACAAGTAGACAAAAGTCTAAAAAGTCTGGATAGAAGTACTCACTTCCCGGACGCTTTTTATTTGAGAAAGTAGTATTTTCCCGGCCTAGTCCGGCAAGTACATTTACGTGATGGTTGCCGAAAAAACATATCGTTATATTATTGATAATCAGTAATTTAAAGTTGTTAGCTTGTAGTATAAAAATATTTGTTGAATTTACAAAGATTTTTAGAAATATCAGAAATTTTGCATACATTAAAAAAAAATACAGAAACTGACTCGATTACCCGATTAGAATGAATATTCCTGATTCTAGTTGTTCCTCACGCTCGCCTTTGGCTCCCACTTGAAACTTCTTACTCGCATTGAACTTTCATTCAAACAAAAAACAAAAAAAATTAAATTCGGGATACATACAGGTATAAACCCAAGTATCCACTGATACATACATATCTCACAGTTTACAAGATAACTTATACACATTTTTAGCTGTTACTATTAATGAAGATTAGAGATATAGTAAAAGCTTTCGTCTTTTAATAATCGTCAAGATTGCTCGTCAATCACTGAATGTTATTTGTCAAATCTTAAATATTTTGAGGACGAAATTATATTAAATAATCCCTTGGATTTCCGTTACTTTCCAGTACTTTCTCCAATATAATAAATTCCAAACTTCCTCCTAGTTTCCCGTCCTCTTCGGGGCTTATAAACATATCAGCCAACTTCTACTCACCCCCTTGATAAATGGAACTATCAAGTTTGTTCTTTTGAAGATTCACAGGTGTTTAATTATTAAGAAGACGAATTATTCATCCTGTGCATCAATCGTGACAGAGACGAATGGTACGAAGATGTTCAGGTGTGCTTCACTGCGAGCATAGTCATAATTTATGAAGTGTGTTCGTTCGCTCTTTATAAAAAATGGGGCTGCATAATACAAATCGTGCTAAATAATTCCCTCATTTTCACTAGATGCTCGTGATATGTGGAGATGTTCTCACTATTTTTCTTGTATACCGGGTAATTCGAATTCGAGGGCCACCATTGGGATTTCGGAAACTATAAGAGATACGAAGATGGTTAAATTGGCGCAAATTTGTGTATCTGTTTGACCAGCAATATGCCGTCAAAAAAGTTTCAAAATTCCGAGTATATCCGGAGATAGGTATATGGAAAAAACCGGCATTTTATTTTTTCTTGGCATTATTTAATAAAAGATATCAAAATAAACGGCATATTTTAGTTGCCGTTTTGTCCCCTCTATACGACGGTATTTTCAGACTTACGATCCGACGTTTCGTCTCTTGGTCACCATCATCAACTTCATTTTTTCTCATGCGGGCGTCATACTGAACTGTCACAAATTGAAATAGAGTTTTTCATTCTGATTCCAACGATGTATAATATGTGATACTTTGTTAAGTCATAACCTTTTACATTATTTCACAAAAACTAGAATTTTCAAGTAGGCCCTGGCCCTGACTCCGTCAAAATCACTTGTTAAATGAGTTGATTCGTTGTTACACTATCTATCACGAAGTCACGTCTGATGTCACATTTTCTTAGTGATAATAAACGTAGATGAAAATACGAGAAATAATATTCAAAATGCGGTAATAAACTTCTATCCTTTTTTAAAATATATATTTCTTTAACTTGTCTGTTTTTCAGATGAATATGAATTCGTCTGAATCCGTCAGTTTCAACACATGAAGTTGTTTTAAATACAGGTGCGCCACAAACAAGTGTTTGAAGGGAGCTCAGAAGAAATGGTCCAAAATGCTACACAATTCATACTTGCCAAAAATTATACCCAGGTGATCCTGAACGGAGGTTGGCTTACTGTAATTATAATAAAAATAATATTTATTGAAATAGAAATTCTAATATGGAGCTAGTTCTAAATAGTTTACATAAAGTAAAGAGCGATAAAAAAAATATTTTAATGACAATAGACGTGATTTAAATTCAAACCAGAAGATGGAGAAATCAAAACAATGCAAAATAATAACAATGGAAAGCATATAACAATGAAAACCTATATTGGGCCATAGTGAGTTTCCAAGTGACAAACTAATGCTTTTTTAAAGTTATGGCATTGTTTTACTTTATGTGGTAATTTATTATACTCCAAGAGCTCCTTATGGAATAAGTTCATAGTACTTGAATACTTTGTTCTAGAAACGAAAATATTGTTAGAGCCCCTTGTGCAATAATATGTATTTCATGTTGGTGAGTAATAAAATCATCAAAATAAGACGGGGCCTGACCTACTAGAATCTTCTTTGTGAATGAAAATTATGGAAAAATAGAAGAGCTTATCCTTTACAGTCAACCAGATCAGTACTTGGATCATGGATGAAATAGGTGTCAGTTTAATGCATTTGAGAAGTACTCTCATTCCTCTATTTTGTAACTTTTGTAAAGCAACTATATTGTTGACCCCCCCATTAACGATATTAAACTAGCACATAGTCGAAATGTGGTTGTATTATTGAATTATATACAGTCAACATAGATTGAAATGTTAGATGTCTACTAATTGTAGTGAAGAAAAACATATTTTTGATATCTTATTTTGAACATAATGGAAATGTTTCATCACATCTAGTGTATTTATTATCTAGGATAATGCCAAGGTACTTGTATTCGTCAACTATATCAATTCTCTCACCATATATACCGATGTAAATCATATTCTTATCAATCTGGTTGTACTTACATTGAGGCGTTATATCAGCTTGAGCAATTATAATTAAGAACTCCGACATATTTAATAATGTTCCATTAATCTTGGATATAGCATTTTGTAGGTTGATATCACTTGCTGCGAGCAGGATATCATCAGCAAAGAGATTGATGAATTTACAGTCTTTGATATAGTTTATATCGTTTATATATAATATGAACAAAAGAGGACTCAGGACACTTTCCTGAGGGCCCTGAGGCACCCCTGTGTTAATAGCTCTTTCACTAGAGATAACGTTTTCAATTTTTGTCCTCTGCGATCTATGAAACAGGTAACTCTCGAACCATCGCAGAACTTTCCCAGATATTCCAAAATATTCTTGAGAAGAATGGATATGTTGATGGTTTCAAATGCCCTTTTGAAATCGAGAAATACAGCGACAATTATTTTGTTGTTATCGATTGATAGTTTCCACTAATGAATAGAAATGACTCTCCCCAATTTGTCTCAAAGGTCATTTGAACAGATAAGAGTACTTTAACTAATTGTGGTATGTTCAATAGAAATAAAGAGTACATCTGGAGTCAGAATAATCCCAGAGATTTAAGAGTAGTTAGGCCACTCATCTGGAGTTTCTCCGAGGCGCTTTTGAGAATTAACTAGACAGTTCACTCTCGTAAATTTAAATCAGTATTGGTTTCAACATGACGGTGCCCCTTCGTATAATACCAAAGCAGTATGTGAATACCTAAAAGAAAGATTCCCAGATAGGTGGATGGAAATAACGGTCATGCGAAATAGCCAGCAAGGTCGCCTGACCTTACAGTACTTGACACTTTTTTGTGGGAGACATTTAAAAACCGAATTAATGGCCAACGATAATTCAATAATGTTGAGGATCTTAGAAGCATAATTGTATAGCAAGGGCTGTAGAAGGGCTGTAGAAAACTGAGGACTTCAAGGACGTCCATGTATTTAGTAAGAAGGCAGAAATTTTGTACAGTTACCCTGTTGTTTCAGATTTTTCTTCGTCAGTGTTGTGTTATTTTATTCGTTCGTTTGTAGTTAGAGACAGATATTTTCAATGAAGTTCATTAAAAACTAGTTTAATCAGATTATATCTCGTTTCTTGTTTAAAAAAAATCGTTCTACGTAATTAATGCTTTGATAATAACAGCAGACGTGACAGATAATGGGGTGACATCAAATCGATCAGTTTGACAATTGTAATTTGTATCCGTACATTTGTAATAAAAATTGCAATTTGTGTAGATCACAAAATTTTTGTTTTTCATTGCTATTTATATTAGATGAGACATTGGTACCTATTTAATGAAGACTACGAGGGTGGTCCCAGAAGTACCTGGCCCAACAAAGAAAACACAAAAATTTTGGAAAAAATATATCTATTTTTCAACGTAATCTCCTTTTAGCTCCACACACTTTTCCCAGCGATGTTCAATAAGTTTGATACCCTTTTTATTATAAGAATTGTCAAAATCCTCAAAATAGCCATTAACTGCCGACCTAACCTCTTCATTGTTGGAAAATCTGTGACCACCGAGCCATTTTTCAAGTCTGGGAACAGGAAATAATCCGAGGGGGCTAAATCTAGCGAATAGGGTGCATAAAGTAGCAATTTAAACTTCAATTCATTAATTTTGGCCATTGCAATAACGGATGTGTGAGCTGGTGCATTGTCTTGATGAAACAACACTTTCTTCTTAGCCAAATGCGGCAGTTTTTGCTCGATTTCTTCGCTAAAACGTTTCAATAAGTTCGCATAATACTCGCCGTTGATAGTTTTTCCTTTTGCAAGATAGTCAATGAAAATGATCCCACGCGCATCCCAAGAAACTGACGCCATGACCTTGCCTGCAGATGGAACGGTCTTTGCCTTCTTTGAATCCGGTTATCCCTTTTCAGTCCATTGTTTTGATTGTTCTTTTGTTTCGGGTGTGTAGTGATGGACCCATGTTTCATCCATGAAACGGTGCAAAAATTTGGCTTTATTTCTGTGAAACCTTGCCAAACACTCGATGGAAACATCTTCACGACGCTGTTTTTGTTCCATTGTGAGCAAACGCGGCACCCATCTTGCGCACAACTTTCTCATGTTCAAATTTTCAGTTAATATGCGATGTACCGCACTTTTTGAAATGCGTACTACGTCTGCTAGCTCGCGCACTTTCAGTCGACGATCATCCAGTACCGCTTTGTGGATTTTCTTCAACATTTCTGGAGTCGTCACCTCATTTGGTCGACCGCTCCGATGCTCGTCTTCGCAGGTCGTACGGCCTCGTTTAAACTCTGCTACCCAATATTTCACTTTTGATAACGAAGCAGCAGTCTCACCCAGAGTAGAATCTAGTTCAGCTTTTATGTGGGTTGGGCTAAGGCCTTTCAAATAAAAGTATTGTATCACATAACGATGACCAACTTTTTCCATGTTCACAAATTCACTTGAAACGTTTACTGTTGATGGCTGCCAAACAAATACTAAACAACGTGGCGTCTTCAAAATTGACACATATGCTGTCTAGATTGTGTACTTTCTAATACAATGATATTATTCAAGCAACTACCGCCATCTCTAGGTCAGGCCAGGTATTTCTGGGACCATCATCGTATTAGGCAGATGAAGCTGGAACAGATCCTGACAGATTATTAGCAGTTGTTGATAGACCGGTTGTTTCAATATCATACATGTTTCTTATTTTGTTAATTATAGCTAGATGATGAGTGGGATCCATTTGAAAATATGGTTTAATGGAAGATGCGCTGTTATGTCCTGTGATTTTGATTAGTTGCTGATCTTGAACTCCACTTTTAGCTAGCTTACTACTGCTGTTGATCGGTTAAAATGGTTAGTTATTTTGCTTTGTTGATTCCGATTATCTGTGCTGCTTCTCGGGTCCATTTCGATATTTGATTCATTCCTATCGAGCAATTTTTGTGCCAGGTAGTAGATTCGGGTCTTTTTCAAAAGGATTTGGGGTTGAGCATAACCTATCCCATTCAATATTATTGCCTCTTTTTCTGAGAAGCTTTTTAAATCATCTTGCAGGGCATATTTTTGTTTCTGTAGTATTCTGAACCAAACATTTGCTGTCTAGACAGAATGGTCGACTTCTTCTTTAAAGTAACTCATTAGACAGAAAGTCGCTTCGCCACCTCTCCACGCTAATTTAACGGCTATTACATGGTAGAGTTTTTTTGCAATCCCTCGGGAGTATTCTCGTCCCATAACTCAACAATTTTCAGATCACTTAATGCAGAAGAGCTTTCCTTTTTTTTAATGGGGTTTTGTTGAAGAATTCCGCGTTTCGCATTTCTTGCATCTCTGGCAGTTTTGAAAACTATATCTTTAAATGGATCAAAACTTACATTATATTAAACGTGGTACATTTCTTGCAGTTTTTTTGCTACGATATTCCACATTGTCTTCACCACACCTTCTTTATATTCCGTTCTTCATTGAAACAGTATCCTTTTGTCTTACAAAAGTCGGAAAACTGTAGCCATACAGAAGCATGGGTGTTGGCTGGTGTACTATTATGCAACAATGCATTGAAGAAGATTGCTGCAAATTTTGCATGTGAATTAACATTTCAAATTCTGACGTATTTTCATTGCCTTGTCATAATATATGTCTGGAAATCCTTTCAAAAATGGAGTTTTTACTGATGAAAATCAATATTAGGTTATTCAAACGATTGAGAAATTATTGTTTATTTTATAAACTGTTGCCAAGAAATGTAACAATCCCTGAAAACGACACAACAAAAACCAATGTGAAGGACGAAAATATAAATAATCACTTATTTCAACCAAATATATTCTAAAAATGTTGGTGTGTTAAAGGTCTATTTCATCATGAATGAAATAATCGCGTATATTCAAAAATATAATTACGCCAAATATCGTTACGCCGCCGTCGTGGCCTACTTTTCAATTTACTACGTGAAGCCACTAAAAGAGTTATATTTCCGCCCATAAAAAGTGATGCGTCTCTACGGCAGATTGAAACGATCGTGACTTTATATCCGTACTTTTACTTATCCCCGCCCGCCATAAATGTCGCATGAATCATGCAGCGGATATAGTAAAAAGCCGTCCGATTGATTCGACCGTGCGATCTATCTCAATCCATCATGTTCTCGAAGGCTGAACAGATTCCCTCGTCGCTTCCATTTTGCTCGAACACTTATGTACATACATACTACGCGGTTTGCGGACTCCTTTCATGAGAGGTTTTTCTGTTTCCAACTCATCAGCGAATGGGCGAAGTTGCTCGATCGTTCGTTCTTTATACCGTGTGCCAAATTAAAAAGTTTCCATTGGGAATATTTCGGAAATATGAAAATATGTGAAGAAATGCCCGAATCCGTTTCGATACCAAAATCGGCTTTAGGTGTAAACCTGCTAACTTCAATTTGTGACAATTTATTAATTGTTATATATACCATGAAAAATGGGAAAATATTTTTATTGACTGTGAAAAACAGCAAAGTTATTAGTAAACAGATATTCAGTGATTCTTATTGATGATTAAAACCATTCAATTGTATTCAGTATTAAATTTAATTCGCAGTTTTTTCCATCCCTTGAGAATTTTACTCAAATGGAGTTAGCAGGTTTACACTCTAAGCCGACGATATGAGCAAAACTCGATACTCTCACTCGCTCCGTCCATTAACTAGGGTTGGGAAAAATTCGCTTTTTACGAAAGATAATGTGACGAAACCATTGTCCCTTTTTCGTATCGTTTGTTATTTACAGATATTGTTTATTGGTATACTGCTTTTTTTTAATCGGTTGTTTTTGTTTTGATTGCCATCGGCATTATTTTATTTGTGGTTAGGTACGGCGTCACTTTTGTCATTAATTAGCGTTAGGCAATTTTCATGCCGTCCGTGTGTATTGATGGTTGCATACCCTAAAGGTCAGTAATTGCGACTAAATTTCGTTTCTCGTGAATTGGGCACATTCCATTCGAAGGATTATAAAAAACGCTATCTACTCTTTTTTGTAATATCGTTTATTTTATGCGAAATATAAATCAGATTTCCAGTAAGAAATAAGTGTTTGCCATTGACACATTCCAAGTATAATTATTTAAGACAGCTCAAATATTTCGAATGCTTCTTGCATTAATCCACAAATATAAGCTATAGCTCATATTTCGTATGGTGTGCCTGCGTTTGTATAGTGTGCCTGCGTTTGTATAGGTAGGTTTTAAATCAGTTTGTTTCAGGGGTATATAACTTGATTTCCTAAAATAAGCCCTGAATATTAACACGTTTATATAGTTTTAGCTGTGTACAAAATCTGCTACTTTCATTGGTGTCACACGTGTTCAGCATCTCCTTGACCACTCAAATGAATCGGCAAAGTCAACCAGATCCAGGTCATTTTTATTTGCTCCTAAGACCCCAAAAATACCCTGAGATAACAAGATCCTTTGCAATAATAACAAAAATTATTATTGAATTATTATTGACAATTAGAGCAATACGAAGAGGACGTTCAGCTCGTAGACGGAAGCATCTACATCATTTGGATGCCGGAGAGACGTATACCTACCTAGGGGTGGAACAACGCCAAGAGGTATCTACTGTAGAAAACTCTCTTCCTGGCAAGTATCAGCACAAACTCCGACAGATCTGGTCAACAGAACTGTCGGGAAAGAACAAAGTTTCTGTCATTCCGATTCTACTTTAATCCTTTGGAGTATTGAAATTGACTCAGGAAGAGCTGCGACAACTCGACGTAGAAACTTGCAAAATGATGCATCGTCATAGGAGCGTGCATCCTGAATCGTCTGTTCCACGGTTATACTTCCCCAGACAGGTCAAGTAGGCTGAAGTCGGAAACCATAATGGCCTGTCAAAATGGTTTCTTCAAAACCCTTATCTACCGTAGTCGCGTGATGGGTATAGAGGTCCCTGTCACTAGATGCAGAGCGTGTCGTGGGGCAGCTGAGACCATAATGCATTTGCTGTCAGCTTGTCCACAGGCATAACGCGGCCCTACGAGTGTTGTACCACCATCTGCGACACTCGTACGGTGTAGACGAGACACCGGTGTTGCCTTATGCTCCGGGGGATATTGAGTCCGTTGTGGAGAATGAGAAGTGCCGAATCTATTGGAACTACTCATTCCCCACCCTCAGGTAAATACAAGCCAATAAGCCTGATGTAGTAGTCCTCCTCGACGAAATACGATTTTCGTAATTGAGTTTTCAGCTCCTGGCGAAACGAACATCGTCCGAAGAGAGGAGGAAAAACGGACTAAATAACGAGATCTACTTTTTGAACTCCGCAGGCTTTATCCAAACCATTCTGTGGTGGTTCTAATAATAGGGTTCCTTGGTGGAATGATGGACACACTGTTCTCAAACTTAAAGATCATACCGGCTTGCCATGATATGGCAGAAATCTTAGCCAGACGAATGCAGAAGGCCGTAATTCTTAGTTTACTCCTCCTGCTCAGGGCACATGATTCTCGGACCCAATAGTCACTTACCCCACGGCGTAGGCAGTGGTTATTGGGACAAATGATCCAGCGCGCCCTCCGGAAGTGTCGGGGCACCGGAGACAGGGCCTGCCTGGGAAATTCCTAATGGAAAAAAAAAATATATTATAACGATTTCCCTTGAATGTGGTGCTAAAATGAAATTGGTTTTATTATTTTTGAAATTGAGCTAGTCGATACCAACAGTTTAAATATTATCATTATCATTGTTACAGTTACTGTTGGAACACCTGGAATGTCTAGTCTCGAGGCACGAGAGGTCTCTGAGGATGACTGTGGTGAAACGACAGGCGGCCGCCCAGTCTGGCGTTTCCAGCGAGGTAGAAGTCTTGAAGGCACTCAAGAGTTTATTCGAGCATCACAAAGCATTGGACGAAAAGGTAAGACCCATTTTAACACCCACTAAAGGAAACCGATATATTTTTAGATACTTTCAGGCGGTATATTATATGTGAAATCATCTGAAATGTATATGGGCTAAGGTACACTAAAAGTGTCGCGATAGACAACCAACCAAACGGTTCTTTCTAGTGAAACATTCTAACAAACTATGTTGGCCTTTTTATGGATTAGGTTTGATATCTTCATGCACGCCCTCCAGTAATAACGTAAGAATTACTGAGCATCTTGGGAGAAGCTGACAAATCCAGGTACAAATTATTGCATCTGATTTTTGAATGAGATCGTTTAACGCATTTTCCGACCATATATAGATTCTCGCTCGACCAACTCCGCATAAGCAGCAACGACTTCTATTGAAGCTCCCTTTGTACTCGAGGTATTGTTGTTTGAATCCTTGATGTAGCCACCCTTTTTCAAATACTACAAAGTTTTAACCCATTGAGATGGATTCTTTTGTTGTAGCCGCGTACTTTGGGCGTATTCCTTGACATATCTGTATCTTTTTCAAGCTCGACCTGGTGATTCCACTTCAATTCAGGAGGATATAATCTTATGGTGCCTTTGCAATGAAGTTGTATTTTCATTGAGTATGAGAGTAAGTATTCCCAAAGTACAATGAAACTAATCATGCCAGTTATTAGTTCTTTGAGAGGCTCATATTTTCCTTATTTAGTATGAAGCCTTTCATTTCAAGAAAAGATACTGTTACGAGACTGAAAAAAACCTAGCTACGCCGCTGTTTAGTGCCTTCCATAAAATGTAACTCATTTGAATAACAATTAAACCGACCGTTCGCTGTAAACCTTTCCTCATTCTTGGAACATTTTTTTATGCTTTTTTATTACTGATCATTCTGAAGATCAGGAGAATACCAAAAAATCCACTCTGCTCGAAAAAGCGACTCAGAAAGAATAGAAAAACAAAGGAAAACAGACTTTCAGTAGGTTCTAGAACATCAAGACAAGTTCTTCCAACATGCATTACAGTAAACCGAAGCATAAAGGGTGGAACTGAAAGAATAACAAAAGGAAGATGTCAAGAAAATCGACGATGAACTCAATAAGAAATTGGATATAGTACGAGAGGAAATGAAAGGACCGGAAAACCAGATAGCACTCCTCAAGAACCAAGATCTTTGAGACAGGGTTGCAACATCAGGAATTTCTATAAAACTACCGACTTTTGACGGACAAGTCCTCTTGGTCCATGTATCGCCGGCAATTTGAAGCTACGGCAGTGGCTAATGGATGGGGCGAAAAAAAAAGCTTCGGCACTCATAGTAGCTTTAAGAGGGCCAGCTTTGATTATATTGCAGACGATACCCGTTGAACAGCAAACTAAATATTGTAACGATTTCGAGACCGTCCTCGAGACCAGCCCTGATCATCCAATTAACTCGAAATGTAAACAAGTTCTCCGCTGACAAACACATAAATTTCGTGGAAGATACGCGAATTTTCTAACGAAGATTCTGGGGAAATCTAAGAAGTCGCCCGAAAGGCTCGAATGGTCGAGAATTGTAAATACGAGTACATAAGCCACTGGGTATTAGATGGCGGGATAGTGGTAGTCACAGAGAGTAACCAATATAGTTCCAGAGTTCGCGGTAGAGACTGTAGAAATAAAATAGTGAAGTAAATGTTTTAGTGAATAATTGTTTTAAGTAGTGTTTTAAATAAATTAGGAAAATTAGTTTAGTGCAGTTTTACTACATTTGGTGTCAGAAGTGGGATTTGTCGATTCGGCGTTCCGTTGGAGCTGCATTCGGATCAAAGCAGAAATTTTGAGTCGAACCTGTTCCAGGAAATGTGCCAGATGCTGAACATCCGAAAGACGAGAACCACAGCTCTGCATCCGCAGTCAGATGGAATGGTGGAGCGGATGAATAAGACGATAAATCGCCACCTGGCCAAGGTAGTCTCTGACCACCAGAAAGATTGGGACCAGTATCTCCATTTGTTCCTCATGGCCTATCATTCCGCAGTTCACGAGTCAACCGGCCAAACCCCTGCTAGTGTTATTATGGGCCGAGAGCTGCGACTTCCATGTGACCTGAAGTTTGGTACGCCACCAGGACAAGACACTGCGGGAGATGACTACGTCAGCAAACTGCGACAGAGAATGGACGACATCCATGAACGGGTCCGTTTGAACATCCAGAGTGCCAGCGACAGAATGAAGGAGACCTACGACATCAAGGCGGATGCTGGTGGATATCAGATAGGTGACCTTGTCTGGCTATATAACCCTAAACGTCGCCGTGGACTATCACCGAAGCTTCGGAAATCGTGGGAAGGTCCATATAAGATCATGAAAAGGATAAACGACCTTGTCTACCGAATATATAAGCCACCACGAGGAAAACCTAGGGTAGTCCATTTCAATAGGTTATCCCTTTACGCCAGAAACCACGACCAAGTCCGCACCGTCAGACCATCGGAAGACGAAATGACGTTCCAGAGGTTTATGTCCCTGTACTCAAACGGACAGAAAGTTCAACATGGGGTAACCAGAGAGGAGCCACGAGATCTTTTCAAGGTGCCTGCCGATTACGCGTTAGCTCACCGTGTAGCAGAAGATCTCCAAATGTCCAGAGGCATTGCCGTAGTTTTCTCCAAGAAGTTCGGTCGACTCCAAGAACTGCGGGAACAGAACCCAGAAGTTGGAGGGGTGCTGCAGCTGAGGAAGGGCCAGAGAAACATCTACTATCTGGTTACGAAGAAGCATTCTCGAGATATGCCGTCTTATGAAGATGTCTGGAAGAGTCTCACCAGATCAAGAGACATCATGTTGGACCAGAATCTTGTGGGATTGATGGGCTGGACTGGAGAGTTATAAGGAGCATGTTGGAGACAATATTCAGATCCAGCGGCGTTAAGATTTTGGTGTGCTGCAACCATCTTCCTCGACCCAACTTGAAGACTGTGGAGTGCTACTTCCATCGAACTCATAGATATGGAGAATCTTCCAATCCAATTACCTCGAAATGTAAACAAGTTCTCCGCTGACAAACACATAAATTTCGTGGAAGATACGCGAATTTTCTAACGAAGATTCTGGGGACATCTAAGATGTCGCCCGAAAGGTTCGAATGGTCGAGAATTGTAAATACGAGTATATAAGCCACTGGGTGTTAGATGGCGGGATAGTCGTAACAACAATTTTAACAATAACACCAGTTACGGTTTGGCGATAAACATCAAGAACAGCTGTATCGGGCTCGAATGAAAACGCGCACTCAAAAATCGGGTGAGAGTCTGCAAGAATTCGAAGCGAATATGAGACGCCTAGATCAGCCGGCTTACCCACAAGCACCGGGAGATATCAAGGGTCAGCTACCGGTGCAGTAATTCATAGATGGACTGAGAGACACCGAAATCCAAAGGACTCTGCGACTAACATTCTTCAAGAGGAGTAGCTATGCCTTGGTACGTTCTCTAGAAATGGACGCGGCCCTCAGCCCCTTGAAGCCAAAAGTACGAGTGGTTTCAATAGAAAAACCCGAACAACGAGTTGGCGCAGGTACTAGTTCATTCGAGGAGGTTTTGGATGAGATTGAATATTTGATAAGCAGAATAAGCACTCAGATGTGGGAAATTGGGGCGTCTTATTAAAGACTGCAGGTTAAGAATGCCACCACGATCGCAATCATTGTGAGGACAAGGTCTTTCAGCGAGTCCTCAAATGGGCGGCAGGAAAAACTAGAATTAGCCAGCATATCGGGGCGCACGCTGGCTAGCAGTGATAAGAACCCTCAGGGTTATCTCTGTTAAGAGGCTAAGAAGAACAACCGAATTGTATACCAACATGCCTTGTTCGGATACTTGTGAGAATTCTAGGCGAATTGAACGTCGCGAAGGAATCAACCAACTGAGGCAATTGGACCACAACAAAAATGAGACGACACCAAGAAAGTAATCCCTGCGTTGCAGATATTTTAAGATGGAAGAGAAGCGGAGCGAAAAGAACCACCTGAAAGAAAGTCTCCGTTCGATTACCAACTTTCAAAGCATTGTGGGCACAATAGGAATCCCTGATCTTGTTGATTTCCGACAGAATTATTATCGATAGTATTGCGAGCACTCGTGGTATTACCCCCGAAAATATCACCCCAAGTGCTTGCTGACAGTATTTACAATATTTCAGATCCAATTACTCACTTTAGAGATTGACATTAGAGATTGATATGAATTTGTTTCTTTTTTAAATTGTTCAGAAATTAAATGTTCTGTAATAATTTCACTTTATTCGTTAATTGTACCCTCGCAGGCCTCGTCAAATGAACTCTGAAAAAGGAAAGCTCATTAAATAATAAAATTACTGGCGTTTCACTCAAAAGAGCCATTCTGAGAAGCAAATTAATCTATTTCATTTCTGATATAATTAAAACACCCTTCAACGACACATAATCTTGTCTTGGAAACTAAATTCAGTCCTTTTTAATATTTCTTCGTATTGGGAGGAGAAGCAAGTGCCGATAGTGGATAGTGAAATAAAAATTAATTTTTAATTCGTCATTTCTTTCCCAAAGTAGTCCTTTCTCTTCAAGCTTATTTTTATTACAAAATACCATTTGCCACTGCATAAAACTACAGCGGTCGGTGAAATCGTCGACGATACATTTTCAAGAAAGTAGTCAATGTGGCTGGTGGAATTCTCTATTTTGACGAATCGAAACGAGTGCAAATTGAGAGCAGATGATTCAGTATGTATCGATAAAGCAGGATATGGACGTTTCAAGACATTCTAGACGCTATAGGAGTTCTCAATGGTTCGAAGGAAACATACAGATTCGGAAAATAGATTTTGGACGATAGGTTCCATATTAGATATAGGCGATGGATGAGTCCCTTCTTACAGACGGGTGTGAAGTCATTCTCATCCACGAATGTACACTGAGAAAAATTTAAAAAAATGATAGTTCGATCATATGGCTTTGTACGCGTTTCTAACTCGAGATATGTTATGGAAAATGCTGTTTCCCCCATCCCTGGTACCACGTAGGAGTTTTCCAGGCCGTTCCTACGAGATGAAGAATCCTGAAATGTTCAAGTAACATCGTGACAGCCGAGGAAAAGTAGGTAGGATTTGGTGTTTTTCTTAAATTTCTGCAGGCTGTATGCCTCAGAGAACACCTCCCGAAGCAGTTAGTTCCAAAGCGTTGCTGTTGAGAACGAGCCCCGGGAAAGAGATATTCGGCATGTCCCCAAATTGAGGTAGAGACTGAGCCCAACGGGTCAGTCTGGACGGGACCAATGACATATTACGGCTAGACCCCGTAATTTATATTTCGAGCTGCGGTCAAGACAGAGTCACATTCTAAGCACAATGTTTATTGCAGTTTGTTTGGCGGAAGATAGTTGCGATATTAACCATATAAAGCTTGTATGTGAGTAGATAATTGAGCAGAAACTCAGCTTTGCCGACTTTTGACTGACCGCGAAACAAACTGCAATAATCATTGTGCTTGGAATGTGACCGCAGATCGAAATGTTTATAACGGGGTCTAGCCGTAATATGTCATTGGATGGTACCACTAACGATGCCACGATTGATAATATTTCATCCATGAAAATATCTATAAAATAGAGACAGATCGCCAAACTTCCTGCAGTGTACACATCGAACTGACAAGACGAATGTATCTTTTTATTATTATTACAAGCTTGTACTTTTCAATCCATTCGTATGTCTTTCTGTCCGTCTTCCAGGTTAAAAATTACTAATCAATTTTCAACTATTCAATGGCATCAGATTGAGTCGAAATTTTATATCCTTATTACGAACCGATGACAATATAATAATTTAAAATGAAATTACCCCCTTGGACGTTGAAATTGACGAAAAAAATGTCGATTGGGGCTCGGCCCCTTCCTTCCCGAAAAGTGTTGTGAAAAATCGAAAAAAGTCCGTTAAACATTGGACCGTCAAATAATTTAAATTTGAAAAATTTCACCCCTTTGCCTCCCTCAAGGCTAGATGGAATTTTCTGACCGTTTCGACAAAAATTACAGCAATAATAAATTTCGGTCGGAAGAGGCTTTCTTCTCGAAAAAATATGCCAAAACTCGAAATAAAATCGAAGAATCCTGTTGAAATAATGAAAACCCGGACCGTCGAATAACTCAATTTCACAAAATGTTATCTTCCTGTCCCCCGAAAGGCTAGAAAAATAACGCAAAGAATTTTGGAAATTTTAGTCGGAGGAGCTCGAACCCTTGCAAAATCTAACGAAATTAAAATCGGAAAAATCTGTTAAATGTCAAAAACATCGGACCTTCGAATAACTTCCGTGACTTGACCTGAATGTATGTATACAGTAAGATGGGGTACGTGCCAAGAAGCGCACCTATTAAGACAGATAATTGAACAAATTCTAATGTTGAAAACTACTCACAAAATAAAATAAACTTCTTTTCTCTAAACAAGCTTTTTTATAAACTATGTAACTAAAAAGCATAATATAATTATTTATTCTATAAAAAAGAACTATTAAAACTTCAAATATTTTTTTGAAAACTTGAAATGAAGCCTCAAGGATTCAAGGCAAACAGTTCTTTTTTTGTTACACTCTAAATGTTATTTAATTAATTAAAATTGAAATAAATTGTTTTTCCGTCAACCAGCTGTCATCACCCTACGATCGACATAAGTTGAAACTTGTGCGAGCTAAGGATTAACGAGGTTTTACCTTTTAACGTGTGATTCCTGTAGTTCGATAGTTTATAAATGAAGTTTCAATGTGTGTTCAGGGGCTGCCCATATCTGGAAACAGTTTTCCAGAACAGAACGGATCTGTGCCTTATAAATTACAATCAGTTGAGAAGTTGAAAAGAAGTTGACCTTTGGTAATGAACCTCACATTGCTTTCCCATGAAAGTGTACTCCTTATGGTAATACCGAAGTGTTGCGGATTTGATTGATGTCTGAATGCATATGTCGATTTACATGTAATCGCAAAATTAACTCCTCTTTACACTATCAAAGAACTGAGGAACTGGAGATGCATCCACACACCCAATCAGTATGGAAAAAGCGGAGTGTATAGGAGTGTATTTGGAAAGTACTCGTGGAAATTGGCACTTCTATTCATCCAGTACCACCAAGTCGCTGTTTCGTAAGACCTACATTGTTCCTTTACGGTATATTACGAAATATGGGGTTGCTGCTATCGATTAAACAAAACTTTAAAAATGCATATCTTAGAAACGCAACATACAAAGTTAACCAAACTTTCATATTCAATAGTTAACACTATCATAATAGTGAGAGTGGAATAAGGTCCAAATTAACGAAACAGTATTTGAGATATTGAATAAAAACATTGTGAGTGACCTAAAAAAAAACTAAACGCTCCCTGTATCTAAATGAAAGGTAATATTGAACAACCTAATTCACCAGATAATTCCCTCACCTTTTGTTCAATCAAGAGTGGAAATTGATATTTTTGTATTCAAACACGATCTGTCGATTGTTTTCGATATAAGGGTATAATCCTAAAAATTCAAATTTCAAACAGAGAGAGCCATCAAGAAACAAAACATGTTTTTTAGCCTAGAATAGTCTGAAACTATGATATTCTACAAAAATATGAATTGTTGGTTCAGGACTAATGTTAGAAAAAAAATCCTGAAAAACAATTTTTTTGACTGCCCCGTATACACTCTAATGTACTTTCATTAATGACGTTTTAATTGGACATGTTAACGAGTTCCCATAAATATATTTTCATCCTGAATTTGTCTTATTTAGACTAACAAAACAGTTTTTTCCTTTGTCAACCCTACCCAACTCTGACGTTTTTCGAACTTTGGCTGCTTATATCTCAGAAACGACACACACAAAATCATTTAAACTCGTACAGTTTCCTGATTACCCATCCCATTCCATAACATAATTTCAGCCAATTCGACCGAGAGCCAATTTTACATGTGATACGTGCGGGGTCCTTTATATTTTTTTTGTGCTCAATTTAGAATATTGTTCCAGGTCCGAGAAAGACTGAGGGTAGCGTTAGAAAGAAATTCAAGTTTAGAAGAAGAATTAGCTACAACCAAAGAAGAGGTGAGTATTTCATGTTCTTGTGAGGATATTTTTTCCACGGAAAGCATTAGTTTGGATCTATATAATTTTGATTTGAACAAACTAATAATTAAGGATTATTTTTTATTTCTGGGTTCATACAGAAATCCAAATACTCAAAAATCCAAGGAAAAGAGAGTAAAAAAATCAATGAACAATTTACTCATTCAACATAGTACGTTTTCAGGATAAAATCAAGCGTACGGAGAAAAACTAATAGTTTTTCTAATGACTATAGTCACCTACCAATGTTTTTGCGTTTTTATTTCCATTATAGCAGATTCCCCTTTAGAAAACAACTACAATCCTATGTAATACCAGGACGGGTATTGAATTATATTGAACAGATTCTTGTGAAATGTTCCTAATGCAGTGCAAAGACAGAGAATACATACAGAATCATCACTTTTGCTATACGGCTCCTTTGTCCGCAATGGAACAGAATTTAGGCCTCTTCACTTTGCACTCCATGTCTCCAGGTTTAGTGATTTAGTCAAAGAGGGATCCCAAAGCTCAGACTTCTTTTGGTTTACTATTTTTTACTCATATCCATCTAAAGTGTATGATATTAAGAAAATAAAAGTAAAACAGGCATATAGCCACCTACTGCGTTGGAAAGTGAGAGTGGTTGAGTAGATGTGTGGATTCTCACATCCACATGGAGAGTTTCATATGTCATTTGTCACCTGTTATCTATCATGTGTCGTCTGTCATGTATCACCTGTCATATGTCACCTCATGCCTTACATCTAAGTTCTCAATCATTATCCAGCCGTAGGTAATATAAAAAAAAAACATGCATACCATATATCTCAATATGAGTCGGTAGAATACAAATTGCATCATTGAAGAAAAAACATGGTGACTCATCATACCTGGTGTCTCAACTTGTGTTAAACATGTACAGGGTGAAAATGAAAAAAATTCAGAATTTTTGTAGTTTCCAAAAGAAAACTACTACCCCCTGGCTAAGGCCACACTAGACGTTGGACTACTTTTGATAGATATTGTGTAAAGACTATCCAGAAAAAAAATCAGAAAGTGGACAATGGCATTTTCATTGATTTTTCAATCATCCAGTTTTCATTGAAAATTCATATAGACAAATGAGAATGTTATTCAGAAGTGTCACTCACGGCGGAAATGATAATTCTTTTGGCACATTCCTATCATAAGTACGACATTTTGATTTTTTTTCAAGTAAGTATGTCAAGGATGTTCATGAAATCAGACGCTGGAAGACAAACCGTAGTCGCTATTTTCCATCGTTCAGATGACTCCTTGGAAGGTATTCTTGTTACAGGTTCCTTGAGGCACACCATGTGTGATCGATACTTGAACTCGAACATCAAGTGATTAAATAGTAAATGGTAGCTCTGATTACGATTCTGAAAATATTTTCGATCTATTTTGTTTCCTACTATAATTTTACAGAAATATCATTGGATACATCACTGCTGGCGTGCAGTGTGTATCACTTAAAATTACCCTTTCTAGAATCTTTCGTCAATTTTAATGCGCCTACAGATTCTGCAATCTTCACAATTTTACGAAGACACGGGGGTGTTTCCATGAGAAGTGAGACGGACGCACTTTAATAATTTCATGTGGCACCATATTTGTGAACTCTTGACTAAATAAACAAAGATGTGTTAATTCATTATCACCAACTAAATAATATGTTTTGGTTGTGTCATTACACCTTCTAGTGATTTATCTGAATATAAATTAAAGTCAGTAATGTTTCAATAACTCTTGTGGGTGCACAACATTTTCTACTGGACAAAAATTATGTACGGAATAAAAAAGAGTACCTTTTTACAGTTACAACAATTCAAACAAGGGGTGACACCCTCCAATGTACCTGCCGTAGAAGATAAACCCAAAGAAAATGGACAAGTGGATATAGGGGACCAAGTAATAAATATTAATAATAAGGTAATTATAAACTTCTCTACTATTCAGTGCCTTACAATTTTTATATCGCACGATGTCACAGTGAGCTTTGACGTTTTTGATGTCGATTCTTATATATATATTGTATCGAATATGTTTTCTTTTCAAAAGTACCATTTGATTTTACAAGCTAATCTTCCATGTTGGTACTCAAATGAATCATGGCAAAATGTTCGTGATTGGTTTTTGTGTTTTTGATGTAGCTTTCGTCATTTTCTTCAGGCCTGCTTCTTCTAATTACAACGCAACTTTAACAATGGGATTTATTGAAATAATCGATAATATTAACAAGTGATCAAAACACCTTTCACAAAGTGTAAAGTAATATTGAATCATTATTTTTAATGAACCCACCTATCAAATATCCACATTTTGAAATGTCATTTCAGTTGGGTATTTTTTTCAATAACATAAAAGAATGAAAAATTATGTTTTCATCTGTGAAAGATTATAAGAGGATTATTTACATTACTTGAAGCTCAACTTACACCAATAGAACGTTACCTCTGAATTAATAACAATGTTTCTATGAAACCCAAGGTAAAGTGTTAATTGATTTTCATTTGGGGTTTATTATCTTTACTATGACTAGTTCTACCAGTGTCACGTTTTAGCACGTGACAATTTTTTAAGATATTATTTATAAACTCAGTGGTATTCAACAACTGAATTTTGTTTAGTTGGTATACGTTTAGTAAATTTAGGTATCTAATGAAACTTCGCAACGTATTATTTTTGACTATCCAATCAAATGAAAACACTTCAATATATCAGTAGCCTCAACTATGCAAAATTCAATTTAAATTTTATTCAGATTAACGTCCATATTTTTTGGATGCGACTTTTACAAACTTTTTTATAAGCTTGATTACATTTGAGGGAGAATTATGTCCTTGAAATCAGTATGTATCTGTCTCGCCGTGTTCTCCCCCCGTTTTCGTTAGGCCACCCTGTATACTTCAATGCGATGCAATTACAATTATCAATTACACTGACTAACTGTAAATGAATATCAACAAATCCAATACAGTCACTTGTTTGAACAACCACTATAAATAATGGATCTCAGATTCTCGAATTTTAACGAGAGTCGCAAATAACTAAGTTTACTGATTTGGTATTTTGTTTGCTTGTCCGAATTTGTTCTTTTGAATCATACATATCGTTCCAACATATATTTATTTTTTGATTAATAGTCTTTTGGCATAACATTATGGTGTAATTTGGGGGTATCCATTTTCCTTTTTTATTCACATTGGTATATAAGAATCACAAAAAAAAACATGGTAGTAGGTAATGAAAATGGCGGCTAATCCAATATGGCGAATGTTGACTTTATTTAAACGGTTACATCTGGAAATAATTGTTCGATTTAAATTTTTTTTCTCTCAGATGTAACTTTATACGAGGATTTATTGAAAAATTCTTAGCCTGCTATATATACCTAGAACCAAACAAAATTTCAATGTCAAAGTATTTTATTACTCAACATATTCTCCTCTTAATTGGATACATTTATTACAGCAAACCTGCAACGTCT
This sequence comes from Chrysolina americana, assembly GCA_958502065.1. Taxonomy (NCBI): domain Eukaryota; kingdom Metazoa; phylum Arthropoda; class Insecta; order Coleoptera; family Chrysomelidae; genus Chrysolina; species Chrysolina americana. The sequence continues at coordinate 12,661,539 of OY293417.1, read as the reverse complement.
CTAGACCTTTCAAAAAAAATGTTTCTTCTTTAATTTAAGAAAATTTACGACCTTTTAAACTTTTTTTCAGTTAAGGAAAGAGATGATAGTCGGACGGAGCCAAATCTGGTGAATAAGGGGGGTGTTCTAGTAATTCAAACCCTAAATCACCAATTTCTTTGCATGGCAACATGAGATGTGTGTGCAGGGGCGTTGTCCTGCAAAAACAAATCAGCTTTGGATAGCTTTCCGCGTCTTTTCTCTTGAATTTTTTCCCGTCCAGTGGTCAGTAATGTCGAATAGTAATATCCAGTTATTGATCTACCCTTATCCAAAAAATCAATCATGATTACTCCATGGCAATCCCAAAAAACTGAAGCAAGAACTTTTCCAGCAGATTTTTGGACACGAAACTTCTTAGGTCTTGGAGAACCGGAGTGTCGCCATTCCATCGGTTGTTGCTTTGTTTCTGGATCGTAGAAATGTAGCCTAGTCTCATCCATAGTAACAATTCGGTTTAAGAAGTCTACATCGTTTTCAAATCGAGCACAGATCGAACGCGATGCTACTACCCTTGCACGCTTTTGGTCGAAATTCAAACATTTGGGGATCCATTTTGCAGCAATTTTTCTCATGTCCAAATTGACGTGAACTATATGATGAACGCGTTCGTATGAAATATTCAGTGCTTCAGATATCCGTTTTAGCCCAATTCGATGGTCTGTTAAAATCATGTCATGAACTGCATCAATATTTTCGGGGACTGACACAGAAACTGGCCTTCCCGATCGGTCATCATCTTCAATGGAAAATTTACCTCTTTTGTAGCTTGCAGTCCAATTTTTCACGGTCGCATACGAAGGATATTGATCACCAAGGGTATTAAGCATATGTTCGTAAATCTGCTTACCTCTTAACCCTTTTAAATACAGGTACTTGATGGCTCGATACTCCAATTTTTCGATTTTCACAGTTTCGGTGGACATATTTTTTCTTTTAATTTATTGCGTAACTCTGGTTTACCTTTTTGACGTCAAACTTTACATTGACACTAATAAGTTATTGTTCGTTGCTATGGTAACGCAGTATTTTGTTTATGCAGGGAGCTGGTCTAGGCTAACTAGATATCAATACATCCTCGTGTTTTGACTCTCATTTGATGTTTCTGGCAGTTTTTTGATGTTTGCAGCCGTTTATTGATGAAACATGAATTATTATTTTTATTGAATTTTTTTAATTTCTTTTGATTTCTTTAAAAACTTCAAAATGACAGGATATTTTCCATCATACTGTGAAACTTTTGATGTAATTGATAATTTTACTTCGAAGGTCATCATATACAGTAACTGATCGAAATTTGAAACTTCGATGCATTTTTAAAGATACTATTGCACACTCATAATTTATTACAAAAATCATCATTTCGATTTCCATTCATTTATGCATACGAAATATTCATTGCATAACTTCAGTTCAGTTAGAAAGATGTGATCAATACAACATATGTCTCAAACATCAGCCGATGGAAGAAAAAGCCTATTCCATATTCAGGCTCTATTTCAAAATTTTGACATTTTTGATAAGTCATGTGTTTGTATTGATATTACACAAATATTGAAAGATTTGTTTCAAAAATATCTCAGGTCAATTTGTAAGTTTTAGTATAGAAAATTATTTGAAAAGTCTTCAAGTCTCTCCAATACGCTTTCTCGATACTGGATACGACTTTATCGAAGAGAGCTATCCGTATTTCTGAAGAAAATCACCCAGTATAAGTTTTCAATCTATGCTAAAAATCAAACAACTTTTGAAAGTGATTTTTAATGCTTATTTCATTAATTTGAAACGATGTGTATGTCACAAGACAATTGATACCATTTCAGTTTTTCATTTATGATATTGAGAGAGGAAATACCCTTTTGTACAATTATTTCAAAAGGTAACATTCTAAGTAAATAACCGACAAAAACCATATTACTTACTACTTCGGCTGACCATGATTTGTATCTGGCAGATATATGTGCAATGTTCCCCAAGAAGGACACTTCAATAATTCTTTGTTGCAATCCAAAATCAGGACAACATCCCACTATTCGAGTACAAAAAGTACTTGCAATAGTTTTCTGCTTGAGAAATATTATATCTAAATCTTGCAAATATACCAGGTGCCTACTAGAGCGGGCCGTCCTTGTAATTGAGTCGTTTAAAATATTATTTTTCAACTTGGAACATTCAAACACTATTCTACTTCGAATTAACTGATATGATTTTGCTGTATGAGGTACTTCCGGTTTCACCAGACCCGACTTGATATTTGAATGGGACACCCTATATATTTTAAGATTGTCAACTCGCAAAAGACCGCTGGTACTTATTCTATATTCAGGGCCGGCGCAATGCCCATGAGACACATATCATATTTCGATTTTGCGACGCTATCAAACTGAAATAAAAACTTTGTTGGCCCTGAAATTTTGAATACATGGAAAACCACACTGAGATATTTCCAATTTCTCTATGACATCAAACTCTCAGGAAAATGAGAAAAAGTAATGAAAGTGCAAAAAAATGCAATTAGTTCTGACGGCTGGTGGCAAGAGTGCTCCAACGATGTCCAAAGATAGCTGCCCCGAAACAATGTCTTATATTGAAAATGTAATTATTGAAATCTTTCCCAATGTATGTGTTGCCTTAAAAATTTCGCTCAACCTTCCGATAAAATTCGAAGTAGGCCTTGACATTTTTATTTTTATTTCGAATGTATGGTACTCAACTAGAACTATTAATGCTCTATCTATTAAAAACAAAAACTTCTGAATCGGACAATAAATAAAAGTTTTAGTGAGGAGGCCCGCTTTCAAATAGGTCACTCTGTATTTCATCTATGGTTCAAAAGTTTACCCCTCGAGAAAAAGTTGGAATTTACGAATTTTTTCAATTTTCCAGTCTATACGAAAAAATACCAGCAATGCAGCTATTTCAACAACAAACATGAAACGAATGCTTTTGGAAGGTTAATGAAACAAATGTGTACACGAATTAAATATCCTTTGAAGGTGCATTTAATTCCCATTTGCATGTTGATAATCTTTCAAAAAAACCGCTGCTTTGCGAAATCGCTTTGTGGTTGTCTATAAAACCTTAAAAATATGCACTTTGTGACGTTCTAGGTAATTACTACCAATTACAAGTTTATAAGAGAGGGACAGACAAACTGAAGACTGAAGTTGAAAGTCACAAATCTAAAAATGTTATTAATATGAATTCGTTAATTTTAGCACACAATCGTAATGTGTGTTGATTCTTGGCTTTTTATTAACGTCTGTTATGGAGAATGTAGAAAATAAAAATCGCTTTTTCCATAATGACTGATTGCAGTGGTCATGAAGGTAGAGCGCTACTCTATCAGAGGGACGTGGGTTCGATTCCCAACATGGTCACTGGTCTCGTGCTAGGAATCGCACATTATAAGGTAAGACCTCGTTAATCCTTAGCTCGCATAAGTTTCGACTTCTGAGGGCTGTCGTTCGTAGGGGAATAATAGTTGGTTAATGGAAAAAATAATTTTAAACATTTTTTTTTTAATAAAAATCTATCTCTCAGACATCTGAGATGTATAGGGTCGCTTTACACCAACTTCACTTCAATAAAACTCAATGAGGAAAGAAACTAGAAGTAATTCAATGAGGAATGAAACTAGTAGTAATTCATCGAGCAAAATCATATCAGTTAATGCAAAATAGCATGTTCTATATGAACGAAGTAATCTTCAGGTCTCGGATCTAACCTGCTCGCACAAGCTCTGCTTTTGAGGGTTTTTTTGTTTCGAAAACCTGAGTGATTCGTAAAAACAAATTTTACAAAAGAAAAACGACTTGAAAGTTACAGGGGTGGTTCCGTTCTCGTGTATCAGCCATGGATGTAGTTGTTGCAGGATTACTATTACACAACGGGTCGATTTTTTTTATGCTATTCCCAAATTTCTATTTTATGTTGCATAGCCGCGTGTGATATTTCTATGGAAAGAGTTCTTCAAGCAATTTCTCATTTCCATCTTTTACGAGTTTTACCTCCGTGATGTTACGGGTGATCGGTTTTGTAATTGAACTGGGTGTATTTTTGAACCGCATGTTTATAATAGATGTTGTGATGTGGCATGTTGTTGTGGGCATATAGGCATCTCCGAAGCCTCGTCTCACCAACGGAGGTATGGAATCGGACACCGACAGTGCAGCTAGGATAGCCGACCTCCAGGTGGCGCTCGAGCAGCAAGTGAGTCATTTTGGACCATATATTATGTTGAATTCACTTTCAGTTATCCTTATATAAATTAGCAAAATAATGATTATTACAAAATGAATCAATTACAAGGTAAAGGAAATAAGCTTATGTAACTTAATATAAAAATACAAATTCGCGGTAAGTCAGACAGAAAATTATAAATAAAAACCCTAAAATGTGAGCCAACCGGGAGTCAAGGGTCTTCATCCCTGAGAAAAAAGAGAGTCAAACGATTGTTTTTTTTTTTTTCATTTGTGGAGGAATATATGAGTGTATGAATATAAAAATTATAAAAATATATTCTTCAAGTATTAAATGAATGAACTTGATGGGAAAGTAGTTGGGCGAGTGCTTGAAGAGTGCTTCCAATTTATTTTGATTCGAGAGGAGAAAACTACAAGCTCAACATTTTATTTTATTTTCAAACATCTTCAGATCGACTGAAATTATGTTTTCTGAATTCTTCGATCAAATAACACAACCTAGATGAGTAACTCGCCGCTCAACCCTTAAACTTCATTTGTAAGGGACATCTTCCCTCACTGGCAGTGTCGTGCGTTGTATACAGAAATATTGAGGTTCAATACAATAGAAATAATGGAAACCTAATATGGAATGGAAACTCAAAATTATGATGGAAGAATCTCCACAGGATTTTGAGAACAGCAGATGCTCTGAATGACATGATTTTTCATTATTCATTCATTTCACCTTTTTCCAATTTGGTTTCCCTTTCTCGATAGTTACGACACTGGTAGCTTACCTATGACGTTTTTGTTTCCAGCTTCAAATGGTTGTTCTGTCAAATATCAAATGCAGCGTTGCCGTTGTGACCAGACTATATCGACAACGAAGAATCTCCGTTCTGGGATGGAAATACTATCGTTATTACATGCTCCCAACAAGCTGCAATGAACTTTTTAATTGCCTTCTTATTGTTACATATTTCATCCAAGACAGTATTTTGGGATTTCGTTGCCATTAATATACCCGACAGAAATCAGAATCCAGCTGACGTGCTTATTGTATCCTTAAAAAATTGCGACATTACGACAATGTCATGACTTGAGGGATAACATTATGGAAAGATGTTCCCTTCAGTACTTTTTGAATATTACTCATCTAGGTTGTGTTACTTGAGCCTGAATATATTTTATTGGATATTCACAACCTGAAAAATCTGAAAAATAAATAATGGCAAAACTGTAGTCAAAAATTATGGGTAAAATTTCTGTATTTTGTGATTTTGCGGGGATAATTTTTATCGAATAGTTGAACTGCCAAATGACATTATAACGTTAACGGAGTCAATATATAAAATCCTTGTTATTACCATAGGAAATTTTTAATGTATTACTTAATTCAGTGAAGGCAATTTCAAAATGGATATAAAATAAACTCTCCTGGAGCAAAAGACTTTTACGACCTAGGGGTCCACATTTTCTAATTAAATTCAATAAACTCAATATCAGTCACATGCCATTATGTTTATCTTCTTCCAACCATTCATTTGTAGATACTCAGTGACTTCAATTTCAAAGGTATTTCAATATTATATTACTGAGACAATTTGTTGTTTTTAAAAAGTTCAATGCACTCAAATCAGAAACGACAAACGAAGGACCTCATTTTTGCTTCCAGTAAACTTCGAAATAGTACGATGGAATTCTGAAAAAATTGCCCGAAACCCACGACTCATATGGTGGAAGAAATAACCTTGTACATGCTGAAAAAATGTATTGATTTAGATTACGAATGCGCTTCTCTGCAATAATACTCAATAACATTATTATATACTGAAAGCATTCCGAAATAATTCAAGCTTGAAAATTATGTAGTTTTCCACTTAATGGCGCTTTTTTGTTTCCTTCCATCATTATATCGTTTTATTTTCTGCAGACTGGAGAAATAAGCACGTGGCAGCGACGTGTGGCGGAAATGCAGAACAGGGTCGGTGAACTAGAGGAAAACTTAGCCAAAGCACAAAAGGAGCTCTTGAAAGCACAAGACGTCAATTCAAAGCTGCAGCGCGACCTCAGGGAGAACGTGGCTCAGAAGGAGGATCAAGAGGAGAGGATAGCCACGCTAGAAAAGAGGTACCTGAACGCTCAGCGGGAGTCGACGTCGTTGCACGACCTCAACGAGAAGCTGGAGCAAGAGTTGCAACACAAAGAAGCTCAAATTAAGGTAACAAGCGAGTTTTTGTTTGATTTCAATTTTCAAGAACCACATATGTAAGTTATGTTACACAAGATTCGATGAATGGGAAAACATTTGTAGCAGGCTGTCAAGTACAAAAAATTAATTTCATAATATAATGGGTGGTCACCACTCATTTAAACAACCTGTTTACATAGGGGTAAGATGCGGCTTTATCATAAATTCTAAACATCCCATATTGTCCGCTTCTACCTTGACACAATAGAGCCATGCAGATTCCCTTTCAAATGTGTGATAAGAAAGAAGGGATATTTCCTCTCTGTTGGAGACTTTCCGACTAAAGTACCTATCAATTGTTTAAGTTTATACTGTAGTCAACGTTGTTTAGAATCCATTTGCCATTATTAGTTAATGTTCTTCCGTACTTATTTATCATGAAATGTTATTTCACTTCAATACGACGATAGTGAACCCTAGATATGACGCTGTATTTATATTTCAGTATCTTCCCTATCTTCAGATCAGGGCCGTATTTAGAGGTCTGGAGGCTCTAGGGCAACAAAAGAGTGGGAGGCCCCCAGGCCCAAAAATTATTTTCAAAATCAAGTTTTTGATAAATAACATATTTTGAAACCAAGTAGATTCTTTTAGCATTTAACAAACATATAAATATCATCGAAAACAAGAATTATCTGAAACAAAATTTAAGCGTTAACGAACGGAACCTTCCGAGCTTTTTTCGTTGAAAAAATCGTTGATGATTTGGCTGAAATCCACTTCCCAATGTAAATCCCTCTCAATGCTCAGGAGAGATAGCTTTGATAGGCGGTTTTGTTCCATCATGGTTCGAAGCCAATTTGATACCATCAAAACTAAATACATTCTCAATGCAATGTCAAGGTTTGGGAATGTAGCTCGGAAAGTTTGATCGTCGAGAATTTATTAGTAGAATAGCTACGGAAATTGTTTTTTGTCTTTTCTATATTCCTTTTTGTATAAGTCAATCAAAGATACAAATTGAACCAACTCATTACCAAGACTAGGTTCTAAATCATTCTTGTACACTTTCATCGTGCAAATTTTCAGTATCTATCTTCTGGATGTAAGGATAAAAGACCTTACAGGTCGAAGTGCTTGTGAGGGCTGCATACAATCGGAATGTGATAAAGACATCCAAATCTCGAACGTACAGCTTCATATGCATGCAATCTTTCAGTAAGAGAAACATAGCAGGTCGACCACTGAGATAAAGCCGGATACTTTAACTGTTTGTTTTTTCCTTCGGTGATGTCTGAATCAGAATTCGGTATCGTTCTGTACTTGCTGTAAAAAACGTATATGAATTCTGAACGAATTGAACCGCCGATGGACAAGAGTTAGTATATGCCTTTCCAACTATATTTAGAGAATGGCCACAACATGGTACAACTGCCGATAAATGATTTTTCCTCAGCCTCAGGATGATCTTCGATACTATCGACCACAACTTCATCTACTGTTGAATCTCCTGTTGTTTTTCAGTACCTTGAGGGATTTCTTCTTCACTTGACGACGTAAAAAAACTGGACATTTTTTTTTCCGAAGTCTCTATTGTGCGGCCCCCTCTTTACTAGCGGGAGGTCGAGTATTCCGCCTGATAGTGGTTATAGTTCGTATAATCCATGCCTCCTGCAAAGTTAATGCATTTCGTTCGTTTGCATTCAATGTAGATACTGTTTTGACTAAAATGGGTCAGAGGTAGATTGTTTCGAGCTAACCCCGGAAAAGGCTGAAGCAAAAAACCGGGTCAAGGTACTTCGCGCACTATCTGTAGGCGATTTAGTTCGCTATGGAACTGGTTCTTCCCTTCTTTTCTGAAAGATGGTGGCCGTGTTAGCGGGGCTGATTATCATGATTTCTGAGCTGGTAAGGTCTCTTGTTAGCGTACTCTTGGGGAAGTGAAACCTGTAGAATTTCTCCGATAGGTTTTTAACATGTGTCGGGATGGAATCGACGCCAGCAAGGGCATGCAACGCATCCAGACGAATGTACCTATCACTCTTGGTGATGATACGGAGTATCCTGTCCAACCCCATAAAAGAAGTCTTGGGCAGGCTGCAGAACAATGGGCAAGCATAAAACATCACTGGCCGAATGATCTGCCTCTTACTTCATGTGAGATCCCCTGACTATTAAAGGGTACGTGCGTTTTACCGCTGACGCAGCCCTTTGAATAGCCAGGTTGATATGATGAAAGCTCTACATTGACATATTTATCTTGCAATACGTGGAAATAGAATATTGTTTTACTACTACCTAAAAAATAAGAAAAAATGGAGGCGCCGGGCATCGATCCCGGTACCTCTCGCATGCTAAGCGAGCGCTCTACCATCTGAGCTACGCCCCCTATTAATATTATATGTAGATATCAAGACCTGATTCAAGACATTTATATTATGTGTAACGAAAGTGTGGCGACTCTTCGTCGATATAATTAGCTATACCAAAACCAGGTCATTCCGCCACTCGATGTTGCCGACCACATCATGTAACAAATAATTGAGAAATGAATCAACAACAATAACAACGAAAGGTTTATTTATACATAAATAGGTCTGCATCCAAATCAGATTAATAATAGGTTTATTCATTGTTTACCTGTAAACTAACCTTCACTAGAATTTTATCAAACAATACAAGACATTTGTTCGTACGCTTTGAGTTCATAGAGATCCCCAGATTGTAAGGAGTGGGGGTGTCATCTTCACAGCCCTATTGCCAGATTCATTTAATTATTGCACGTAGACTGCACCGACTAGGGGGTCCCATAATGGGGACGGGTGAGTCGCAGGTGTTTGCAGAATATTTTCGGTATAGTTAGGTGGGGCAAAATCCCATTTTCAAAATTGATTGTTTCTTTGGTCCGATTCCTTGCATCCCTAGCCCATAATACGCGCCCCGGCATACATTTCAGCGTATATGTGACCAAGCTCACGATTCCTTTGCCTCTTCTTCTTCATAAACCTGAGAAAAATACGAAATTAATATAATCCAAAAATAATTGGAGGCGCCGGGCATCGATCCCGGTACCTCTCGCATGCTAAGCGAGCGCTCTACCATCTGAGCTACGCCCCCTTGTAAATATTATGAAGAAATATTAAACAAGAAGTACCTCAACTCGCCTGTGTATAGCAGAGGTGTGGCCGTTACTTAATTATGGAATTTCCAAAACAAAAGCAGGTCACTGGTCACTCCGTCAGTCACCCCGCCGATTACAGCATCCGTAGTACCCTTGTAGGTTAGGTTTGAACGTGAGTGGGCCCATATCGGGCCCTCCACTGCGACCAATGGCCTATTGTGGCTCAGTACCCTTGTAATAGTATTCTCCCGGCGGTGTGTACCTGTCTATTCCTGTTGTACGGTGGTCTTCTATTTCAATTTCCCATTTCTTTTTTATTCGTTTAGGTATTAACTTGAAATAATACACTACTTCATACCCCACTTGTGGCTGGCTGAATGACAAAAAGTCAAAGCCATAAAAAAAAACTAAAAAAAATTATGAGGGGCTATTTAGATAAATACGGCCATTCGTGTGAACAAAGATATATGCGCGGCTCTCTTTTGTTTGTATAAGTGTCAAAGTTTGACATATAAGTTCACTCACAACCACTTCTTGCAACTTGGGATGATTATTTGGGGTAATACAGGGCTTCTTTTGGTGTACTTGGAATAAAATATTTTTTTCCAATGGCGTCCCAGAGAGTAATTCAGTTGATATTAGGACAAATCATTTTACGCCACTGTCAATTTCTGTATGTTTAATTTTTGTTTTATAGCAAGCAATTAAAAATAGAACTTTTTGTCTCTGAATTTTTCCTATTTGAATTAATTTTTTTTAATTTTTGAAAAATAGTTTAACCGATTCAACAAAAATTAGATCAAATAGTCACAATCTCTATAAAAATTGAGAGTTTGTGTCGAAGTTTGACAGCCTGTGACATGTCAAATAGTTAATTCGAGTTCAAATGCATTTTAAATGCATATATGTACGTGCGTGTACGGGTAGTCGGCGGAATCATCATGGCAAACATTTCAAAAAAAATTGACGCCTTATATCTCGAAAACAAGGCAAGTCAGAAGACTTGCTTGAAGGTAAAAAAATAATTTTTACGAAAAAATCCAATACGAAACATGTTGCGATTTATCCCTAATAAGTCACTCTTTATTGGTCACATAAGACACTGACTATTATACTTCCCGGAAGAACCAATGATGCATCGAAAATCATCTTGTTAACTTGTTCCATTTCATTAAAAAATATGTCTACATATAAATTCGTTTCACTGGTGAAGTTATCCTGCAACTGTAGTTCAGCCGAGATTAGCCCCTCCTCAAATTTTGGGATGCGACCGCGTCTGCTTGGCTAAGATTATGACATTAATATTATTTCTTAACGGTTTTTATTGTTCTATTCTTCGTGTAGAGGATTCCCTATATAAATACCTGAAAAAAACTGGGTTTGAATTCCGGTGTGTCACCGCTACTTTTTTTATTTGTAACATGTACTTCTTCATCTTCTTCGTCAGTCCTCAGAAGAGTTCCATACAGAACCCACGGTATTCACGGTATTACTCTACGTCCTTGAAATACCTTCAAGAATACTGGCTATAAAAATGAATTATGGATAATTTTCCGGATATCGTCTCGTTATCATCATATTTACTCATCGGTTTGAAATGTTTGTTACTTTAAATTTAGTTTCCAAATATTGGATGCCATTTATGATAACAAAAACAGAGCCATATTATGCATTCCCATTAACCTTTGGCCATATTTATTTAATTGGTCACATTCACTAAAAACAAGTCAATATAATATCTCCGAGAAATACCTATTTACATAGTGATAAAGTGCATCTCTTACTTTTTCTTAATACAACTATTACTTCGTCAGTTTTATACCAAATAAGAATAACTTGGATTATTTTCGGAAAAGTATCTGAGTAGTGTGAATCAGTTCGAGTTTCGAAAATATTTAGTAGTGATTTAAATCGTGTTAGAAGGTAGTGGATTCTCTTAAGAGCTATAACCTTGAATATATCTGCGCGTCGCTTACAGGCAACAACTCACAAAATTATTGAAATGGAAACCGAAAATATTGACTCAACTACTTTACTATAATAGCCTAGCCTAGCCTATAACAGCCTACGTTCAGTAGACGACTGCCAAAACGTAAATTTGTTCTCTGCGACGGTATGAGTTATAGTTCTTATGAAAATTCACTACACCATATATTCGTGTTTATCCGTAATGTATTTGTTTTCGTACCTGTGTGGGAATGCTAGAGGATAACTAAACAAGTGCTTTCTATAACAGATGACATGTATTTTCAGTCTAATTGAAAAGGAAGGACCACCTGTAGAACGGTTTCAGAGTTGTTACCGATCATAAGCACCACTTAGGTCTTAAATAAAAATATTCCGAATCGAATTTGGAAAAATACTGCCATCTTGTGCAGATATTCCAGACCGAAGAGCATGCGAGCCACATATCGATAATCAGTCGACTAACTCTTATTAGTCCAGTGTTTGACGGTAAAAATAGATTATTACCTCATAATTATCTCGGACTACACCGATTTGGATGAAAATTTCTTTCTTCTCTTGTCCCTTCAAACGGTATACATTTCTGATGTGTGCTTTTTTTATTTTTCGGGGTGGAAAACTATCTTTTTTGACAAAACATTTGAAAACCATATACAGAGTGGATCATTGAAAACGAAACAGCGGCTCCGTCGGTCGGCAGGATCGATTTATATAAAAACCCTCGGACATGTCAACTACATTTTCGAGGACATCGTTCGCGATGAAATTCACTCGAAATACATTCCATCCCTCGGAGCCGTGACCGCCACCCCTAAATTGTTTTACGGCCACATATGGCAAGTGATACCTCATTTGAACGGTATCTTCCTTCTTAGTATCAAACAACGAAAATAAATTAATTCTATCGATTCGTTTTCGATATATACGAACTTGAAGAAATCACTTTTTATTCACTCATTCAATAAAAATAAGATCTAACAATGCAACTGTTTGAAGATAATAATAATTGTCAAGGAATTAAATGCTCTAACTGTTTACTAGCAAATAACATGCAACCGTTTCAAATTTTTATTTCATCCTCATTCACTTGACTAAAAAAATTTAAGGTTCCTTAGAATCGATAGAAAAAACATTTTCTCGAATTCGACTCAAATGCGAGTACAACAAAAACATGTGTGAGATGTGACTGAAAAATAGGACGTTTCAGTTGTCAAAAAAGATATTTGTAGAAATTGCAATTATTTTAAAACAGAAATTTCATGAATATTAAAAAAAATATATAGAAACTATAATTTGCAATAAAGCTTAAAAATTTTGCACACATGTGTAAAATTAGAATGGAAACAACTTTTTCTTCTGAATATTTTTTGAAATTCGAACAAATAAGCCAATTTTCAAAAACAAATGAATTTTTCGACAGATAACGAAAGTCATATGTGATCCCGTACGAGAAGGATGGTTTTTATCTTTGTCAAAGAACGACTAACGCCCGAATCGAAGAAAGTAAATAATTAGTTAAATAAATAATTAGTAAAAGTTTTTACCATTTGATGCCAACTCTCTGAAGGACAATGAAGTAGTGATACATAGACTATGATTTCACACCCAGGAAGTTTGGCACATCCTGACAACCTAATCCGAGTATTAGAAAACTATGGAACGTCGGATAAGGGAATGAAGAAGCTGATGAACGATGATCTTGTTAAGCACTAATCCCGGCAATCCATTTCTAAACCCTGAACCATAAATCAGTATTCGCTATACCGAACTGTACGGTGAGGGAATTACTTAGGATCCAGAAAAAGCAACCAAACTACTGCAACAGCGTTAAAAGCATGGGGAATTATTCATTGCTTGAAAAGGAACTGGTGCTGACTTCACTTCTTTTTTTAAGGGCATTACAGCACAGGGTAACCCGTCGTTGTGCTCAATATTGAAGTCGCGAGAATAAAAGTACTTTTACCTATTTACTAGTTTTTCAATAAGTCCCCACAACATTTTTCTTGTGACACCTTTATCTGTTTAACTAACTGGGGGATATAAATAGTGTTATTTCTTATCACAATAAGGTTTGTGCTTCGTTACTAGTGACGGCTTATCGAACCCATTGACTAATTGGATTGTGTATCTATTTCATTTGCTAAAATCGGTTCGCAGACTGTTAACGTCCGTATCCAATTCGAAACAAATTTTTTTGAATATATGGACAATGACGCAAATAACAGGCGAAATGAAAATGCAGAGCGTATTAGTAACCGTAGTGTCTAACCTCATTCGTGACTTCCAGTTGCACGAAGAGAAGATATCGGCCATCCAGGAGAAGTTGGAATTGGCGGAACAGAAACTCGCTCAATACTCGAAGCTCCCGGAGATAGAAGAACAGCTTAAGCAACGCATGGAGGCGCTGACACAGGTGAGACCACAGGTACGAGGCTCTCAGCTCACTTCGTTACTATTCGATGTTACCTCTAATTCTCTAATAGCACATACTTTTCATTCTCACCTCGTAAGCAACACAACTCGTAGTTGTTCTTTCTTAAGCCAAGTCTACATAGAACGAACTGTCGACTAACAAAACACAAGTCCGTCCCAATTGATGACCATTCTTTAGTGTTTACAAAAAAATTATTACCTGACCTCTAGTTCTATAGATATTTAGTGCATTTTGAAACCAACTATCATAAAAATATGGATAATAGACTGGAGGTTCATTCTTGAACAAATCTGTCCAATTTCAGTTTGGATTCAAGAAAGACTGTTTTGTTTTTCTAACCTCGTTTGGTGTTGACTTGGCTTTATATTATCAGAGTGTTAGTGATTTTTTGTTGGTTATAAATATTGCTGTTAATGATGAAGTAGTCTAAAGAACTGGTGATATATTTTTTCTGTTCTGACTACACCAATTTTATTGTGGATTAGATATTTTCATGACATATCACTCCTCAAAGATGCATTAAGTGGAACAATTTGCAATTCAACAAGCTTATTACCAAATCATTTCATTCCACTTCAAATCTTGGTTCAAAATTTATCACCATTTTTTTTTGTACTTATTAGCAAAAAATTATAAAGTAGGGCTAAATGCGATCCATGATTTTTGTTCAATCGTTTGACTCAATGGCTCTATAGTAGAATCTAAATCACATATACTTTTTTTTGTCATCAATAATATTCCAGTCAGACCCTGTCTCCGGAGCCCCGGAGGGCGCGCTGGTAAACACTCCCCACATCCGTGGGGTGAGTGATTACTGGGTTCGATAGTCCAATAATCATGTGCCCTGAGTAAACGGAGTGAACCAAGAATTACGGCCTTCTGCATTCTACCGGTTAAGTTTTCTGCCACATCACGGCAAGCCTGTAAGATTTTTCGATTCACGAGCAGCTTGTCCATCATTCCATCAAGTACCCTTATAATAAGAACCAACATTTCGACGAAAATAGTCCTACTTTGATAATCGAGGAGGACATAAGGCTTAGTGGCTCATATTTGCCTGAGGGTGGGAATGAGTAGTTCCAATAGATTCGGCACTTCTCATTCTCCACAACAGATTTATTATCCCCCGGAGCATAAAGCATCACTGGTGTCTCGTCAATACCGTACGAGTATCGTAGCTGGTAGTACAACACTCGTAGCGACGCGTTATGCCTGTGAATATAGGCTGAGACTGCATAGCTGCTCCACGACACGCTCTGCATCTAGTGTCAGGGACCTCTGTACCCATCACGCGACTACGGTAGACGAGGGTGGTGAAGACACCATCTTGGCAGGCCATTATGAATCCCTCGGTTTCCGACTTCAGCTCACCTGAACTGAGAAATGCAAAGGTCAGGTTTCTGGATAGGCCAAGGTCTTCAATGTTCTTGAAGAAGACCCCATGCATTGGCTTATCCTTATTCAGCTGTAGGAGCCTCTCACTCTCCGCAGCTTTGATGCGGGCTTTTCCCAACTCGGTGATACGAGACCGAGTTCATCCTGCTTTTTCATGACTGCATACTAAGCAGAGAAGGGGATCTGAACTCCTGATGACTTTACAGGCTCCATCCAGTACCATTCTGTTGTCTAGACACTCCAAACTCAAAAGTCCACGGCCTCCTCGTTGTCTGGGAAAGTATATCCGTGGAACAAACGATTTAGGATGCAAGCTCCTATGCATCAGTCAAATATACTTTATTAATATTATTATCATTGTCATTATTTACTTAAATAATGTTAATATGGATCGAATCTATTAATAAATATAAAACCAACAAAAAATGAATACACTCACTTTCATCCTCCTAGTAATTCTGATCAAATGATCCCATATTTAGTGTGTTTAACTATTGATGTTGTGCTCTAGATATAACGCTGTGTCCCTAAAATATGAGTTTCTTTTTTTTTGGCTTTGCCACAGGAAGAGATGAATATAATTACTTTAAATTATACAAACTCTGAAAGAGTGAAAATTCTCAGCCAACTTCATCTGAAATGTTCTCGCAAAATGCCATTTTACAGTTGGAATAAGTTTTGGGGACTGAACTTGTCACAAACTAAACTTACAAATGCAAAATTACCATCTGTGGAATATTTTGTACTCGGAAATAATATGAAAATGGAAGTGGAACTTAGTAATTAAAATTTATTATTCATAATTAACAAGTTGACATTAATAAAGTTTACATTTGAGAAAGATGTCCGAACTTCTAATAAGTAAATCATTTGCATGGAATTTTAAAAGTAATTTTAGTGTTTTATTTGTTGTAGAAAAACTTTCCATAGCAGATTGTCAGCATTAATTAATATGATATGACTTATATTATTTAATGCATGTCAATTTTTTCTAAGGATTGCTGAAAACTTTTTGATAGTTATAATTGACTAAGGCGAGCTTTGATATTTTAATTTTCTTAATTATAGCCTAAATCAAAATATAAACCGTAAAATAAAGGGGTGTGATTATTATAAAGATTTTTTTTTCATATTTTCTGGACAAACATTTCTATGTTTAGGTGATTTAGTCACAAGTGAGCCTTGAGCTATAACCTAATTCTCAGATATAGCAAAGTGCCAACTAGTGTAGTTAAATCTAATTAAAATTTATTAATAATATATAAGGATAAGAAGCGAGACTATAGATGTTCGGCAATACGTTTGTCATAAAATTATTGAACACCTGTAAAATTGATTTAGAATTTAAAATGAACGTTTTTTTATGTCAAATACCATTAGTCCTGCTAATGCTGATGTAATAATTTCTATAAAGTATTCCACAATATTGTCCAGAATTCTGCGGACATTAATACAAGATTTTAAGTCAAGTTTGGCCTTTTATCATATATATTATTATTATCCTTCACACGTATCATAAACATGTGATGAAAGGAAACAATTTGCCTTTCTTCAAATGCACATTTGTTTCATGCTTCAAAATGGTCGTATCTATTAATTGAATCATGAGTTGATTTTTATTTAACATTAATTTTCATTTCAAGGTAAGTAGTTTTGTGGTTTGTGGTATTCTAATAGGTTAGTACTGCTAGGCATGTATAGCTTATGAGTAAAGCAGATAATCTAATTTTTCAGAATTTACTTTAAAATGTCCCTTTCTTTTTCAACGTCAAAAATAAAATACACACAAAAAAGCGTTATATGTTATTATGTGTAGCATAAATTCGTAGTGGATATATGAAATATTTTGATTTTTTTTTGCATTTAAAAATTTCTTCTAAAATAATTCTTTGAAATACAAATATATAGCAACTAACTTCGGGTATTTCATATTTAACGAAATTCTTATTTGAATTGTTTACCAATGTTTCATTTGGATAATTTGAAAGCTTTTTTTCTGCTATTTTAGTATACCAAAGTCTGATGTCTAGTGGGTGGTTTCTGTGAATTTTTAACTTTTTTTATATATATTTTAGGCTCAAGAAAGACATGGATCGGCCGAGGACCGTATCCAAAGGCTGGAGGCGAACTTAGACGAGAAAAATGCGGAATTATTACGCCTTAACCAAAGACTAAAAATGAATGAAGACCATAATTCCCGCCTTTCAACGACAGTAGATAAACTATTGTCCGAATCAAACGATAGACTGCAAGACCACCTCAAAGAAAGGATGCATGCATTGCAGGAGAAGAACAGTCTCACCCAAGAATTAGACAAAACTAGGAAGATGATGGAAGATTTGGATAAACAGAAATCGGAAATCATTAAAGAATTAGCTAAATCTAGGTTAGAAATAGACAATGTCAAACGGCAGATGTTGCAGCAAGAAATAGCATATAATATACAACAAACAGAAGCACTAACTAGGTAAGGCAAACTATTCAAGAATCAGTAATATCGTCGGTAGGGGCACAACAGATCTAATTAGGTCGCAGCGCATCAGTCACCATCCATTTTTACCATTTTACCAATATCGTCGGTAATCCCATCAAATTATTTGAATATTATTCCTTCTATTGGTTCAACAATGGCTTTGGTTCTTACCTTCTTCTGCAATTACAAAACTTGGAATAATAAACTTTCAAGAGTATACTGGGTGACCCCGAGGTACATGGTATGGCCCAAAATTTTATACGCTTTTGAAGATTCCGATTTTAAATATGAGTATCACTGAAAGTGACCCCAATTTTGATTAATTTCAACAAGGAAGAGCTTTGTGTTGGTGATATATCTTAATTATTTACAAGTTGTGACTGATTTTATCTTGATGAACTTTTTCCAAATCGATGGAGTGGCACAAACAGGTCTGTTGGAAGCTCTCCTAGGTTAGCTGACCTCACACCATTGGATTTTTTTATGGAGTCACCAGAAGATTATATCTACTTTTCTTCACACACCACAAAGGAGGATTTAGAGCATTACTTTAATTCTGAAATTAATAACATTTCTTCGGCTCATTTGAATAGGATGATGACAAGCAATAATATCCCTTTCGATTTTCTGTAAAAATCTAATGAAGACTAGTTCTAACAATATTTGTAATAATACCATTATTATATTTGAAAGCAA
The DNA here is from genome assembly GCA_958502065.1 of Chrysolina americana. NCBI lineage: Eukaryota > Metazoa > Arthropoda > Insecta > Coleoptera > Chrysomelidae > Chrysolina > Chrysolina americana. The sequence goes on along the minus strand of OY293417.1, from coordinate 12,643,038 downwards.
AATAGACAAAGTAGAAAAAAGTACTTAATAGACAAAACGAAACAAATTTATCTTCTAGATCATATAAAATTTTGAGAGTGTACCATACGTGGATACCTGGTATATTTACTAGAGATTATACTCTTAAAGAAACTGTTCAAGAACCCGTTTCATTTAATATTTTCTTGTAGCCAAAGAACTGATGGACAAACATGTTTCTACCATTGCTGATAATTCAATAACAAATTGAACTAAAACTCTATTAAAATTTTTCAATTCCAGTCTTGTTCACATATTCCCGTTTTTCTTTTCCTCTGTTTTGTAGGTGATGATGTCATTTCGGACTTCATATACATCTTATAATTTGTATAATCTCTACGTTTCGACTGCTTCTATCCGCAGTTGTCTTCTGGTGGATACTGACAAGTTTCCAAAGGCTTGTAAGAGTTTATATATCTAGTAATCTTGAATAATTTAATTTATCATTCTATGGATTTGATCAACCAAATTAGGTTTTCCATGATTCTGGTGAAGTTGCTGTTATTGTTAAAGTTTAAAATTCAACAAACAAATTGATTCCTTGTTATCATTATCAAAACTTATCTTTTATGCATTTTCTTAATTATTTCAAGGTCGTTGTCACCTAACGCGGTGGATCCCAATAGTTTTTCAAGAAGCGCTAGTCATTCCAGTTTCGAAACTCATTCCTTGCCTCGTAGAGGGAATAAAAGTAGAACGCCAATTGATGATGAACCCAAGTTACCATTCGGATCAAGATCGATGGCCGAACATGAGTGGGAGAAACTTCAACAGGCACACGTCTTAGCCAATGTCCAACAAGCTTTCGACGTCTCAAGCGACCCAGAAGGTAATATAACACGCATATTTTGCACTATAATTCGCAGCACTTAATTAATGAAACCTGGATATTTTCCCTATTTAATATTTGTGAATTATCTATTGGCCAGCTAAGATTTTGGTATATTTTGGGGATACTCATTTTCCTTGGTAACACAGTTACATGAACGTATGAGTGTAACCCTGATGTGGGTGCTTGTGAGGCTGCAGAGCCTGCACGACCCCCCTACAATCTACAATCTACATGAGTGTATAAAGATCACTAAAGACCATGATTGCCATCTCAGATGCGGCAGCTATTAAAAATGACAGCCATGCAAGGAAGCGGATATTGACCTTTTATTTGTCTCTGTCACCATGCATCGTGACATTTCATGGTGTCATATGACTGATGTCAAACTTTAAACTTCATCTCATAACCTGAACCTGTTACTTTCATTTAGAAACGTGCATGGTCACAACTTGCCTATTAAATATTTATATTATGCGGTGTTCTGGTGGCTAAGTCGTGGTCCCTAACATATGTGGACCCCGCACTAGCTGCAGACCACAGCCCCGGTCGTAATTATGACCAGGACCTGAATTTCTTTTTTCTTTAAAATTCTACAATTTTTTATACATGTTAGTATTTTAATTTCCACTACAAACTGGTATGTTATATACTATTGTTATTCTATTCCCATTGTGACATTTAACTTTTCTGTAGATCTTCTTCATGTAACCCTTTTCACTGATGATGAAGGATTAACCCTTCATAACATGTCTGAGCTGATGTAAGTCTTTCGACTACATATCTTTATTAAAGATTGGTTTTTGGTGGAGTTGACTGAAAGTTATTTACCTACCCAGTTGTATGTTACTTCCACTGTATATGATGTATCGGCTCCGATGGATATTGACTTTATGTTGAAACAGTCATATATCTGGAAGAAATTGTACGATTTCACATCTGATGCTTTCTTGGAGTGCGCACCGACCAACCGGGGTATGCTGTAAGTTTTCCGGGCTTTTCTACCGCTAAAAAGTGAATACATCACAAAAAAAATCAGTAAGTCGCCCCGGAGCGCCACGGCAAATAATAATAATAGCCGTCCTCTACCCGCACAGGCTATGCCATTGGATATACTCTATGAGTGTTTATGAGTTTTATTATTTTATTTTTCATCCCTGTCTCCGGAGCCCCGTTCCTTCCGGAGGGCGCGCTGGTGTGTCATTAACCCTAGTAAACAATCCACACATCCGCGGGGCGAGTGATCACTGGGTTCGAGAATCATGTGCCCTGAGTAAACGGAGTGAACTAAGAATGACGGCCTTCTGCATTCTTTCGGATAAGTTTTCTGTACTTTGGGGCAAAAATGGCTTTTTTTATTTGTCATACACCCACCCATGTGCAAGCAAGGAAAATGAATACCCTTAAATTATAGCAAAATCTTGTGTGATAATTGAAATAATATAAATTTATATGTATACAAACTTTTATGTTTCTTGGGAAATAAATGTTATTATAATTGAAATACAGGTGATGACGCTGACAGCATCTTCAGTACACAAGACATGCTATCGCCCAGCGGTCACACGGACGCCCAAACGTTAGCGATGATGCTCCAGGAACAGCTGGACGCCATCAACAACGAGATCAGGCTGATACAGGAAGAGAAGCAGAACACCGAAGCCAGAGCCGAAGAGCTGGAATCGCGCGTCGGCAGCATGGAACACATGAACCTGCTGGCAAGAGGAAGGAGCCTGGAACGCCAAAGTCCTCCCGTAAGCGGTAGATCTACACCTAAATCACATCACTCTCCTCAGAGGGACTATTTACATAAGTATCACACGGTGAGCTGGGTTGTCTTGTCTGTCTTTGTACCTGAACTGCTTCGTTTTCTGTTTGGTTTCTCTGCAAGGATTCACCCCGCCTTTACTAACGTTTTAGTATGATTTTTGTGAGTTCCTCCTTTTTCCACCTAGAGGGGAAGTCTGTGTTTGAATTGTTCCACTTCTAGCCTATTTTCATAGCCTTGATCATTTCAATATTTAATGCCCAAAGACCATATTCTTATTATACCAGTAGTGATTGTGATTGTAGGGAGGCAGCTACTACTATGAAACCAAAATATGATCTAGAACGGAAATACACAGGCCAGGATAATTTCTTTATTACTAATTATAAACCAGTAACGTTGGTAAATTATCCGAAATAGTTAAAATCTCTCTCACTTCTGCTCTCTGAATTCTTCATTTCATATCCTGAAATTAGTATTATATGTGTATTAGTGGGGATGGAGTTTGATAACTTTAATAAAGAAACTACTAAAGTTATTTGCATTGGTAAATGCTCCTTCAGTGAAGTTTTTTTTCAGTTATATGCCGTAGTCTTTACAATTTTATGGAAATTCTTGATAGTTACAAAAGACTGTAACATAATCTGTTTTTTGAAGACAGTGGCAGTTTATGTAAAATATCTTATTGTTTAGTAAAGTTTTTGAAAAAGTTATAATTTCGTGCAGGAATTCTCTAAATTATTTCGAGTTTAATGCTACATATTTTTCAATTCAATTATTTTTTTTATACGACCGTAAATGAGTCATTCGCCACCCCTATAACTTTTGAATGAAACTATAAGAAGAATTTTGATTGAATGATTATGATTTTTTTCCTACGATGATCACATCGAAATAAGTACATTAAACAGTCGTAAAATCAATCAGAAATAGCAATGTTCTTTATTAGTAATAGATGTCACAAGTTACTTTCAATTTTTTCTGACTTTGCCGTGGGGTACTAGTTCAGAGTGTTTTGATTTCGAGGTACCTTATAAAACCGCTATGATGAGTAGGAACCTACGAAACAGATGTCGGCGGATGATGAGTTCTTGGAATTAAATTGAAAACACTATATGAACTTCAGATTCTATTTGCACTTTTAACGCACTAGAAACTTGATTGAGTCTTGAGTTGGTCAGAATAGCGAAATTGTTGGCCGCCTGTCAATGAGTAGATATTCATCGGTTCCATGGCTCGTTTCAAACTGAGTTTTATCTAGTGACTGTAGATGTCACAAGGTACTTTTTATTTATACTGTTTTTGCCTTAGGATACTAAATCAGGGTGCATCCAGTGCATTCGTTTTAATTTTGAGAGACCTCATAAAGTCGTTTTGATGAGTAGGAAACTATGAAACAGCTGTCGGTGGATGATGAGCTCTCGATATTAAATCGAAAGCACTCTATTCACTTTATATACAGGGTGTTCATTTCAGGAAATGTGTGTATTTTTTTTAAATCCCGAGACACGTCAAAAAATTTATCGAAGGGGACAAGTTTTCATTATAAAATGTGTCACGGGATTTTTTTTTTAAATACCCACATTACGAGAAAATTAGGATGGAAATTTCTGAAATAATCACCTTGTATATATCGCTCCTTTGATAGAAAAGTGACACAACTCAAAATTCGACAAAATTCGAATTTTGACAAAAAATAAATAAAAACAATTAAAACAGAATATTATTTTTTTGATTCGTGGGATATATAGAACTGTATGAAGATAAAATAAGTATCTTTGTAGACCCCATTGGAAATTTTGAACAAATATGTCAGCCTATTCAAAACTTATAGGAGAGGCTCAATTGAAATTATTTTTTATCCAAAAAGAATCGACTTTAGTTCCCTACTCGAGAAGCCAGGCAAATTCGGTGGTGAATTCTTGTTAACCGTGCATGCGTTCATATATATCTTCCATGGCGCACCTTCATACTTTTTGTGATCATAAAGCCAACTATCTCCGGACATTCTGATATAAACCCGAAGGAAGTTACTGGTGTGTGAAAATGTGATTTTGTAGGCACCGGCCAGTATGTCTCCAGCGCATTTGCAACAATATCATTCAACACTGAGCCCTGGCGCCTTGTCCGAATCGTTGCCATCTAGTCAGGTTTGTTGATACGACTAATTAACGTACCGACTATGGTATCACATTTGTTGTACGATAACTAAACACTGTATTACATTACCAACTGTTTTTTAGTGACTGTTACTCGCTGTCATTTGTGTATATTTTTAAAATATCAGTGGCAAAGTTTTGCACAATCACAATCACAATATGAATTTTTTTAAATATTCTGAAAATTTTTTAGTTGATGAATATTTTTTGTTTCATATAAATAAAGGTTTAGAAATTTTTGTGAAATTCTTAAGACTCAAAGTTAAAAAATATCACAACAATTTTTATATTCAATCTACAATAATAATATTTCCTATAAGAATCGTACCTTATGCTGTCTACTCAATATTTTATGGATTTCTTTATTGTGTATCATACCAGTCAAACTAAAGTGGTAAAATCTCATTGTGATGAAATGTACCGTAGATTTCGGTTGTAATAAAAGTCTCGGAAAATAGTTGTCACCATAATTTTTATTATTGGTAATTAAAATCAGTGTTTCTTTATCGTACCAGATGTATAAACATTTTGTTGGCTTTAACAGACATCACACGCACATATACTGATCTCTCTCACTCACTAGCTGCATGTTAGCATAAGTTGATTTTTGTTTATTCTTCTTGTTCACTGTGAAATTTTCCTAGATCCAATTGGCACCACTGTCGTCGGAAATTTCCAGAGAAGAAATGCACATGGGAGACAGCAGTAGCGGAGGAGGAACATCGCCTCTCACTACTAGGTCCCTCAGACTGGAACGGGTGGCGCAAGCATTAGCCCATAGTCAAGAGGAACTAAGAAGGTATGTTGATTTTGTAATTGTAGACTGTGTAATTCTGTAATTATCAAACCAATTCGAAACTAATTTGAATAAAGCCCTTTTTGTAGGCATTGGTAAAATATACTCAATAATTGAACATTGCAAGTATTTCCGGAATTTTGTGTGTATATCCTCAATGAAATAATTTCTGAACCAAAATATGAGTGATATATAAAATGTCATCTGAAATGTTCAATGTGAATTATTTGCATACTTTCAGTCAGATCTGTATATTTCTTTCCTTTTTTATTAGTTTTACTTTTCACTTCAACTTGTTAAACATCCTTTGACATTCACAATTCAAAGGAAATTTCTGCGCAGAGCCATTAAAGATACTAAAGTTTATTTTAAAATAGGTACTTTGGAATTTTGTTGTTCAGTTGATTATAGAAGGATTTTCATAAATTTTAATAAGTACAAATGTATTTTCTTACCAATATTTTGGTTTTATGGTTTGAAAATTAAATCATATCATTTTTTGCTTTGTTAGACGAACTGGAGGAGGTGGTCTACCACCAGGAGTTTCTTACAGGTTATAAATGTTTTCTAATTTCAATTACTTTTCAAAAAAAATTATGAGTTTAGTTTAATGAACCTTCCTCATAAGAACCGTTTTTTCCATATCATCAAGTGTTTTCATTATGCCTTACGTTTGGATTTGAAACCTCCACACTTTCTTGGTTTTAAGTTCAAAACTTTAGAGTTTTTGAAATTTTTGGTATCTATGACCAAGAATTTGTGTTCTACAAAATTTGATACATGTATTATCGAACTTTGTTCGAACTAATACATATATTAATACTGACATCTAATACATTCCTTTGTCAGATGTGAGAGTAGTGAAACCCAATTATGCAATAAGTACCAACGAAAACCAAATTCATTTTTATGTGGAGATGGTTTGAATATATTTGAGACATACCAACTTACATATAGTTTAGGATTTGTTGACGTGATATGTTCAATAACTCATAATATTATTTGAAAGGTATTCTGTTGTGGTGTTGTGTGATGCTAATACGTTTTTTATTTTTTTTTTCTCTTCTTCAAATCAAAACTCGATGGCGTTTTATTAACTCATAAAACCTGCATCTTAATCGTTCAAAGTATCTAATATTGCAGCCGGCTCTCCCCTCATTCCCCCCTCTTACAGCAAAACATTGGGTATCGCAAAATGCAGCATAGAATAACCTAGGTCAAAGCATAGGTCTTAATAGTAATAATCGTTGGGTGGTGTTATGTTCTTAGTTTATAATTATCTCCCTGTATGTTCTTTTTTTAATAAGTTGGTGATGACATTAAATTAAAGATTCAATGTAAAGAAAATATTCAGTAGAGGATTACATGACATTCGTAATTAAAGGAAGTACACCGAAAGCAATTAAATTTGGAGAAGTGAAAAGACAAACGAAGCATGACATTATTTTGAGAAAATTGTTGATTGCTCTACAAAAAGACGGTAATAATTGGTTTGATCCAGATTTGAAATCATTTAAACACATCAGATATATGAATTATCAGTCAAGGATGATATTATTTTGAGAGAAAATAGAAAAATTTTTGAATTTCACAGAAAAGAACCATTCAATAAGAACATCAAGGTCATTTAGAAATTGTTAAGACCAAATAATTACCTAAGTTTGGTTCCCTCTGATTGACAAAATGGAATACGAAAAAATTTCAAATTGCTATATATGCTTGAAAAATAGTTACAAATGAGAATTATTGCAGAGATCCAATTTTGGTCAAAGAATTACTAAAATATGCGTAGGAGAATGTAGAAATTGATTTTCCCGCACTATTTCCCGATGGTGAATATTTAATGGTTTCCATAGATGAATATAGTCGATTCCCAGTTGTTGAAGTTGTGAACAGAACATATTTTGAAATTGTTTCAAAGAAATTATTCAATATTTTTGTAGTCTTCGGTGTCCCAAAAATTTTACAAAGTGACAATGAGCCTCCATTTAATGGCCATAATTTCTTGAATTCGACAGATGAACTTCGTTTCAAACATCAAAAGATTACACCTTACTGGCCTGAAGCAAATGGGTTAGTGGAGAGAACAGTAAAGATTAAAAAAAAAATTATACAATGTGTCAAATTCAAAAATCATATTAAACGAATTAAAACAAAAAGATTATGCTGATAATAAAAGACGTACAATATTTCATAATTTTGAATTAGGAATGGAAGTTTTGTGTGAACTGGAACAAGGGAATTAAAGTACGCCTCCATTTGATGCAGATCCGTATAATATTTCATTATTGATATTCGTGAAAATGGAATAACAACACGAAGAGGTGAACAACAAATCATCAGAAATCAGGAATCCAAGGCTGAACTGATTTTGAAGCCAGAATATATGAATAATCCATCTGGAAAATGCTCATGTTATATTAAGAATAAATATAAGAACAATAATGGACAACTTCTCATTAGAGAAGAGGAGGAAGAAATACCAGAATAAATTGAGGACGATAATAAAAACAAAATTTGTGATGAAACAGTAACCAATTCTGACGAAACGATACTCAAAAATTCATCTTTATCCAATACTCCAGCTGAAAAAGATGTTGAAATGTTGATGAACTCCTTAGCCAACTCTCCAGCTATCCTAATTAAAGAATCAGAAAAGGAGAAAAGACCCACAAGAAATGTTTTGCATAAAAAATTTGAAGATTTTACTATATAAATTTTGAAATGAATACGGAACTTGTTCGAAATATTACATTTAAATTTTGTTAGGGAAGAAATATAATGTTATTTGTTCATAATTATCTTCCTGTATGGCTGTTTAAAAAAAAAAAAGATTCAACATCATTACAGGTGGATAGGTCCAGAGATATTAAAACCAATCTAGCAAGGAAAATCAACCAGATTTTCCAGTAAGACCGGTGTACCACAGAATAGTACAAATTTAATAATGATGTAATGAATTCAACAACTTCACAATTCAAAACATTTTTAAAAATCCGTCACCATATAAAAAGTCTATTTTTTTGAAGGCCGTTTCAGAAGGAGAATTTAAACCTGTTGAATTGAAAATAGTATTTTTGCAAAGTACCTGTTTGGAGATAATTTTGAAACTTATTTATAAAGTGATGAAAAAATCATTTCGAATCATCCTTCAATTGCATCTTTGAATTTTTTGGTAATATTTTTGAAATCGTGTTGAAAATTCAATTGATTGATTTCATCACTGCTTATATTAGTTTTGATGAATTTCAATGAACATTTCAACAACATTCCATACCCAAGCAGCAGTGACACTATCAATCATACAATTTGGAAAATCTGATATTTACTAGATACGAAATATTAGACAAAAAATATTAAACTAAATTGAAACATGATAAAACAAAGCTACCTCTATATTAGCGGAAGACATAGGTGTAGCTCTCTGTATCATTAGAAATGTTCTTAATGAACAAATGTTTGAGAATAAATCAATATGATTCTCTTCTGGAAGTTGTTGAGTTGTTACTGAGCCACAAGAAAAATATCCCTATAACTTTCCTAGGATTTGAGTACTATAGGATTGAAATATATATATTTTTTCAAAACTCTTGGCTTCATAGCCCATGTTCTAATAAAAGTACCTAGCTTTGTTCTTAGATTGTGTTCAGTGAATCGTTTGTTGAAATTTGGAAATCGCACCTCCTACCACCCCGTATTCTCTATACAGGATGCAACACAAACTTTCAATGGTCAAATTGCTGAGAAATGTCTGCCTATTTTCTGAGACTATGCCTTTCCAGCCTTTTGGGAGATTAAAACTCCACCCCAAGCGAAAAATATATAAATTATTGCCGCGTTTGAATATTTCCCTCCGTGTCTATCGCATGATTTTGCTTGCATGCTCATAGAGCGCTCAGTTAGAGATAGCTTAGACAGTAGATTGTAGTGTGTTTAGGCAAGGGCAGACGCACACGCCTCCATCACCTCTGTCCTCTCGTCACAGCAGCCAGGAGAGCCTTCACAAAAACACCATGACTAGCCTGCCCCGCGACATGAGTTCAGCTGCTGCGGCAGCGGCGGCGGCGCAGAAGAAGAAAGGCATCAAGTCTTCGTTGGGGCGGTTCTTCAGTAAGAAGGAAAAGGTTAGTAGATACTCATGAGTAATGAACGGATGGATATAAAAATCCAACCTTTCCTCAAAACCCCATACAAATTAATTTCAACGAGAATCTGACAGAAGTAACTACTCTATGTGCTATTAGATTACATCTGTCAGGCACAAGGTTTCTAGAAGACATACAAATTTTGTTAAGAATAATTTTCGCAACTCTCAAAATCAAACAAGTTTTTTTCGTTAAACTTCCAAAAAATATAGAAAACCAGTTTATAAAACGAGTTTCCTAATTTTGACAGATTCCTAAAATTTTATTTCAATACCAAATAAGAAATTGAGAGTTGAATCTAGTCATTTACTTTTCTGTTGTAGTCAAAAAGTTTTAGTAATAACACTGTAACTTCCACTGTGACAGTAATTTGCTCGACCCATTTTACTGTTTAGAATAGTTTTAACAGAACCATAAAATCGTATCTTCATAGTAATCGAATGCTGATCTTGTATAAGGGATAGTGCATGAGTGTTTGATTCCCGAGTTCCCAACTACGACAGTAGTTGTTTTCCACTGATACTCGCCATCAGTGGTATGGGATTTGCGAAAGCCTAAGATTCTTATATGAATTCGTTCATATTTTTTTTACGTTTCTTCATACTTCCGGAACATCTCCGTAGTTTTTCACGCTGATTAAATTATTAAATTCTTTTCAATCATAAGGAAATTTTACCATTTTTTTACATCCATCAGATAACATTTCATTTTAACTGTCCTGTCACAAAATCAGCAATATTTTTGTTTTTTTTTCTTTCCAAACACCACTGTTTAATTCAAGAAGACGATGAAATTCATCAAATATGAAAATATTGTTCCTTTCCCGCTTGTGAAATATTCAGAAGTTTCAAGACAATAATTATTAATGTTCAAAATTCAAGTAAATATGGTATACTGTGGTATAGATCTTCAAAAAGCCTTTGATACTGAGGATCACAAAATGTTATTGAATATTTTGCATAATATAGGTATCAGAGGACCTGTATATAAATGGTTTAAAAATTTTCTTTCAGACAGAGAACAATTTGTCTATATAGGTGACAAATACAGCACTAAAAAAATTGTTATATGCGGAGTTCCTCAAGGATCTATCTATCTTGGGACCAATCCTTTTTCTAATTTACATAAATTGGATATATCTGTAAAATTAAAATGTTTGCAGATGATGCCACAATAATATATGGAGGAAAAAGCCTACAGAATATAAAAAATTTCATGGAAAGTGATCTAGGAAAAATATAATTATGGCTTATCCACCATAAACTGACAGTGAATTGCAACAAATCTTTATTTATGTTCATCAAACAACAGTCCTTAAGCATTGATCTGAAAGATCCAATCATATTCAATAATTATAGTATAAAATACTGTTCAATTTTTGATGAAACATATGAAGAACTTAAGGAGGCAGATTCCACCACTAGTTGGGATTTTATTCAAAATAATTAGGAATTTGTTTTTGTTCAAATACCTCAAAACCATTTATTATTCCTTGGAATACTCAAAATTTCAGTACTTCATTTCAGTTTGGGAAGAACTCAAACTTACCTGCCCAAACCATTGAAAACACTTCAAAACAGAATTATTAATAGTATATTATATAATAAGGGACTAAAGTGAATGTTTTAATCCCGCACGTGATTTTTATTGCCTGAGGGCTCGTAGAGCCCGAGGGCCAATAATCAAGTGAGGGATAAAATATCTCTTTAGTCCTGAGGCATATAAGTACGCTATTTTTGCACTTCCTAATATTATAACTTTCAACATTATTATTATTATTATATAAACACGGTACTTGGATTACTCAGTAGGTAACGTTATAGCAACAGTGTCAACCAAATTTTTCAATTCAGTGACATTTCAATTAATGTTGACATTTAAACAAATCGTAATTCAACTAACAGAATATCAAAAAAATTAATCAAGAAATGAACGAATCTATAAATTTTAAAATAGATAAGGCAGCTGACATGATAATTTTTGTCCTAGTTATTAATAATGTAGCTGCGATGAAGTTTGATTTTTACTTTATGTCCCTAGGGATTTAAAATGCAGCTTAATCTCCCTAGGGACTGAAAGATACATTTTAGTCCCTGTTATACGGGACTAAAGTAGTGCAAAAATGTATTTTCAAACTTTATTATCAATAACCGACTATAAAGTTATACAAACTAAGAAAACTGCTGGATATAGGTTCCTCATACAAATTGAAAATATGCACATTTATTCATCTTGAGACATTTAACTTTAATTTTCAAAGTGTACAATGATCAATACATTCACTTGACCAGAAATGCCGAGAATGTATCTGTTACTAAAATTAAAACTAACATTGGAGATAAGTCAATTCATTTCAATGATGTAAAACTAAAAATAATCTAAATAAATTCATACTACTTTGAAATCTGATTTCATGATTTTCTTTGTCTGTTTTTTTGTTCTGTTCTTTTTTTGTGAGATTTACCTTTTCATGTCCTGTCTTTAAACAATGGTTGAGATAGGTATGTTTAGTTTTCCCTCTTATAAACTGTATGCTTCTTGAGAAATGAATAAAGATATTATTGTATAAATTATATCAAATGATTATTGGTAGCTTCATTTATTGGGGAATTTTATCTGTTAGTTTGTCAATCGTATCTATGGTAAATCTTGATTTTGGAAATGATAGATTCAGCCCTTGTTAGTTGATGTATAATCTCTGATCAAGATAACATGTTTTAGTGTGGTATTTTTTTTTATTATATTTCACAGTGAAACTGTTTCATATTTTTGCATCAATTTTAATCGAAATTTCAATGAAGAATTATTCAATTCTATATAAATACTTTTAGGTCAAAGGTAAAGATGGATCGGGTCAAGATTTGAACCTGAGCCAGAGTAGCATAGGATTACCCGATGGAGATATAAGTGATTCAATGAGCATATCTGGCAAAATGGGACAGAAAGGCGACTTCGACCGTAGACAGAAGAAAAAGTGGGTGTATGATATCTTTTTCTATCTATTTTTTCATAACATTGTTTTTGTTGTTATTACTTGATGGCTTTTTATTTTAAAGAAGTGGTATTATGACTTCGTGCAGATCAAAGATAAAAGTTCAACTGTTTAAATGTTTTTGTTCAGAGTTATGGAAACCATTTGATTCATTGTTATTGCATAAGTCAAGATTTAAAATGAATTGTGCTTTGATTCCCCGTTGCTTTACAATGACAATGAAATAATTATAAATTCATTACATTAAAATGAGAATTTCACTTGCAAATGAGTATCAGAGAAAAGTAATACTATGTGAAAAGAACTTTTGTCGTTGTGCAACATGATTAAACCCAGGCTACACTGGGAAATCTTCATATCAACTTTTTAAATTCACTGCTAGTGGATTTTTCTCATTAAATTTTCTTAACTTTAATAATTTTCAGTGGACGAAATAAGAAGAAGTATCTAAATGATTGATATGAATATTTATGTGGGAACCATTGCAATATAATCTCAATGTCTGATATCTATTATCTATTTCATTTACTAGTTTAAGTTTCCTTTTATTTATCATTCTTTTTAATATAGCATGTGAAAAATCATTTCATCCAACTCGACCTAAATGTAGTAATCCCTTCATAACAATATAATATACAGTGTGTCCCAGCTAAAACTTGTCACCCCCTAATATCCGAACTCATGAAAAAAATTTAAAATCGCTCAGACCCGTCGATTTTTATTTCAAGGGGGAACACTTTCACCAAATACACCATCATTGTGTTGTCAACCCCCTCAACCCCAGCACCCCCTACTTCAGAATTTTCAATGGGACTACTATACTTGTGATACATCATTTTGAAGGGAATTCAATCCCAAATACATCGGTGTACTGAAATTGAGGATCGATCAAGTGTTGTTGAAGTTTTCATGAAAACTAATTTTTTCCAGATATTTTTATTTTTCATCACCTAACATGTTATCATCGTATGAAAGGTTCAAAATGTGAACCATTCAGTTCCATACAGAAGTATAAGCGATCTTCGAAATTTCTTCGCACATTGCTCAACATTTCTGGAGTCACTGCACGACACTCCACAACAATTCTCCTGCCTAGATCATCAAGAGAAGTTGGCTGGGTAATATAAACTTTGGATTTCAAATGACCCCATAAAAAGAAGTCTAATGGTAATAAATCAGGAGATCTAGCCGGCCATTCTATTGGTCCTCGCCTTCCAATCCATCGCCCTGTGAAATTGTCATCTAAAAATTGACGTACAGGTGCAACAAAATGTGGAGGAGCTCCATCTTGTTGAAAGGTGAGCTGACCGTCAAGTAACCTATCATCGTCTTCAAGTAACTGAGTGATTCTGGGGTTCACAGTTGTATCAAGAAGTTCAAGATACGTTTGTCCGTTGAGGTTACCATCAATAAAATATGGACCTACAATATGGTCTCCCAGAATACCAGCCCAAACATTCAATTTCTGGGGAGTTTGTGAATGAGTTTCCCTGTACCAATGGGGATTTACGTCACTCCAGTATCTGCAGTTGTGCCTGTTCACATGTCCATTTAAATAAAAAAAAGATTCGTCAGAAAAGCACACATTGTAGAGGTAATTATTATCACCAATCAATAATGGACTCATGATTTCACAAAACTTTGTACGTCTGTTAGGATCATCTTCATTTAATTCTTGTACATTCTGCATTTTATAAGGATGGAATTTTGCGTCTTTCAGAATTCGATGTACGCTGCTTTTCGAAACTCCAGAAATAGTCTCAAGTTGTCTTAACGATTGAATGTTGTCCATCACTGCATGTCCTTCAACTGCAACAGCGACCCCTTCATTTCTCATAGGCTTCTCTCGTTCATGTTTTTTATTCAGCACTGATCCCGACTCCAAGAACTTATTCATCAATTGAAGCACGTACTGATATGATGTGGTTTTTTATGGATGACTTTCATTGAAACTTCGAGCCGTAGCTCTAGCACATCGTCCATTTTCAAAATACGCAGCTACAATGGATATTCTCTCTTGTACAGTATAAACCATTTTCGAATGTTTTCAAATTGTTGAATGCAGTGACTCGATTACATCAATTACCAAGGCGTAAACAAAGATATGCGTATACAAAACACATGAGGGCAATTTTTTTTTCATAAAAAATTAAAATATCTGGATAAAACTTAGTTTTCATTAAAACTTCAACAACACTTGATCGATCCTCAATTTCAGTACACCGATGTATTTGGGATTGAATTCCCTTCAAAATGATGTATCACAAGTATAGTAGTCCCATTGAAAATTCTGAAGTAGGGGGTGCTGGGGTTGAGGGGGTTGACAACACAATGATGGTGTATGTGGTGAAAGTGTTCCCCCTTGAAATACAAATCGACGGGTCTGAGCGATTTTCCATTTTTTTCATGAGTTCGGATATTAGGGGGGTGACAAGTTTTAGCTGGGACACACTGTATACATTTTTGCTGTTCATAATAATTTTCCATGTGTTTGTCTTTCAGCTTCCATAGTTTTTCATTGGTTCAGCTTCCATCATCTTCTCCACTTATGCTTTACAATAAGGAATGTAGAAATGGCAGTTCTTTCCGATATATTGATTGTACCTTATTAATGATTTGTATTTCGTTATAAAAATATCTTGCGCTTTTCAACTTTGTTTTGAAACACAATACATCATTCCTTATTGAAAACGATATGTTTATTTTTCTAATCAATCAAGCAGTTACTTGCAACACTTTTCATAACAAGCAGTTCATTAATAATTTCAAATTGAACATTGCCTAATGTATGGACCAAAATAGCATTTATTCTTCAACTCTTTATTATGCTGCTATTCTGATCCATAAATAGCTTCTTTCTCACAATTACGAAAAGCTTTTTGCAAACTTATTAACGCAATATTATTCAACTAACACCATGGGTTGAGCTTCTTTGCACTAACTTATTAACATTTTTATCAACACCACCTCATGATATACAAACGTGTCTTGATGAAACTGAACAACCTCGCAAGTTGAGTCTTCACTTTCTTCGAACAAAAAGTTCCTTGAAATGTTCCTCATGAAATGCTACCTGGTTGAAAAACAACAAGTTTGAAATGTACAAGAAAATTACTGTTTTTTCTCAAACCCACTACAGGTAAAACTCTATACCCAATAAATGGGCTCAGTAAAGTAAATATTATTTGGCCAGTAGTTTCATCGAATGAAAATGGATTATCAATAACACAGCTTTTTGCAAATTTCCTACACAACGAAGGTTGCCTTTTATATTTCGGGATTGGACATACGAGCGCTATTTGTGTTGTTCATAGTAACTTAAAAGATTCATCTTGGCCAAATAATGGAATTAAATCGTGAACATTTTCGTGCGATTATTCTTTACAATTTTTGACTTGGATTAACTCAGCAACAGTGCATCAATGAACTTAATTCAATTTTTGGCAAATAACCTCCATCAAGGACCAGTGTTTATCGATGGTATGGTGAATTCAATCGAGGTCATAGTTCGCTACAAGACGGAAACCATTGAGACTTTGTGCGAACTGATATTGAAAGATCGTCATGTGACCTATCGTGAGATAGGGACAACCTCAGGCATTAGTAGGACCAGCATACATTCAATATTGCATGAACATGTGACTCTCAAAAGAAATGAGTAAAACCAACCGCCGAAGACGGATCACTCTTCACCACGACAATGTAAACAAATGTATTTTTGAGCACTCAAAACGTCGATTTGATGAGTCATCCGCCGTATAGTCCTGACTTGACCCACATGACTTCTTTTTATTCTCGTATGTATAAAATATACGGACAGGTCAACGTTTTTCAACATCAAGTGTTGATGCGTTCAGAATGCAATTTTTGGAGATACCTCAATCAGAGTGGCAAACGTGCTCCGGCAATTGGTTCAAACGCATGCAGAACTGTATAGATCTTCATAGGGAATATTTTGAAAAACAATAAAGCGATTTTTGATGATTAATATTTGTTTTTGTTCTCTAATCCCGAAATATAAAAGGCAGCCATCGTATAGTAGTTTTGTCGGCAAGCATTGAACAGAATAGTATTAAAGGAAATTGTTTAGGAAATTTGTGATAGGCTGGGTTATTAGTAATCGATTTTGATGTTATGAAAATTTCTGTGCAATACCACAAGTTGAAATTTTTATTTAATGCACATGCTGAAATAAAATTACTGTAACAGAGCTCTTGCTCCTAACACAGGATTTCATTTTTTTTGTAAGGACAGTTTAAAAGGAAAGTTGATGCCCCGTCAATGCATAAAAAGTTTGATTTTTCCATTCAAAGTAGTTATTTATGATATCAATTCATAAAGTAAGACTTTTTTGTATGAACATGAATGACACACAGCCGAGTTAAAAAAACACGCGAATCCAAACAATATGCATCATAAAAGTTTTTTCTACGTCAGTCAATAATTGTAATGACAAATTTTAGAAACTGTACCTGTCATTAATATGAGCCTTTGATCTTATGAAGTTCTGAATTTCGTTTGTATTATCAAATATACACTGTGTGTAAAAAATTACTTAACTTACAATTGATTTCTACGCACTTGTGCTATAAAGTATTATCTGAAACATTTGTGTACGTCTCTCGCTGATCCTTTCTCTACTCGTTTAATTTCGTAAGGAATAATTTATGATAATTCCCCATACCTGTTTCAGTTTCAAGATTGAACTAGTATCCCTCCTGCTTCCTAAAGTGACAAGTACTTTTTTCCTCCGCATGACGTTTTATTATATGCGGAAATGATCCTGTAATACAATTATTTCGCGACCATCACCAGCTCATCTGACGTCCTTATTTGCGGAATAGTGTACCCCTGATATCCATATAGGTCCACTTGATAGGCACCCCTGTACGTTTTTCTGAGATTTTGCAAAGCTTCATTAGCTCTAGTTATTCCGGTAATATCAAATCTGATTGCTGGCATATTTACCAGCATTTGTCACTCTGCTGTGGGTACCAGGTCACAGAGGAATTAAAGGCAACGAAGAAGCAGATTGCCTTGCTAAAGAAGGGGCAAACACGCAATTTCTGTCCAGAACCCTTCTGTGGACTCTGCAGAGCCCACTTAAAAGAAGATTTCCGACTCTGGAAAACCGATAAAATAAAGTGCCAAGACAAAGACAAGCGAAAAGACTAGTGTGTCTATCGCCAAAAAAAGCTAAAGATCTTCTCGAGTTGGACAAGAAAGACTTGAAGATGGTACGGGACTTCTCACTGGACACTGCCCTCTGGAGTACCACCTTAAAAAGATGGGTAAATCAGAGAGTGATAGTTGCCGCTACTGCAAGAACTCCGCGGAATTTTCAGAACATTTGCTGTGCGTATGCCCAGCGCTTATCTGCAAGCGGCTCAAGTTCTTGGAAGGGGCCCTCTTAACGCCCTCCGACATCAGGAACTTACCTTCCAGGAAACTGATGAACTTCGCAAGAAGTCTCGGAATCCTGGCCTTGAATAGATCAAGGGTCACGCACAAAAGAACTTATAGGTCGAAATGCTTGTGAGGCAGCCTGTACGATCCCCTTACAATCTACAATCTATCAGTACTTCAGTACTTCCTTCGCGAGGTCTCAATAATGACCTCTGTTATCTTTATTTGGTATGTACACATTATTTGCCGTAATGAATTCGACTAGTGATTCACTTCCAATCTTGAAATAATGAACTTTCAACCTAATGTTCACAATTGATCCGATAAAAATTATCCAGGACCTTTTGAATGTATCTCTCTTTATTATGTGGTATAATAATATAATTGCGTTCCTTGTTACCGTTCTAGATTTCTGTCATACCCAAAATATATTCATTCCCGTTTATCTGATATCACTTACTAGGGCCTTTTTGTCTCAACCAGGAAGCAATTCATGAAAAATAATATGTCATGAAGAATCAGCGGCCGGAGTTGATCTATTTCACACCCTGAATAGTAATTGAAAAAAAAAATTACTCACAGACGATTAAGCAATGAGTATTCAAGAGAACTTTGAAATTATTAGTGAAGTATTTCATAAAAAATCGAGAGGTGTGTGTTTTCAACTGTGAATTTTTTTTTTGAAAGGGAGCGTGATTACAGACACGAGCTTCTAGCCGAGGCGATGAAAGCCGGTACCCCGTTCGCCCTATGGAACGGTCCGACGATCGTGGCATGGCTCGAACTCTGGGTCGGTATGCCCGCGTGGTACGTAGCAGCTTGCCGAGCCAACGTCAAATCTGGTGCCATCATGAGCGCTCTGAGCGACACAGAAATCCAAAGAGAAATAGGTATAAGTAACCCCTTGCACAGGTTGAAGTTACGATTGGCGATCCAGGAGATGGTGTCGCTGACGTCGCCGTCCGCTCCGAAAACTTCAAGGACCACTCTGGCGTTCGGTGATATGAATCACGAGTGGATAGGAAATTCTTGGCTGCCCGCCCTAGGTCTTCCGCAATACCGAACGACGTTTATGGAATGTCTGGTGGACGCCAGGATGTTGGATCATCTCACGAAAAAAGATTTGAGGGGGCAACTGAAGATGGTGGATGGTTTTCACAGGTATGTTGAGATTGCTGAATCAGTGTTGGGTTACAACAGTCCTTGACAGAAAGGCGAAAGAATAACAATTAAGAAACTCCAAGTCGTATGAAATTAGTCGTTTATTAATTTCTTTTATGGGTTTTCCGTCAATAATTATTATCGTTATTCCATTCTTGAATACTAGCAATCTCCATTAGTATAACTACTGAATTTTTCCCTGAGCTAATTTATGATTATCAGTTTATATTTTGATTTAAAATTATTCTTTGAATCGAATTGATTTTATCTGTTTTATTACCTCCGTTTGAAGAATAAAATGTACGTAGTATAGATAAAATAATAAATAAATTGATAAAATAATATTGATGAAAAATACTTGTGCCAAGATTTCTAATGTGCATTAATTTGCTTCTGTTTCGAAAAGGGTTATAAAATGATATGGTGTTAACCCTAGATTCTATCAGATATCTACATTCTGGGTATTAGGAAACATGCATTGAATATATTTCAAAATTATTTTCGAACTCATATACGGTATCCACTCGTATTGAGGAATATACGAACTTTTTTATTTTTTTATATTATAAACAAAATTATTTCTTGAGAAAATAATAAAGTACTACTAACTTATTTAATTATGAAAAGTATCTCAAAACATTCATCTTTATCTTTATTGAAAATACACCTTATTCCAAAAAGAACAAATTCTGGTATAAGGAAGGTATTACATTGAATATAAACTCAAGTTAGAAGAATTTCATAATAAATAAAAAATAACAACTTTACATATTTAAAGATTGATGACAGCAAATTTTGTTTGAGTTTAAAAAAAAAATATTGATTGGCTTTGATTTCTTTATATTGGCTGAAAGTTCCACGGACTAAGAGAAAACACTGTAGTTAGAAAATATATATGCTAATATCACTTGGGATTTTTTATTTATTTTTTTTGACAACCAATCTTTCTATAATTTGAAAAAAAGGGGTTTCGTGACATCACGTTCATCAAAATTAAACTTGGAATCTCAAATTATCATTACATCATTTGATACCAGATGGGTTTGTTCGTCTGTTTCACGGAGCAGATCAATAACAATTATTTTTCTCTATTTAACTCATTTGCTTACCTTATGTGATACAAGATAGATGTATTCCTTATAACCGTTAAAATGTCAAAAGTGCTGTAGACCCGGTTGTCTGAACACCAGTGAAAATTCAAATAAACTGTATGTGTTCTGTGGCAATAACAACTTTTCTTCCATATGAACTGTTATTATAATTTGCGGTGTTGCCAACAATAGTTTTTCATCAAAAGGCAGGTTCGTTCAGAAAATTTGAAAATTACAAATAATATAAAAAATTGCTTTAACGACAAATTTTTTGAGGTGTTGATATAGTGATAAAGTTTCAATTAATTCTTGATGGCTTATAATCAGCCAGTAGCTATATTCTATGGGAGAGCGATATCCCCTATTTCGGAACGTGGATTATGGTGGGGGATGTTTCCGATTACTATAAATAAAAATAGTACAGTTGGCACTCTCGTTGATAAATAGACATTTTAGACTATTAGCAATCGATTGAAACGAGTTTTGCAATAAATTTTTTGTGAATGTAAAGATCCATTATGAAAAATGGTGGATTACGTAATCCAATATTCCGCGAAAAAAACCATACAGTATTCAATTCAAAGATCATATTTATATTACAAGGAAAAAATGTTGCTGTTAAAAATAAAGTTGAAATGACAGGCTCAGAAAAATTTCAAATATTCATTGTTATTGTCATGATTTGATTTCAAATTATATAAAAATTATCAAGTCATTATCCTCTTTCAAAAAACCAATGAAAAAATAGATTTAAGAGTTTCATCCAAATTTATTTCATGATATCTTTCACTTCAACTCATTTAGTTCATTTTATATTATTCTTACCTGTAATTTTCTCGCAACAAGTTGTTAAGTTCGCAGGGTTAACTAAATGTGTATTCATCTTTTTTTTACAAAGTGATAAACATGCTTTTTTGATGAATTTTGAAAAACTTTATTACTATTGACCAATATAAAAGTTACAAAGAATTATCAACAATTGAAGTTCCGCAATTCCGAATTAGCACCTATCCTTTAAAAAAAATGTTATAACTTTCTAACACCAATTTTTGAAAAAATATCAAAATTATTGAAAGATCATGCAGTCATGCAGACAGAAAAAACTGTCTATATGATATTAGATAAAATATCGAAAAAAAATCATAATCAACATAAGAAATGAATATAGAATTATTTCTGAAGCTGAGAAACACAAGTATTTGGATCTGAGGATTGAAAAAATTAAAATTTTGAGAATCAAATAAAAAAAAATTCATTCTTCCTCTAATAGACGCAATTAGAATACAATTTCTGAAAAAAAACTCAATTGTTCAGGAAAAAAAATTCAATTGTTAAAATATAATGCATAATTATGTCTCGAATCAGATATATGATCCTTATACTAGAACTTGTTCTGGATGGAAGTCATTTCTTTGATAAATAAATGAATCTTTAAATAATCAGCAGTAGTTGAAGAATGTATGCTGAACTCGTTCAGTACATTGGGTGTGAATGTTGTAATATTGTTCCTTATTATACACAAAAATAGTAATTTTCCTTATTCCTTTTCAGAACTAGTTTACATTATGGCATATCATGTTTGAAGAGGTTAAATTATGATCGAAACGCCTTGGAGGATAGAAGGAAAAACTGTGAAAATACTCTGTCCGATGTATTAGTATGGAGCAATGAACGGCTAATAAAATGGGTAGCTTCGATAGGTTTAAAAGTAAGATATTGTTTAACTCAACATTGTCAACTGAGCTAATTCTTTTTCTGTTATTAGGACTATTCAAATAATTTAGAAGAATCCGGAGTTCATGGTGCTTTAATTGCATTGGATGAAGGTTTTGATGCAGACAGCATGGCACTAGCCTTACAGATACCAACACAAAACACAGCAGTAAGGACTTTTTATTTGTTTCTTCAAGTCAGTTCAGTTTTCTGAACTGAATATTATATAATGTCATTCACTGGGTTTTTCCCTAGTCCACAAATTCAAAAGCTCAATCCTTGGATACAATTTCAATAACACTTTCTCAAATGAAAATGGGACCTCGAAATCGTCTTTTTCAATCTACATGGTGTTGTAATTGCGAGAAATTTATGAATTATGATTTATAGTATTTCAAGTTTCAACTACTTTGAACATACAGTATGGTGCAAATGAAAGGAAAAAATTCATTATTTCGTAATTGGGCGACCCTAGAGAATTATCCTGAAACCCGTCGATTTTTATTGTCGACCGTGCATTCTGCCAAATATTCTATATATCAGTGACTTTGAGCATGATGATTTTTTCAAATAGAAATGTGGTTCATGTTACACGTCTTTTGAAAGGTGTTTCAATTAGCTATCCGACCATATCAATGCATTGGATTTTGGTTTTCATTCTAACAAACTAAGAGAAAATTCTCAATCATTATCTACAATAACTTCAAAGCAAATGCTCAAATTATTATGAACGTTGACCTAAAATCCCAATTCATCATGCCGACCGTCAGTAATAATAATACAGTGAGACGAGTAGTGAACATAGAGGAGTTCAAACTGGCGACAAAATAACGTATCATATTCCGAAACAAAAACAATAAAAATCTTATGTGATAGAGCCTACTATAATCTACATGACCCGTTTCACTGAATTTCTTCTCACATTTTCTCATTGTGGATTGTGAAAATTGATCTCAGTTGGGTAATTTACTATTGTCTGCAAAATCAATCATTTTACAATTTCGATTCTTTCGGTTTTGTTGAGTTTCATATTGATACTTTTCGATTATGTCCATTGTTACATTCGACAAGTTTTATTGAGTTTAATTCGAGAGTAACACTTTAGATTACACAACAGAGAAATGTAATGAATTTATTTCTATCTGAGTGAATTCTTTAGATCATCTGAATGGGCTGGTTATTTGTTGCACTGGCGGATCTAGAGACTTTTTCAGGGGGGGCATGAGTTTATGGAAATTTAGTTTGTAACCAAACAGGTACGTATACACCCAATTACAAAATAATGAATTTATTCCTTTCATTTGCACCATACAATTTTTTTATTATTTACTGTATACGTCATGGCAAGTAATAATAATAGCCTCCCTCTACCCATACACATGCCATGCCTTTGGGTACATTCTATGAGTGTTTATGAGAAAGTATTATTATTATACAGGATGATAAATACAGTTTTCCGAAAATTTCCAAATAAAAATGTTTTTTTATAAAAAATCTGCCGAATACAACACTTTGAACTTGACTGTTTTATACGAAAGCGTAGAAGGGCCACAAATAATTTAAAAATATAATCAGCCTAATTTCGACTTCACAACTCGGAATAAGTCCAATTCCGAATTAATATTCTTACTCCAAAATTAGGAATTAATATAATTGCGAGTAAACAATTTGGAATTAGTATAAATCTGACTTTAACAACTCGGCATTAGTATAATTCCGATTTTACAACTCGGAATTAGTATAATTCCGATTTTACAACTCGGAATTAATATAATTTCGACTAGAAGACTCTTAAAGTCGGAATTTTTTTAATTATTTGTGGCCCTTCTACACTTTCGTAGTATACGCCATGGCAAGTAAACCCGCACATGCCATGCCTTTGTGTTCACTCTATGAGTTTTTATGAGAGAGTATTATTAGTACACAGGATGGGAAATACAATTTCCCGAAAATTTTGAAATAAAAATGTTATTCTTTTTTATGAAAAAAACTGTCGGTCACCAGTGGATTTGCTTATGGCTATATCGAATACAACACCTTGAACTTGTCTGTTTTATAATAATGGTAATTTTAATTCAATGCACCTTTCATCTATCGCAGGTAAGACAAACGTTAAAAGGAGAATTCACGAGTCTACTTCGTATGGCAACAGATCGGCGGCCGCAAGAAATCCAATCCTGATATGCCACCGAATTCCACTAAGGATAAGAAAATGACCATGTAGTGTTCCGCTGCTCGCATTCTAACGCAGCCCGTGCTACCTCCCTTCTCATCATCAAAAAAGAAAAGGCGTATATACAAAATGCACTGTGCATTTATTTGTACCTTCAAGAGAGAATGCTAAAAAGAAATCGCGATGATCCGCGATGAAACGGCATATGAGCTTTAATGTAATGTAAAAATACCTTGTATCGTAAATAACTCATAGTATTATTAATTGTACATTGAAGTTGTTGTTTTGTTGGGTTACCAGCGATGAGTAAATATTGTTGAATGTGGCAGCGACAGTCAGTATTACCCCACGCGTGCCTGCACTATCTCTTGGTGCTGTCATCTGTTGAGCTTTGTGGCTCTGGAAATTTTTCATGTGTTATTTCTAGACTGTTTGATGGGAATTCGTATGCAAATGCAAGAGGACCTGTTTGATGATCGAAACTTGCAAGGTTTTGACGAACCTCGATATAATTTTCGCGGTGATTTGTACTAATCACAAGACTTCATTCAGGTTGAACTTGAACCTTATTGACTGTTCAATGTTTTAGTGATATAACTTTACAGGTCATTTTTGACATGTATATATCGATCCATGGCTTCGTCTTATTTGTGAATTTAAAGATGAATTGTGGTATTTTAGGGTATTGAGATTTCATTATTTCATTTAAAATGGTGTCGAATCTCCACTTCTAGTTAACCAAAAGATGCTACCAAATTTCTTCTCCCAAATAGGATTCTCACTTTTTATTCCATTCCTAAATTTTATTTTTATCTCACGTATGATGTTCCGAGTCTATCAAGTATTGTTCAGAAAAATAACGTTTAAAAATTTTTGCAGTTTGCAATACAATCTTGAAATGAATGTACTTCCCTATACTTGTCTAGCTGTTCGCAAAATAATCACATTTTGACAATATTCTATTAGATGTTACTATTAAGATTTTGGTCGTAGAGCTGAGTAGTAACCACTGCTTCATTTTTTATTTTGAAAATACTCTTCACAATGAATTAATGAAAGCATTAGATTTGGGAGCATGCAACAGAAAAAATTAATAGTGTCACCTTGAGTAATTAAAAAAATGATAACTTGTTGAATAATTACAAAGAGTTGAGAGTTTGACTGTTGAAATAATCCAACCACGAAACCGAAGGATTATTTTGTTAAACTGACACGATTTGTAATTCTGCAGACAATTGGAGAAGTATAACCCAATTATTTCGAGAGTATTAATGATATTTGATGCATTTATTTTTCGAGTAAAGGACCCCGCACTTTTTATAGATAAAATGGTTCTCGGTGAAATTGTCTGAGTATTTAGTATATTGTAGTATTCGATGTACTGATTGAACGTGCAGAATCGCAAAGTTCGTTGATGGATAGATTTTGAAATACAGGTTCAAGTTAAAAATCAGTAATTTTTATCTTATTTTCTCGGGATTTGAAAGTGCCAACTGCATTTTTTTTCGCTCTTATCATCATTGTACCTTCATATTACTAAATATCGTTCAGATGGTGCAGATTATATCATGTACAGAGTGGAAAATAAAAACATTTCAGTAATGCCTGAAAATTCGATGTAATAATTAAATATTGATAAAATTCTTTTGGCATGCAATATACTATTGTTATTCCATGATTAATCACAATTCATACATTTTGTAAAGGGTGATTTGAAAAATTGGTAAAATATATGGCCGGTTCTTTCGTACACATCCTGTATATTCAAGTGAATTATCATCCTCCGAAGATATCTGATACCATATAAACATGATTTCGTCGGAATATATAGGGTGATCATGAAAATTTTCTATGATAAAAATGACAATATATCAACGTTTCAGAAATCACCCTGTAATTCACGATTAACTTGGAGAAATTCCTTTATTATTATTCAATATATTCATCATTCTCTCCTAACACTGTCCCAAAAATTTAATTTTCTACTATGACTAGTTCAATCATAGTTATTAATTGAGAAACGTATTTCCATTGACGAGCTGAAGGATCTTGTTCACGCGTACATTCTACTAGTGGCCAAGATTTTTCACAAATAGTGAAACGTAAGAATGTGGAGATCAAAATAAATATAAAAGAGGGTTCTATCAATCATTTTCACTTTTCCCAGATAGTTCGTTTTGTATTCCGACAAAGTTTAAACCAATAAAATTGACTATCTGTACCTTATATTATTAAATTCATATATCTGATGTGATTGTTATCTCTAATCTTCACCCTCTTTTACATTTATTTTGATCTCCACTTTCTCACGTTTGACTATTTGTGAAAAATCTTGACCACTAGTGGAATGTAGGTACACGTGAACAAGTTCCTTCAACTGGTCATGCAAATTGTAATAAGTTCCTCAATTAATAACTATGAAACTAGTCATAGCAGGAAACCGAAATTTTGGGACAGTGTTGAGGAGAAAATGATGAATATAATTAATAATAAAAAGGGAATTTCACCGAGTTAATCGTGAATTATAGGGTGATATCTGAAACGTTGATATTTTGTAATTTTTATCATTGAAAATTTTCATGACCCTATATATCCCAACGAAATCATGTTCATACGGTATTGGCTATCTTCGGAGGATGATATTTCATTTGAACGTACAGGATGTGTACAAAAGAACCGGCCATATATTTCATCAATTTTTCAACCCTGTACAAAATGTATGAATTGTGATGGATAACTAAAAATTCATACAATTTCACCGAGAACCATTTCATCTATAGGCAGAGCCGTAACTAGGAGGATGGCGCCCGTGACGAACATGTAGGTTTGTAGATACCTACCTAATATTATTCAAATCAAAACTCAAAAGTCATTTATTTATAAAAATATAAAAAAAATTGTAGTATCCAAATAACTGTTATTATTTCCAAAACCAAATAGTTATCCGTTGAAATTATATAATTCATAAAACAACTTTTGAGTAAGCCTCTACAGAAAAGATGATAGGTACCTACCTATAATAAATATTCTACTTACATTCCCGTTTAGATGAATAGAATGAATGAGATATTCTATTCCAACTAATCGGCAGCGAAATAATTTCGTGTTGGATCGCTGATATCTACTCACACTCATACTATGTCGATTTGGCTGACGAATTGGTTACGGAGTGCGGACGGCGGGATGGCAGAGGGCGGACCCAAACGCATAATCGAGAAACGTCGGATTCCGACGATGGAATGTAGTGTCACAATACAAGTTTGGGCAACAGTAGCGGCTTTAAACTTTTCTTTTGTTTTTATACATTATTCATTATAAAAATACGGATTGAAAATAAAATTATAAAAATACGGATTAAAAATAAAATATAACCTACCGCCATTCTACGTATTCATTGAAACTGTTCGATATTTTGCGCCCCTGCTGGCTGGCGCCCGCGGCAAAAGCCCCACTCTAGTTACGGCCCTGCCTATAGGGGTCCTTTGATCAATAGCAAAAATTTATGAATTCAAGTACATACAAAAGTCAAAATTTGTCGGCGCGTTTTTTATATGTATGTAGCAACATGAAATTGGTTAATATATATTTCAAATTTTTGATTAGTGAACTCAATTTTATGTATTATCAGATTGGTATTATCGAAATTATTCAAAGTAGCTTACCCTGAATTAAATGTTCTGATTGGTTGTAAATCATAAGAGAAAAATAATCTGAAGTTTCTTGATAAACGTATCTGACCGACAGTTAAAATTGTAAGGATTTCAAAAGAGGTAGATGAACGTCTATGGAATAAAATTGATAGCAACTTGACATAACCAGAAGTGATGATTTGATGATACTTTTTCAAGATGAATTCAGAAAATTTTAAAACCCCATAATACTAAATTTCATCTTGAGACTCTTCCTAAAACGTACAGAAACCTGGATTGAGATTTCTTGTTACGAAATGTCCGAAATAATTCACAAAAATTCATACTGAGGGCATGATGCCTTCATTTGTAACTTGTTTCAATAGGTGTTGGAATGTATGTGATCTTCTGTTGAAAAATCCTGATATGTGTTCTCCTCGATTTTAGATACCAAACGAATGTCATCAAACAGTTTACTCCTACCATATCATACAACTTTTATCGTACGAAACGATTGTAAGTATGGAATTGGATGAAATTTCCTGAGCTATAGTAGACACAGTTCATTTTGCTATTTAGCTAGTACAAAACTAAAAAATCCGGTGTCCTTGTAAGGCTTTTGGATGTGAAGAGTGAGATATCTGATTTTTACAGTGAAATCTATTCAAAGCCTTGAAAATGAAAGTTGTAAAGTTGATTTATTTTTGTTGTAAAACATATTAAGCTTGTAGTAAAATAATACGGACAGTTCCTGAAACTCTGCTTTCATGTATATTATGCTCAATACTAAAAAGGTGTTTATAATCTTGATTGCGATAAAGTTTGAATTATATATCATAGATTCAATAGTGAATGAAACATTTATAAATTTTGCCGAAGAAATCGAACAACTTTCGACGTTATCATATCATATTTGGTGTCCTCTTATTGTATCAAATTTATTAATGAGGATGGTTTACTTTCTTTTCTTCTTGTAGAGCCTCTCTTTATTGAAGACTTATACTTGAAAATATTTTCTTAATGACTATTGTGTATCAAATCTGATTTTTTATTACCATCAAAAACGAATAATTTTTTTCTTTTTGGAAAGGTAATTTTTTATGTTGATCTGACGTTTACATTGTAAAATGTAATAGACAGGTATGTATTTGCGTGAGAGTAGAACATTGACAAACCAGGCACTGCCTGATAATGAGGTGAAATTTTAGTTGATGCCAATCAAGTAGCTCAATTTAAATGAAACATCCTTCTCTCTGCCATTGTGTATAAAGCTCTCGGTCCTTTATGGGAAAAAAATTTACTTCTCTCAAAAGTAAACAAGTATTTTAAAAAAATCATATTCCAACTGATACAGAATACTATCTAACATCAATAACTTAGTATTGATGAATATTTTTGGTTTACATATATGAAATAAGTTGTATAAAGGCTGAAACACAATCAAAGTTTTATGTTTTTAGCATTAACGCTCGATTTCATAATGATGAAGTATTGAATTTAAATAGCTGTTAGACTGTTACTACCAAAACTAAGTTGCAATAAAATTGGCAGCTTGTAACAGTCTAACAACTCTTTGAATTAAATGATATTTTAAGCTCATTATGAAATCGGGTCTGAGTTTTATAATTTTAGATTTCCTTTTACCATAAAACTGGATTTGGAATTATTAATTTAACATTAAATAAACTAATACAATTTGAAAGATTAAAATTTGCCTTCAAATTGACAATTTATTTACAAAAAAGTAATAGTTGTTTCAAAAAAAAATCTAAGTTGCATGGCTATAATATTAGAAATGCAAATAACTTTCATTTGAATAATATTCATTCAAATAAAGGCCAAAATAATCCTATTTCTCGTTTTATAGAAACATTCAACAAACTTTCTAATGAAATAAAAAAATCAAAGTCAATAAATATTTTTTTAAAAAAACTCAAACGAAATTTGCTGTCATACTGATGTTCATCAATATATAAATATGCAAACTTGTTATATTTGTTACTTTTTATTCATTTTGAAATTGTTAAAACTTATCTTTATATTATTTAATGTATTATCTTTCTTACACCAGAACTTGTTCTGTCTGGAAGATGTATTTTCAATAAGTAATAATCTGAAAGTAATAATAATTATTCTGGTTAAGCCCCAAAAACAATCATATTAGTAAAATTCAAGATTTATTTTTCAATTCTGTTTTGCTTCCTGTTTCAATGGACCTTTTCAAGGGCTATGAGAAAACTCTGTAATTAGAAAGTAAATACGCTAATATATATCACTTGGAATTCTTCATTTATTTTTCTGACCGCCAGTTTCTCTGAAAAAAGTTGTTTCGTGACGTCACGTTCATCAAAATTAAACTTGGCAACGTCGTATAAGGTGTACACCATGGAATTTCAAATTATCATTACATCTGGATTGTGTTCTATGATAATTGTCATTTGATACCAGATGGGTTTGTTCGTTTGTTTCACGGAACAGATCAATAACAATTGTTTTTCTCTGTTAAACTCATTAGCTCACCTTATGTGATACAAGATAGCTGCTAGTAGATAAAATCTTTATGCTGGAAACTAACAGACTCTTGAATATTTTATTTTCTGAGGTAAATGGCAACCGCAACAACAGACAATAACCTCAAATCTCAAATATAACCACAAAACAAATGTATGTGTTCTGTGGCAACATTTTGTTCCATAAGAACTGTTGTTATAATTTGCGGTGTTGCCAACAAGAGTTTTTCATCAAAGGGTAAGCTCTTCAGAAAATTTTAAAGTTACAATTAATATAAAAAATTGTTTTAACGTAAAACTTTTTGATGTGTTGATCCAGTGACAAAGTTTCAATTATTTCTCGATCGCTTATAATCAGCCAGTATCTATATTTTATGGAAGAACGATATTCCCTATTTCGGAACGTGGATTATGGTGGGGGATGTTTCCGATGAACGTGACGTAACAATCGATTGAAACCAGTTTTGCAATTAATTTTTTGTAAAAAGGTCCATTCTAAAAGTGATTTCCTGAATCGCAAAACTTAAAACGAAGACGCTAAAAATAAATGAAGCAGCTTATATCAAAAGTATCAAACAAATCGCTGTTCAGTTACAGGATAGAAATGAAAAGTTTATTGTTTGAAAAAGTGCGTTATAGTTTACAAGAATTCTATGATAGTTTTGATAATTCATAACTTAAGATACAAACAGAACACAGCGTTATATGTATACAGTGTTTCTCACTTCTCATTTCCGTGACTTCCGTAATTTTGGGCGTAGAATTGTGAAATGCGTAAAATCGATAGATATCAAAGTTGTACGTATCTATGGCAATATTACGGAAGTTACGAGGGTGTTTATATAATTATGGGATGAATTTGAACTTTTTGGAGCTGAATTCTTTTCAAGAACAAAGTGAATTAGTAAAATGATTGTTCTGATTACGAATCCAAAGACATTTTTGTCCTATCAGGTCTCCTATAATAATTTTTCTAAAATATCGGTAGTTCCATCGCTTATTGCTTGCAATGTATGCATATTACTTGAAATATGCCTTATAGGTTATTTTGCTAATTTTTACGGAACTATCGATTCTGCAAATTTCACAATTCTAAGTAAATAATTCCGGAAGTTATAAATTTTGACTAAAAGAGATGAACAATAGCCTACTCCGATCTGTTGAAAATTAAATTTTTTTCAAATGTTCCTCTAGAAAGTCCTAAAATTTGGTCGGCTCGGCCTCGTCGGACAATTTCACGTCGAGTGCAATAAACATTTTTTGCACGAGTTGCATGCAACATTTTTTCTACGTTCATGCAAAAAGTAAAAAAATTATTTATTTAGGTGCGGCACTAGGTGAAGGAAAATGAAATACGTAATTTAAATAAATAATTATTACTATCGATTTCATCACCATCATCTAGTTTTCCATTAATATTACTCATTTTAAAACTTTCAGTTCTGTAATTGTCAGAATTAAATTTTTATTGACGTTTATATAACCACAGTTACATTATAAAAATCAAAATCATAGTATCATGAGCGCGTATGTTATCACGAGGTGTGGTCATAGTACAGACAGTTTGCTCTATGCTGGTAGACGGTTTAGAACATAGCGGAACGGTTTTGATTATGGAGTAATTCTCGGGAAGGCATTGTTTGTTCAACTCTGACTGCTAACATTAATACAAAATGATACAATAAATGTAGCTGTTTAAAACGTATGGCCAATCTCACAGAATATCTGCTAAATATGTAGTCGGTTTGAACGTTTATGTTTATCATGTTGACAGCACGTTGAAGTAGAATGACAGATGAGTGCAATAAAAACTTTATTGCACTAGTGTAATAAAGAGCTTCTTTTTCCACTGAATATAGTTCAATAAAGTTTTGCTTTTTGCATGAATGTAGAAAAAATAAATTATTGAACTTTATGAAGGACATTGTAAGTACCCACTTTCTTGAACCAAAGAATGACAGAGTAAGAAATTTGTTTACATTGATTGAATAATGGCAATACTTATGAAACACAAATTAATTAGGACATCAAACAATTAATATCAAAGCAAAACAAAAGAAAAGTAGTCAAAGCTGAAATATTGTAGGGATTTAAAAGATTGTTAAGTACATCATTCCTAAGTTCGTTTTGGACTCAGTTTTAGTCTTAATTTCTTTCAACAGTTGTATTATTTTATTATACAGTGTGGCTTTTAATAGCCACTCCCCCTGAAAACCGTTTGGAGGGGATTCACCAATACAACTTTTTGAAGTGAAACACACGGTGATTGCTCGACAGATGGCGCGGGGGTACATCAACTGAAAAATTTCAAATAGCATGGGGGTCATGTATCACATCGTTGAAAAGATAATTCAATTGAAACTCTTGTTTAATAATGAGGGTATGTGAATATTATTTTGTAGTAATACTTGATATAAACTAATCCAGTTCATCATGGACGATCAATAATAATATATTCTATAATTTTCAACATCTTTTGATTCAGTTACCTTGTTGTCATTAGGATTGCATTATTTCTTAAAAGGATGCTCCAATCTTCTGAAGAATTTCGGGAAACGTCATGACTTCAAATTTCGAAGCATTTCCATATTAGTTTAAATCTTACTATATACTATATATTTTTGAACTGTGGTCAAACTGTTCAAAGTTCGTAATATCAACTATCGAGTTTTTGGCAACTATTATACATATATAAAATAACTTCAATAAATCCAAACAGTTCATCTTGCAACAGCCGTCAAATGATCGAATCATCAGTTCTGCCATGCTGAACAAGATTGTGGTTGGTCCTTTTTCCATGACAATGAAAAATAATAGAAACTATTTTTTTCAAATCCCAATCAGGCATACATACAACTTGCTTATTTATAACATTTCCTGAAGTGGAAATTGAAACCTTTTCAAAGATGAAAAGCATACTGCAATCTTGATTAGTATAGCAGATCTGTATTGGACTGATCTATAAGTTCAAACTTTATCAGTGGCATCTAAATAATTTCATAATGAATAGTAAAACTATTGAAATTTGAATGGAATCTATCAAAATCAGCTATTTCACATCTCAGTTAGCGATCATTTTGAAAACCAAAATGACAGTTATTTCCGTTTTAATTCCAAACAACTTATTAATATATACCTACAGTCATTAGTTGTAAAATTTCTGTATATATTATACAGATAATATATTTTCATGTTTTTATTACATTTAGTATGTTTTATACAATGTTTGTAATATATTTTTACTGTTATTTATTTTCAATCCTGAATATAAAATTGTGCTTATACATATACATATTGTTATTAATTGAAAATAAAAAAGGAACGGAGTTGTTCTTTAGACGCTCCGGGAATGATTGTCATTATTCGTATTTGATCTAATAATAGTGTTAAAATCATGTACATAAGTACATATTACATGAAATATAACGAAAAAATCGAATCATTTTTGTGTTTTTTTTTTCTATACTTTCAAAATGTATTATAATCAATTTCATCGTCGAGGAAATGATGATTTTCCTTCAATGTAGTAAAATAATTATTAATCATTCCTTGTGGAAATGGAAGCAGCTGGCAGTGTTCCCAGATGGCAAAATGGTTTTAAATTTAAACCAGGAGACTTACATCAACTATGAACGAGCCATTGAACTGAAACCACATTAGAAAGGATATATCTGAATTGAAAAAAGTGCTATCTTTCTAGAAAAAATCATACTACAAGTTGCTACAGTGATTGTCTCCAGTATATACCGGGTAATTCAAATTCAAGGGAATTTGCGCATCTGTGTAACGAACAATATGGTGTTGAGAAAGTTTCAAAATTCCGGGTATATCCGAAAGAAACAAAATTTTTAATAACCATTTTAATTTTTTTTTGGCGTAAGTTGATGATGGATATCAAAATTAACAGCACATTGCGACAATGTTTTCAGAGTTACCATCTGACCAGTGGCGGATCATAGGCGAGGCGCACGAGGCGCGCGCCTCGCATTTTTCCAGGCAGGGGGCGTCAAACAAACAGTAATTTATGGGATATATGCAAGGTTCGATATAAAAGAAGTATAAACACATCAAACTTATTGAACCGCATTAAACGAAAATATCGAGTTCTTTGAACAAATTCAACGAGTATAGGTGAAGTAGAAAAGAATAATACAAATGATGCAAGTACTTCTGCAATTTCTACATCAGAAAAAAGAAACAGAATTGTTAGTTGATACGACATAGAATATTGATTATCAACTCGTTCTTACCTTGCCTCATATTCGACAGCACTATCGATATGTCAATTATTTATTGAAAAATATCGGAAACTATTGATAGTCAAAACAGTTTTTTTAACGCTTAAAATTTTGTATGTACCTTCGAGGTATTTCATACGGATTCTTGACATATTCGTAGGTTCACGATCTCACTACTCAGTACTTCAGTTCAAGATGTTAATTATCTACTACCTTCAGAACATGGTGTTTTATCATTGAATATACAGTCTGTTTCACTTGAAATGGTAACACCTCAGTAACTTCTTAATTTTTCAGTTGATACAAAAATTGAACAATCCCTTGTTAATCTTATGAAGCTTTTCAAGATGGGTAAGCTACATTTCAGCCATTGCAAAAAACTAGCCTACTGTGATTAATAACGTTTGCATAAAAAAACGTAAGAGGGGGTTTTGTGTCAAAAATTCTATTGGAAAAACTTGTTCGGAATTACCTCAAAACCCCTAATTCCAAATTTGGTTGAAAATAAAAAATAAAAGAAATCATCTTAAAAAAGTTCTATTATTTATTTCATTATCAGCAGTCGCAGTCCGAAAAAGTAATCATTAATAATCAAACAACAAAAGATAAGTCTTTTTACATTTGGAAAATCATCAGCTGGAAAGTTTATCACAAAAAAATTTCAAAGCCCTTTCAGTTCTTTTTATCGAAAAGGAAGTCATGGAAAAACTGAACTTCGAACTTTGCAAAAAAAGTCCAGAAAGGTTCATATTTAGGCTAGACTTTTGAGTGATACATATTTTTCATTCATTTTTCAACATTATGAAATATTTTGTTTTGTTTTCTCTTTTTTGTTATCGTTGACAGCAGCAGCAGCAAATTTTATGTAATGAATTCGTATAAAAAATGGAATTCGAGAAAAACTGTTTTCGTTTTTTAAATATATGGCCTGCTGTGAAGGCACATTTTAGAAGGAAAGGGGCGCTGAAGTCAATTGCGCTTCAGTCTGCCGAAAATCATGATCCGCCACTGCATCTGACGTTTCATCACTTGGCCACCATCACCAACTTTTTTTTTTCAATGAACGTCATATTAAATTGTTACAAATTGAAATAGAGTTTTTCATTTTGTTTCAAACGATGTATAATATGTGATGCTTTATGTCGCAACTTCGCAAAAGAATAAAGAAAGTTTTAGTTGGTTTCGATTCCACCAAACTAATCGATTTATTGCTACTCCATTATCTGTCACGTCTGCTGTTATTATCAAAGTAATAATTACGTACTTTTTTTTTAATGAAACGAGATATAATCTGATTAAACTAGTTTTCAATGAACTTTATTGAAAATATCTGTCTCTAACTACAAATGAACAAACGAAATAACAACACTGACAAAGAAAAATCTGAAACATCAAAATTCCTGCCTTCTTCCTGAATACATAGACGTGCTCGCCGTTATAAGTTTTATGTTTCATACAGCCTTTGCTATATCCCTTCTTATTGTTGATCTACACTGATCAATTATGTTTCTCCTAAGATCCTCAATATTATGGAATTCTTGCTGGCCATAAATTCGGTTTTTTAATGTTCCCCACAAGGTCAGTCGACCTTGCTGGACATTCCACATGACCATTATGTCCTATCCGCTTATCAGGGAATTCTTTATTGCAGGTATGCATATACCGCTCTCGCAGGGGCGGCGCATCGCGGGGGGGGGGGGGCGGGCGGCACAGGCCCCCTCACTTTTCATCCAAAATAATCCGTAAATCGTTGAGAGTAAACAGTAGCGCGTCACTACAAACAGTTCAATTTTATAATATCAGGCATACCTACATTATCAACAGTGATAGTGAAGATAATGTGAACTCGCAACTTAGCCTCTGTCCGTAATAGAACTTTGTAGCTAGCAACTCCGATCGGACCGCAGAATCAATTTTGCGCAATATCTAATAATTTGTGGATTCAAAATTCTTCAAAAAATTCCGAAACGAGTAAAGCAAGAAGCATACCTCAGTAGCATAGACTTTTGGCCGAGAATGAATGCATCAAAACTAACAAAGTTCGAACAGTGTTATCCGAGAATTTCGACCAAGACGAAATATCATTCTCTCAAATATAGGAGACAAAAAAAATTCCCATGATCATTTGCTTCACAAAGTCTATTGAAATACACCAACTACTTACATAAACATTAATAAATAAAATATAATATCACCTAAATATATTAAATCATTGTTTCATCATTCCTCACTTGGTTGATAATTCTGGGAGAGACGAATACAAATTTGATTAGCACCATTTTGCATTCATTCTTTCATCCCTGACTCTATCGGATCGTCTGTTTTCAGTTCAAAAGCTCCATTGTATAACTTTTTGACATAATCTTTTCTGCAGTTCAGTTTTTCACTTGGTCGGACATGAGCTTGATATACTCCATCTTTCAAAATTCTGACTCCTTTGAATATTTTCTGGAAATTAAAAATTAGGATAAATAATTCAGTTTCATATATATTTGTTATTGCCATTCTGGACATACCTGCTTGTCAACAGTGAATCTATGATAACATCCACCTGGAATAACTATCAGATCACCAGGTAAAAGTTCAATCCGTATCCACTCATCAAATTTGTCTCGAATATCGTAGTAACCACAACCCTGTAATGCGAGTCGAAACTCGTCGTAAGCGTGATAATGCTCCTTATACATTTCGAGCAAATCGTTTACGTCTAAATTTTCTAATATCTGCTGGCCTCTGGCTTCTCTCTCATCTATCAATTTTCTCAAAGTTCCGTCAAGTTTATAGTTGGAGGGATCAATCTGAAAAAAGCTATAGTAACAATACAATACAATAGTTGCAGAAATGTCCATTTTCATCTTAAAGTAAATGTTCACGAATGAAAGTTTAAAGTATTGCCTACTTATATGAAATGAATCGTCCCTCTATCACACGTTGGGGCGTACCTATCTAAGTTCTGAATATTTTACAGGAGAGTTATAAAACGAAAGTTAAGCGACCTACAATTCTCCATATGTCATATTTCCTGTGATATCCTACAGAAACAATATGTATTTTACGCTGATGTTTTTTGTTTTCTTTTGTTGAAGAAATTACTTCCATTCAGAATATGTTCTGGTGTAAGAAAGTCTGAAAGTACAATAGTTCAAATCAAATCAAATAAAGTAAACAATTTCAAACTAACTTATCTATAATAATAAAAATATTTCATGAAGTTTTTTAAATTTTTATAAACATCATTTCAATAGTGAATTTTACTTTAGGTTTCTGGAGAAATTATAGTTTTTGAATTTTTTATTTGTTCTGGTGATTCATTGAATGTTTCTATGGAGCTGAAAACTGGGTTTGCTTTCCTTTCGTTTGAATGGATATTATTCCAGTGGAAGTGGTTCAAACTCCGAGTATTATGAGTATGTAATTTGGAATTTTTCTGAATTAGCGTATTCGTTTTTTGAATATTCTTGGTTATCTCGAGTGCAACTTTAGCTTCCTTGTATGAAAAATGTCAAAATCAAAAATATGTTTGTTTACGTAACATTCAACCTAATTCATTACATGCCGACCTATATGCCTTGTTCAATCCAACTTAGTAGGCTGACAGGGGTTCTGTAGGTTGAATGGAGTGATAGGAGGTGAAGTCTGCCCCCGTTGCATGGCCGGGTGGCAGAAATTGGATCGAAAACAAAATGATAGAAACACATTCGATATAAGTCTTCTGATCGAGAAACAAGAGATACTATAAACATTTCACAGAAAATACATTTGATCGGAATTTTCATGATAGAAAATACATTTTATAGAAACATAAGTTATACAGAGAGGCCCTTTGAAAGCGAGGCACCCCTCCGAATTTGTTATTTGTTATCCGATTCAAAAGTACCAGTTTTGAATGATCATCACCATTGAAAATCATTAGGAAACGTTGAAAGAACATTTTCATGCGAAAAAAACATCTATCTGGAAATGTATAGAAGCCTACTTCGGGAACAGAACATGATGGAACTAAAACTGCTACAGCAACAAGTTGGTGACGGTGCTGAAGTGAAAAGAAGAACGAATAAGTTCAAAGACTGGCTGTAGTTGTCAGACGATTCCAAGAATCATTTGAAGACAACGACGATTATTTTCTGTGATATTGCTTCTAACATTTAGTTTCTATTAATAATTTTGTCGTTTTGTTGGTTTATTGAAGATTACTGTTATTTTGATCTATTGACGTATCTATCCAATGTACTGTTCTCTCAACTGTATTATCTATCATTCATGTCTCTATCAAAGGGATTTTCTGTCAAAACAATTCAAACAAATGAATATCTATTGAAAAGTGTTTCTATCAATTGTATTCTCTATCTCTTGTTTCCCTCAAATGTATTTTATATTATAAAAAAGTCGATCATTCTATTAATCATACTTACTTTCGATCAAAACATTTCTATCAAATTTTTTTCTATAATATTTTTTTCCGCCTCCCGCATGGGCCGACAGACGTCCCTCAGGTCTAAGAGCTGGTTCAGACGCAGCGAGTGGTTTAATAGAGTAAAGTAATTTAGTCAAGTGAGTGTTCTGTTCACATGAGTCAAGTAAATTAGTAGAGTTTATTGAATCAATCTCATTAAAAACAGCGTCTACATGAAGCCAGTGTTTTAGACGAGTTATGGCTTGTTCAAACATGTCTAGTCCACGCCCTAATCGGCTTTTCTTTGTGGTGGGAGCTGCTACTCGACCAAGAAAATAGAATAGAGTTCTATTTACTAAACTCGACCGTGTACTCGACTGGCAGTGATTTCGACTAAAACAAATGTGTTCAAATGGGTCAAGTTAATAAATTACTCGACCACTTGACTAAACTACTGGCTGCGTCTGAACCAGCTTTAAGACTACCTGGCAACGTATCTAACCATTGAATCCGAACAAAGTTCTAAAAGTGTTTCAGAAAATTTTAAATAAATGAAATATATAATTTCGATGAAGTCAAAATTCCCTTCTCTCAACACTTTTCCACAAAATGGAAACTCTTTGAAGCAAATATCTTTCAGATATCTATTTGTGCAATGTTCCTCCAGGAGTGCCCTATTACAAGTGCTGATTATAATCAAGCATTGAATACTATTCCCAATCTGGTTGGAAATGACCACCTGCAGACATGTTTCAAGGTTGACTTTACAAAATTCCCGGAGTCTGTGATACCGGATATCTAAAGATTTTGGAATACATATTCCTAGAAGCCATCTCTAAACCGACAGATATAATGCCTATCATGTACGACTTCAAAGTGCAGTTTGGAGTGGTCATATACAACCACCAGATTTACAAGAGAACGGTCGTCACTTGGCAATGGATGCCTCAGTATGGTACACAGATGGATACCAGATCGACAAAGAGGTTGGAGTGGGCCTTACAGGCTCTCAAAACCCCTTGGTAGGACCCCAACCATCTTCCAAGCAGAAGTACATGCAATAGAGATTTGTGCCCAGGAATGCCTTGAAAGGGGCAACCGAATGGCAGAAATCTATATACTATCAGATAACCAAGCAGCACTAAAAGCTCTGAAGTCACACACTTGTGAGTCTAAGCTGACTTGAGACAACTGGCAGCAAACAATCATGTAATCCTGAT
The DNA here is from genome assembly GCA_958502065.1 of Chrysolina americana. Lineage (NCBI taxonomy): Eukaryota > Metazoa > Arthropoda > Insecta > Coleoptera > Chrysomelidae > Chrysolina > Chrysolina americana. The sequence goes on along the minus strand of OY293417.1, from coordinate 12,602,797 downwards.
ATGGGTGCCAGGTCATAGGGGCATCAAAGGCAATGAGGAAGCAGACTGCCTTGCCAAAGAAGGGGCAAACACACCATTTCCCGGTCCAGAACCCTTCTGTGGACTTTCCAAAGCTCACTCAAATAAAAAGTGACCATATTGCCACAGAAAGCAAACAGCTTCTCCAGATGGACTTCGTGGAAACTGCAGAACATCTGCTTCGCGAATGTCTGCAAGAGGCTGAAATTCCTGGAAGGGGCATTCTTAACTGATTAACTTTGCTCGAAGTTTCAGAAACCCGGTCTTGAATAGATAAAGAGTTACGCACAAAAGACCTTACAGGTCGAGGTGCTTGTGAGGCTGCACAGCCTCTGCACGACCACCCTACAATCTGTGCTGCAGAAGAGCGCTTTTGTAGAGGAACATTGAACAAATATACATCAGATGTAGTTAAATGTTCGTAGGGAAAGTAGTTGTTCTTTTTTAACAGACATTTACCTCCAAAATTTTCCACTTTGTAGGATAGTGAGTTGAGAAGAGGACTCCGAAATGATTTGATTAATTTTTTCGTCGTAACTTTCCATGTTCGAAACTGTTGACATTTTTTTCGAATCCCTACTCGTTCTTTATTTAACTTTCGAAGGAAAGGCAGAAAGTAAATTACGACGTTCAGATACTTTTCACTATTTTCACTGTTTCAAGTTCGCGAGATTCCGCAGCTTTATTCGAAGAGGAAGTGGTTTGAGCCCCCGACTTACATTTTTTTCTCGACGTAATTTTCGACGCCTGAAACCATCGGATATTTTATTCTCTATCAAGCCTTCAGGAAAGCAGTGGGAGGTATAATTTCTTAACCTATCATTGTCATCAAAACTGAACTAACACGTAAAACTTCAACTCTGTAAGATAAGAGGGAGTGGTTCTAATTCAGTTTGCAGGATTCAACCAGACCAAACCAGCACACTAACTGACATTACAAGTTGAATAAAAGGTTAATAAAATAATATTAATAAATTATAAAAAAAATTATTCAAATTTATACTGCTCTCTTCCAAAACAAACTTTGAGTTTCCTCTTGTTCCTCATATAATTCAATAGTTACACGTGGTATTAGCCAGGGAAGTAGTTTTTTTTTTCGACAGGTATTTCTCATAGTGCTTTATCTGTAGGTGGATGGGAGTAATGAAAGAGTAAAATATTGGTCGGCAACGACTATCTTTACTCATCAACGATCTCCCAAAAAGCTTGGAGCTTTGTGATCAGATATCTAACTTTAATTGCAGTTTAGGGGCACAATCAAATCATTCGATAGTTATTGATTTAAAGAGTTTTTAAACAGGGTTTTATCCACGCGAGAATGTTGTATTTCACAATGAAAAACCCAAATTAGTGGAATTTAATAAAAACGAAAAGACATTTGAACGTTGCAACGAATATTTCTTCTGAAACTTGGTAAAGTTCATAAAGCTATGACGCTAGTTGTTTGTTTCGATCGAATTTATTGTTGGAATTATTCCTTAATTTTTGTAACAATAGATTAAAATTACTGTGGCTGAGATGCAATTTAATGTAGCTAAAATTAGGATGGTACTGGCCGTTCATGTATGTCCTAATTATGGATTAAATAATTTGGTACTTCGCCTCTGTGTTATGGGTCTCGTGATAGATCACTTGAAAGACAAATACGGAACTTCTTACCTGAAAATATTCGACTCCTGTGGTTTTATAAATCTGCTCCAAGCTGACGAACTTCGGTGGGATCCTGTGATGTTCTTCCGTCGGATTTTTCGGATCTTCATCTATGAACCAAGCGCGCACCATTTTCGGTAATCTTTATTTCGTGTCACAGATACGACTAACCCGTCGAGATTATCCAAGATACAGGCTTAATAATTAACTTTAATAAAAAATGTAAACAGCACGGGTGTTCCATTAACAAATATTTACATTCTCGGCGACCAAGGCACATGATTGAATTGTTGGTATAGGTGTTCGACTTTGTTTTTTCAGCAAGTCTTGAGTAAAATTTAACTAATAAATGAATCATTCGTGTGATAGGAACTGGTTGATTTTGCCAGAAATGAAGAGTACATTCGCTCAGTTATATTTTATATGTGATTTTATAGATAATCACATGTACTTCCATTGATAACACTGGGTACAAAATTTCCACAACTTTAGTACGAGACGATTACAATTTAAATATTCCTACTATCTGTTTGCAATCCGACTTCACTGACACTATACTGATCCCTCTTCGCTTCGGCTGAATCTAGGAAAAAAAAACGAAAAAAAAAAACAGAAAAATACACTCAGAAAAAAAACGGAAAATAAACCCCCGAAAAAAAAACGGAAAAAATGCCCCCGGAAATAAAAAAGGAAAAAAACCCCCCGGAAAAAAAACCCGGAAAACACCCCTATATGCGATAACAATGGCCAGTACACAAAAAGTAATGAAATTTCAACTGTGTGTCATATTAATGATACTAGACCATATTTGATTCATTCACAATACCAATAAAAGTTTTAACCTATCCTGTGGCATGCTCATCGTCGACGACCAAAAAAGACAAGGAACTAACCTGGTGACAGATTCGCCTTTTTGCAAGGCTGGAAAATCTGTTGTTCCACCCCTCTGTATTGTAAAATGAATCAAATATGGTCTAGTTTCTTCAACATGACACACAGTTGAAATTTCATTACTTTTTGTGTACTGGCCATTGTTATCGCATGTAGGGGTATTTTTTCCTTTTTTTTTCGGGTTTTTTTTTTTCTGTTTTTTTTTTAATTTTTTTTTCGGGGGTACTTTTTCCGGTTTTTTTTCTGTTTTTTTTTCCGTTTACCGCTTCGGCTAGCCCAGTTACACAGTGTCATCCCTCATCCCCAAAGTACGCACCATATGGGGAAACTTGTCATAGTAGCTTTTTGTTTCATTTTTCATGTTTTATTTTGGTGAAGCATTTTCATCTGAAGTACAGAGTGTTTTGGACATACTGAATAGTAGCGACATACCAGTAGAGTTTCAATTTTGTTTTATTCTGTAACTGCCGTAACTGAAAAATATCAGAAAATAAGACTTGATATTCAGCCCTATGCTGTATCACTTCCGTTAAAAATATCGTCAACGTTATCCGTCACTTTCGTTATTTTGTATCATCGATATCCGCGGTGCTCGTAACGTTTTACGTTAACTACCTCCGTTATTTTAAAACATAATGATCATAACTTGACGTATCTACCATCCATTTTGACCATAACTGTCCAAGTCTATAGGTTTGTTTTTCGTGTTTCCCAATTATTTATCCTGAAAAAAAATATTTCGAAGGAATTTTGAGTTCCGCTTCACGCGAGCAATTAGAGAATGCAATTCAAAGGTCAGTTTTTCCGTTGACTTCAATAAGCGGTTTTTTGTTGAAGTAAGGTTGAGTGGGCATGTGATATCTTTGATTCAAGACATGAACTGAACTTGGAATAAAGAATGTTACGCGATAACAACAATCCATTTGAACTGGCAGTAATTGATTTTCAAATGCATTTTCGACTAGAAGTTCAGTATGACATTTACTTGAAATTTTGAGGCCCATTTTACAACAAGGAAAACGAAGAAATGAGTCTGTTGAAATGAAAGTGGGTGGAGTTTAAATTTGTGTCAGGTAATGAACCAGCTCATTTATGTGAATTGTAGATTTTGAGTAAGTACACTGGCATTTTTTGCTACCGGATGTTACCAGAAAAGTATAGGACAAAATTTGCATTGAGATGAAGTTCTTGCTATACAAGTTTCATTTCATTTGCCTCTGTGGGCTTTGAATTGCCTGAAAGGAAAATTTTGCGATTTTCGATTAAATCGAGTAGGTCTCCATACTGCTGCCTGGTAGGTTTTTTCTTTAAATCTTTTAGTTTTACTATTTTTCTATTTGGGCTCATAGTACACTAAAACAACCAAAAGCAAGGGTGAAACTGCATCCCCATACGATACGGCGGATGTAATTTATTGACAGCACGAGACGCATTCACTCTTACACGTCATGCGTACTTTCTCTTTGGGAAAGCAATACTTTCTTCCGAAATAACGATTACGGCATAGTGGACGACAAAACGGTAACCATTAAAATGCAGATACAGCATACGGGCTTCACCCATGAACGTTACGGAAGTCGTTACGCATAACCATTGAGTTAGGATAACGGCTTACCGTTATACATAACGAAAGTGATACAGCATAAGGCTGATTGTCGTTTATTTATCGTTTCAAGCAAATTTCTTTTTTTAAACCTTATTTGAAAAACTGTAAATAAATAAAACCCCACCATGACCTCAATCTGTAACTGATTTTTATAGCTGAAAAACTGCTTCAAATTACATTACTTGATATTTCTCAAAATAAGGTCAAAATCATGTTTTCCAATGCGCGTGTTTTGTTGAATTTTTTGGGTAAAATCTATTAGTGTTTATGAGAGAGTATTATTAGATATCATATTAGCATAATAGTAGAGAATTAAAATACAAGATGAGAGCTAGTAGAGGTAGTGGATTTTCTTAAGAGATATGACCTTGAATATATATCTCACTCACACTCACTGCCGAAACGTGAATTTGTCCTCTGCGACGGTATGAGTCATAGCTCTAAAGAACCTTCCAAGACCTGATCAGATCAATAGTAATGGAGAAAACGGGAAAAAATGGAAAAAATTAGGTGATATTTTTAATAACTCCCTAATTTTTTCGCGACCAAGAAACAAGGCTAGAATCAATACTAGCTCGGCCCATACATCCATAGATGCCTGGAACTTAAAGCAAGACTAGCCATAAAAATGCAGATGCTCTATCGTGGAAATCATGCATGCCCAGAAGAGTGCACACACTGCTGACGAGCAGAAGAGAAGGAGTCGACAATAATTATATTACCACGGCGTTAGATAATAACTGCAATAAGATGCAGAAAGACCGAGATCCAGACCTTGGTGTAGTCATCGGCTGATAAAAGAGTAATCGAGTAATTATTTATGGCAGGAAATAGCAGATCTCTAATGAGGACATCTGGGAGTAACGAAGACTCTACAGAAAGCAAGGCAACGGTTTTACTGGACCGATTGCCATCACCGTCGTTGGCATCTTGATAAAAGAGTGAATTGATTCGGTGTTCCATTGGAGCTGCATTTGGACCAAGGCAAATATTTTGAGTTCAATCTGTTCCAGGAAATGTGTCAAAGATTGGACATCTCAAAGACCAATAGCACAGCTCTACATCCACACAGTCTGATGGAATGGTGAAGCGGATGAATAGGACGATAAGTCGTTACTTGTCCAAATGAGTCTAAAGGGATTGGGATCAATACCTTAATTTATTCATAATAATCTTTCGTTCAAAAGGGCACGAGACAACCAGTCAAGCACTTGCTAGTATTATTATGGGCCGAGAGCTGCGACATTTCTGCAATCTGAAGTTTGGGACGCCATCAGATCAAGACACTGCGGGGGAGGACTACGTCAAAAAATTTCGGCAGAACGAGTCTATTTGAACATTTCGAGTGCCAGCGACAGAATGAAGGATACATGTGATATCAAGGCCGATACTAGAGGATTTCAGGCTGGTGAACTGATTTGTTTTACAACCCCAAATGTCGTCTTGGCCAATCACCCAAGTTGCCGAACTTGTGAAGAGGTTCGTGGAGGATAAATGACCTATTCTACCGAATCCATTTCAATAAATTGGCTCCTTACGATGGCCATCACCACCAATTATGCTCAGACCACCGGAGAATGAGATGACGTTCCAGAAGTTCATGTCCTTGTACTCAAATGGAGAGAAAGTTCTACATGGGGAAATTCGGGAGGAGCCATGAGAGATTTTCAAGGTGTCTGCTAAGTACTAGAATGTCCAGAGGCATAGCTGTGGTTTTCTCCAAAAAGGTTGGTCGACTCCAGTAACTACGAGAACAAAACCCAGAAGTTGGCAGAGTGCTACAGTTGTGAGAAGGCCAGAGAAACATCTACTACCTGGGTAATACCTCGAGATAAACCGACCTATGACGAAGTCTGGAAGAGCTTAGCACTGTTTTTTTTGTGTAAGAAAACACCTCTGCCAGTAAACAGAGGCTTTCAGTGCATCCACTGACAAGAATTGATTTCAAAAATTAGAGAGCTGTTGAAGTCACTGTCTCAGAATCATTACTGAAATCTTCCAAAGTTTGCACAATCACTTTGTATGTTGAATTTCAGAATGCCATCATCATTTTCCGCCCATCTTGTTTCACACATTTCGGCTGTTTATTTTTGTTTTAGAATCAAGAAAAATCAGTATTATATTCCTGTATCTTTGTGATCCGCCTGCGCGACGATCTTAGGATGGTATCAACATATTTTACGATTTCAACGCAGTCTCAAATGCTGGAATTTTGCAAGAATTGCAAGAAAATAAATTGAAAGAATCTGAACAACAGTAGACATTAAGGGCTTGAGAATAGGTTGTTCTGATGCTTGCCTAAACTTCTTCAAAAACCCATGTATTGAAGAGGTACGATCATAACCTTGAAATATGAGTTTCTTGCAGAAAGCATCAAGATCATGAAGGATGTAAGTTAATATATATTCGCAAGATTCTACTACTTCTATCTACTTTCACAAAATATAAAAAATCTTCGGTCGTTACATACAAATTTCATTATATCTAGTAAAAACGTGAGGCATCTTACATAACTGGTAATTTCAGAATCTAATGTTTTTATTTCAAAAGGGAGCCTACCCTCCCCTAACTCCCCCTTACCACCCCCTGAGTAAGGCTTTGACTAGAATAAAAACCAAAACGAACATATCCATCCATCCAGTATGAATTATTAAAAGGTGAGGGCTACGTCTTCCCTAGCTCGCACAAGTCTCTGACTTCTGAGGGTTGCTCGTAAGGGTGCAGCCGGTTGATGGACATAAAATTTTTTTAACAGCACAATTCTAAACACGCCACTGCTACTTTCTTTTTAATATGAACGGCAACGCTGCATGGCTTAAAACATTCTAGATCAATAAAGCACTGACCAAATTTTCAAAATATGTCTCGTTCTCCGTAAAGGCCTAACCTATCATCGACCGTGAGTGACCCTGTATAATCATAGGAGGGAGATTGGGAATATTTTTTATTCTTTTATCTACTTTTAACGATTACGAAACTTTCCCTGCTGTTGACACTAAATGAAACATACGTCTTTGTACTTTGTTATTCGTTATTCACAGAAACCCTTTCTGTTTGGAATTGGCACAGTATTATTTTGGTTACCTGGCTCTCAACCGGGCACTTATCATGCGATATGCTCCAGGGTAGCTGTGGCCCAAAATATCCATCTTAAAAGTTTGAATATTTAGCAGTATTGTTATTGCTTACTTCTCTTCCGCTCGTCGGCAATTACAGCATTTTTCGTTGCACCAGGGCTTCTTATTCTAGCTTAATCATTGGCTAGAAAATTACATCTGTCAATATCCACTAGTATGAAATAAGAAGCCCCGGTGCTTAGAACTCTCAAATAGAAAGCGGCTAACCGCTAAAGTTAGCAGTAGTCATCTGGCTATCATTTTAGAATTCTTGTAGGGGGCGGTAGCTCAAAGGCTCAGGTATCTGTCTGGCAGTGAAGCTTCTGGCTTGTATCGGGCAGAGGTTCGAGACACCCGATTTGCACTCCTGATGACATTACATGCTCCATCCAGAAACATTGCATTATGTAGAGACTACAAACCCAAAAGTCCACGGCCTCTTCGTAGTCTGGGGAAATATTTCTGTGGAAAGAACAATTTCTACTATCGTATGAATATGCATCATTTTGCGAGTTTTTACGTCGAGTTGTCGCAACTCTTGACTCCATTTTTCAACTCCAAAGGAAAAAAGTACAATCGGAACGGCAAGCATTTTAGTTGCAGCAACTTTTTTATTCTCCGAAAGTTCTGATGACCAGATCTGTCGGAGTTTGTGCAGATACTTGCCGAGGAGAGTTTTTAACCGTGGTTACTTCTTGGGAATGGCGTTGTTCCACCCCCAGGTAAGTATACGTCTCTCCAGAATCAAGATGATGTATAATGTTTCATCTCAGGTATGCTCACGTCTTCAGCCAACAGAACTCGAATTATTCATTCACTTCTCCCATGAAGTACCAGCTCTTCTCAGTTCACCCGTAGGACATCGTCTTTAAAATTTAGCTCGAAACCTCTGGAATTCATGATGTCCATTTCAATTATTGCCTCGTCCTCGATGTCTGCTACTAGAACCCGGTATTTTACTTTAGTGTTACCTAATGTCAGTACAATTGGGAGTTCACCATACACAGTTGCCGACTCTCCTGTTGCTGTCGTAGCTTTCAATTCGATAATTCAATTCTTACCAGTGTTTTGGCAAATTGGCAAATGTAGGCCCTAGAATCGTTCTAGTCGCACCCGTATCCAGGAGCATGGTACGAGTGCTCCTTGTTAATAAGATCGTCTAAAAAGGCACCTTTGTTTTGTCGTTGAAGTAACGTGACATAAACCTTGTTTACTGGAGCTTGCTGGATACAGGCTGACGATTTCTTCTTCTCGACTTTCGTTGGTGTTGATTTTTTGAATGCTGGACATTTGCTAAGCAAGTTTTCTGCAATTTCGGCATCGTATCAATCTTCTCACAGCACTTCCTTCATTGATTTTCTCATGACAGCCTTGACATTAGCGGGCTCTTTTGGATTTTCCTCAATCATCCGGACTTTACTCTGGCTTTCACAGGATTGTTTGGCAGCCTCAAATTCCAAAGCGCCTGCCAGTGCATCTAAGAGATGTGTGGATTGAATTAGCGTTGAGGCTTGCCTGGTTTTCTTCGTCATGAAGTTTTCCGTGTGTGGCTGGATATCCAAGGCGAACCAAGTATGCAATGTCAGTTTCGAATTTCTGTGTTATAGATGTTAAGCAGTGAGGGTTTGTAGGATGTTTGTTGCTTTCCCAGGCAATGACAGTGTCAATGCCACAGCTTTTTCCCTAGCATTCCATCCGTTTGTTTTAGCCGCAGGTTCAAATTGTCGGCGATAGTTTGCACATGGAGTTTTTCTATCGAACTGAAGAGGTGTTTCAATTCGCTTTCCTGGTTCCGCACTGACCTTGAAGTATTTTATGTCTCTTTAACTTTCTCAAAGTTCACGCTTAAATCCATCATTGAATTTCTGTTGTAAGTTCTTGAAGTTTTTATTGAAGTTCTTTTTTCAAAATATTTAAATTTTTAAGAAGTTTTTCTTGAAGTTCATCTTTCAGACTATTCGAATTTTCTAGAAACTTGTCTTTGGGATCCTCTTTCCGACTATTCGAATTTTCTAGAAGTTCTTCTTTTTAGCTGACTGAATATTCTGGAAGTTTTTCTTCCTGGCTTTTCGAATTTTGAAGAAATTTATCCTCCAGACCCACCGAATTTTGTTGAGCTTCTTTTAAGCTCATAGAGTTTTGCTGAAGTTTTTCAAGTTTATTTATAATCGAGCTCAAATCTATTCCAGGAACTTCGAATAAAAACGTTTCGGGGTCTTCTTCTTCAATCAGTCCTTCTGAAAGTCTTTTCTGGGGCACGGCCTTCTTTCCAGTTTGTTCTAATTTACGCTCTTCTAATTCTTGCTTCAGTTCACTAAGTTACGTCTAAGTCGACCAGACGAACTCTCCTCGGAAACATTTTGTCTTTTATTATCTTCATCCGAGATATCATTCTATTTATTTCACACAAAAAGTTTTCAGTTTATTTATCGCGATGCGCAAAACTGTCCACTTCGCAAACACTTAAATGTTCAACGGGACACTAATCTATTAGGCGTGATGAAGGTCTATCAGTTGTTTTAACACAGCGAACACTCATTTATTCTAAACATCCCACTTCTGACACCAAACGTAGTGAAACTACACTTAATTAATTTCGTTAATTTATTTAAAGCTCTTCTGAACAATAACTGAATTTATTTGAAAATTTCATATCACAGTTATCTTCGCTACTCTGTCGATTTGCAAACTTTCGAACTATATCTGCAACTTTGCGAATCTGCTCGCCATCTTATGCCGAGCGTCTCATATACCGACAAGCAGATTCCTTCTACAGTTCTCGAACTATCGATACTATATGTACGTTCTTGAATGTGGATAGAACATTCTTTATCTAGTTCTCGTTCCTTCCTGGACGTGAAGAGTCATGGATGTTCCGTCAACAAGCATAGGTGAAATCCCCCAAGCAGGTTGAGCAGATTCGGCCTCAGGGTTGTTATAATATGTTAACTGTGTAATATTTCACTCAGCTGATGCAATGTATTGTCATGTTCAGTGGGTAGCAATTTTCTGTTAAGGGTAGCTTAATTATAGATAAAGGTTGAAACAATGCTCATTAGTAGGTATTCCTGAAATCGGAATTCTCAAATGAGAGATCAGAAAATATAAACAAAATACCCAGCCAACACAGATATATCTCTAGAATATTGTTGCGATATCACTTGTGACAGACGTCCCAGCGACTCACTTTTGTCACACTCATAATGCATGCTGGCGACCTCTATACGATGAAGTTCTGAGACGTCTTTGTGATGTAGTTCTGAGACGCCGCAAAGATGCCTCCTAATAACGTATCAGGGATGTAATAGAGCAACATAGCAGCGATTTCTTCACTCTTATATTCATGAGACGTCAACGTCTATGCGATATTCCAGACAGAAACAACAAATAGAAACAGAACATATATTTTCAATATGAGAAAAATAACTCCTATAACAAAAATATAAATAAAAAAGATTCTTCAAAAAATTCAAACATTCTGGCACAACATTAACAAAGTACAAAATTAAAAATTAACGAAGTAAAAATGAAAATAAAAAAATTAAAAACTAAAAGTCAATTGCTTTGGTTTCTTTTCCAGTTGAGCCTTTGTTTGGCATGCCTGAACCAATTGGAACAGGCTGCTTTCACATTTTTTTTTCGTTCTCTCCGTGAAGGCTCATCACCACATCTGGAAATCAATGAAACAATATGAGACCACTGAAAGCTACAATGCCAGATAGTATAGAAAGAAATAATGGAATCTCACTTCGTTGATACTCAACAACGATACTCACTTTTCACTTTCAATTTATGGACACTGAAACTCGCAAATGTGATCAATCCAGTTGGAAATATCAGAACATGAACAGTCCACAAAGCATTCAAAGCGACAAAGCTTCGATCTTCGATCAATGCATCGATACAAAGAACAAAAGAACTAGAACTAAATATATGGTTATACAATACAGTAACAGCCGGTCAGGCAGTCGCCTCCCGCTTTTCGCCCTTCGACCGTGGTGGAGGACAGATGGCGTCCTATTATCACCTGATCTGGAGATAACTCAATAAAAATATAGTAAGTATAGTAAGTATAGATTTTGATGTCTAAATGATGTCGCAGTATGACGTCTATGGCAAGTAACAATTTGACATCGCAGGGAAATCTAAATCCAGCTATCACTAATTTAGATATTACAGGGATGTCGAAGTGTGATATCGCAGTAATGACAACAATATGACATCGCAGATACATGTATATTCGGGTATTATTGATTTTTTTATCTAAGGGAAGTCGCGGTGTAATATCGAAGTAATGTTAACGATATATCACAAGGACATCTATATCCTATTTTTGACGAAATTGACATTCCTGAGATGTGGATGTTTGCCCAGTGTTGACTGGGTATATATGGTAATTTTTAGGTAGATTTCGGTTTTTTTCATACACTCAAAAATTATTACTTCCCAACAAGCACCGTTAGAAATTTCAGCTAAGTACATGGAAATCATTTTTGTTGCTCAAAAATTCGCTTCGTTTTACGGCGTCCTCTGGTACAGCGACTCCTCTGCTATTCCTGCTTCATTTCAAACAATTTCATTGCTATTTTGTTACCACTCATTCCATTTAATCCCCCGGCAGATACGAGCGCCTTGTCCACTCTTAACAAAATAATAAACTCATAGTAGAACATCCGCCCGTTTCCATCTCGGCCCTTCCGACCCTGATCAACCGTCACGTTGGCGTCGCTCGCACCCTTCGCCCAACCGCCTGCGTCACGACCCGTTGCCGGAGAGACGCAAAGGCGCGATGGCAACTCCGAATCGCTCGTCCAGCTGAGGGGCCCAGTTCGCAGTTTCGCAAGGCCGGCGAAAGTGACGGTGGTTGCATAAACGCGGCCCCGGCCTCTTTGATGAGCCGCCGTTGGGGCCATGGGGCAGGCCGAGAGCAGAGACGACGACGAAGATCCGGAAAAATGCGATTCGAGAAGGGCGTCGGACAATCTGGTGAGGATTGTTAGATACCTTACCTACCCACCTACACCCATTTTTTGTCGCATGGCTATGTAATCTATAAAGGCGGACTTGGTAGAGCTTTTTGCTTCGCTGTTTTCTAAAATGTCACTGAAGATTTTTGTAAATGTCGGATCGAACATGTAGCTGATTGTGTAACTAACAGAAACCATTGTAATAAAATAAAACGCTGTCGCAAAAAGTCAGGTTAGATTCCACGCCAGGAACAGGAACGTTGATACAAATTGTTACTGTAACCATAAATCACTCACTGATTTTATGAGCCAAGAAAGCGATAATCGGGTCGCATAAACTTGACCCATTTCATTAGTGTTAACTGTCTATGGCACGTCTTCATTCTTATTGATGATAATATGAAATAACTCTACTTGTTTGTTTTATATTTTTCATTACGCTTCAAATTCCCGTTCCGACTAATGCAGCACTTTTATTTCACAATTTTAACTGAAGCGTCTCTTTATATTTTAGTCATATATAGGTAGGTATGTTCAGAAAAAAAGATATCGATGCCTCAAGTCGCAAACAAGCTAACTCCAAGGATAAAACGTGGAGTTAGCTGGTTTGCCAATAAAGGCATCGATATACCGGAATCTCTCAGTTATTGTAAGAGAAAGGCTTGTGAAATTTGGAGCATCGATATGATGGCATAAGATCTAGAATTTGAACATATTAACATGGAGTAAACTTTATCTAACCAGAAGTAACATAAAAATTCCTAATTTAAATAGCAAGCCTATTTTTTTCTTTTCGTTTTATTCACCATTCAATTCCCTCTCTAATGACATATCACAAGTTGGCATCTAACAAGAAACTTGTCAAGAAAAAATAATTATTGAAAATCACTCAGTAGTAGAGGCAAAATAAAAACCAAATATTGAAGAGTTAGCCATGAAAACGATACGTCATTACATAACAGTTGCTACTACTCAATATTTTATTTTCATTCGTATTTATATATTATCAAAATACGAGTTACCATAGTATATGCTGTTGGGTTTTCATTACACTGTACCATCCTAAAAACTTAACTCATTTACTCCAACAACAAATTAAAAATTGTATTCATGTACGAACTTCGTCCATTGTTTTTTATTTCTTGTCATTGTTTTTGCCTCTGCCCATGTCTTTCCTCTGAAGTATGCTTCCTATAACTCCATCCTATGTTTTCACCTCTTTTGTATCTTTGACTGCCATACTCTTTCAATTGGTCTCCTGTATTATTCATCCTTCGTAGATGACCCCACCAGCTTAGTTGTCTCTTTTCAATGAACTTGAGTGTTGATTCATTGTCAAGAGTTTATCTTTATCCAGCAGTTCGTCTCAGATACTTCATTTCAGCTGCTTGTATTTTTCTTTTTTGTCTGCTTGTCAACACCAAAGATTCACATCCAAATGTTAATATTGGTCGATATATTGTTTTGAATACATTTATCTTTTCGTTTTTGAGATTTCCTTCTCATTTATAAATGCCTGATTCATTGTGTGATTCAAGTTCATTGTTTTTTCTACTCCATTGTTGATTTCTTTTTCTGGTATTCCATTGTCTTCTATTTCCACTTAACTCTCAAATATTTAAATCTTTTCTATATCTCTGTTTGTTGCTCCCCTATGACCATAATTTTACTTTTTTTTTCATCTACTTTCATTGTAAATTCTTCACAAACTGCGTTCCAAATGTCTAAGTTTCTCTATAAATCCTTTTCATTTCCTGCCGTTATTATTACATCATCAGCAAAAGCTCCTTCTGATACATATACTTTTATTAAATTTAGGTGTCCCACGTGTATAGTTTTGCCATTCTGCTTGAAGACTTTTTTATTATTTCATCAATAAAAATTGTAAATAATAATGGACGTAGTCCTCCTCCTTCTTGTAATGAAAAAGCTTGTGATGTTTTGTTTCTGTATATTACACAATTTACGTTGTTATTGTAGATGTTTTTATTTATTCCTAATATTTTGTTGTCGACTTCCATCTCTTCTAGTATTTCCATAGCTTCTCCCGACTTACTGCATCGAAAGCCTTTTCAAGGTCTATAACTCCCATATAAACTTCATTTCCTTGCTGTGAGAACGTTTAATTTTTTTGTTTTACCATAAATATATGATCCTGTATAGTTCTACCTTTTCTAAATCCACTTTGTTTCCACATTTATTTTTATTGCCGTACCAAGGAGAAATTATTCCTCTATAGTTATTACAGTCATGCCTGTCCCCCTTTTTATATATTGGCACTATTAATGATGTGTTCCAATCTTCCGGTATCTGTTCTTGGTTCCACGCATTATTATACAGTCCAAAGAAGAGTATTTTCATTCCTGTATACCCTAGATTTTTGAACATATCTGCTGTTAATTTATCTATTCCCGGTGACTTTCCTTCCACTCTTTAATTTTCTTAGTTTTTCTTGCAGTTCGTTTATGGTTATATTTTCTTTTATTTATTTTATTCCTTCATTTTCATTCGTAAGCGTTATAGAAAGCCGCCAAGAAGAGATGGGAATAATTGGGAAAAAATCAATACTCTGTAGGTACATAGATCCAAAACTTATATAGGAACATACAACTTTTTAATTTGCCATTGCTTGGTAATAGCAAAATAATGAAAATGGCGAATAACGGTGACGTTATTTTTAACGAAAGTGATACAGCATAGGGCTGATTGACGATTGAATTTCATAATCAGCACTTTAATATATATTTACTAATGAAAATCGAATTTAGTTTCAAAATCAGTTTTAAAATTTATTCTTTTTGGCTTTGCTCCAAGCAAAAATCCAATGTTTTTGTTATCTCATTTTCAATGCTAAGAAGACCGAGAGAGTTGAGCTTCGTTTGGTTTATGTTACCATACTCCTTCTGTGCCTTTGAAAAATTAGCTTCTTTATTTTTAATTAACCCATGTTGGGGTACATAATCACGTAGTTCATTATTTATGACCCAGTTTGATGGATCGGAATCAAAACTAAATGTTTCAGGTTCACGTTCTAGACTCTGTTGTATTGGAGTTGGATTTTCAACGCTGTTGGAGGGGCTCTCAGCGTCTTCCTGTGGATCAGATTCAAATGTTGTGTCTGGTTTAGATTCTGTTCCTGAAGTAAAAGACTGCATATTAACAGAGGTGCTACTAGTACTAGGAGTTCTGCAGTTTGAAAATAATCAGTCATCAGTGATTTGGTTGGATATTTTCGTCTTCTTTTGACAGCCAATTCTTTACTGTCCCAGAGTATTTCTTGTTCTCCTCTAGTTTTAATTTAGCTCTTTTTCTGAACTCCGCTCCAGATGGGCGTTTTTTTGATTGGCTCATTTTAATATCTGAAAAACCGAAACGATCAGTGCTACATAGTTATGTCTCAAAACTTACCTTAGCTGTATCCTGTATACAAATATTTGGAAGACAACAAGAAGAAAACACTCCATAAAATTCAAACAAAAACTAAGGGATTGATTAATTTCACGAGCTTTGTAGAAAACAAGCTGTTACTGAAGGCCCGGATTACGTACCTGAACACACAACACAGTACAGAGTGGCAGTGTAGTGAGTGGTAGTGATGGCGGTAGTCACATGATCGTCTTCGTCTCGTAATCAGTCAACCGGTGCCCGGATGCTCTCAATTCACAGGTTACATAGTATGTCGGATTTCTTCGTATTCTGCGCCCCTCGCAAGGCTACGCCCTAGGCCATGGCCTAGGTTGGCCTTATGGGTAATCCGGGCCTGTTCAGGAGTGCAAATAACCTGTACGAAACTCTGCCGTTCCCATCGGATCCTACTGATGATTGGGCAAAGTATTGACAAAGTTATTGTTTAAATTCAGAATGGCAGCGCATATATTCAACTGAAATATTGTTCTTATTATACCATCATCATAATCATTGTCAAATGCACTAGAAAGCGTGCAAAATATCCAAGATTGAAACCCGCCGTGCTAGAAAGTGTATTACTAGGTAACAACGCAAAATTGTCAGTTCATCTTTTATCATGTGGAATGTCAAGTAAGCCTCTCTGACTTGCATGGGTTCCAACCAATGAGATATATGTTCTCATCGAGCGAAGACGGATAACTTCAGAAATTTTCTTATTTCACTGCGATAATATAGGAATTGCATGAAATGACGCATTTGACAGTTGACCCAACGTATTCAGTGCGAACGGACTATCATTTTGGGAACGCACGTTTTAAGTATGTCTACATCTAGTGAACGACATGCTGGCGAACGTACGCTCGTGGGTTCGCGAGCCAACGGACCTTGACAAACGCAGTGCATAAATCCAGCTTTAGTCAGAATACACGGGCCCCTGGCAAATGAATCCACTGAACTAGACCGACCGTAGGGCCTTATGCCATAATGCCAATTCGAGTTCATATTCCTCTACCAGCATAACACTATTCACTATTCCCTCCACCACACTAGCTCTGCTTTGGTTTCATTCATACAACAGTGCCCCGAATGTCTCACAAACTAGCTGTGTCCACGTTTATTGGGTTGCAGAGTTATCTGAAAGAACCCAGTAAGTATACTAGTACGATAACCTCGGGCTTCGGTCTTCGGCAAGCGGAATTCTAGACGAAATATGGCAGTTTTTGTTTCACGATGATAACGTGATTCGGATATTTTGTGTTGTGGCCGTGTTTTTTGACGCGAGTTTGTGTGAACGAATGCTCGAATAATAGTGAGCTATTCAGAATGGATGCTAAATTAGAATCCAAATTATATTTCAATATTTATCCGAACAGAAGATGGCGAGCAGGAAATTCGGCTCGCAATGCGGCGTTCTCCAGGGTAGGTTTGTTTTTATTTAGCCGATTACTGAATGGTTTCATAATGAATGAAGATTTTATTTGTTGACACTTTTTGTTGAAAGTCGTAAGTAGTGATAAGGGCGATTATTAAATGTCTGTGTACGGAAAACGATAACATACTGTCAGGTAAACAAGAAGCTACTCTGACCATATGTAGTCAGTTTGTTGTTCTCATGAATGGTTAATTTGTTCATAAATACTTCCAATTATCACCGTTGAATTTTATTCTAGCATAGAAACAATATGAAAGAAGAAGAACCAGGTATTGAGGTATTTCTGCTTGTACAGGTATACCTCCTATATAGTTTTACTCAACAGTATTGATCCGTTTGAGAATTTCGGTTTGAAATATTCAGAATATTTTATATATACACTTTCAAACTGACCTGGTGTATTCGATAAATACCATGCTGGGCAATTTCACCTGAGAAACTCATTTTTGGAAACACGACTATAATGGATAATAATAACATGCAAATCATCCTTTTATATCCGTACTTCTTCGCAGAGACACGATGTTGAATTTTCTTCGAAGATTCGTTCCTCACCCATTACAACCCAAATTAAAAGCAAATTAAAAAAAAATCGCAGGGAATCGCGGGTTAGTTAGTTTTTATACTTTTGGCAAAATAGTTCTTTATTGTATGAGTTCTTTATTGGCCATATATCCTCAGATAAATGGATATTTGGAACCTTTGGTGTGAATAAGATTCAAGATATAAAAAAAAGAAATTTTGAGCTCCTGAGGATGCTAACTTCGTTGACGAAACGTGCGTCTAGTGATATTGACGTTTGGTATTCTGGGTACGTAGTTTCTATTTCTTGAAATCCATATATACATAACACACGAAAGGAAACCAATACCGACGTCCATATGTTCTCGTAACCTTCCATGTAAATGTAAGACACTAGTGTAATTTATTATTGACTTCATAAGACGTTTGTAAACAAAAGCATTACTTATAACTTCATAAGATGCCATTTGGAGATGAGTATTTATTATTCTTAAGTGCAATGTTAGTATTCTCTTGAGAAAAATTCTTTATATGTAGGTATTTCATCCTTGAAAGCCTCCTCACCAAGGACATCACGAACGACAAGAAGACGAGTTTACGATATTTTTCCGGGACTTTAGCAGATGATTTCAACCAAGATACCACGACGAACAGATACTACCAAGTAAACCAATCACACCCCTGCATAAGCTTGGAGAAGGCAGGGAAACAACCGAGCCACTTAGCATTTCATTAATAACTTGAAAATGAAGAAGTAACCAAAAACATGTTTACTACAATAGTAACTGAGTGGCATAATTAGTGGGATGATTGATGTTACTGCAAAAACTTTAAATTTTTTGGCATCGGTATAAAATAGTAAAACACGAAGCAAAGTGCTCTTAACTTCTAGGGTATCTTAATTGCACTTGTTCACGTGTTTCGTACGCTATTTTTCATTAGGCTTCCATCGTGACATCAAAAAATGATGCTGGAAATTAAGTTTAGTTCAGTCCCTTATATCGTAGTTACATGAGGGTGATGCTCAATTTTTACATGTTGCATTCGACTCGAGATTCAGCCGACGATTGTATTTCTTTTACTTGATTAAAGAAAACACCCAAAGAAATGAGTTGAATAACCTTTTGACATTTATATGAAATGGATGATTCAATTTTCTATTTTATAATTTAGTCCTTTATTAGTCTCAAGGACTATTTATAACGAAATCACTGGGTGCTACTAACCGTGGCAATTGAAAACAGAATATTAATATATATATATATATAATAATATATAATCTAATATATAAAATTCTCGTGTCACGGTGTTCGAACTTGAACTCCTCCGAAACGGCTCGACCGATTTTGATGAAATTTTTTGTGCTTATCCGGTATCTATGAGAATCGGCCAACATCTATTTTTCATCCCCCTAAATGTTAAGGGTAGTTCACCCCTAAATTTTTGTTTTTATTTTTTAGGCAAAATTTTTTGTTTTTATTTTTTTATGACACAGTCTACAAAAATACATACAACCCTAAATTTTCACCCCTCTGAGATCAACCCTTATTTTTTATTTGTTAATTAAAAACTTTAATTTTTTGGCAAAATTTTTTTTTTATTTTTTGATGACTTACAATAAAAAATCTCATATTACTCTAAATTTTTCACCCCTCTACGATCAACCCCTATTTTTTATTTGTTAATTATAAACTTTAATTTTTTGGCAAAATTTATTTTTTATTTTTTGATGACTTACAATAAAAAATCTCATATTACTCTAAATTTTTCACCCCTCTACGATCAACCCCTATTAGTGCTGAAACAATGTAAAATTATTATCTGGGATGAATGCACTATGGCACACAAACATTCGCTTGAGGCATTGGATAGGACATTAAAGGATATAAAAAACAACGATAAACTATTTGGCGGCACTTTGTTAATCCTTTCAGGTGATTTCAGACAAACACTTCCCGTTATTCCACGTTCAACCTACGCTGATGAAATCAACGCGTGCTTAAAATCATCGCGACTATGGCGTAGTGTTGAAAAAGTACAACTGACGGTGAACATGCGCGTTCAAATGCTTCAGGATCCATCCGCCGAAACTTTCTCTAAACAACTGTTAGATATTGGCGATGGGAAAGTTGCTGTACATGAAAACACTGGATTCATAAAATTACAGACGGACTTCTGCACAATCATCGACTCGCAAAATAGTCTCATCGATCACATATTTCCCGACGTACACACACAATATGCAAATCATAAGTGGCTGGCAGAAAGAGCGATCTTGGCAGCTAAAAATGTGGACGTCAATGGGTTAAATTTAAAGATACAACAGCTGTTGCCTGGGGACTTGGTGTCATATAAATCTATCGATGCAGTTTGCGATACCAACGAGACTGTGAATTATCCAATTGAGTTCTTAAATTCATTGGATTTGCCAGGCATGCCACCACATCATTTACAAGGACAAACATTGTCTGTATGTGGCTTAGATTTGGAAACACCGTGCTTCTCCCACGGACAACTATATGTGGGATGTTCTCGCGTGGGAAAACCATCCAGTTTGTTTGTGTTGGCTAAAGACGGACTGACCAAAAATATTGTACACTCTATTGCGCTAAGAGATTAATTTTTTTTTTTTTTTCAACTGCCATAATTGATAGTAAAAATATAAATATTTTGATGTTTAGATAGCTATCAAAGACTGTTATTTAAAATATATTCGTTACTCTAATAAAGATTTATTTATTAACCTAAATAAAACATACTTTTATTCTTTATAATGCATTCGATTATAAATACTTCCCCGCACACTTATAGTAGATAATTATTTTTATTTAACTATAAAAATGTTTCCTAGAAATAACATACATGGCAAAACAACGTTTGCCGGGTCAGCTAGTATATATATATATTATTATTATATATATATATATATATATATATGAAAACTAAAAGTTCGGGTTGAACCGCGTCTAGAATTTGTTGAAATTCGACGTTTCGGCTCCGATTTTGGAGCCATTTTCAAGAACTGAAATAGAAAGAAAATTAATGAAAGGTTAAAACGTAATTCTACGCTGAGGTCTCAATCTGCCTACTCCTCAGGTATAATTACGTTAGGTTTTTGTGACTTGACGTCGGGGTCTCAATCTGCCTACTCCCCATGTCTCGTCACTGGTTCTCTCTAAGGTCTCAATCTGCCTACTCCTTCGAGAGAACTGAGGAATTGTGGGTTGAGGAACTGTATTTATAGTGGACGTGGCTGTAATGGCCGTGTGCAATGTATTGGCGCGAGGTGAACTATGGGCGGGAACTGAATTGGCGCTAGATGAGCTGTGTGCGGGAACTTGGTTGGCGCTAAGTGAGCTGTGTGCGGGAACTGGGTTGGTGGGAAATGAGTTTATGCGTGCAATGAGAGGCTTCCAGGTATTGGGAAGTCTACGTCCGTCGTCGCGAGTGTTGAGGCAATTGGGGCGCTTCTCTATCTCAAGGGCTTCTCGGATGATCCTGGTTTGCAGAGTTTTCTCGGTGGAAATTGTTTTTGTGTTTTGGAAGTCTATTTTGTGACCTGTGTCTTCTCGATGTTTATAAAGTGCGGAAGTGGAAGATGCCTGACGCACAGCAAGTTCGTGTTCGTAGACTCTGGAAGTTACTCGTCTATTAGTCTGGCCAATATAAGTTCTCGGGCAGTCTGAACATGGTATTTATATTGGCCAGACTAATAGACGAGTAACTTCCAGAGTCTTGCATGCCGATGTGAATAATTGAAGTTTTAGTAACGAAAACATTCTGGAAAAATTGGCATGCGCCTCTCTTCTGACCAATGGTGAAAAATTGTGGGATAACTCTGTAAAAATTTAATACAGGTTTTACGTGATTCCAAACTGCATGCCATTAGAAAGATATGTCATTTGTATAATTAAGTAATAGTAGGTAATTTGGCATGCACACCAGGATTTCGCTAAACAAAGTCACATACATTTTCAGTGTTTTTTGCAACTTTTTACATACCTCTATTTAGCGAAATTACCTACTATTAGTTAATTATACAAATGACGTATCTTTCTGATGGCATGCAGTTTGGAATCACTTAAAACTTGTATTAAATTTTTACAGAGTTTTACCGCAATTTTCCACCGTTGGTCAGAAGAGGGGCACATGCCAACTTTTCCAGAGTGTTTTTATTACTGAAACTTCACACAAGTTTCCTTTAATTTTTTTTCAGTTTTTCGTAACCATTTGAGTCCTTTCGGCCGCAACGGATTGCATGCCATTAAGTAGTAGCGTTTCAATTTATTTGAACTTCCGTATATTACAACGGCAGGCAGTATAATATCGCAAAAAAACACGAAAATTCTTCACAAAAATAAAAGCGCTTTTCCTTTTAAAGTGCACGCGTGGGGCGGCCAGGAACTCGTCTATTTTTCATATGTTAGGGTTAATTATAAAACCTTAAAAAGGCATGCAATGCAAAATGGGAGAACGTCTCCTGTTACCAGCTCCTGGTCTATATACCAGACAACCCGAACTCTACTGATGTAGCTAGGCTTCACGACGTTGTGATAGTGAAGTGCTAATGAAGAATAAATGAGGAGCAGACTACCAAAATGCGTTTTGTCCAAATTGCATAATTTACAGGAAATGAGAAAGTTTACTATGAAGAATAGAATAAGTTTCGGTGAGATTTAAGAAAACGGAAAGATTGCAAAAAATATGTCTTTTAATATTGCCATGTTGCCAAAAATGTCCTTTTGATAGCCAGTCCAGTCCTAAATGGACAAAACTCATTTTGGATGTCAGCTCCTCGAATGGTGGGAAGGGTTGAGTTGGTCGAGGATAACGTATCAAGTAATATTTATATTGAGTTTCGGATTAACTGATCGGATATATATATATATATATATATATATATATATATATATATATATATATATATATATATATATATATATATATATATATGTGTTCAGATAGGTTTCCGCGGTCAGATATTTGAAAACTAAAAGTTCGGGTTGAACCGCGTCTAGAATTTGTTGAAATTCGACGTTTCGGCTCCGATTTTGGAGCCATTTTCAAGAACTGAAATAGAAAGAAAATTAATGAAAGGTTAAAACGTAATTCTACGCTGAGGTCTCAATCTGCCTACTCCTCAGGTATAATTACGTTAGGTTTTTGTGACTTGACGTCGGGGTCTCAATCTGCCTACTCCCCATGTCTCGTCACTGGTTCTCTCTAAGGTCTCAATCTGCCTACTCCTTCGAGAGAACTGAGGAATTGTGGGTTGAGGAACTGTATTTATAGTGGACGTGGCTGTAATGGCCGTGTGCAATGTATTGGCGCGAGGTGAACTATGGGCGGGAACTGAATTGGCGCTAGATGAGCTGTGTGCGGGAACTTGGTTGGCGCTAAGTGAGCTGTGTGCGGGAACTGGGTTGGTGGGAAATGAGTTTATGCGTGCAATGAGAGGCTTCCAGGTATTGGGAAGTCTACGTCCGTCGTCGCGAGTGTTGAGGCAATTGGGGCGCTTCTCTATCTCAAGGGCTTCTCGGATGATCCTGGTTTGCAGAGTTTTCTCGGTGGAAATTGTTTTTGTGTTTTGGAAGTCTATTTTGTGACCTGTGTCTTCTCGATGTTTATAAAGTGCGGAAGTGGAAGATGCCTGACGCACAGCAAGTTCGTGTTCGTAGACTCTGGAAGTTACTCGTCTATTAGTCTGGCCAATATAAATACCATGTTCAGACTGCCCGAGAACTTATCCGTTATCCTCGACCAACTCAACCCTTCCCACCATTCGAGGAGCAGACATCCAAAATGAGTTTTGTCCATTTAGGACTGGACTGGCTATCAAAAGGACATTTTTGGCAACATGGCAATATTAAAAGACATATTTTTTGCAATCTTTCCGTTTTCTTAAATCTCACCGAAACTTATTCCAGGCCAGGAACCCGTCTATTTTTCATAATCTAGGGTTGATTATAAAGCCTTAAAAAGGCATGCAGTGTAAAATGGGAGAACGTCACCTGTCACCAGCTCCTGGTCTAATTTGATTTCACGGTTCTGTGGAAGTCAAGGAAATCATTTCTTTCACTCTATTTTCTACAAATGGTTTCGACGTTACAGTCGACTTTATCCTAGTAAGGTCCACCATTTGCTCAATAGAAGAAATGTTCAATTCGTGGTTCGTATCTTACCTTTTGTATGAATTTGATAGTTTGCAATTTTACCAAAGTCATTAGAAAACTGCAAAAAGGGGAGAGAATGCTGGGAATAGCTCTGTTCTATGTGCGGGTTGGCGAAAATAACAATTTTAACAATGTTCAATGTTCAATCTTATTTTTATCTATGTTATTATCTTAGATATGGTACCCTGTATGTTTAAACAAAAAAAAAAACAGTAGTGCGTCATATGAAAGTCCTATAACGATTAATTACATCCCAAAACTTACCGTTGAAGTTACCGAAACAACTGAATCTCAGAATGAAATGAAATACCTTGTGTTGACAGCGACAGCCTCGTATTTGAGAGGCGAGTCTCTGACTGTGAAATGATCGCTATTCTGTGGTGAAACCATATACATCCATGCTTATCGGATGAAATTAAAAACGTGCCCTTCGTTTTTATTATCAATAACAAAGCACATTCCAGTCACTCGGCTATTTTTACTGCTCGAGCAATCTGAGTTAGCAACAATTAAAGTTGGCGATATGGCAAATTGATACCCATCAATATCATAATGTAATGTAAAATATACCCACAAACACTAGTATCGTAATGTTCGAGATATAGTGCTTCACTTCTGATATAAAATCGTTGATAATGATAAAATGGGCGTCGATTCCGTCCGCTGCACATGAGAATATGTTGGTTAATAGGTGACCAGAGGCGTGCCAAAAGGATCTGTATGCCACAAAAAAAATACGGGAATTTTGCCGTGTATTTCCAAGAACTCTACCACGTTTGTATGTGTGTTCGCTCTCGCTTCTTCATAAACTTCTTAATCCTCTTAATCATAAAACTTCCCTTAAACTCTCACGACATAATTCCACCCAAATAATAATCTCTTCTTGGAAATAATTATCGACGATACGCTTGCGAGTCGACCCAGCGGCGTAGCTGGGGGATTTTTATCAATCTCGTAACAATACTTATCTGTTTGATACTCGTCAAAGTTTTTCTAAGAGATGCAATGGTCTTTAAATCTCAAAGCTGAAATAATTTTTCGATTTAAATGGAGGAACACCTACGTATCGGTTGCAATTATAAAGATAAATATTGAAGTATATCCAGCGCCATCTTCAAGTTCCAGAGAGCACTCCGACTACAGCAACTACTTCAGTAGTAAGTAGTAAGTATATTATTATTATATTTTCCATGAACGAGAACAAATTCTTAACATAAAAACAATATAATTTTGGATCTTTTGATAACATAATCGCTCCCCAAAACCTCTTTAACAGAGCCATAAACTTAGTGCAAGAAGTGTTATATAACACAATTATTGGAAACTGTACAGAGCCTTTAATTTATAAAAGCTCACTTCCAGATGTAATATTGCAACTTCTCAGAAGCTTTATAACGTGGTTTATAAAAATTGATACAACAAAGAGAAAAGGATTTCATATCACTATACATAAGCATTAAAATGTAACCGTAACAGATCTTACCAAGGCTGTATCATTTGTGTCTATTTTGGATGTCAACTCTAATTCATACATCAGAAATGTTTATGTTTATTAAAAAACAAAACAAAATTCAATCTGTCGTAGACAATGCACACGGATCATCCACAATTGTAAAACAAATACAGGAACAAACCCCAAATTGAACAAGCTATAATAAATGTTCGAACTGGTTGGCCCCCAACTCCCAAACATTTATGAATTCCTCTTAAAAATCCGGCATGTGTGGCACTATGAATTTATGGAGGAAAGACATCGAAATGCGTTTCTAACTCTCTTCTGGGAATCTTCTTTTGTTGTTAGCGGTTCAGCATAGACAATCTTTTTAGACAACTCCAAACAAAACAGTCTGATGGAGTGATATGGCGAACGAGGAAGTCATCGATGGGCTCTAAGCTCTAATGTTCGCTATCCAACGATCTTCAAAATTATTGCCTAAAATGTAATTCAAAGGTGCAATATTATGAGGTGGGGCTTCGTGGTGATGATACCACAGCTGATTCCAGTTCAAATATAATGGATATAAATAATTTTCTAAAATTTCGGGATACATCTGATCTGAAATAAAGCTCACCATTCAGGTATTCATCATGAAAATGCACTACAAGCACACCGCCATTATTTTTATTGCAGA
The DNA here is from genome assembly GCA_958502065.1 of Chrysolina americana. Classification (NCBI taxonomy): domain Eukaryota; kingdom Metazoa; phylum Arthropoda; class Insecta; order Coleoptera; family Chrysomelidae; genus Chrysolina; species Chrysolina americana. The sequence continues at coordinate 12,576,882 of OY293417.1, read as the reverse complement.
AACAAACATTGAACCTCCTGAAACCTTTCTCGAAATACGTATGGATTAGTATTAGTCCAGTAATGTAGGTTATGGCGGTTGATAATTCCATTTTTCATACATTTTTCTTCATCCGTCCAAATCGAGTTTTGTAAAAAATGTTCGTCCAGAATTTTTATTAATATGAATTCGCAAAAAAAATTCCGTGTCATGTCCCCCCCCCCCAAAAAAGGTGACATAAATTCTAACATGAATGGTGACATCCTAAATGGCGTGAATCGATTAATTTCTTAGAACCTGCTGATGAAAAAAGGGAATACTTATACCCTTTTTTCAACATGAATACCTTCCAAGAGGTCATCTTAAACAGTGAAAAAGGGCGATTAAAGTTTATCTTTCAGACGCAGATAATTCCACATCTGACTTTATGCATCATGTTCATATTATCAACACAATCAAATTGCTTTAGATGAATTTTGACAATTAAATCGCCTAAAAAGCAAGGTATAATTCGGCTTAGCCAACTGAAATGTCCTTTAAAAAATTCGATCAACACCAGCCGCAAATTCGTTTATCGTAATACAGTGTCTTGTTGTAGAAGACGTCAAACGTCTAAGATGGGATTTTCAAGAAAAAATACAAACTTTAGTTTTTCTTTGCGTCGAATTTCACCAAGTTATTGGGTTCTAATTCTAGAATTTTGGCCACGTTCCCATTAAGATTGTTTCCGAAATAGGGGAACAAACTTTGAGTACTGATGATTCTACATGCGAAATTATAAAAAAATGCTTCTTAAGGAAGCTACAGCCCTTTGAATTTTACCCTTAACTGATTTTCATTCAATACTCCATGAACCTGTTGAAATTATAGGTACACGAATGCTATTCGATAGATGATTCAATATCAGTGAGGATTATCATCTCCTAATGAAATTAGTCAAAACCAATCCTAACCATAGGCGTGCGAAACCTGAAGGGGATAACATTATCTTCTTGTTTATACTGTAATGATTTTTAAAGCTGGTAGAAAATATATTTCAAAAACTTTCACTCGAAACAAAATCAAAACAATCACCTGATACAGCAGAACTTGAAAAACTGACAAAATATCTGAATAACAAAACCATCAGTAATTCATTTGCAAAATATTAATTCATAATTTCAAAATAAATTTTAAAAGTGAAAGTAAAATTCATGTTTAATGTCGAAGAAATAAAAACATTCAATATATCACGAACATATTTGTTAGTTATTCAAACAATTGAATTACGATGACAAAAGTAATGAAAAGACAATCGTTGCAAGGAAGGAAGATAAGCCTAGAAACTTGTTAGAATTCGGTTGTATTTTTTTTGAGAATTAAAAAAGAATGAGATAATTATAAGTAATTTATTCAATATCAATATAAACCAATAATAATAATAATACAAAAATAAAATAAAATAAAACTAAAAGTGATCACAAAGTTGTAAATTAAGTAATTACAAATTAATAACAAATAAATATAAAATAATTTTGAAGAAAATGAGTATCCCAAGATATCACCTCCAAAGTTATAAAATTTATCACCTTTATCAGTGTTGTTAAGTGAAAATTACGAAGATACTGAAAATACCATTACGAAGTATAATGTTATTCATTTACAACTTTATTTTCACCATCATCGAACGAGAAAAGTCTATCAAACTATCGAGAAGACTTCGTTTCTCAACTTCCATCGAGTTTATAAGAACTTTTCATCAAAACAAACATTTGCGCATTGCCTGCGTACTTCTTGGAAAGTTTCAGAACTTCAATTATTTTTATTACATAAAGACAATTAACAGTTTTAAACCTTGAGCATCTGAGAACACTTAGGATTAGTTAATATTGTTACGAGATTGATAAAAGCCCCCTAGCTGCGCCGCTGAGTCCATTCCGCAGACGCCTCATCCATAATTAGTTCCAAGAAGTGTATATTTGGATAGATCGTTTTCTGTAATGCATGAATAGACTAGATAACGGAGCTGTCGCGTCATCGCTCAATTCCTGGAAATGTGTAGAAGTTCTCCGTTTTGAGTATTCTCGAATCTTCGCGTTTAATCCAGTCTACGCGATGAGCGCCTATATAAACGGAGACGTTTGACTGGGAAGGAAGTTTTTATGAAGAGAATTATTTAAGAAGATTAGAAAGTGATAATAAGCAGAAGTGTTTGGAATATTTATCTAGTTGTATTGTTGTATAGATAGATCTAAGTGTTTTATTAGTCAGTGAAGTGTTGTATGTTTGTTTATAGTGAAGTTAGAAAATAAACAGTTTAATAGTGTGCTCGGCCTATTATTTAGCAAAACGTAACAGTGGTGTCCGAAGCGGGATATTAGTGAAAAACAGAAAGAACCTATTTATAAACTATTTATGGTGAATACGAGGAGTACATCGTACGATACGATGGAGGACATTGTGAAATTTATCCAAAATCAGTTTGCGGATTTGGAAAAGCGGCGCCAGGAAGAAAAACAAGAATGAGAAGAGGCACTCCAGAAAATTCTCGAAGAACAGAGAAAAGAGCGAGAAAATGAAAAACAAGAAGAGAAAATGAGACGGTTGGATGAAAAGAAAGAACGAGAAAAAGAAAAAAAATAACGAGAAGAAGCACTCCAGAAAATTCTCGAACAACAAAAGACCGAATCAGAACGAGTAGAAGAACAGAGGAAAACAGACTTCCAGAAGGTTCTAGAACATCAAGAAAAATTCTTCCAACATGTATTACAGAAAACCGAAGTACAAATGGAGGAACTGAAAGAAGAACTGAAAGAAGAACTAAAGGAAGATGTCAAGAAAATCGACGATGAGGTTAATAAGAAATTTGATACGGTGCGAGAAGAGATGAAAGGACTAGAAAATCAGATAGCACTCCTCAAGAAGCAAGATCGTCGAGACAGGGTTTCCACATCAGGAATTTCCGTAAAACCACCGACTTTTGATGGACAGTCCTCTTGGTCCATGTATCGCCGACAATTTGAAGCCGCAGCAGTGGCTAATGGATGGGGCGAAGAAGAAAAAGCTATGGCCCTTATAGTAGCTTTGAGAGGGCCAGCTTTGGGTATGTTACAGACGATACCTATCGAACAGCAAAATGAATATAAAGACCTGAATACTGCATTAGAGTTACGGTATGGCGATCAACATCGAGAACAGCTGTATCGGGCTCAAATGAAAACGCGCACTCAAAAATCAGGTGAGAGTTTGCAAGAATTTGAAGCGGATGTGAGACGCCTAATTCAGCTGGCTTACCCAGAAGCACCGGGAGAATTCAAGGAACAGCTGGCGGTGCAGTTATTTATAGATGGACTGAGAGACACCGAAATCCAGAGGACTTTGCGATTGACACACTTTAAGAGGAGTAGCGATGCCTTGGTACGTTCTTTAGAAGTGGAGGCGGCCTTCAACACCTCGAGGCCGAAAGTACGAGCGGTATCGATAGAAGAACCCGAAAAACGATCAAGCGCAGCTACTAGTTCATTCGAGAAGGTTCTGGAAGAGATTAAATCTTTGATAAGCGGAATGAGCACCCAGAAGAACAGGGCGTGCTATAGATGTGGGAAATTGGGCCATCTTATTAGAGACTGCAGGGTAAGAATGCCACCACGTTCGCAATCACCTGTGTGGACAAGGTCTTCCAGCGAGTCCTCAAATTGGCGGCAGGAAAAATTAGAATCAGACAACATTTCGGGGCGCATACCGGCTAGCAAAGATGAAGCCCCTAGGATCATCCCTGTTAAGAGGCTACAAACAACCGAATTGATATCGGGGCGCACACCGGCTGGCAATGATATAGCCCCCAGGGTCATACCAGTGAAGAGAATGAGAACCGAATTGATATCGGGGCACATGCTGACTAACAATGATGAAGCCCCCGAGGCCATCCCAGATAAGAGGCTAAGAATAACTGAATTGCCCAACAACACAGATACCTTTTCCAAAAGACCTGATTCGGATAATTGTGAGCGAATTGTACGTCGCAAAGGGATCAACCAGGTGAGATTAATGGTTGACGACAATTGGACCACAGCGAAAATGAGGCAGGACTAAGAAAGTGATCCAAACATTGCAGATTTTCTACGATGGAAGGAAAGCGGAGCGGAAAGACCCACTAGGAAGGAAATCTCCTTACGATCACCAGCTTTCAAGGCATTGTGGGCTCAATGGGATTCCCTGATTGTTGAGAATGGTCTATTGAAGAGAGGTTGGGAATCGGCTGACGGCAGAAAAGTGATTTCTCAATTGGTTGTGCCTAGGTCGAGGATAAGTGATGTCTTGGAGGAGATCCATGGCAGCAAATCAGGTGGACATTTTGGAGTGAATAAGACCATGGATAAAATACGGCAGAGATTTTACTGGGTCCAATGTCGTGAATATGTGGAGAGATGGTGCCGAAGATGTCTGAAGTGTGAAGCAAGCAAAGGTCCCAAGACAAGATCGATAGGAGAAATGAAACAATACAATGTAGGTGCTCCCTTCGAACGAATCGCCATCGATGTAGCAGGACCGTTTCCGATGACGAATGATGGCAACAAATACATCCTCGTTGCCATGGATTACTTTAGCAAATGGGTTGAAGCTTATGCCTTGCCTAATCAAGAAGCATCCACAGTTGCAAGAGCTCTGGTGGATAACATGTTTTCAAGGTTTGGAGTCCCAATGGAGCTACATTCCGATCAAGGAAGAAATTTTGAATCAAATTCATTCAAGGAAGTTTGTGAATTGATGGGAATTAGCAAGACCAGAACAACGGCCCTCCACCCACAGTCTGATGGCATGGTTGAAAGGTTCAACAGGACTATGGAAGAACATCTTTCCAAAGTAGTAGAGGAGCACCAAAAGACATGGGATCGACATCTTCCACTATTCTTGATGGCTTACAGGGCCTCTGTGCGCGATTCCACAAAGCTCACTCCATCCAGCATCATCTTCGGGAGAGAACTTCGGTTGCCCTGTGACTTGGTGTTCGGATCACCAAGTTCTGAAGAAAAAGAGGTACAGGATTATGCAGACGAACTGCGAGATAGCTTGAATGGGATCCACGAATTTGCAAGAAAAAGATTGAAGATAACTAGTGACATAATGAAGGCTCGATACGATCTTAAGGCCAATACTGGTGGATTCAAAGAAGGAGATCGAGTGTGGCTGTACAGTACTCGTCGTAAGAAAGGATTTTCTCCTAAATTAACACCATCTTGGGAAGGACCATATACGATAGTGAAAAGAATAAACGACGTGGTCTATAGAATTCAACGCAGCCCGAGAGTGAAAATGAAGGTCGTTCACCTAGAGAGACTCAAACGTTATAATGGAGACAACGAAACATTGTTTGATCGGGACGATCAAAATTGAGAGGGGGATAATGTTACGAGATTGATAAAAGCCCCCTAGCTGCGCCGCTGAGTCCATTCCGCGGACGCCTCATCCATAATTAGTTCCAAGAAGTGTTTATTTGGATGGATCGTTTTCTGTAATGCATGAATAGTCTAGATAACGGAGCTGCCGCGTCATCGCTCAATTCCTGGAAATGTGTAGAAGTTCTCCGTTTTGAGTATTCTCGAATCTTCGCGTTTAAACCAGTCTACGCGATGAGCGCCTATATAAACGGAGACGTTTGACTGGGAAGGAAGTTTTTATGAACAGAATTATTTAAGAAGATTAGAAAGTGATAATAAGCAGAAGTGTTTGGAATATTTAGCTAGTTGTATTGTTGTATAGATAGATCTAAGTGTTTTATTAGTCAGTGAAGTGTTGTATGTTTATTTATAGTGAAGTTAGAAAATTAACAGTTTAGTAGTGTGCTCGGCCTATTATTTAGCAAAACGTAACAATATTTTCATTATTCTGCTATTTAAGAATACTTGTTTGTATTTTTATTATTCTGCAATTTAAGAATACATATTCATCGGATGACTTATTCAAAATAACCAAAAAATGGATTACTATTTTGTTATAATATTATTTTACATATATATAAAAAGAAAGAAGGTATTCATTTCAACTGACATGACACAAGAAACAAAAATACTACTTATTACTTTAAAAAATCAAGTTCAAAAAACAATAGGTCAAAAAAATTTTACTCATATCATTCGTATGACTCATTAACAAATGAAATAAAGAGAATCAAATCCATTTTTCCTTAAAACACGAAAAATTGGATAATGAATAAAAAAAGACAATTTTTCCAAAATTTTTGTTAACAAAATAAAAATCACAAACCGTCCATATTCGTTTTCTCATTTTTCATACATTATTATCATATGAATAACTTCATTATCTCCTTTTAATTCAGTCCTTACAAGTGAAACTTGGTAGGCTTCTGGTTTATCTTTGCTTAAAACATAAGTGATTTTATACTTTATTCCATACCAATCAAAATATTCAATAAAAAACATATAATATTGATACACTGACTCTCAAAATGTCAATTTCCGTTATTTTCAGCGTATATGTTATCATTTCAGATCATCAGCAGATAATGTACCTAAATTCATTATCTTTGCAAATTGTCTACCCAATTTGAGATTATCTCTCTTAACTTAACTCTTGTTCACGCCGTTTTCTTAATTTTTGTTTCTTTGAATATTTAGTATTCGATTGGTGGTAGGTTACCATCATTTGTGTGGGTACCCTGGGTCGCCTATGAGACAGGAATAAATCTTTTGAAAAAGGGAATAATAATTACCATATTCAAAAGCTCGGAAGCAATTAGATCCTCGACAATTTTTTTCAATAGATACCAACTGTATATACAGAGTTTCCCAGAATGAAGGGTACACTCCATTGGTAGAAACATCTCTTCATTTCTATGCTAAAAGTTCCCATAAACATCTCTGAGATTGAGATAAGTGGTGGCTATTTAAAAAAATCTGATCATGTCAAAACTGGCACAATTATGACGTTACACCAAAAAAAAATATATGTGAACACTGTGAAGTCTCTGCAGAACAGTACGGCCTTCTTACATTATCCAGAATAATTCAAGTGGTTCAATATTCCAGAATATTCTGTTCGATGGCGTTTACTTTTTGTGAAAATTGGCTTTACTGCGCCATTTCAATGTGGATTCTCAATGATCTACTGCCACAGAGAGAAAACTAAAAATAAGGATTTATATGTTGGTATTGTTCCATCATGATATCGAAAAAAGTTTCATCATGCACGTAAATTGAACAAACTGTTTGTAGTAGCCAATTACGATTTTTAAATATTTCAAGACGTGTGACTGACTGAATGCTCTGCGACTGCGCGACTTGGTATGCTGGGTGTCAACCAGTGTCAGTAAAATATCCAATCTTCTGATAATGCCATACGACCCCGTAAAAAAAATACGTCACATGACCGAAACTTTAGAAGTTCTTCTCCACTTCGATGGAAGTTGATTGCGTATCATAATTTGAGCATGTGTCTGCTTCCATGGCCAGTCATCATGAACATTTTAATAGACTTTTGACGATGAAAAAAAAAACAGCCTGGTCCTCTTGCTGAGTGAATAAAAACCAAACATAAAAATGGTAAATAATGGTAAAAGTAAGAGTGTTGAAAAATATGCCTATACCAGGGTCGGATCATAAATAAATTGTATAGTTCGGTTATTTGTAGATTTCTCTACGAAATCACAATTTGTTGTTACACTCAGGAAACCTGGCATTCCTGATATCAGGATAAACCAGAGCCAGTCATATCCTGACGCGACTCATCTATAATTGAAAAGCCCACGGACAGTTTCTTGGAAAGCACGAAAGGATTGAACTTGTCCCAGACAAGGAACAAATGTTACATACAGTCTGGGTATACTTCGGAGCTTATCCTGAATTTCCTCTTCTAGATGCGGAAGGAGATTTGGGAAAATCTGAGATGAGTATCAAGTTCTATCCGTGTTTATTTTGCTACGATAAAAATTAAAGCGTGCTTCAGCTAGCTACCATATCACGAGCAATATAACGTGCGGTGAGTTTACTGTCGATTTTTTTATAAATGTAACGAATACCTACAAATGAAATAAAATAGAGTCCTAATACCAACGAAGAAAGTACGAGTGCGACGCACGTGTTTTATTTTTCGATGATTGATGTGAAAAAGCGTCCGTAAAAAATTATCGTTAAACGAACCACGATTTATACTTGGAAATTTTTGTACTCAAATCATCAGTTAAAATTCTGAATTTCGAAATTACATTTTTCGAAGATAACTCGATCTTCATTGTTTGTCTTATTTACATTCGTTGAATCTGAACTGGAGTCAATCACAATACATGCTTGTGCGCTAGTAATCAACTTTTTACAAAATCACTTTGATTGTCGTTGGATAGCAAACAATGGGTGGTATGCATAAACTTTGAGCAAATGTTTTTACTCGGAATTGTTCACTCAAAAAAAAGAGACGAAAGTTCTTAATTTTTCCATCCTTGTTGCCAGGGGCGCGCTCTGTGATTGGTTACCATAATGGCGGTTAGTTTGGATGACATGACAGCTACAGTTGAAAATGACATTTATACTCCCTGACCTTATAGTAACCAATCACAGAGTACATTCCCTGGCAACAAGGACGGAAAAATTAAGAACTTTCGTCTCTTTTTATTAGGGTGTCCAAAGCCATTAGAAATCTCTATTACGAAAATTGCAGAATATGCCTAGAGGTCCGGAATTGATGAAATTTTCGATTACTCGAATTGCAAACATCCTGATGACAGTTTTTTACGTGAATTTGAGACGTGCCTATTGAATGATCCTCATCTACATTAAGACTCAAAAATGTGGTCTCAGATTCATCAATGTGTTACCTAAAAAAATTCCATTGAGTGTGCATCTAAAAATTAACATGCACGTGTTCGATAAATTTATGAGCATCACACCATTTCTTCACCTACTAAAAGTCTGTAACAACAAGACTGCTCAATTGATCTCACCATGCCGTTCTATTGTGGTATGATCCGCAAACAGTGTGAATTTTCCTGTAATGTTAATAGAAGCTAGGTTGTTGATTTATAGAAGAAACAAGAGTGGGCCAAGCACTGAACCCTGTGGGACACCACAAGACACCAACTGAGAACTAGATATCTTGCCATTCAGTGAGACCCTCTGCAAGCGATCAATGGAGCATTTCTGAAGCCCCCGTATATCCGTTGGTTTTGAAGGTACTTGATTAAAATGGGATATCCCTTATACATAATGAGCGGCACTTTTTGACCTAAAAATTGACTTTCCACATCCGCTTTCGCCCGAAGTGATACCAACTTTCGATTTTCAAATGGAATACCCTGTATATTATTACATTTCTGAAATTGTATAATTTTCTGAATCCAATGATACCACATAAGTGACATTTCAAACGTCAAAATTTTTAATAATTTAATTACGTCAATGCACTTCTGAACTCGCATAGCTGTTTCTTGAAGAACGTTCGCTAATTGCTGGGCCGTTATACTATTGATTGCGCGTTTTACTCGCAACTCCAGGTCTTCGAGGGTTGTAACGGCGATTGCATAGACAATGTTTTTTAAATGGCCCCAAACACAGAAATCAAGAGGTGTCAAATTAGGTGAAATTGGAGGCCATCGCATAGGACCATTCGTCGTCATACGTTTTCTTTGAATGCCTGTTGAAGGTAATCGATTACTATTCTTGAATGGTGAGGAGCTCCGTCTTGTTGGAAGTATATTCCCTATCTTAAATGGACAGGTAATAAAGTTAACCTGTCCTCAATTCGATTTTGAAGGAATCCTAAGTATCTAGCTTCAATCAAGGGTCCTTCAATATTATTGGACCAATGATTCTACGACCGAGTATTCCAAGCCAAACATTTTAAACCAAACCGCACTTGAAAGCTACCCACCCGCAATAAATTTTGATTTTCTTGTGAACAATATCTTGTATTTTGTCGGTTGAATAATCCCATACTTATTTGTAAACCTAGACTCGCCCGAAAATAAAATCCTTCCCAAAGAAGCATTGTTTGGCTGCACATTATTCTGCAATATCCAATTGCAATAGTCAATCCTACGTTCATACGTTCATACTTTCGTACAGGTGCTGGTGCAATTGATATTTTAAGGATTTATAATTGTTTGTGCAAGATTCGGTTTACCGTTTGGTGACTAATTTCCAATGAAAACCCAATTTGCCTCAAAGAAACAGTCTTATCAACTTCTATTCAAGCTAAAACATAAATTTCCGTTCCTTCGTCAATGATAACGTTTTCTTCGGGATCATGGTTAGACTCTCTTCGGAATTGATTTTCAAGACGATTAAGGTTATTTCTTGCTGGACATTGTCTATTAGGATATCGATCGGCATAAAGGTTTCTAACCGCAACGGAATTTTTTCTACATTCCTCATAGATAATTAACATATCCTCTTTTTCATTCCTTGTGAAAATGTGCGAAGTTTTCAACGAAAATAACAACAAATGTAAATACTTTTCCAATACACAATAAATACACCGATAAACCAACAAATACTTCTTCGCCAATCTGAAGGAATAATTTCATTGTTTTCGAAGCCTCCGTAACTTCTTAACACTAAATTAGAACAAAATAATTGAATTATTTTATTTTCTTTCTGCAGTAAATTTTATTGTATTTATGGCACATTGTACTAACAGGTAAAAATGAATTCCTCATTAATAGTACTAATAAATGATAGCACGGTACCAATATGGTTCCATTTGAAGAAATTGAGTTTTACACCAAAACCGATTACGATGAACTTTATTTGCTCATAAGAAACGCAATTTAGACATCTGATGTAGTTTCGATTTTTCTAGCATTAGACGGGCCAATTGGAATAAATGAACCATCATGGCACACTTGAATAGAAAACTAAAAATTAAATCATTAAAAATTTTTACTTTTGAAATGTATCTCATGTGGTATCATTGTATTCAGAAATTAATGTAGATTTCAGAAATGTAATAATATAAGGGTGTTTCTTTTAAAAATTGAAAGTTGGTATGAAAAAAAATCATTTGTAGGTCAAAAAGTACCGCTTTTATTTATATGGGATATCCCAAATCTCAATCAATTACCGTAAAGTGGGGTTACTTTGCTCACCAGTGGTAACTTTGCACAATATGTTTATTCAATGTTTGAACCAGTTTCAATAGTAGAGGATTTTGTAAATATGTCGCATTTCAATAATGACACTTAAAAGCTCTTCGTATTTTTTCAAAATACATTTGTATATACCTGCCTACTTATACGAACTTGTTGGAAATGACCTCCTTGAGCAAAGTAGCCTATTGACAGCGCAATATATGCTCTAACAGCGTATTTATAATCGTGGGGTTTCTTTGCACAGCCTTTAAAAATAAAAATAAACTATTTCTAATCAAAATTATCATGTGGAATCAGTAGGATAAAAAGAAATATACCATATAATTTTATCGTCCATTTTTAGGCCCAACACCTACAATTTAAACTTGAAAAAACTACCAAATTTGAGCAAAGTGACCCCACTCTACGGTACCTAGCGGAGATATGGGGGGTGTACCATGATCCTGTTACACCCTCTTGAATAAGGCAATCATTGAACAAACACACAAAGCAACGAAAAACCCGTTTTCAGAAAAACCGTTGCGTTCTCACACCCTGATGGCGAGCGTCCTAATACTATGAATGGAGCGTTCCGCTGACATACTTTGCGCCACGCTCGCATACCCCTTGCTACGCCTCTGAGAGTGACGTCACAATCTAGTGAATTTATATTTACGACGCCAAGGATAACGAACAGAACGTGAACAGAAAACTCAGGACAGTCACGCTGATTTGGCGAGAACGTGGTGCGAGCGATTTTTTTTGCAAAATGGGTCCTTCGAAACATGCTTGGTTAGTTTCGAAAATCTACAGTCCCTGCGGAAGGGCCGCGAGTGAATAGAGTGACGACACAAAGTTCGAACCCCAGAAGTCGGTCGAGCAACTAGTGAACTAGTGCCAGGTTTACTCGCAAACATTTTAGCTAGGAAATATATATTTTTTATATATTGAACAATGAGTGCCGAGGTGCAGAGACAGCCGCGAACTAGGAAAATTAGTAGGGTAGGTGTTTGTTTTTTTTTTCTCAATTTGCGACAATAGAAACAACGGTGCACCCGCTGCCAAGATTTGTTTGCCATTCCAAAAACGATTATTTCAAAATAGCCCGTCTTGATGTCTCTTTGTCTCTTTGTTTTTGGCGGAAATCGAAAATAAACGCAACAAAAAGTCTACGACAATATCGATACTGTGTACGATGGAATTCGTTCTTTGAACCCGTGCGGATTTTGATCCAAGAGCACTAATTTGGCTACATAATGGTTGAAAAACAACTTTATTGATTCGAGAATAGCAAATTTGAATTTTGAATCAGTATCTCTATAATTTACGAGTGTTTGTACATGTTGGTTGATGTATCAACATTATATAAGCATATTTGCTTTTAGTTCCCTTGCAAGCCATTCTATTCATGTCTACCAATGGAACAGTGATGTTTTTTGCGAAATTTCTCTGTGCTGCTTGATGGCCCTATACGCAAATATTCACAAGGGGCTATTTATAAACAACAATAACAATCATATTTTACCTACTCATACATTACTATTTTAAACCATCAGGTTGAATACAAGGTGTTAGGTAAAAATACGGCAGAAACTCGAGGGGTTATTCCTTGATCTATAATTTTGTCCCATGATGATTTTTAAAAAACCCCTTCGTTTCGAAGATACAGGGCGAACAAAACTTGTGACAACCATATTCGATATTTGTTGAAATGGCCTGCTCGATTCTCGGATTCAAACTCCCTGGATTATTTCTTTTGAGGATATGTGAAGTTAATAGTTTACGCTACTCCATTAGAGAATTTGGATGATTTGTGAAATCGGATAATTGATGGGTGTAACTCAATTAGAAAAGTCCTTGTTGAGTTTGTATGAGTTCGGCAGTCCATGACGAGAAGATTGAATGCCTGTATATCCTGGCTGTATGAAGTCATTTCATTTATTGAAGATTAAAACAACCCCTTGAACAACATGTAGATATAATTCAAAATCACGAAAACTACTCGAACTTCTGATAATGCTGACTTTATTGACGAAACGTGCGTTACGTGAAATCGACGTAGTATTTATGTTTTAGTAGTTTTCTGTGTTTTTAAATGAAGTTCCGTTAAGTTGAAATAGAAAAAGATTGGCCTTATTTACATAAACTTGATCTACATTACCACATACTTGGACAGAGCTGTATAAAATGAGGTATTTCAAATACCAAATACTAAATACCTTACCAAAGCATTTTGTAATTTCAAATACAAAACATTTTGAGATTATCAAAGTATTTGCTATTCCTAATAATTTGAAATACTTCGAAGTATTTCAAATACTATTCAATACCTATTTGAAATACTACTTCAAATACTATTGAGTATTTCAATTACTTCTTGAGGATTTCAAATACTCTAGGTTATTTCAAATATATTTTCAATGTTTCTTATTTACTTTGGATACTTCTCTGTATATGCAAATATGCAAGAATTCAAAATTTGAATTATCTATGGAAAAAAATCTAGTTACGAAAAATATATAAATATGACGTTTATTAGCATTTTGAACGAATAAAAAACAAAACATGATTATAGAATGAACGCAACATTTATATTCCAAATAGTGATCGATTTTTGTATTAGGAATTGATGAATTTTCCATTTGAAGGGTACAGGGAAAAACCATCTAAGTCACAAATTATTGGCATTTTTAGGTGAAATTTCATTATCAGTTTGTATCAAATCAGCGACCTAAGTCGGGAATTTGACAACATAAATCTTGTGACTTGTCTGGTTATTCTCCTGACCGCTTGACTGTTTCTTTTATCCAAATGGTGAATCTACCGCAATTTCAAATGGACTGTTTTTTCCCCTGTACCCTTCATTTGCTATCAGTTAAACTAAGTCCTCAAGATTGCTGTCGGGTAATACATTTCTCAATAAATCAAACATAATAATACGTTCCATTGTAAAAGTTGGTGTCACGATGTTTTCACATGTACATATTTGAAATGCATTCCAGTATTTCAAATAAGTTTATCTGTGAGTATTTCAAATATCAAGAGTATTCGAAATACATCCAATATACAGTATACATACAGTACACCTAATGTTATTTGAAATACTGTGAAGTATTTGAAATCTCGACAAAATGTATTCAAGATACTTTTTCAGTGAAGCAAGCAAATCCAAATATTCTGAAACGTATTTGGAATGGCAATACAAAATACCGAAATTTGAAATAAAGTATTTCAATCACAAAAAAGTATTTGAATTACTCTTTAAAGTACTTTTTACTGATAACACGACTATTGACAATTCAATATAACGAGGAAGCTGAGGTGGAAGCCGTATAGTTTTGTATAAAATTAGTATTTGGCGTTGATTTTCTGTATCTTCTTATTTTATCTTATAAAAAAGTCGTTCTTCATTTAAAGTTTAACATGATCTAGAACTCAAATTTGAAATTTGTCAGTTGTACCTGTACGAATAGGGTAAAAAAATATGACAGATGGCCGGATTCCACAATAAACTTGAAGTATTAGGTATTTAGTTTAAATAGTTGTTAGACTGAAACAAGCTGCCAATCGCAGCTCAATTTTGGCTGTCACAGTCTACCAGCTATTTAAACTAAATACCTCTTTAAGCTCAATAGAAAGTCGGGCCTTAGTAAAGACTTTCATTTGTGACAATATGTTATGATAAAAAACAACTCCTGTCGAAAGGATATTTTGACAATGATAAAAAGGTGCATGACTGTAAAAAACATTATATCAATTGTGTTTTTTACCGCTGTTTAAAATCATTGTTTCAATAAAGGTAATTATTATTGGAGTGCATTTAAATGATATCGGTAATCTTGCCAAAAAACACTCGAACTTTCCTTCAATGGGTAGGTACATTTCTTTCAAGTCAACATTTTTCTTTCAGTAAGTTACTCGAAAAACTGACAAAATTCAAATTTCTAAAATTTTAGGACAAAATTGACTATTACTATCAATTAATCTGACATCTGATGACTACGTATGATCGATAAGTAAAGCTTTTAAAGCAAATTAGTCCTTAAAACATCAAAAACTCGACATTTTTTCATTCAATTAAAGGACCATGCACAAACTTTATGGGAAATGGCTTTCGGTGAATTCTTCTGATTTTTTGGTATGATGAACTTTTCGATGTCCTCATCAAAAGTCTCCACGGGCACAACAAAAAATAATGGACAGTTTTTGAGAAAAAAATTGCTCAAAGTCGGCAGAATGGGGAATTTGGTATAGTAAAACGGGAGAAATAGACTGTGTTATTTTGCAACTTTATGCCTCTTGGAAATTGTAGCATGAGCTTTGGCAATTCTTTTATGGGTCTTGTGTCTTCACAGCACCGTTTGTCAATAATTGCAGACTATACAGGGTGATGCATGAAGTCATATTCCGAGGAATGATAAAATAATATTTATAACATTACGAAAACAACAGATTGTGAGAAAATTAGTCAATGGATATGGATATGGTTCTATACAAGATGACTCAAATGATATATAGGGGTAATACAGGAAACAATAATGAAAGTAAAAAACAATGGGCATATTGATAAGACAACACTATAAATATGTACGAAAAAACGTGTCGTAAGATTTATTGAAGAATAACCATGTTGCAACTACTTTTCACCGTCCTGATCGAATGTTTGGATAGGCACAACGGCTAAAAGTCGGTATTATAGTATTTGAGTAAATGAAACCTAGAACGTTTCATTACATTAATTTTAATTCATCATATAATTGAACCAATCATTCCATAATCGCATTCCTATATTGTCACATAGTTTTATCTACTTCATCCGCTACTGAACTAATATTTCAACCGGCATCATGTTTCTTCGATCAAGTTACCAGTTGTCTGTTGGTTGTCATGATGACATATCATTAATAATGTCTATCTCATGTAACGTATAAATGGTAAATGAAAGATTTTTCTGAAGTTTGAATCGTTTGGCTTTTATACAAAATGAAAGACATTGTTTCATTTGCAACAATATTTTCCATAAACAACGAATGGCAAAATTAGATGGGGTGAAGAATGGAGAAAAACGGGAGATCGCTATTCAACAAAGGGAAGAATCAGGACTACCAGATATTCCCATTGACAACTTCACAAGACTGTGCCTTAATTGTAATAGGACAGTAATGGAAGAGATGCGGAAAATCGAAATGGAAATGAGGTGGAACCTCATGTAATTGACTGAATGCGCTTCAGTTCGTGCACCAAAGTATTTCATGGTGTTTTCTTGATTAATTGTTGTTTCAATGTATATTATTTGTTGTATTAAAATTTTAAAATATGTTATTATTCAATAAATGTGGCGACACATTTTTTCGTAAATATTCTGTAATACAATTGACTTCCATCATTGTCCCCTGCATTACCCCCTATATATCATTTGAGTCATCTTGTATAGAACCATATCCATATCCATTGACTAATTTTCTCACAATCTGTTGTTTTAGTGATGTTATAAACATTATTTTATCATTTCTCGGAATATGGCTTTATGCATCACCCTGTATAGTATGCAATTATAGACAAACGGCGTTGTAAAGACACAAGACCTATGAAAGAATTGCTAAAGCTCATGCTACAATTTCCAAGAGGCATAAAGATGCAAAATAACACAGTCAATTTCTCCCGTTTTACTATACCAAATTCCTCATTTTGCCGACTTTGAGCAATTTTTTTCTCAAAAACTGTCCATTATTTTTCGTTGTGCCCGTGGAGACTTTTGATCAGGACATCGAAAAGTTCATCATACCAAAAAATCAGAAGAATTCACCGAAAACCATTTCCCATAGGGTTTGTGCGTGGTCCTTTCAGTGAATATTCTTTAATTTTTAACTAACAGGTACTTATAGAAATGTGAGATTGAGCAAATAAGTGAATTAACAAATATACAGTGCGCGCATAAAGTATGGAAACGAAGATATCGTTCACACCCCACCCCGTAAGATACGATAACAAAATTTTGGAGCAAATACCTTTTGAAACTCCAACAAATACCAAGTGACCTATTTATTTTCTCTTTATGTTACCTATATATAAACGGTTGCAACAAAAATTTTTTTCCTACTTTCTTAAAATTAATGACCAATATGGGCCAATAACAGTTTGTATGCTGCGTTGGCAACAAAAAACTGTATCAGAAAATCATAAAATATATGCATTGGATGTCCCATTAAAAAATAAATATATTGTTCGTATATCTCTAAAACTGTAAATTTGGCAACGAAAATATAAAATTTAAAATTGTTGTTGTCTAATATATATATAACCAAAATTTTGTTATTGTATCTTACAGAGCGTCAAAGATATCTTCATGTTTTCATACTTACGCGCGCATTGTACGTAATACCTAACCTACGCTATATAATGATTAAATTTTGGCCGTGGAAAGTAAATATTTTAATCGCGAATCGTTATATTAAAATTGATAAATGATTGATATTATCTGTTCAGGGGTATTTCAACTTGTACTCTTGTCAATGAGCGGTGTTTTGATTAATTAAAAAAAGCGGTGAATGTCTTAAACATTTTTTTTAAATTTTAAGTCACAGACCTACTTACCCAAATGTTCTAGTTTACGGTCTTAGGTAAACTCGTACAAATACCAACTGATTTAGTAGAATATAATATTTTAAACAATCTATACCCCTAATATTATATTGGATGATGATAATTGAAAAGGAACCAAGCGCCAAATTGCAAAAACTGAGATAAAGGTTCCAAACGACAACGTTACTTTAATTATGTGTGAAAGTATTAAGCGCCTAGTTGCTGGAATTCTGGCGACATCTGTTGACTAATGATCCAAGCGACTTTGAAGGCAAATGCAGTTTCCCATTATAGAAAAAATCCAACATTACAATACCGTTTATAGAATATGATCAAAGTCGCTTGGTTCTTTTTCGATTAACATCATCCAATTATGAATGTCTGCTTTCGTTTATGATACACTTTCATTTTCATGAATACATGATCTTTTCTAAATGAACATACAATAGTAACTGCAAAACATTAAAAGTAATAGCTAGGATTTATATAGTTTCAATGTTCACATGCAACAAAAGTGGGCCAAACAAATAGAACAATAATACACCTGGATATTTGTGTTTGGATAATATTTATTGATTTCAACGACGAAGTAAAAGTTAATCTACCACGTGTTCAGTTACGTCCGTGAACTAGAACATTTGAGTAGGCTGTGACTTGAAATTTTTGAAATGTTATTATATTTTCTTTTACTTAATATTAAGAAGCAAAGTTGCCCAATTAAAAATTATCAACAGTAAAAACACAACACTATTTTTTATCGGACAATTTTCGTCTTTCAACGAATCAATTTTGCCATTCAGTAATTTTACGAGAAAAATCAACATGAAAAAATTGCGAAACTGTAAGTCGAGCAATATCAGTTTTTCGAATAAAATTACTGAAAGAAAAGTTTGAGTTTGAAGACATTTATTCAATAAAAGAAAAGTTCTAGTGTTTTTTGGCAAGATGAATCAACGACGATATATAAATGCACTACAATAATAGGTACCTAATTAGCTGAAAAAAGTTCATTCGGAGCATTTCCTTCTCAAAAGAACTATAGCCAAAAAAGTACCCGGCTTGCTAATATATGTACTGCATGATTTTAAGGGAGGCAAAATACACGGTACTGCACCTTGCATATTACTAAACTATTAATCTACACATGTACATACCATGCATGAAGATCCTCTAGCCGTCTGAAGAGAAAAAATGCATGAAAATACTCACGGTTTACCTGAAAAAAATTTATCCGATAAAAAATTCTATATCTCCAAATAACATTCTAGAAATAACAACAATATACGCGAATAAACAATTCTTTGCTCAAGAATAGTCAGGAATTTGCTATTTTTAAAAAGTAGCATCACTAGAGCTCAGCGAGTCCAATACGGTAATGTATTGTACGCTATTTCTTATAAATCGTCTGTAGTTGAAAAATACAACAGTGTCGGTGGTTCTAACAATAATTATTACGTATGTACGCGAATGAATATTTCTTTGTTCAACAGTAGTTATTCTCGTTAGAAATTCTTATCAGGAATTTGTTATTTTCTACTAATAGACAATGGGGAATAGACTACCCAATCGTGACGTCAAATTGGGTGGAACTTGGTGAACCTTTCCAAACAACAAAATTGGTATGATTATCAAGAAGTTTTCACTAACAGACCCTTATGGGTTTTCAATACGTATAACCCATTTTTTTGGAAAACTTGATTAAGCTCCGCCCAATCGTGATGAAAGCACTTACTATATTATCCCACGTGTATATTTTCATTGACAACAGTGAGTATACTTCATTTCTATCGACAACAATAGGTATACTCTTGGCCTAAAGTATTTGGTCACCTAAACAGGATATATAGAATACACACAATGTTCATTCAGTCTGTACTACCAGTTAGGTTGAGGGTCTCCAGAGGATGATCACAAGGTGGGGTACTTTTATGGATGGACAACCTGCTCAATGTCCTCGAGAGGAGAGGGGGGTGCTTCAGGCTTATGCAGATGACCTTGTCATTCTGGCAAGGACCACGTCGGGAACGGTAGCCTCTAATATCCTCCAAAGGACGTTGAACGACGTTCACAGTTGGTGCTAGAGGGAATAGATGTCTATCAACCCTAGCAAAACTGTGATAATACCCTTTACCAAGAAAAGGAATCTGAAAGATATCTCCACTTTATTTCAATGGTGAGGTTATTCCATTTGCAGCAGAAGTAAAATGTCTAAGGGTCACCCTTGATAAAAAACTCACATGGAACGCTCATTTGGAAAAGGCTACCTTCAAAACTGAACCAGTTCCCAGCAGTGGAGGGTGCATAACGGGCTCGATTGAAAGGCCTACATGCTTATGGCTCCGTCCTTCCACATACCTTATTCTATCTATCTATCTATCCACAAAGCCAGAATGTCCTTATGGACTTGTAGGAGGATTTGTGGAAAATCTTGGGGCCTAGATCCCACTGGATATAAGTGATGGTTGTTAACCAATGATCACATACGGTGCCATTGCTTTGTGGCCAAAATCTTCACAGCGAATTGTCCAGGTGAAGCTCTCAAGTTTACAGTGACAGGCTTTTCTGGCGATCACTGGTGCCACCAGCACCACTTTGTCAGCAGCTATGGAAATCCCACTAGACCTACCTCCTCTCCACTTCTTCCTGAAGAGAGAGGCTACATGGATAACCTGCAGAATCATGCAAATTGCCATTTCCATGCAACAGACTTATACAAAGCGTAGCTGACTGCTGATTGATACTGAAAGTTACAGCATTCTGTGAATGACCTCTGATGTAATGCCTCCAACAGTGAATTATGACCTGCTTTATACCGTTCTAATTACGAAGGGAGACAGACAACTGGGTCCACCAAGAAGAGGAACTACTGAGAGCAGATTACTGTTGGTTCACAGATGATTCAAAAACACCCTCAGGTTCTGGTGCAGGTGTATATAGTCGTATACCTAAAAAATAAATGTCAACTTTTCTAGGATTATATGTGACAGTATTCCAGGCGGAAATTCACGCCATCGATCTATGTGACAGTCAAGCGGCTTTGAAATCACTTGGCTCGTATCGATCAACGTCTAAGCTGGTGTCAAACTGACAGAGAAGACTCTCCTCAATAGAAAGACCCAACAGTCTGTCTCTGGGTCTGGGTTCCTGGCCACTCCGGTATGGTAATGAAACGGCGGACCTTCTTGCAAGAGAAGGTGCCGCAAGTAGGTTCATCGGACCAGAACCTGCCATTGGCATCTCACCAAGTTTTGTCAAATATACATTGAACACCTGGACAGCAAGGAAAGTATTAAACTTCTGCAAAACCTACCAGGATTGGCTCATTCCAAGACATTCATACATTCTCCGAAGAATTTGACTGCTCCGCCGCGGACCGAATGAGGTTTTCGACGTTTGACAGAGTTTCACTCTCTCCCTTGGACCTGACAAACGAAAGATAAAGATGTAACCGGTACCTATTCTATGAATACGAAAAGACCAACAATACATTATTTGTTGTATGACATTTTCACCATGCTGACAAATTTCACTGGTGTCTAATGGAAGTTGGATGTTGTCTACAGTGCCTCCATAGTCACGAAAGTATATGAACTCTTAAGGAATAATATGATTCATTATTTGTTTATACAACATTTTCGCATCCATCCCATCATTTCAGTGGTTGGAGATCAAATGCAAAATCTCAGTGAACGGATATACAAACTTTCTAAAAATAAAAGTTGACAGTCATTCATTTTGTTTCTGATAATGTTGGAATTCAGACTTATCAAAGCGTTAACATGATTACAGTGTACACACTTCCCAACGTCATTACTTTGAATTACTATTATCTTACCCAGACTAAATGAGTGATATACATTTATTTCATTATCTCTATTAGGAGATTCAGTTACATTATGTTTACTTTATTCAACTTTGATAACATGATCCAGGAATCAAATATTCAATGGGTATCGAGGAAGTGCATCTAAAAATTTTGAGGAAGAATTACAAGATGACATAGGAATAAAATATCAGCGACCGCAAAATAATCCCCTTTCCACTAATCCTACAA
The DNA here is from genome assembly GCA_958502065.1 of Chrysolina americana. Lineage (NCBI taxonomy): Eukaryota > Metazoa > Arthropoda > Insecta > Coleoptera > Chrysomelidae > Chrysolina > Chrysolina americana. The sequence continues at coordinate 12,555,211 of OY293417.1, read as the reverse complement.
TGTAAGATATTGTCCACTGTTGACAGTTAGTTGCGAATTCTTCATTTACAGCTCAACAACCAAAAATAAATTCCAACAAGTTTTCTTATACACTGCAAGAATAACCTGCCTACTCCACTGGATTCTAGTAGCTGATTCATTGGAACTTGACAACTTTTCAATCTACTTCAACTTGTCTCTTCATATGTATCTTCTTCGAATTACTGAAAACTAATATAGCATCCAGAACGCCTAGAAACTTTTTCGACTCGATTCATTTAGTTATTTTTAATTAATTTTTGCAGTAAAGATACACTGGAATTTAAACGTTCAACCAGTATTTTTTACACGTCTACACGAGTTTCATTCATCAATTCATCATTTTTTAGACTATTAAACAAAACCTAGTCTTTGCAGCTTCGTTGTTGGTTGTCGAGCTGGATAATAATAATAATAATAATATTTATTTATTTCAAAAAACATTGTTGAAAAAATATCAAACAACGTTTAAGAAATATTGTCAAAAAAACAAAAACGAGTGCATAAACATATGTAAATAAACACGCACAAAATACACACAGAGAAAAGTAACAAAAAAGAAAAAAGTAACAAGCAGTATACATTGGGATACTGTCTAGTAAATAATTAAAATATCGAATGATAGAAATTTAATTAAAAAATTAAATTATCCAACAATAAATAAGGTGATAAAACAACAGATAGGTAATGATAAATAACATCATAATCAGAATTCATAAAAATATAATTAGGTCAAAAAAATCATTCATAACATAACAATTTTTGCAAACAAGAATATCCTCAACGTGTTTCTTGAAGGTGTGTGTTGATGATAAACTCTTGACTTCATCTGGTAGATGACTGAAACATCTGCAATCATTGAAGTAAGTATAGACTTTTTTGGTATAAGCTTGTGTTATGTTTTACAGGTAATAGTCTATTTTTCCTTCTCACGTCATAATGATGTTGAGTTTGGGTTTCCAGAATCGAATCTTTATTCTTATAAACCAAATACAATAACTCATAAATATAACAAGATATCATAGTCAAAATAAATGTTCAATGATTTGAAATCTTTCCTGCAAGATTCATTATATTCTAAGTTACCCAGAATGCGTATAGCACGCTTCCGAAGAAAAAATACTCAGCTGTTGGACCTCAGCTGTTTGCCCTCAAAACACACTTTCATTTTTCAAAAGAGAATTAAATGACCTAAACGATATTACTAAATAATATGCCGAGCACACTACTGAACTGTTTATTACCTTCGCTATAAAAATACAACTGCTACACTGACGGATTAAACACTTAGATCTCTTCAACTAGCTGAATATTCCAAACACTTATTAACTTTTTCAAAAACTTGCTAAAACTTCTTGAAAACTTCTCAACTTCCGAGTGAAATGTGTCGCCTTATAATTTGTTCAGACCATACCTTTCGCGATACTTCCGTTCTCCAGATTATTCAGTACAGAAAACCATCCAAATAAACAGTTCTGAGAAGAGGAAATAATAACTGAAGTCGGCGTCGGCTCATTTGTTTTCCAAATGAGTTATGGTTCAGCACTAGACAGCGGCGTGACAATATAACTGCCACAAGATTGTTAAACTGCACGATATAGATGTGGGTGTAAGTGCATAACATGTTCTAGTCAGTCTACCCCATGTAGCCTCAATATAATTGGACCAATTGAGACTAGAATCTATTGTACCTGTGACCTTTTGCTCTTGAGATTCGTCACATGTGTTGGTATATTGGGGAACTCAAAATAATGTGTAACGGCTAATACGATCTGCAACTTGTTCAAATTTATAATGAAATTTTAATTTGTCTAATTCAGAGACATTCAGACTCGCATTCAGGTCTCTTCGAACAAATTCCTGTTTTTTGACTCTGTGCACTTTGACGGGCCGGAATGAAGACAGCTCCATATCATTGCGGATTCCGCACAAACTAAGGTGCGTTTACTATCATTCTCAAACACTTGCTCAGTGCCTGCTCTAGAGTACCTGGGTGCGTTGTGGCGATCTGCCCGCATCCTATGGAGCTTATTCAGCAGGTGAAGAATAACTTATTCCAGTCAAAAAACCTCGAGCAACGGATATTTCAACTGTTTTAATAATTTTCTACTTTGGAGGGTTGTTGAGGGGCAGTTTTTGGTTCACAAATTATTTCACCCAATGGAGTGTATTCAGCAGGTGTAGAATAATTTATTTCAGTCAAAAATCCCTGAGCAACGGATATTTCGACTGCTCCAAGTTTTCGAGGGTATTGGGGGTAGTTATGGGGTGGTTAATAGGTCACAGTTATTTTACCTGCAGAATAGTGACATCTCACATCAAGAAATCACCAAAATTGGGAGTTATTCTTTCATATACCATAAGCAAAATTAAACCGTTGCTGCTTACATCCGTGACTACAATGACGTGTTGCCATCTCTCGTCATGGAAGTGCAAGATTTTTCAATGTCTTGTTAGATATTCTATCATCCCCAGGTATGGGACATTTTATATGTGATCTAAGCTCCTCTTGGGAGGCAGGTCGTCCTCAGTCTCCTCCAGCAAAGCTGCAGCATGATCCTTCAACAAGAAATTCCATTTTTGCTCATCCCCTCGCCCAAGTTCAGCTTATACAGCTGTTAGTTCCATCGTTTTTGCAAAGGCAGCTGCCTTGTTACCAGAAGACTAAGCCATTCCGTGGTCACTGTGAAGTGGTGGAAGGTCTACTCTCCTGTTCATTCTACCTCTGACTTCATTAGTCTTACGGCTGGCTCTCATTCTGACTACAGGGTACAGTATTCTTTGATATATCCATCGTAACCTCTTACGTTCCCTATTAAGGTTTTCAATTCTATAAATTGTACGACTTCAACGCACCCCGCTCACTGCTCCTAGAGGCCTCAAGTGCGTTCTTGACGTTATATTCAAAATGAGTTACCTCTTCATCCAACTCAGCTGGGGTTTTGATCCTCTTCATCTGCGAGAACCTCACAAAACGAGTTCTAGTTTTTTTTTTTTTTTCACTTACGTTCGTCTCAAAAACTACCCAATTGTGTTCCGAAAGTAACTCTGATCGTGTCTAAATATATTCCAGTTTCAATGGGAATTCCTGGTTATCGCGATGTCAAGAACGTTGGGTCTGCCTTGTGCCGCAATCCGTGGGCTCCCCTTCAAACTGCGGTGATTTAAATCGATCACACGTGTGACTACAGCTAGTGGCCAAAGAAAGGGGTCGTTAAGTATTAATACTGAAATTAGTTTTACCTGTACCAAATATTTCTGCTGATCTTGGCGATTCACTGGCTTCACAGGTATCTCGAGGAAAGGCTCATATCTAGGACTAATTTCTTAGTGGTCTATACATTTCCTTTTAGGCCCAGAACAAAGGCATATCGTCATCACTCCTATTGTTAATATGTTACAAAAACCATCTGGATAGGAGAGACCAGATCTAAAGGTTGAAAGTAATTCAAGATCATTTTATCTTGTCTGTTCTGACCTATTTGGGCTATAAGGAAATTTTTTTGTGCAAATTTTTGTTTAGGTGTTTCAAGAAATAGTACTTTAAGAAAAACAATATATAATATTTAAACAAGAGAAATTAATTTGGAAAGAAAACGAAACCAAACAAAATCTATCTTTAAACAAGGAAGATAAGAATGAACGAAACAAAAAACATCTCTCAGAGAGGGTATGAAAAAGAAAAAACAAAAGAACTGTGTGGGGGGTGTCCCTATTAATATTCTCCCACTAGCTCAACATATCTAATAGAATCAATTCTACTTATATAGGATCTAGAGCGGTGTTATGAGAAAGGCTGGTTTTTTAACACTTTTTGTTGTTTTATTATCATTAAATTTTGGCCTTCGAAATCAGAATCTCGGTGGTTAGTTGCAACAATTATTTTCAGATAGTTCTTACTCATCCTTGAATTGATTGCGGCAGCTTGTTATATTTATTCATCTGGGAGAACACTAATTTTTAATAATCGAAATCCACTTTCCGTTTAACCCGTTTGTACGAATCTGAGTTAAGTGCCCGCGGTAGCCTGAAACGTTGAAATTTTGTCATCACCAAATATCTATCGCTAATCGGTAAAAATCCGATCTAGTCTTCTCCGATACGCAGTACTAACTCTCAAAAACTCTCCCTGTCATTAGTCAAACTCACTTTCTCTAGATATCCTCTAGTCCTTTGTTTTACAGTAGTCATTCCACTTCAATTATATTGATCGCTCAAGACAGCCCCCTGTTCCAAAAAAACAACTTATTTTGATGACCCATCAGTTCCCATGAGACTACAATTAATCGTAGCTCTCAGCAAGTTGTTGAGGTAGGAATACCATCCCATTCACCAGTATTGGATCTGGGACATATTATTTATTTTAAGATAATATAATCAATGAATATGAGGTTTGGTATATCGGTTTCGCTTAGCCAGATATATTAAATCACAAAAAGTCAGGAAGTATCAAGTTTCATCACAGACAAACTATTCGTTCGCGAAAGTCAAGAAATGTGTTCGATAATAACATACAAAGTAATGTTATATCCTGTATAGATTTCCTTGATTCAACATTATTCAATTTTGAACCTTCAAAAAGTCCTTATCAATAAATTTAGTGCGAGTATTGAAGACTTTTGAAAATACACCACAGAAGTATTGTTAACGAAAAGCTTTCATGTTAATGCTAGTCTTGAACAAGTGAGGGCGGTTTACTTAATAAATAAATCGTCGAATCACTACTATTCAAGAACAACCACACGTTTTTTTTTGGATTTCCACTGAAACTTGTAGAGGGATCATGAAAAGAAAATAACCGCTATGCCAGAACAAGCTCGCTCACTTCTACATATTACTTAGTGCTCAGTATTTTGTTTATAGTAAAAATCAAAATGACAATGAATATTAAGAGACTCGTAGGTGTGAATAACGATGAAATAAATCACTGCTTTACATAATTCGTGATTTGAATGGAATAAGTCTCCAACCCTCTCATACTCTTGACCCAATATACCAACTAGAAACAATTGTATATAACCTTGCCATAAATGCCTATATTTTGTCAAGGAAATCCGATGGAATATTAATATTGGTAAGACATTCGATATCTTGGACCATGGGATATTACTGAAAAAATTTAAATATTTCGGTGTGAATGATACTTCTGCTAGTTTCTTCCAGAATTATCTCTTTGAAAGACGACAGTGGTGGATTGTAATTAGCGAAAAATTCAAGAAATGGAAATAACTGAAAAACACCAAAACACCAAAACAACGTCAATATCACTCGACGCGCATTTCGCTAACAAAGTTGGTATCCTCAAGAATTCAAAAAGCGTACTAACTACTGGAAACTATCGTAATCTTATTTATACTGTAGTAAAACTGCATTTAACAATTTTTATCATTTATTTACACACTCCTTAAACACTAATTTATATCACAAGTCACTATTTTTATTTATCTTTACTGATACTCTCTATCCGCGAACTCTGGAACTATATTGGTTACTCTCTGTGTCTGTCTCTGACCACCCCGTCATCTAATACCCAGTGACTTATATACTCCTATTTACAATTCTCGACCATTCGAGCCTTTCGGGCGACTTCTTAGAAGGTTCGCGATTCTTCCACGTGATGTATGAGTTCGTCAGCGGAGAGCAATGTTTACATTTCGAGTTAATTGGATGATCAGGGCCGGTCTCGAAATCGTTACATTGCTCCCTTCTTAAAGGCATTTCGTCCCGAAATGTCATCCTTGGGGTGTGCCGATATTTGCATGATTCTCCATATCTGCACCTTGCTGTTTGATGGAAGTAGCACTCTACCGTCTTCAGGTTTGGTTGTGGACGATGATTACAGCATACCAAAATCCTGACGCCAATGGATTGGAATATCGTCTCCAACATGCTCCAAATAACTCTCCAGTCCGGTCCGTCGAGCCCGCAGGACAATTTTTGGATTGTCAGATCCAAGAGATTCTGCTCCACCATCATGCCCCTTAATTTCGCAAGGCTGTTCCATACGTCTTCATAGGACGGTTTGTCTCGAGACTGCTTCTTGGTGACTAGATAGAAAATGCTTCTCTGGCCTTTCCGCAACTGTAGCACCCCTCTAACTTCCGGGTTTTGTTGCCGTAGTTCATGAAAATGACCGTACTTTTTGGAGAACACCACAGCGATGCCTCTGGACATTTGAAGATCTTCTGCTACACAGTGGGCTAGCGCGAAATCGGCAGGCACCTTAAAAAGGTCTCGTGGTTCCTCTCCAGTCACCCCATGTTGAACTTTCTGGCCATTTGAGTACAAGGACATGCATTTCTGGAACGTCATCGCATCCTCCGGTGGTCTGTGGGTGCGGACTTGGTCGTGGTTTCCAGCGTAAGGGGCCAACCTATTGAAATGGACGACTGTGGGTTTTCCTCTAGGTGGTTTTTTAATTCGGTAGACCACGTCATTTATCCTCTTCAAGATCTTATAAGGGTTTTCCCATGAGTTCCGCAATTTTGGTGATAGGCCACGACGACGTTTGGGGTTGTACAGCCAAACCAGGTCACCAACCTTAAATCCTCCGGCATCGGCCTTGATGTCATAGGTCTCTTTCATTCGGTCACTGGCACTCTGGATATTCAAACGGACTCTTTCGTGGATGTCTTCCATTCTCTGCCGAAGTTTGCTGACATAGTCCTCTCCCGCAGTGTCTTGTCCTGGTGGCGTCCCAAACTTCAGGTCACATGGTAGTAGCAGCTCTCGGCCCATAATAATACTAGCAGCGGTTTGGCCGGTCGGCTCGTGTACTTCAGAACGATATGCCATCAAAAACAAATGGAAATACTGGTCCCAGTCTCTTTGGTGGTCAGAGACTACCTTGGATAAGTGGCGGTTCATCGTCCTGTTCATCCGCTCCACCATTCCATCAGACTGCGGATGTAAAGCCGTAGTTCGCGTCTTCCGGATGTTCAGCATTCGACACAATTCCTGGAACAAGTTGGACTCGAAATTTCTGCCTTGGTCTGAATGCAGTTCCAGTGGCACACCAAATCGACAAATCCACTCCTTCACCAAAAGTTCGGCGACGGTTATGGCTTCCTGGTTGGGCAGGGCATAGGCTTCAGCCCACTTGCTGAAGTAGTCCATTGCCACGATGATGTATTTGTTCCCGTGGTCAGATTCTGGAAACGGTCCGGCAATCTCAATAGCGATTCTTTCAAAGGGGCTACCCACGTGTTATTGACGCATTGGGGCCTTAGGTCGCGTTCGAGGTCCATTACTTGCGGCGCATACAGTGCACTTTCTGCACCAGTCTTGAACGTCTGCCTGACAATTGGCCCAGTAAAACCGTTGCCTCACTTTCTGGAGAGTATTCGTCACTCCCAGATGTCCTCCGGCGACCCCATCATGAATTTCTCGAAGCACTTCCGGTCTTCTGTTTCTGGGTACAACTGTCTTTCTTCTCCACCATCCTCGGACTCCAACAAACGCTTCAGAACTCCGTTGTCCAGAGTAAGGGCTGATTCTGTCGGATATTGTTCAGGAATATATTGACCGTTCTTAAGGCGAAAGAACTATATGAATTGTATATGAGAGGTTTATTATTCGATTAGCTGGGTTGGGTTAATTAATTAATCAACACAAAAACCCCTGCATACCACGTGAATAAACTAAGAAAAAATTATTGCCCAACCAGAAGAAGAGAATTGTATAGTGTACCACGGCATTTACAACGCAATTTGAACGTAGTTTTTCATACAATGCTGTCAAAATTAGGTATGATTCCGACAAACATTTAATATCTTCGAACTTGGCATGATTTCAAAAAACACATCAAATCCTGGAATCCGTCTGGAAAACAAACCCTTTTTATGACTTATAATTATATATTTTCTCAGTCGAATGTGTGCCAACTCATTGCAAATTTTGTTCAATGATATTTCCTCTTAATTATGACGCTATTTTTATTATCCATGAATTTGCGTTTGAACCAATTATCAGCAATTTTCGATTTAGAAGTCTCCCAAAGTTTGTTGGTTTATTCTAAAGAGTAATGGTATCCTGGTAATTTTTTTTGGTTGCGTCTTGGTGAGAAAGTACTAGCGGATTGAAAAGCTCTTGATGTTATATTTGTTTTGATCGTATTGATTCTTTCAAGATTCATCTAAAAGTTTCTTGGAGTATGCATTTCAGTTCCTTGATGTCTATTTTGGTTTTTTATGTCTATTTCTGCTTCCAGTGACTCCTGGTTATTACAAAAATATACATCGCTCTTTCCACCAATCTTCTCACGATCTCCCTCTCTGTAGAATTTGGGTAATTGGAACAGTACAGGTCGATAAGTATTTTAAATTATGCTACGTTTGGTGTAAAAAAATTATATATAGCACCTATATCAAGTTTCACATGCGTACCAAATATAAAATTTTTATTCCTTGTATTCTCGTTAAATATTCTCGCTCGATACGATGGTACTCTCTGTACTTGTTTTTATTTCACTTTTTTGTTTTACATTGTCAACATCAACCCAGTTTGACAAAAAATTATAAACAATACCTCTTCACATTCCATTTTTAAACGGCCTCGATTATTTCATGGAGTTAAATCAGTTTCCTTCACTTTTCGTATCAGTTGATGTTTTTTAAATATATTTTAAACGACAAGGAACTGTATAACATTTTTTCACATCACAATGAGCGCAATTTAAGTTAGTGACTTGCACTTGATATTATTACTGATTACTATAGAAAAAGAAAATCAACCAGAACAATTTTTTGACAGTCGCTTGTACAGGGAAGTCAGCCCTTTCATGAAGCTAGTTATCTTTTTCCAGCTTCAGTGTTCTACATAATAAAGAACATTGGTTCAAACGCAAATTCAAGGTAACTTCGTATATCAAATCCCAAATACCTTCAGTCATCCGAACGTGAAAATAAAAAACTTATGAAAACTGTTCATGAATCATTTTGGAGGGAGGGATTTGGACAGATTCATATGTACCGTTGACTAGTCTTGGATCAAGTATGTTTGTTGAAAAAATTAGTAACCTCGTACCAGGTTTATTTGAAAAACCAATTGAAGAACCAATATGGAAGATGTGCTCGGTTATAAACTGGGATTCTGGCAAAAAGAAGAATCATTAATTGAAGTAATTTATTGCTGACTTGTCCAAAAGAGTGTTAACAGGGTGGTCGTGGTCTTTTTGAAAGGTAATAATGACAGCCGCTTGTGGACTAGGAACGGGCAGTCAAACGCCATACTTTGACTGTTATAAATGAGCACTATTTGTCATATCATCACTATAATTCTCATTCTTTTATTGTAAGAAAAATGGCTTCATTATGAATAATTTGTAATATAAATGAATACATGCACATAGCTCACACGTGCAAAAACAAAAACGTAGCACAAGTAAATTCAAAAACGAATGCAAATTTAACAAAAACAACTAATGGAATTACGTTTCATTGCCAAGATATTCAGACAACACGGAACTGAAGAAATAAATAACCTGTGCACATCTTTTATATCATGAAGTAGTCATTGAGGTTGGATACCTAGTACTTATAATAATAATTCACACCCACTATTTCCAAATTTTCCACTAGTTGTCGTATCAACTGTAAAGCCGTAGACACAATGGACGTTTTATGTAATAAGTTTTAAGTTTTGGATTTTGGATATCAATTTCACAAATAATACAGGATGCAAAACAGAATTGAAAAATAAAGCTTGAATTTAACCAACAAGATTGTTTATGATACATGATCAGAATAATAATTGCAATGATCGTTTGGCGTTGAAAAAATATCCAAAATTAGGAAAATTAAAACTAAAAACATAAAACTTCCATTGTCTTTCAGCCTTTGCACAAAGTAAAACTTTCCTGGTTTTCATATGTTTATCGGGACTGCTGTAGAATTTCCGTAGAATTTATATTCTATTAGCTGTATTTTTTGAAATTGCAATTTTAATTTGTGAAAGTAAGCCCTAGGAAATGATATAAACCTTGCTGCAATACAGAAAGTCCCTCAAAAAAATGCAGCTGAAAATTTCGAAGTTTACTATTGTGGATTGGGGCTATCCGACTATAGTTTATTACATTACGGTGGAGAAAGCTGAATATTTCACACTAGTGAGAAATATTTTAGAACGAGGTGCATGCCGAGTGCCACAATCAACGAGTTTGAAAAACAACTTCAGCACAAGTAATGTTCACTATTTTTCCCACGACCGCGCTATAATTTTATTAATTTTTTATTTATTTAGCACCTTAGGGACACACACACGAGTCCAAAAATAGTGTCCAATAAGTTGAGATACAGTTAACTGATAGTGTTATGGTTATTAATACAAATATACACATCAATAAATGAAACTGGGAAAAAATATTTCACTTCCAATGAGTTCGCCAAATACTGTCGATATTATAGATGTGTGCAAGAAAATCGAACAAAAATGCTGACAGAATCATTTCCACTAACTTCGTCAATTATGATTCATTATTTTCAAATGGAAAATATTCCCGTTTAAAAGTTTTTTCAGGAAGCTGTATAAACAGGTAATTAGCCCAGTTGGTTAAGCGTTGAGTTTCCAAAGTGCGCTGTATCGATTCCCAGCCGATAATTTTTTTTTATAATCAAACTTTTCAAATTGATTGTGCTTTATATGTAAATATTACATTGGTGAAGGACCATGCACACATCTTATGCAAAAACTCTTTTGGTCAAATTTTCCAAAAGGACATGGCACTGGATACATGTATTCCTGGGGATCGTTAGATTTTTTGATTTTCTTACATGTCAAAACAAGCAACTTTCTTCATTAGACTTTTTATCTGGCTCTACAACGTGAGCTACAAAAATGGGTTGATTGTTGAACGCTAATTATGGAAAATATTTTCTGCGAATAGATTTTTCTTGATTTTTGAGTATAATATCATGTGAAAAATATCAATTTCCTTTGATTATATCAATTAGGGTGTACATTACTACAGAACGAGGCAGAAAACGAGATTTTTCTTTAACTCGTTTATTGACTTCTCGCCCAATTGTGGGCTTTTCGTTGAATTTCTTGAGGCATATTGTGTAGATGAACCCAACGAACTGTTCTAAATACATTTCACAACGTTTCTACACAGTGAGCAAAAAATAAGGTGGTTAATTAATGGGATATGATGGGATAGTGGATTTATTGTTGATATCTGAGTTTGATTTTTCACAGAGACTGAAAATCAAGTTTTGCCTATTATTTTTGTGTGACGCTACAGGGTGACTCCAAAAAGACGAATTCTAAAATACCTATTTTTAAACGAAATTATGGGAGAATACTTATTTATTTCTGTTGATATGAAAGCTATGAATACATTAATTGAACTTTTCAAATTACATTCCCCAAAGTGTCTACATGGTTAGGCAAAAAACATTACTAATTTTTTTTACTAGTAGATTTCTTTTGATAGTTGGTCTTTTAACCGTAGGGATCCCGATGGGTTATCCTGAAGAGGTATTTTTTCAAACCTTCTGAAGGGAATGCAATTTTTGAATAAATGCAATCTTGATACTCTCACAAGAAAATGATTATTCAAAGTGTTGACGCAGCTGCAAGCACATGTGTTTATGAGCATCATCATTGCAGCATAGCCAAGTAACGAGATTGTCGAAATTCGAAAAAATTCACCACCATCCATAGGCAGCAAATCCGAATTGTCATTTGATATTTGATTCTCAAAAGTAGTTAAAACTATCAACAGTACAGGCAATATACAATAATATACCTATACAAAATGAACAATGCAACTATTATATACAAATATTATATAGGTACTATGGAGCTCAACATTCTATATTTATAATCGGTTACATAGATACATGGTTTATAGGCCAATACGTTGATAATCGATGCACTTAGGGGTATGTTGCAAGAGCTGGTGTAGTGAGTTTAATTTTTTTACCTTGTATATAGGTACAAACATGTAAAAAACAAAATTGCTAACACGAGCAACTTCGGGAGAACTTTTGGTTTCGAGAAATTCAACAAAAAGCCCACAATTGGGCGAGAAGTCAATGAGTTTAAGAAAAATTGCGTTTTCTGCCTCGTCCTGTAGTAATGTACACCATAATTGATATAATCAAAGGAAATTGATATTTTTCACATGATATTATACTCAAAAATCAAGAAAAATCCATTCGTAGAAAATATTTTCCATAATTAGCGTTAGACAATCATCCCAGTTTTGTAGCTCACGCTGTAGAGCCAGAAAAAAAGTCCAATGAAGAAAGTTATCCAGTGCCATGTCCTTTAAATAGGTTGTTGAAGTCGGGCTTCTGAACAGGAGTTACCGTGAGCACACGAAAATACACTTTGTTGAAGTTGTAAAATGTCGCTTTCAGGCCATTCTTACCTGAACTTTATGGGTGGTAATATTACAAAATTATTAGTAGATTTTTTATGTAGACCATAGTATTACACTTGACCTGTTGCATTGGTATGTTTTTTAACCAATTTTCAAAGCAATGCACAGGGTGATTCATGAATTTTTCTGAATTGGAAAATGAAAATTATTTCAGAATGAAGCATCAACGTCATAAGTCGGATCGTACGAAAATTGAAGTTTATGTGTTGGATATATCCGATAAAATCGCCTGAATTCCAAAAACGTGTATTTTTTATACAGGCCGTTTCTTTTATCATGTGGTAACATTGCTATATTCAAAACCGTAATAGATACAGAGACGATTAAATGAGAAAAAATGTAACTATTGTGGTGAGCAGTAAATTGGTCATAGAAAATTTACGGGGATTCTCGCCCTTCCCAACTTATATACGGAAAACTGAAAATGCTGTTTTCGGTTTTTTACGAATAGAATTGTTATTTCAGAAAATATAATAAAATGAAAAAAAAAAGCTTTATTGTATTCAAAATGTACTAGAACTACGTAACGATAAATTTTTAATCAAACGTTTCGTGTCAACACCGCCATCATCAACAATTTTTTTCAAATACGGACCTGTCTATTTCATCACAAATATTGATAGAGCGATAAAATCACAATTCAGTGGTATATCACACTCGACATTTTTATAACGTTTCATATAAAATAACTAGCATCATCAGTGACAACAATTTTTAATTACGGTACTGTCGTTAGTTTGTTTATGAATTCCACAGAATCTAACGCTTCGATATAAAAATTATCAGTGACGTTTTGAATGAATGTATCTATGAAAATTGTATTTGTACTATAAAAATTCATAAAAGATTTCTGCAGTTTCAGAGACGAACGATAGCAATTTACCCCAGAAATAAACTTACCTAAGAGGAGAAGAAATGAAACAAACAGAAAATCCATTTATTTCATAATGAATTCGTGGAAGAAAATAAAACCAACACAGAAAAAGAATTCTACATTAAATGCTCGAATTGACGACCTCTTTGTTGAATGCACATAAGTTGTCTGTCCATACAATTTCTGTGGCAATTTTCTAGCATCATGGTTGTAATGCTATTCTTATTTTCTGTTGGTCGATATCGGTACTAGGTGTCGAAAAAACTTTATCCTTTATGTATCCCCAGACAAAAAAATCCAAAGGAGTAAGGTCTGGGGATCGAGCTGGCCAGGCAATTGGTCCATTGTTTCCAATCCACTTTGTTGAGAATATTGCATCTAAATGTTCCTTTACTATTGCTGCATTATGGGGAGGGGCACCGTCTTGTTGAAAATATTGTATTTCACGGAGGGTGCTTAATGGCAATTCATCTAAGTAGCCATCAAACTCATTGGATAAAAAATTTAAATACATTTCACCATTCAAATGTTCATCGTAAAAGAAAGGACCTAGTATGTTTGTTACCAGAATTCCCAACCAAACATTTATACCGAACCTCTCCTGGAAATTGGTTTCTCTATGTAAATGTTCATTCGTATTATTCCACCTATAATGGATGTTTCTGTTAAACCAACCACTGTTGGTGAATTTCGATTCGTCCGTCCATATTATTTTTTTACAAATATTTCGAACTTTCCTATTTCTACGTCTCAACCATTTCGCAAATCGTACTCTCCTTCCGTAATCCCTTTCATTAAGGTGATGAACTCTGCGTATCCTGTAGCATTTGTATTTGTTCTTTTTCAAAATATTTCTGGTAGATTTTACAGATATCCCAAGTTAGTGGGCAATTTCTCGTAAAGAACAATCTCGATTAGAAATATTTTTGTAACTGATCAATCCTAGATTTAAGAAAAAGACGTTATTTTTCACTTTTTAGTCTTTATAAGGTAATATTTGCTTACCCAAAACATTTATTTGGTTCCTTATACTTCCAGTAACAACACATTTTCTAGTTTTATTTCTGTCAAAGGCACCACAGTCTCTCAAATTTCTTTCTAATCGTCTAATCTTCTGAATGTTTGGAATGCGACGATTCGGGTATAGCTCACCATACATATTTTTTGCCAAAAGAAGATTTCTATTTGATTTTGCATAAGTGAATAGTATATCAGTCCTTTCGTCATTCGAATACATCTTCAATATGTAACCGAGTACTTAAATGTCTGACAGTTCTTAACAGAATATCAACAACTCATTTATTTTTCCTGCCATAGAAATCAAGCAATGCCTACGTGTTCAAATATGGTAAAAGAAGTGAGATGCTATTTAATTGTACCAAATTAGACAACACTTGTATTTTGATCAAAAACTGATATTTTCATTAATTCCAGGATTGAGAATTATGAAAATAATCCGTGTAAAAATTCATACAGGAGAAATCAGCCTTGAATCAGGGATGACTGTAATACAAAAATCCCCAAAAAGGAAAAATACGAATGTTCGTTGTGTTGGGGTATCTTCCTATCGAAAGTATTCGGTAATGACTGAAATATCCTAATAGTTGAAAGAGTTTTGAAGAAATCAAAACAATTTACAAAAGAACTAACGACAGGACCGTAATTAAAAATTGTTGTCACTGATGATGCCAGTTATTTTATATGAAACGCTATAAAAATGTCAAGTGTGATATACCACTGAATTGTGATTTCATCGCTTTATCAATATTTGTGATGAAATAGACAAGTCCGTATTTGAAAAAAATAGTTGATGGTGGCCGTGTTGAAACGAAACGTTTAATTGAAAATTTATCATTACGTAGTTCTAGTACATTTTGAATACAATAAAACTTTCCTCTTTCATTTTTTATATTTTCTTAAATAACCATTCTATTCGTTAAAAACCGAAAACAGCATTTTTAGTTTTCTCTGTATAAGTCGGAAAGGGCGAGAGTCCCCGTAGATTTTCTCTGACCAATGTACTGCTCACCACAATAGCAACATTTTTTCCTATTTAATCGTCTTTGTATCTATTACGGTTTAGAATATAGCAATGTTACCACATGATAAAAGAAACGGTCTGTATATACAGAGATGATTGAAAGTATACGTGTCTCTGTTATCAAATATATCCAACACAGAAACATCAATTTTGATACGGACTGGTAAGATTTCAACAGGTTCGAATAAAGTTTAGTGGTATTTGAAACATAAATTGGAAGGTTAGTTTTTTTTTTAGTTAAATGAAAACTTGACATAAAAAAATTGCGTATTTCCTACAGAAGTTCATAAGATATTCCTCTGTGAAATGTGGAAAATCAACCGATCCGTTTTCTTTATACAGGGTATTTCTGAAATTTTAGTTAATATTAGTATCGTGTTTACTTGAGTCACACTGTATAATATTAATAATTTACGTTCTGTCAAGTGGAGACACATATAACTGGTGCACTGAATTGATCAAATCACATAATCCAACGAATATATAACAGATACACGTATACTTTCCATCTCCTCTGCATATATAAAAAAATATATATTTCTTGAATTCAATCGATCTTATATTGATCACAGAAACTTCAATTTTCGAACGATCCGACTCATGATGTTAATGATTTATTCTGAAATTACTTTAATTTTCCATAACTCGGAAAAAGTCATGATTTATCCTGTATATTGTTTAAGAAAGGCTTAGAAAACATACTGTTATACTGGCCAAGTGTTATACTGTGGTGTGGATAAAGAACCCACTACTTAATAATTTTGTGATATTGCCACCAATAAAGTGCAGTTAATAATGACCTGAAAGTGAAAACAACTTTAAAACTTTGTATCTCGTAAACCATACATAGAATTTTCATGAGCCGACATTAACTTCTGTTCAGAAGCCCGAGTTCAATAACATATTGAAATTTTGGACAATTTGACCAAAAGACTTTTTCGAATGAACGGTTATTGAAATTAGTTTTGTAACAGGTGCTAGAATGAACAATACCTTATCAGTTATTATCAAAATTCAATTTATTAGTTGCTGGAATTGAGCCTCCTCCCTCCACCATGCAATGATAAAGTCTATTTTCAAAATTATTGGGAACGTTTTCCAATACTTCTGGCATTAATCTGCCGTATTCGCTTACAATTCTAACACGTAGATCCTCTAGTGACTCTGGCAAAGTGTCAAAAATTTTGCTTCGCAGAGGTCCCTTTAAAAAATAACCGTTCAACCGTTTCAGGTGGTACATACGGAAGAGCTGTTCCTATAGATCGTATTGTAGTTTTTTTATTTTGTCAATGAACTGTATTATTCAAGATAAGATTCTAAAAACCAAACAATTATCATGTAGATGTTGATCATAACGAATTCCTCACTCTTTACACGAACAAATACAACCATTGTAATTTTCCTCAATTTAATTCAATTTATTTTATTGATATTTGTTCCACAATTTCGTTTAGGAATTCTAATTGTGTATCAAGCTTTTTGGGTTATATGCTCTCAACACAGTGCTAAGTACTTTGTTCATTGAATTGAATTAGTTTGAGGCACATCTCGGCTATTATCAGTGGCAGAACATATAATGTAGAGGCCAGATTTCACAGGGATTTGAAATTTAACAACTTATGCATCATATTGTTAATGAAAACTTTGTGGTGTATACTGCATGCATACGTTTATAATCCACTTATTCCTGAAACAAATGGTGGGCAATTATTGCGCGAGATTCTGTGGAAATTCACAATCAGTCGAATAATAACCATAAACAATTTAACGACACCGAATATGCATACTCACTTGTTTCGAGATGTAACATTAAAATGCAAAAATGTATGTGTGAACAAGGCCATGCTCATACATAGGTATGAGCATATTATGAAATGTATAAAATATTTTCTTGATTTTATTGAATTTGGAAAACATTTAAATGAAACAATTAATGAAAGACATCGCCATTTTCGACTGATTCAATATTTTCAAATAAGCTATTCATTACCAAACCAAGATTACAAAAATGGGTAAGCTAATATTTATAGAGAAGGTCAAGGTGAGATTTATTATTACATGCACGTAGTCTAGAAGAGGCGCAGTAGGTAGGTACCAATTCGACAAAGTTGAGACATCATAAATTCTATACTCTCGCATCTGATTTTTTCAGAATCGCTTATTAAAATTTTCAAAAATTAGTTGGTCACATTTTGAAGAATTTGAAGTATCTTAGGGTTTGCTCGATTTAAATCGCGATTTAATCAAGTGATTTTAAATTTTATTCATTGAATAAAATAAAAAATGTGACATTAGAAATAACATTTATTTATTTTACAAAATATACTTAGTCAAAATACAAATTGAACTGATTCAAACTGTAAATAAAACTATACTCCTACTATTGAAAAAAATAATAAATGTTCAAAAAATGCAACGTTAATTTTTATTATAGTATTTATACAGAAGTACTAATTTTTCCGCTGTCTCCGTTCCTAATTTATTTCCTAAATTGGAGTGGAAGACTCCAAATGTAGAAAATTATCTCTCTACCGAAGTTGATTAGGAGACAGCAATAAAAACTGTTTCAAAATAGGAAGAAGTTTTGCAACTTCAGGAATATTCTTTTGTGAAACCCACTACTGTAAAGCACTAACACTTGATAGTACTTCTTCTGAAAACAACTGTTGATATTGGTTCAGTTTTGGCTCCAAGTTTTATGATGAGTGGTAGGAATCCACTATTTCCATACGTTTCTTGTACAATGTTTGATACTGAATTTTTTTCTGTGCTAGTAAATTTTAATTTGATTCTGGTTGTACCCAAAATATAAGCCACAGAATGAATGATAGGGCGTTAGTGCCTGTTCATATAAAATCTGAAAAAATCATGTTTCCTTTGATTTATTTTTATAAAAATCATGATTTTTAATTTTTTTGAAAAAACCATGAGTTTGCTAACGAGAATTTTCACAAATATCATGTCTGTCTCGACATAAAGAACATATTAGGCCTATTGGGTTTCTACGCATTTATCACCCAATGAAACTAAATATTTCAATAAATTCATTCCCATAAAAATGCTCTGATTAATAGTTATGATCGCTTTTATTGATAGGTCAAGAGAAAACAAGACAGAACGTTGTTGGTGTTTTATTTGTATTCCTTCCTTATAATATAATATAATAATTTAGTTTATTAATGTTAGTCTTGAACTATAATTTTCAACTTTTCATCATTATTTCGTCCCATATACAGAGTGGGCTCAAATGTTTGCAAACATATGGGAAACATTTTTGTTTTCAGAGTTACAAAACACTTTGCAGGAGATCGTTTCTGTTTATCGAAAACTTGAAAATCGATTATGACGTGTCACGTGACCTCCAATATGGCAATGGGCAAAAATGTGGTTATTTTTAAAGATAGACATTTTTTCAGTAAAATTTTGAGGAATGTTCCGTTCAATATGTGCTTTATTTTGAAAGAAAAAAACACATTTTTCAGTTGCTATATACAGTGGCGTGCAAAAATGGTACTATAGTTTCTTTTCCCACTTTGCTCCCCACGACAATGAAAAATATTCTGCATTGAATTTACATCCAAGCATTCCAAACTTTTACTATAGTATAGAATAGCGTTGTAAGCTTTTCTTCAGTGGAAATATACAAAAATATATGAGTCTCAAAGGCGAATACTTTGAAAAACAGTATACCCCATTTGCCTTAAAAATCATCCGAATTTTCTCGCAGTTAATGCGAAAATTTTTAGAGTTATCCTCGTATATACAGTATTCAAATTTCCTTTCTCTAAAGTAGCTGTGGTTGACAGTGTTTAGTCAGAATGCTCGGTACCCTTGTCTGTCCTGATTTTCTTCATTTGAGCCAACTTTGTGATTTAGAAGTGAAGGTTACAAACATTTTTGAAAAATGAATGTTCACATACAGATGACTTTCAATTTTTAACGTCTCAGGTAGTTTGTGACGTTTTGTTGGCATCTTTCCATCTTGCCAGATACAGAAACGATCACTCTTTGAAAACTTAGTAACCAAAGTACTCAAAAATATGCATACCAAAAATGATATGCGACAAAGCATAACAAAAAAATCTGTCATGTTTGTGTTTCAGTTGGTGCGGAAAAATGTTTGCAAATAACAAAGTATTTATGTAATATATATACGGGGGGAGTCAGAATAATTCAAATTTACTTCATTGGATATTTTAAATTATGATTGAGATCTCTTACTCGGAAAACTCAAGTTGGAAGAAAATATTCGAAATTGCAACGGTGAAAGGGTGTGAAGAATTGCTGTTCTTGAATTTTTCCACCTGGAGGCCTAGTTAAAGCGGTTACTATACATATTATCAGCCAAATTTCTTTTACAACTGCTGCTTTAACAAAATCAATCACTAATCAGCCAAGAACTGTTGCTTCAATATGCATTTCACATGACAGAAATTTCACATTTGAGAAATATTTGAAACAAGCTTCTTCGGATGTTTGACAAAAACATGTCTATTTACGAAGTCAATCGTCAAAATACATACATATTTTACAAATGAATAATACAAAACAATGAAGCTAAACTTTGTTAATGAAAAGGACCGAGTTTTTTCTAGAAAAACATGGTCAATAAATATGAACGTACATGTTTTTACTAGGCTTCAAAAAACAGTATTGGACAAGTTTTTTTATTCTTGTTGATCTTTCCATCCACTTCATTCAGAATATCAGATTCTTCAATTTCTTCAGATGTTTCGATAAAAGCAAATTTGCATATCGACTCCTCTGTTTTTTTTATTCTAACCCTTCCTTTATTCTTGAATTCTCTTTCATAATCACACTTCCCACCTATATACAATTTTTGCAGCCTTATTAAACCTTTGAAACACGTGGGTTTCCAGGGAGAAACTCTCATAAGCATCTAATATATTGTGCAAGCAAGGACGATCAGGGACAGGAGATTGGTCGCTAATGCTGGGATTTGAACCCACGTCGTTTCGAGTAATATTCGAATATTCGCTATCAATTAGGAGTAAATGATTTTCTTCTCAATGAGTAAATATTCTATTTGTACTAGTACCGACTTCTATGAATATCCCTATCTTCTTTCCAAGCTTGTACAAGTCTCATACATGACATGTTTCAAAGTTATTTCCTATCATCAGTGCTAAGATAGGTCAGATAACATTAGAATCATCCTGCCCCTCCTAACGAATGGTACTTCACAAAGCTCAACAGCAACCAGATGGGGGATAATATTCAATGCTGCATTAAAATCAGTAGTTGCAATAGTGTCCTCCTGGAGGAACACAACACAAATAGATGCATGATGTAATTCAATGTTCGTAGAGGGGAGTAGTTGTTTTCTGACAGATTTTTGTCTTCGTTTAATAGTATGGAGAGAAGAGGATTTTGATTTTATCAGAATCGTTAGTTTCAATCAGTTACGTCAAGTTTAGTGATTATTTTCGCCGAAATAAACTATCCGTTTAGAAAGCTGTTGTTCACAAATACTGATGTACTTATTTGAAGGATATTCCTAGAGTATATGATTATCAATTCTTGAGTTTGAAATTGAAACTGTTTTTTCCGTTAACTAGCTGTCGTCCCCCTGTTATGTTCAACATTTATATAGAAACCCTTGTACTAATTTTGTTCGTCCCAGTCAAGTTGACTAATGTTACAGAGATACTTATCATTTTTGATTTTGTTGTCTTGTCAAGTAATGCAAATAAAATAAATATTGGAATATTTATTCAAATACTTATTACCCCCCATGAACGACATCCCTCAGAAGTCGAAAGCCTTCGAGCCAAGGATCAAGGATATCTTACATTTTAACGTGCGATTCCTAGCACTTTCACAGACCATCAGAAAAATATACTGCAGTCGCTAGTTGAACCCACACGACCGGCAGCCAGAATGATTGAAAAGCGGTGATTCTAACCACTCGGCTATCTGGTTTGCCAGCAGTCATTGAAATTTGACACTTATCACGTATTCTGTAATTCCCTTCGGGAAAAAAAACACCAAAATATAAATCAAGGTTAACGTGAACTAGCCAGTATCGTTTATAGAATTATGAATTCCTCTGTTAATTTTGTTCAATGTCCTGTGAAAACCAGGTTTCCCTCAATTCTCATGACGTCTGTGAGGTCTCAACTAGGATCCTGTCCTCTCATAAACAATTTAATTTGTTTATGAGAACATACTGGTTGCTTACCTCATAGTAGGCAAGCTGATATTCAACATGATAATTAGTTTTCCGGGAAGCAGCTAAAGTGCTTGTAGACATTCTCTTAATTATTGTGAGATAGCCAAAATCGAATCTATTTGCCGCAACTGGCAACTACCAGTGCCGTGGGTAACATTTTTTGGAAGTATGATATATGAAAAATATGTCATGGAAAACTTATCAAAACGACAGAAAAAATCGAAATTATGAAATGTAAAATGAGAAAAGAGAAACAGTGATAGAGGATGGTAACAGCACCAAAAAGAAATCAGTGGAAAGAGTTTGACGAAAAAATGGAAAAAGATAGTAAATCGAATCAAAAGCTATTTTACAAAACTTTAAAAGTCGCTAAGATATGAAAAAGCTCAAGAAATAAGTTGGATAAAAAATAAAGACGGGAAAATGGATAACGAAATAATGAATAAATGGAAAGAATATTCCCAGTTGTTACTGGGAGCAGATAAAAAAGTACAAAATTAAAACAGACAAAATGAAGAAATTAAAGAAAATATTACCATAAACGAACTGCAAGAAAAAATGAGGGAATTGAAAAATAAAAAGTCACCGGGAACAGACAAATTAACAACAGAGAAGATCTCGGGGATACAGGAATGTATAATAAAGCGTGGAATGAAGAACAGATACCTACCGAACGATTGGAAAACAGTCTTAATAGTGCAAAATATATAAAAAGGGGATACTAGGCATGACTGTAATAACCATAAAGGAATAACTCTCCTTAATACAGCAATGAAAATATATGAAAAAATTATAGACAGTAAAATGAGACAAACAGAAGAGTCACGAAGTGGATTTGGAAAAGGTAGAATACAACAAATAATTGAAAAGTTCTCACAGCGAGGAAAAGAACTTTATATGGGATTCATGAACCTTGAAAAGGTTTTCGATACAGTAAGACGGGAGAATCTAGTGGAAATTACCAGAAAACAGGGAAGTTGACAACTAAACAATAGGAATAATAATATACAGAAACAAAACATCAGAAGCTTTTTCAACACAAGAAGGAAAGATTGAGGCAAGGAGGACAACTAAGTAGGTCCATTGATATTTATAATTTTTATTGATGAAATAATAAAATAGTCACTACACGTGGTACATTGAAATTTACAAAGGAGAATTATGATAGAAAAAGAAGAGAATTTACAGAAAAACTTGGAAATTTGGAATGCAGTTTGTGAAGAATTTGGAATAAAAGTAAATGAAGAAAAAACTAAAATTATGGTCATAGGTGTGTAACATCCTATATGTACCTTGAGTTCTGTTAAAATAACAGGTATAAAAACAATGTCAGTGGACACTTACGTATGTCAATAAAATTAAGTGAAATACAGTTATTTCTATTGAAAAGACATAACAATGGGGGGGGGGAACAAAAAGAGATGAGTGAATTTACAAATAAACACAATTTCAAGGTAGAAAATTCCCACTATAATAATGCTGTGATTGGCCTGAACGTACATAAATGCTTTGAATTGATGGTTTCGATTGGTTGTAAGTCGGTTTAGCCTGGTTTTCTATAGATTTTTTCACCAAGTTTTTCCATTCGATCGTTTTTAAACCATTGCGACTATAGGAGAGTAATGTAAATATCCTTTTCAGGTAACATTAACATTATGAATTAGATCTAGGAGATGATGGAATATTACTTAATACTCTTGTTTTGGAAAATTTATTTACTCTTCTTAATACGTGCTATGGAGTTTGATGATGGGGTTGGGATCGCACGTTAAAAGGTGAAGCTCTCGTTGCACTTCGTCGGTTGACGCAAATAACACATTTTTAACGAAGATATGCATACCATAAAAAACCACAAGTATAGTTAACCGAGGCGTGGCGTTTAAGAAAAACCGATAACATTTTGATAAGCGCTTCTCGGAAATTCCGTCACAGAATTTCCTGTCGACTGTTTCAAAAAATAACTTCAACTCGCTTGTCCAATTATTTCATACGCCCCGCCTGTTCGTTACATGTCCCACACTGAAAATTTAGTGCCAATATTTATATACCTATTTCACCACAGACTTGTAGTCGGTTATTTTGATACCTACAATAATTATCTCGGCTCGGCTAGTTCTGAATAAAGTGAGCTGGGATATATGAAGTTAAAAATGCCTTGAAGTGAGGCATTGATTTCCTTTTGACGCTCATTAGGCCCTTTGTGTTTCGGTTTGGAACAGCAGCTGACACTCGGTCTACCATAACACCAGATCAGGTCCAAATAAGGAAAGTTTTCATCCATCGGTATTTCCAGATCCCCCTCTTTTTCTACATATCATAGAATAGAATAGAATAGAATTTATTCATCATTAAAATATCATACACATATAAATATACATTACTGGTACAACATTTATCAGACTAGTCACAATAAACAGAATAAAAATAGTTAATTGAAAAGGACATGTATACATTCAAATCTCTAAAAATTCTTTGACACTGAAAAAGGCATTTTGTAAGAGAAGGTTTATTAAAGCTTTTTTTTAATATACTTTTATTATTTTTCAATATTTCCTAGTATCATAAACAGTTTTATTTACATTAACAAGTCGACCATTGTTTGTGCACCATTGTGAAAATTCATCAGCAGATTTATTTGCAGCTTGAACAGAGAGGAGAAGATCCTTTTCTGCTACTATTTGATAGGTATCATCAGCATATATTATTGTTTTTTGTGTGGATACGCATGAATTTTCAATATCATTCATAAATATTATAAATATGAGCGGTGCCAATGTTGAGCCTTGCGGAACTCCTAATGGGACAGTAGCTGGTTGTGATTTTATCTCGTCTATTACCACTATTTGTGACCTTTGATGTAAATATGATGCTACCCATTTATATATTGCAGAAACATGTAAGCATGCAGGAATACCAGTTGTGAAATGAGGGGTAAGAAAATAGGGCTAAATACGATAGGGCTTAATACGACTAATAGAACATACAAAAAATATGTATCATTCAACCCATAATATATACTTTTTCAACACACCCTCATTAATAAGATGCCGTTACAATAGACTCTCAGAACTCTGTTTTTACAGTGCTATCCTCAAAGGACGCATCATATGGGAAACTTCTTTATTATGAGCTTTTGAACAAAAAGTAATTTTCGATAAAAGTTTGCGCATACCCTAAATATAAACACGCAACAACAAAATATAGCAAAACATGCGTGATATACGAGGTGCATTGGAACACTTGATTTTGAGCTGAAAGTGAAGCACCCTTATTTTGGAAAAAAAACTGCTGAAAACCTTCATTTCACTATAGAGGGCAGAAACCATTCAAGGTAAAGTCTTATGTGAACTGTTGAACCAGTTGAACGATACTATGATTGACCCCTTCTTTTTTGATGAAAATCTTACTGCTAACCTATAATCGAATGCCACGTAGACAAAGAGAAATCATTTGGTGTTAGTTAGATTATAGTGAAACAATACAGTTTTTAAATGAACCATTCAATGGAAAATGGATTGGACGTTACTCACAGAAAGTCATGCCAGCACGCTCACCAGACTTAACCGCATTGAATTTCTTCTCATGGGATTAATTGAATAATGATGTTCACAGACATCGTCCTTTTAAAGATAGAGAAAAATGAAAAAACTGTGATTAATAATTGTTTGAGGGCCATAAAACCGGAGCACATTACGAATGTAGTCAACGATGTTCTAAGAAGAACTGAACTGTGCATGTTGTGGGATAGACATCATACTGAGATGTGAAATAGTGACAGTTATACTTGTTTGGAAACCATCATAGCAATCATTCGTTTGTATTCAAACCCAACTTGATACAACCATTTTGGATATAAAAACCTCCACAAAATAAATAATGTAATTAAATATTGATATCAATTTTATTTTGATGTTTTATCAGACGATATTATTGAACGTCAATTTTTTGTTACTGTATTGTATTATTTTAAGTAACTTTAGGTGTTAACAAAAAGAATTAGCAGCAAAAATTTTTGAGTTAATTTAACTTTAAAAAAATACAATAGTTGATATAATAATTGGATAATTTGTATCATTAAACACTTTTCTAATAAATCATTTAATATAGGATGTCGTTTATGTCTCGTTTTACACTAATTTAATTTTTTGACGACTCTGTTTCGTAAATATTGTTTATAGAAGAGAATCTCACTTAGGCAGCCATGACTTCAAATCCAGATGTATTTTTTAATGATGAAAAACTTTTCCCAATAAAATATTCCATATTTTCCAAAATAACGCTAGGTACTTTGCTTTTGGCTCAAAATCAAGTTTTCCAAAAGGCCTCGTGTATTACGCATGTTTTGCTATTTTGTTGATGTTTAGATTGAGGGAATGCACAAACTTTCATCACTAATAACTTTTTGTTGAAAAACCCCCAAAAAACAAGTTTTCTCGGGAAACCTTCCTATTGAATTCCATCGCCTAGATCTGCCGTTCCCTCCGTCTTTGATAATTTTTTACTGTGAACTTTATAAAATGCCCATCCTCTTCCATGTCATTTTCTGAGGCCTCAAGATCTTTTTACTTTCCCTTAACATCGGGATGTTCCCAAGAACATTTTTCAGACCTAGCTTACTTCAATGGAAAAAAATATATGCTACCTCGAATTCCATGTACTATTTGGAGCAGAATATTTGCGAATTAATGAAAGTTAACATCAAACACAATCGACTGTGTGCATGATATTTTAATAGTTGTGATGTGTTCTCTATTCGTCTTTCAATGAGGTTAAATGACTCATCTGTTTTATTTTTAAACTAAATCCTGTATCACGTACAATGAATCCAGTATGGGCATTTTTTGCTACAAAGAAACATCCTACCTTGCTTATATTTTCCGCGTTAATTTTACCGCTTCGAAAATATCATGTGTATAGGCAACAACGGTTGAACAAATCGATATAATATACAATAACGAACATTCAGTCAATTTTAGGTGTTCCGTCGCACATACTGATGATCACAATATTACATTAAATAAATTCAGAGTGAATCGATCGATCCCTTGAATTCCTTGGATACATTTACGGTAGATAATTATCAAAAAAAGTTTTTTCTGAGATGGAACGTAAATGTTACCCTAAAAGCTATCAGCGACAGCCTTTCACAATTTAACATAAATACACCGTTCGCCAGTGACGATATTCCATCGAATAACAAGATTCTTCCATTATTCTTCAATTTGAAAGAATATTTCTTCTACTAGCTTGTAGCAAAATCCACTTTTCCGCACTCGTTTTAGATTTGAAAGTGTCACTTTTCCGCACTATATAGTGTAAGTTAATTTGTCCAGTTTTATAGTTTTAGATCAAATATTTGAAAAATATATTTATATGGTTGTAGTTCACAAAATGACAGAAAAATTTAAAAAGTTAATTGAGATTCTGCTATAATTTTTATTATAAAGAAAATCTGTCAAGCATGTTTGAATAATTTTTTAATAGCCCTGTTATAAACCTCATCAAATTAATGTCAAACAATAATAAACATCTGACACTTTATTTGTCACTTCGAATCAACATAGCAACAAAGAAAAAGTAAACATACAAATTGCACATTTTAATGTTTCTTTTATGTTAACTCTTATGTGCGTAGGGGGAAGTAGTTGTTTTCTATCAGATATTTGCTCCAATTTTCCACTTTGTTGAAATGTATGGAGAGAAGGGTATTTTCGGCCGTAGTCGGAATTAATTCTTTTGATTTCGTTGATCCTTTCGAAATTTGTTCGATTTACTATTGCATTAACTCTTCCAGGAGTATGTGATACAGAGAAATGCTGTTTTGTTTTTTCCACACGGTTGGTGCCGTGATTGTAAGTCATCGCTTAATTCGTAAGGGAATACTATAAGGCTTTTGAATGTTATCGCTGGTTTTTTGGAACAAGACGACTCTAATGTCGTCTGACCTATCGTTTCACTGATGATAGGAAATAACCTCAAAACATGCATGTATGCAGGTGGTCTTTTAGAACATAATGAAGGATGATATTCAATACAATCAGCACTTGCAAATAGTATCCTCATTGAGGACCATTGCACAAATGGATGACAGATGTAAGTCAATGTCCGTAGGAGGAAGTAGTTGTTTTCGGTCAGATATTTGCCTCATTTTTCCACTTTGTAGAAATGTGTGGAGAGAAGGGTATTTTTGGACGTAGTCGGAATTATTTCTTTTGATTTCGTATTTTCCAATATATGAATCTCAGCTTGAAACAAATAAATATGTATTTTTTAAGTACCGTGTATAATGACAAATGATTATATTAAATAATATTGTCAAGCAAAATTATTGTCGTTCGTAAAGACGTACTCTGATTTCTCAGCATGATTGAAGTTGATTGGAGTAACAATCAGATGTTCGTTGATGTAGATCAAGTAAATCATGCTCTGAAACTGACACTTTATGTGTTGAAATTTTTTGTTAGCAACTTATCTTCTTTGGGAGATAATCGAGAATAGTTGAGTTGGATTATTTGAAGCATTTCATTTCTCGAGTTATATGATGATAGGAAGATGATTCAAAAATCTCAGTAAACTAGTCAACAGAGTTTATAACCAGTAATTTTTTACCAATATACAGGGTGAACCGAGGAAAATCTTCAGGGTCGAGTATTCTTTTAATGAAATGCCATGACTATTAGCACATTTTTTCAAGAATTTCAATGACCTCTGTCCATCCCTCCAATATTATCGACTGAAAAAAAAACTTTTGAAATACGTGAACATGTCATCGCACACTCAAAAACCTCATCAAAAATTTGTAAAAATAAAACCGTGGTTTACTAATGGATTGATAACATCGATAAGGAAAAGAGATAAACTCAGTAAACTAGTTTAGTAGCTAGTTTGGATGATTACAAAAAATATAGAAATTTTCTGAATAAACTCATCAAAACTACAAAAGAAAATTATTATAGAAACAAACTCAGTGAAACAGAAGGTGATATCAAAAAAATTTGGAAAGTAGTTAATGAAGCGACTGGACATAAAAAAAGGACAAGAAGAGTGTAATCGAAATATACGATGGGAATAATCTCATTATAAAAACTGAATAGGAAATTTCGGATATTTTTGTTGATCACTTCACAAATATTGGTCCAAAATTGGCGAAGGGAATAGATGTTCCGGAAAACTACATATCATTAGTACCTTTTCAAAATCCACAAAGCATTTTTTTCAAACCTATCAAATCAAATTTCATTACATTCTCCTGCAATGAGATCAATCAACCTTAAAATATAAAAAAACTTATTATTCATAAATCGAAATGTATACTTAATATAATTAAGCATTATGGAACATCCACTTGCAAATGTCAAGAAGGCATAGAAAAAATTGATTCTATAAGATATCTTGGAATATATATTGACAAAAATTTTAAATGGAACACCCACACATCAAAACTTGCAAACAAATTGAGAATGACACTTTGTAAATTTCGTTTACTTAAAAACATAATTGGTCGCAAACTTTTGCTGATGTTTTATTATTCTTTATTTGAGTCTATTATGTCTTATGGAATAATTGCTTGGGGTGGAACTTACTTCAATACTTTAAAATCCATAATTAGTCTTCAGAAGTATGTCTTGAAAATTATATTTAACAAACCATTTAAGTTCCCCTCTAAATCGTTGTTTCATAAATACAAAATTTTGACATTAAGGGCATTGTTTTATAAAAAATCTTGTACTTATCTCAAAAATTATTCGACATTAACAACAATGAACCATCAACATAATACAAGATCAAAATCTAACAAAAATCTTCGGTCACAAAAATTTTCTCATACTTTCTTGCAACATGCTATTATTATAGGATGTAGAGTATTTAATTTGTTACCCATGAAAATAAAAAAATTATGTAAAAAGTCTTTTGCAAAATGCATAAAAACATGGATACTTGAGAACATTGAAAATATTGATAAATCATGTGATATTTAAGTAAAGTGTCAGAATATTGATTCGGTTTTATTGATGAAATATTTCTTACATCATTTATTTTGTGAGAAATATTTAGATTATTTATTTGTATTAAAAAATCATATGATTACACACAGGTCTCATAACCCCTGTAATCATATATCTACTCATTTAATCTATATTCCTATTTGACTACTATTATTATTATAAAATATTATACAATGAATGAATAAATAAATAATAATAAATGAATCTGTAGATGCATACCAAAAAAAATCACTGTTTTCATGATTATTATGGAATTTAAGGGTTGATTATTATGTATAATGACATGTTATAGACAGAATCATATTACTGATCCATTCCCTAGCCCTAAAACATGAGTGACTCAAAAAATATTTTTTAAATGAAATTTCTCGTTTCAATTGAAACACCCTGTATATTCTCCGACCAGATGATGTAGAATATGTGAATATTCACTACTACTACCATAATGATCGTCATTATAATACTTATTACATAATACAGGCCGTTTCTTTTATCATGTGGTAATATTGCTATATTCTAAGCCGTAATAGATACAAAGACGATTAAATGGGAAAAAATGTAACTATTGTGGTGAGCAGTACATTGGTCAGAGAAAATCTACGGGGACTCTCGCCCTTCCCGACTTATACAGGGAAAACTAAAAATGCTGTTTTCGTTTTTTTACGAATAGAATGGTTATTACAGAAAATATAAAAAAATGAAAGAGGAAAGTTTTATTGTATTCAAAATGTACTAGAACTACGTAATGATAAAATTTAATTAAACATTTCGTGTCAACACGGCCACCATCAACAATTTTTTTCAAATAATATAATTTTCATAGATACATTCATTCAAAACGTCAATGATAATTTTTATATCGAAGCGTTAGATTCTGTGGAATTCATAAACAAACTAACGACAGGACCGTAATTGAAAATTGTTGTCACTGATGATGCTAGTTATTTTATATGAAACGTTATAAAATTGTCGAGTGTGATATACCACTGAATTGTGATTTTATCGCTCTATCAATATTTGTGATGAAATAGACAGGTCCGTATTTGAAAAAAATAGTTGATGATGGCGGTGTTGACACGAAACGTTTGATTAAAAATTTATCGTTACGTAGTTCTAGTACATTTTGAATACAATAAAACTTTTTTCTTTAATTTTTTTATATTTTCTGAAATAACAATTCTGTTCGTAAATAACCGAAAACAGCATTTTCAGTTTTCCCTGTATAAGTTGGGAAGGGCGAGAATCCCCGTAAATTTTCTATAACCAATTTACTGCTCACCACAATAGTTACCATTTTTCCCATTTAATCTTCTTTGTATCTATTACGGTTTAGGATATAGCAATGTTACCACATGATAAAAGAAACGGCCTGTATAATTATTAGTAGATCCATAAGATTTACAATAAAATACTCATTAAGTGCAGTTACTAAAGTCCGCTGGGAATTCGTTATTCAGGAGGCCTCTATGATAACATCTCCATCACTCTGGACTTCATTAATTTCAGTGATGTCATATAAAGGAATTTTCAGTTAACGTAAGTTTTTAGCAAGTACTTACATTTTCTGAATAAAGAAATACGGAAACAGAGTATGCTTCAGTAAGTACCCACCTACATTTTTCAAATGGAGAATTGCGGAACTCAGTTGACTTTATTTATACCAATACTGCCGGTCTTTGTCAGTCTGTGTGGATGATTATTTAGATTTAACTGAGTTATGTCTTTATTTTTAGATTCTACTATTGTAGATTCACTTTGGCCAAATTTTCAAATTACCTTCCATCGAAAAAGTACATTATATCATGAGAAATTCGCATTTTGATGGCATTGAAATTTTGATTTATTAGGATTTATGAAGCTCAATTTAAGATTGTTATGATAATAATTCATAGTTGTTTACACTCCATTGTGCGAATGTCCAATAAAAATTTAATGAGCTTGTAAAATTACTTCGAGAGTTTGTCTTTAAAGTATTTCAGCGTTTTTATCTCGTCACATTTCTTACGCAACCACTATGCTAAGTTCCCAAAAATAACTTTGTTGCAGTTCTGAGAAAACGATTTTTAGGAAATAAAGGTTAACCAATGATGAAAAGTAGTAGGGCGAAGTTCAATTGGTTCAATCGCATGATTGTATGTTTATTATTCCATCTTACTCTGAAAAGATAGACAAAAAAAGGAAAGTAGACTTTACCGAAGATTTCAGTTTCAACGATGAAAAATAATATTCAAAAGGCAAGATATACACTACTGAGAGAAAATATGCTCGAAGAGTCTATAGTTTTAAATAAAATGATATCGATAACGTTTGACGGGAGGAAATCGATTACTTTGGCGACGATGTAGCTGAATGACCGATCCAATTGTATATTGTGTGAGCTTTCTTTGATATTCGGTGTTGCTCGAATGCTAAATATTTTTCAAGTATTGAAAAGAATAGCAATATTCATTCGTACCAAAACTGCCTATACTTACTACTTTCATTGTACGTGGTAGAAGATTTAATTTAAGAGCAAAACAGATGACTCATTTAACCTCGTTGAAAGACGAATAGAGAACAATTCACAACTATTATCATGCACACTTCACACAGTCGATTCTGTGGGTTTCAAACTTTCATGAATGCGCAAATTCGTTACTTGATATACGGTGCGATCTAGGTCAAAAATTCGATTTACCGATGAATTTTCCTCCAGTATTATAGACTAAAGTGGCTCGGAATCCAATCGTACGTAACCTGAAGGAAATATTTGTTTAACCTTACTTTGTAAAAAGTGCTTATTTTTTATCTTCCTAAACGTAAAATGTTGATGATCAGATTTGTAGACTCAATATTATGCTATTTTACAACTGAAAAATATATTCACTCTAGAGCAATTAATAAAAGTTTGAGTTACTGATTGTACCAGTGATTAACATTTATAAAATTCTAACATGCTTCTCAAAAATTCATGATTATCCCACGAGACATAGTGATTCATTTCGAGTTACAAAGCACCGTATTACTTTAAGAAAGCAGTCCCAATTGAGGAGTGATTTTTCAGAAGGCCAAATTTCCATCCACACCCAAAAATAAAGTTTCGACGAAAATCAAATCCTAAGGTTGAAAGGCATCTTCTAACGGTGATAGAACCATTCAAAATGCCTTATTTCCTATGAAGAAAGCAACATCTAAACAGGAATATCATACAAAAAGACATATTTCCACAAATGGTTCACACAATCATTGTCATACAAAGAATTTTGAAGAAGAATAAGTTTCAT
This sequence comes from Chrysolina americana, assembly GCA_958502065.1. NCBI lineage: Eukaryota > Metazoa > Arthropoda > Insecta > Coleoptera > Chrysomelidae > Chrysolina > Chrysolina americana. The sequence continues at coordinate 12,522,431 of OY293417.1, read as the reverse complement.
CCGTAACGTATTCAGTTACATCAAGATTTATTTGATGATTTTGAGAAAAGAGAATGAAGCAACATTTCATAAAAATAGGTTTGTAAATAGACATAATTTCCATTATTATTCAGCAGTTAACACCAATAGAGATTTCTAATGAATCTGGACACCCTAATAAAAAGAGACGAAAGTTCTTAATTTTTCCGTCCTTGTTGTCAGGGAATGTACTCTGTGATTGGTTACTATAAGGTCAGGGAGTATAAATGTCATTTTCAACTGTAGCTATCATGTCATTCAAACTCCCCGCCATTATGGTAACCAATCACAGAGCGCGCCCCTGGCAACAAGGATGGAAAATTTAAGAACTTTCGTCTCTTTTTATTTCGGTGTCCAAATCCATTAGAAATCTCTATTACATACTTTAAAACCACCAGTCGGATAAAGTAGTCCCTAAATGTATGGCGCGGCATACTCGGCAATTTCATCGTTGGGAAGAGTTGGGCTTGATTTACCTTGATTTTTTTGAAGACCAGTTACCACAATTGAGTAATCATTTACACCCATTCGAATCAAACGAATAATGTGGTATTTACACGACGGAACTCCTGTTCAACACTCTGTTCCTGTTAATAATTATTTAGATGCTGAACTTCCCAGAAGATGGATCGGTAGAGATCCTTTTAAGTGGCCAACTCGCTTACCAGATTTGCTAAAAATCTTTTTTTTTATATGGGACTACGCTAAAGTTCAAGTTCATAGAACACCCCTATCGACAAAGAAGGATATGAAAACTAGAGCTGAGGACGTATTCCAAAATATGTTAAATAGTTAAATATGTTAAGACGTGTTAGTGAAGAATTTGAAAACCGAATACATTATTGTTCGTTAGTAGGCTGTGATCACTTTGAGCAGTTGTTATGAATTTTTATTTTTTTATTAGCGTTTCAGCAATTTTTTTCATAATTTGAAGTTTGTCAAGTTAATGTCTTAAAATCTCTTGTTTAAGAAATGTACCCCTCAGTCAATACTGACATTTTTTCTCACTCTGGTTGATGCATGTCTCAAATATTTTTGCTTAAATTCTATTCATAAAGTTTCGTGAGAAATGTATTCCTTAGTCAATACTGACATTTTTTTTCACCCTGGTCGATGCATGTCTCAAATATTATTGCTCAATTGGCATTTGTGTCTGTTTTTTTCGAACATTTTTCTTTCTTTCGGATATAAATTGACAGTGCAGCAAAATTTCCGAAAAAAATACTTGAGTATCTATGTAAAATATTTTGCTTAGGAAAAATTTACAAGATAGTCCATTTAAAGAAAATGATTTTTTGCGTTTTCCCGCTACAAAGGAACACTCTGTATATTCCAAAATATTTTCATAATAACAACAAAGTGAACCATACAATTTTTTCTGAAACAATTTTTCATACTCCTCATGATTCGTACTTCCTCACACTAATGGGCCACCCTGTATGTATATATCTGTATTGAACACATCGTCGGGGCAGTAGTCTTTTGGATATCAGCCGACGAAAATATCTATTTGTTGGAAGAGCAATTCATCAAGGCCACTAAACGTTCTTTATCATATGAACGACAGTCCTCAGAAGTCGAAACTTGTGCGAGCCAAGGTTTAACGAGGTCTTACCTTTTAACGTGCGATTCCTAGCACTTTCTCAGGCCATCAGAAAAATAAATTGAAATCGCTGGGCTTTGAAACCACGACAGGCAAGCCAGAATGATTGAAAAGCACTAATTGTAACCACTCGTCTGACCTTCTAAAGATTATTATTATTTACCAATAGATGTTTCATTTGAATTCATGGGATGATAGGAATTTCCATTTTCGGTGTCTAAGATTTTTAGTAAATGTTTCATTCATAGAATTGGTAGTTCCAGTGTGACTAGAATAAATTGAACGAATGTATTCTTAGCTCCTTGAGAGCATTCTTCCCAATGGCTTGTGGCTTTGGTAATCATTTTGCGGTGCCAACAACCTTTGTCCTCTATATTCCATATAAATGTATCCCTTAGTTTCGATGTAAACTAGGCCTCCCATCATAATTCAATAACTGAATTCAACAACTAATGTCATTAGATGACTCGAGCTTTTTGTATTCATATTACTTGAAATTCGAACGAATGTGATGGTTTCATTTTCGTGTCTCATTTTGAGAAAATTCCCGACAAGGGTTGATTTTCATCTTCATAACCAAATTATTTCACAATATAGGTACATCATCCGAAAGTTCTTACGTCACCGGTGATTGGACAAATAATAATTCTTATGTAAAGAACATACATATCTATAAAAATGAAATGCGAGATAAAAACAAAACATAATACGCGCCAAGGAAATGGTGATTCACCAAGTAATAATTATTATCAAGTAAATGTCAGCAAAAGTGTCAGTTTTATACAATTCATGAAGATTGGGCGACACTAGTTGACTAATAATATAAACGAATACTGCAAAGTAGTTTTGTCGAGTATTGAACATAATTATACAGTGTCCTTTATAAAGTTCGCATCATATGGGAAAGCTTTTCTTAATATTTTTTTTAATTCGAATTGGGCGTTAGTTTGTGCTTCAAAAATTATGGAAAATGACCTACTCGGATGTCATAATATTTTTTTAAGTAGATAATTGCTGAAAATAGGCTTATTTATTTGAATTTCAAAAAAATTCAAAGGTAAAAGTTTTGAACGTTCTATTGCAACTTTCCCTTTTTGACATTTCTTTGATTAATACGAAAGGACAGGGCACAAAACCCTATGAAAATGGCTTTCAGAAAATTTTGATAATTTTTGATATTTTGTATGGTTCAAGGCACTAAACAATTTTGAAACGTTATAAGAGGTTCGTATGATTGGGACAGCCGCTAGAGGGCGCCAAAGTGGAATAATCCCAAATGCATTATTATGGTGTCTTCCATAAAAAAATCATGATTGATTTAATTACAATTCATTTTTAATGCAGAGATCTTATCAAATCAAGCGTCAGTTACACTCTTATGTACAGTGTACACCAAAACTTATTAGTTTAACTAATTACAAGTAGTGGAAGAAATGATAAATAAACGTTGGAATCGAAACACACAAATCAGTAACAATGGATTACTCTGTGTAGTTAATAACACGATTTGAAATAAAGAACGCTGGTCACTCGTTTATAGAGTTTTCTAAGCATATTGCTGATAATTACAAAAATCAAATCCGTCAAAGATAAAATGTGAAACTTGCTGATAGGTAGTGAAAATGTATAAATCTCTTCTGAAAATGGACAGGGTTTGAATGTGATCAGAAGTGGACGAATGCACTCGTATGCATAAACGGTAGTCACAAAATAGTTATATCCATCATTATATACGCTCTTCATGCATATTCCACTATGAAGTGACAATTGCCACTTTGATCTGACAATTGTCACTTTAAACTGGCAATTGTCACTTTGAAGTGGCAATTGTCACTTCGAAGTAGCATTTGTCACTTTGAACTGACAATTGTTACTTCGATCTGACAATTGTCACTTTGATCTGACAATTGTCACTTCGAACTGGCAATTGCCACTTTTAATTTGACTGAAAAATAATATTTTTGCATGGAGTTGGCAAAAAAAGTGCCAGTTTGAAGTGACAATTGTCAGTTCAAAGAGACAATTGCCAGTTCAAAGTGACAATTGCCAGTTCAAAGTGACAATTGCCACTTCAAAGTGACAATTGCCAGTTTAAAGTGACAATTGCCAGTTCAAAGTGACAATTGCCATTTCAAACTGACAATTGCCAGATCAAAGTGACAACTGTCAGATCAAAGTGGCAATTGTCACTTCAAAGTGGCAATTCCAACTATTTTCAAAAATATTTTGTTGTTGGCCCTTCTACGCTTCTTATGATTTTTTATGGAAGACACCATAACAATGCATTTTGGATTATTCAACTTTGGCGCCCTCTAACGGCTGTCCCAATCATACGATCCCCTTATAACTTCTCAAAATTGTTTAGAGTCTTGAACCATACAAAATATCAAAGAATTATCAAAATTTGCTGAAAGCCATTTTCATAGGGATTTGTGCCCTGTCCTTTCTGGAGTATTAAAAAATTTGTAACTTCGACAAAATTGTCTAACTTAGAATTGGGAATCATCAACAAAAATATGATTTTTTTTGAGAATTACTGCTGGACATGTCTGTTATGCTCGATGCAAAGTTGACGTATCTTCAAAGCATTTATAATAGAAATTCATTGAAGTGGATTTTTTAAGTATTATAATGATACATACCAAAGTCATAAAAATCAAAACATAATAAGACTGGATTTTCAACAAACTGAGATTTCCGAGTCTCCATCAAAGGAAAACATAAAGGCACCCCAAATTCCACCAAATTTTCAGATAGAACTCGACAGAGGCCACTGATTTCTAATAACGATGTCCACGTAGTCTCCACACAACAAAATTCTGGAGGCACTTTAAATTCCACCAAATTCAAAGACAGTACTCATCAGAGGCCTCTGATCCTGTACGAGCTCCCCGTGGTCTCCACTAAAGCACCGATTCATGTTTTCAACAAACAAGGCACAAAGCAGACTTACAAATGGAATAGTCGATTGGATAAAAATGTCCAGTGTTGATGTTATGACTATAAATATTCGACTAGTTTTTGAACCTAAGCAACTGAAAATTGATGAATTTTGGTTTTTTAATGGAAATTTACATACAGAAATATTAGATTAGCATAAAAGTTTTAGTAAGATGTAAGCATGATCAGGTGCGTGTATCTCTTGCTCACAAGCGATTTTTTATTTTACATCCTAACACATTCATATAATTACTATTAAGTAATAAGTTAGTTCTATTAGTTCTGTGGTCTTTGGATAACCCAAAATAATGTTGTTTTTTATGAAATACCCTTTATGGTATTGTACAATAATCTCATATAAGTTTAGCGTGCCGGAGAATTGGTATTTATTTCGATAACACTCTTCTTCAGTCTTGTTATTCTCATCAATCAAATGAGGAAGTGTTTTGCTTATATTATGGTAATTTTTCGATATTACCCTATAAATCTGGAATTGCCATATTCTTAATGATAATTTCTAATTAATTATGAAAAAGGTATTTTATTTGGTTCCCATATTAAAGTATTGATTCACATCAGAGCATTCCATCAAGAAATTCTCGTTCAGTCACTATGACAACAGAGTAAACAGTCAATGGGTAGTTCGTTTCATCTTTGTCCGCCAAGCTTTCTTAGTCAAAATGTGTTCCACAAGAAAACATTCTCGACAACATCAATACGCCTAATTTTCCTGGAGTATCGAACTCCATGAGCGTGTTTACTAAACATATTCACGTGATTCTCACATGTTCTTTCAATTCCGCACTCGATAGTTGTTTGAAGATCGAGATAAAAAAACGATGTGTACAGCTCCGATCACGATTATTGGAATAAATCAACTTTATTTACCGCTCCTTCATTTTAAATCAATCGTGGTCCTAGCAGGATTCTGAACTGATTGAAGCTAATTTGTTTTATTGTGTGACAAATTGAAGAGTTGGATTATGTGATCCATGAAACAGGGTGTGCTGGAAATAAAATAAACAAGCAAGCCGTTTTATTAGTTCAATTCCTCAATGGCCATCTTCGAAGTTGAGATCAAGAGGGCCGTGCCAACCCATCAAACGGTCGATCACTCGATCCGTAGCGTCTTTTGTTTATATTGCAAACTCAAGCTGAACGTCGGAGAGGTATTTATACCGGAAAATCCGTGTCGAGATGGAGAGGTGTGAGATGGAAATTTACTCACGTAACCATGACTATTTTTAGCGGGAACACGATTAAAAAATAATTTGAGAAAATCTCAAAATTTTGAGTTTTATAGTGTTGAAGACACACACCATCCTGGCAGGCCATTATAATTCCCTCGGTTTCCGACTTCAGCCCACATGACCTGAGAAATAGAAGGTCAGGTTACTGGATTAGCCAAGGTCTTCAATGTTTTTGAAGAAGATCCCCTTGCATTGGCTTATTCTCTGCAGCTTTGATATGGGCTTTTTGCAGAACGGGTTACAGAGTTTGGGCTCGTCCGTTCAGTGTCGAATACTGGACCGAGTTCATCGGCCGCACGAGTTGCTGCCTTCAAAAGAAATGCTCCAATCCCTGCTTATTCGTGATCGCATATTAAGCAGAGAAGATCTGAACTCCTAATAACTTTACATGCTCAATCCAGAACTATTCTGTCATGTAGACACTCCAAACTCAAATGTCTACGGCTTCTCTGTTTGATGAGAAGGTATAACCGTGGAACACACGATTTGGAATGCAAGCGTCTATGTTTTTTTCACAAATTGTTATTGGCCCATTAGGGCTGAGAGCAGCAAAGTTATTCGAGTCTTTAATGGTCCGTTGAACTTCTTCCGGAGTTATCGGATATTCTTCTTAAAGGTCAGGTTCATCGCAGAACTTTATGTTTTCCGCAATGCTTCCTGTCCGCCTCACTAGTGACTTCTTAGCAGCCACAAGCATTCGTATTATATCAAGATGGTAAACAGCTTGGCTTGATTCAATGTAAGGTGAGTTTGTCTTGATTTTGCGGCACTTCTCCGCACTGTAGGCGTGAAAGGCCTACTGGCCGCTACGTAGTCCACCATACGTCGGATGCGAGACTTGATCTTAACTTGAAATACTTGAAAAATGTGGATTTAGAGGCATTGCACTCAATTGAATGCAGAATTACTTGTCACAGAGATCACAAATTGTCAAAATTGGTGTCCAACACGGAACTGTATTGGGCTCAATATTGTTTAAAGGAACTGTAGTTTCATATGCTGATGACACAGCTATTATATATACGGGAAATTACAGAAATTACAGACTGACTGACTGAAAAAAACTTAAAATCAGGTTTAATTTTGATAATAGAGGTAGGATTATGTAGACAAACTGCGAGATAGTTTGGCTAAGATTCACAAATTTACGAGAAAAAGATTGAAGATAACTAGTGATAGGATGAAGGCTCGATATGATCTTAAGGCCAATACTGGTGGATTCAAAGAAGGAGATCGAGTGTGGTTGTACAATTGTCGATGTAAAGAATGAGTTAGTTTCCTCAAATCAATTCCATATTGAAAAGGACCCGATAGTGAAGTGAATAAACGACTGGTCTATAGGATTCATCGCAGCTCGAGATCGAAAATGAAGTTCGTTCGCCAAGAAAGACTTTAACGCTGTAACGGAGACGAGACATTGCTTGATCGTGACGATCAAAATTGAGGAAGAAGGGGATAATGTTATGAGATTGAAAAAAATTAACTGGCTCCACCGCTGTTGAGTGTCGACTCATTTGCATAACAAAAAAAACTGGCCGTTTGCCCGAAACAATTTCTCTATCTAAAGCAGATTTCGATTTTTTTCTATAAGTACTAATCATTCTGGAGAACGGAAAGATCCCGAAAAATCTACTCTGATCGAATTGAGCATATAATGCGACACATTTCATTCGGAGATTTTTTTTTTGTAAAATCTGCTAGTTGAAGTCAGTTGAGCAGTTTAAAAAGTTCCAAGTGTTTTGAGTTATTAGCAAATTTTGAATATTATATATTTGGACAACTATCAATGGTTGAATAATGGTTTTGTAGACAGATCCCCACGCTAATATACAATACTGTAGCAAGCTATGCATGCATGGGCAATTGCATGATAGAATTCTAGACATTCAAGTTACCTCTCAAAGTATAAACTTTATAAATAGTTTTCCTCATTTTCGATACTAGATTAGGAATATGCCTCTTCCAAGTGACTTTATTATCGATTATTATTCAAAAGTATTTAGCGCTCTGAACATAGCTGATTTTTTGTGTGTTGATGTATATTGGTTCGCTGTTATTCATATCATCATTTTTAAAAGGTTTAGAAACTTTTTTTTCTGTTTTTAATATGGGTAAATTATTATTCAGCCATTATTTGCTGACGCTTAGAAGATTTCGATTTGCCAGGCTAATAACTTCAGGCAGTTACCCACAAAAGTAATCACTGTATCATCAGCGTAAGCAGTGAATTCTCCTTGAATATCTGAAGATAACAGATCATTGAGATATATTACAAATAAAATAGATCCCAGGACCGTACCTTGGGGAACTCCATTTCTGTCCACTCAGCTCACCTTGGTACATTGATTTCGGAAAGATAGATAATTTTCAATGAGTTTGTGCCCTGTACCTCTCATTCCGTAACTGTACAATTTTTCGAGTACAATTTGTGATGCCTCACAGTATCGAATCCTTTTTTCAAGTCAAGCATTACCGTTAAGACTTTTTTAACCCCGTATATTTTTAGTCTGGTACGTTTTTCGACCTATCATTATTAGTGAAACCATTAGCTAATACTGTTATAGGACTCGACAATAATGTTTGTTTCTTTTTCAGACCGATAGCGAGGTGGCATGCGAAGAAGCGGCACGTCTAACAGCGGAACAACAAGAAGACGACGATGAAGACGATTACTGCGACTACCACGATCTCCCGCCGCCCCCAGACGGCGGCTACGGCTGGGTGGTGGTGTTCGCCTCCTTCATGTGTAACATGATAGTGGACGGAATAGCCTACACCTTCGGAGTCTTCCTCTCCGAGATAGTTTCGCACTACGGCGAAACCAAAGGAAAAACCGCCTGGGTCGGATCCCTCCTCTCCGGCATGTACTTAAGTGCGGGTCCCCTAGTGAGTGCTCTTACGAACAAGTTCGGGTGTCGCGCGGTCTGTATCGCGGGTAGTCTAATTTCAACGGTGGCATTTGTTCTCTCAACGCTCAGCCCGACAATCAATTGGTTGATGCTGACCTACGGATTTTTAGGCGGCATCGGTTTCGGGTTGATCTACTTGCCAGCTGTAGTATGCGTCGGGTACTACTTCGAAACGAAGAGATCGCTGGCCACCGGCATCGCGGTATGCGGCTCAGGAGTGGGTACTTTCGCGTTCGCACCCCTGGCAACACTCCTTCTCGAAAATTACGGTTGGAGAGGTGCCAACCTCATCCTAGCAGGATTTATACTCAACTGTGTTCTGTTCGGTGCTCTAATGCGACCCCTGGAATATCCCAAAGAGACCGGGGAGACGCCCCTGCTCCAGAGGATGGCCGAAGAGCGCAAGCTGCAGATGGAGAGGGGTAGTATCGGCGGTTCTTATTTCATGGTACAACTTCCTGATGGTACGATGGAGAAAAGGCAAAAGCAACCGCTCAATATTGACCCCGGTGTTCATTCCAGCTTGAACTTGGATCAGCTCGCTCCTGGAACCCCCGTTAACCCAATTCCGACGGTGCCCACACTACCCACCATCACCGAAGCTAGAGTCACCGAGCAAAGCGGTAGTTCCGGCTCTCCCAGTCCGAGAGAGAGCATAACCGAAATCAAAGTAGGGAAGAACCCGAGAGTGGAAATCATTCAACAGGAGGGAAGAGTACGGAAGGATTCCGACAACAGTAACGAGTTCAACCAGAATGCCAAGGCAATGCCGAGAAATGCTAGTCAACCCGCCTTTACAACGCACGTCCAGGGATTGCCGAAGAACGGATCTGTGCCAACTTTCGATAGGATAAGGAAGACTTCTTTCGGGGAGAGGTTCAAGCCGACTCTGAACCCTATAAGAGCTTCATCTCGCGGCAGTGTGGGAAACTCCAACGGTGATATGAGAAGGAGGAGAAATGATTCCACGGGCTCGTTCTTAAGTCGAAATAACAATAGTGAGGTTGGTATGATTCCGCACACTTGAATTTTACCTCATTATATCGATTGACTCACAAATTGTGTTTCTAGTTTAAGATATGTCCCTCAGAAGCTTATCTGTAATATAACAAACACCTTGATGACTGATTAGTGTAAGATTCGGAAAAGAAGAAGGGTAATACCACGAGTGCTCGTAATATTATCGATAGTAATCAACTAGATCAAATTGCTTAGTAACTCCATGAGTCCGCTAGGACGAGTGGTGTTACCTCAGATTCGATTTTGTTTCTAACAAAGTTGTTGATACTGTAATTGCATTGATACCGTTGGCTTCATTCGTCGATGGAAGGCGCAGAAGTCGAAAATAGCCGAGTTTCCAATATTCCACGGTGCCTTGATTTGTCATTTGATTGTTTTTGAATGTTGACATGACACTTGTCGCTTGTCCAACCGTCAATCGTCAATGACAACATTAATCTGTAATTCTGCCGCCATCTGTGCAAAAGAAGTGAAATGGTACCAATGCCATAAAAATATCATGAATCAAGTAGGCCGTACATCAACACTTTTGTATGTCGGTATCACAGGTATAAGAGATCACACCAGGGTTTCTAGGCATCTTGCTGGCAAGATATATCCTTCATTGTTGTTTGCATGCGTGGTTGCCCATGACGACGTTGTATTACCGGCTCAAAAGGAAGGAACTGTGTACTATCAGTGAAGCACCGTTTTTATTGGTTCTCATATCGCAGGAGATGCGAGTGAAATTATCGTGACTAGTAGAGCTCTGAAAATACTTAATACTTGGGAGAACTTTGTGGATGAACTCTTTCTTATTATTCACTTTGCCACAGAGCTCTGATATAATCTCCTATTTGGGAATTAGGTATATCGATTCAAGGCTTCAGTGGTAGATTCGTCATGTGCGGGTCCAGCTGTGGCGGAACCACTAACCACCAGTGTTCCTTGCTAGACTATAACCAAGCACTAGAATTGAAAAACTTAGAATACAAAAATCCCGTCAATTTCACCCGACTAGCGTTTTGTCAACAAAGTTAGCATCAACAGGAGCCGCAACTATCGGAACAAGAGGGTGCCGAGACAGATCATCCATCGCGAATCTTGCGGCCAACAGCCTATTTCGGCTCACCCCATGTTTATATTTCTTTCAGTGTATCCAATATCTCAACGAAATTAAAGAGTAACCTTGGGAGAACAATTTGCCAGACTCTCTGGCATTATTAATGTATCGCCAAATATGGAAAATCTGGTTCCGACCACTGCAAGCCGTTTCATCATCATCCTTTTTGCTAGGCCGTCTGTTTGATCATTTCTTTTGAGCCAATGTTACCAGGTATCCTGACTAGGGTAACACTGTTACATTCTCGGTTACATTGCTCCAGTTCCTTAAGGTGCCTCTGCAGTATCATACTGCTTTGGATTTGAGGTCGTTGTATTCAGTAATGCCTGACCTATTTGAAAATAATTTTTGCGTTTTCCATGTATTGCCGATATTCAAGGTCCCTTGCACATATTTCAATGGCATATACTTCTACCTGGAATATCGTTTATTACGGTTCCAACGCCTTCCAATCATTTACCCTACACAAATCAATTTCGTTCCGAACTCAGACTTCTCTTTCAGTGTAGGACGTGTGATAGTTGGTTGTTGCTTGCTTGATGCCTAAGGGCATTCACAAAATACTGTGAGCTATTATGACCTCCCAGCCTGCTGGTGTTTCTCATGACACACTGATGACCGCTTCGGATCTGAGACAGGACAGCTCCAAATTCCACGTTGCTGGCTGGCGTCTGTGTTCGAAATGAATCAATGCTGTTTTCAGGTTCCTAAACGAATTTTGGTATTTTGCGGACCACTGGAACTGTGTTTGTCTTTCCGCGTGTCAGATCACTGATTTGGCGATGTTGGCAAACCCCAGAAAGGCCATTCTTCACAGCTTTAATCTTCTGTCCATCTACTACTACTCCTCCAGAAACAATGTGGCTAAGATATCGTATTTTATTCTGGAATAGATGCCATTTCTGGGGGCTCAGTTTCAATCTAGAGCTTCTTAGTTACAGAAATACCTAATTCAAGTTTTTCATGTGGTCCTCGAACGATCTGTCGTCGAAATACACCAAACACGTCTTTCATGGGAAACCCCGCAGAACCGCCTGCATCAATCTTTTAGTGGCTGGAGCATTATAGTGCCCGTATGGCATAATTGTGAACTGCCACAGTCCTGAGCCCATGGTGAAGGTGTTCTTGATCTTCTAGAGCCAGTTCAACCTGCCAATATTCGCTCTTCAAATCAAGTATCGAGAAAATCGTATACCGGCCAAAGCCAATCATCTATTTTTAGGGTAACTGTCCTTCGTAAGGTTGTTCAGTTGACGATAATCTACGCGAAATCAGGTTGATCCATCTTTCTTCTTCACCAGAACAACCGCGGAGAGGACTGTCAGATGGTTCGATGACTTCTTCTTTCTCCATGTCGCTGACTATTTTGTCAGCTTCCTACTTCTTAGCGAGCGGAAGTCTTCTAGCTGATTGCTGGATTGATCGGTAGTCCCTTGTGTCGATCTTATACTGAACAACCATCAGTTGTAACCCTTTTCCCATGTCCGGTATCGAAGATATCTTGGTGCTTCTTGACAATTCTCTTACTTCTGACTGCTGTGCTGGATATATGTCTTTAGATGAGATGGCAATCGTCTTTGAAATTCAGCTCCAACCCTCTTATCCGCATCATCCTCGATATCCGTTACCAGAGCCCGGTTTTTAACTTTAGTGTTGCCTGCAGTCAGTTCAACTGTTAGTTCACTATACACAGTTGCTGGATCCCCTGTCGCTGTGCGTAGCTTCCAATTTGATGGTTCAATTCTTGATTTTTTTTGTTTCAGATTCCTCGCAGTTTCTGGTAGTTTGTCGTTTCTAGAACTTTCTCTCGAGATGTTCTTCTTTCGAACTACTCGAATTTTCTAGTTGTTTTTCTTGAAGTTCATCTTTCAAACTATTTGAATTTTATAAAAAATTATTCCTATAGATTTTTCGAATTTTGTTGAAGTTCTTTACAACTTTGAGCTTCCTAGAAGACTTCTTGAAGTTGGTTGCAGTTTTTTCTCCAAGGATTTGGTAGTTTCGTCGAGTTTGTTCATTACCAAACTCAAATCGATTCCAGATACTTCGAATAAAAACGGTTCAGTTCTTCTCTTTCTGAATCAGTCCTATTGAGAATATTTTCTAGAGTACGGACTTCTTTCCTGTTGTCTCTTATTCCCTCTTCTCGAGCGCTTGCTTAAATTCCGCGACCTTCAAATCCACCAAGTGAACTTTTCTCGAAATCATATCGTCTTTTAGTGATATATGTATATTTCATACAAAAAGTTAATCCGTTTATTTTACCGTAATGCGCCTAACTGTCTACTACGCGAACACTTATTTATTTAGCTTTATGACGTTTTAGATATTCTATTGGATATACCTTCGTGAATTTGTATTTACATGTGAGAGGATGATAAAATTATCTTAGACGGGCTGAAATATAGCCAATCAGTAAAAAGTCTATACCATTCAGTTCCATTTTGTCAGGATGCCAAGCTGTAACATATGCCGTACATACTATAATGGCACATCTCTCACAGTTATTCCTGTTCCAATTCGTAAATATCTGACTCTGCATGTTATGTGCGACACGGGAATGGGATTAATACATACTGAACTTCATTCGATTAGGAGGGGCCATTCCCGACGAACAGGTATGCAACGTTCACATTGATTGTCGCTAAACTTTGATGATCAATAGACATATTTTGTGAAATTTTGTTATAAACGTGAGGTGCGCAGATAATGGACCGATTGCGGACTATAGAAGCCAGACAAATAATAGTATAATGGAATTATGACTGACTCGTAATTTTTACATTTTTATTGGGTATCTCGGAAATCCAATTCATCAACTCGAAATTTCATAACTCGTATCTCGGAATTCGTACTCAGTAACTCGGAAGTAATGGAAACTCGAAGATCGTCAGTATATAGTACGCGAGTAAAGTATGGAAACGGTGAAATCTCTAGAATGGCGAATTGTTTCAACTAAATATTTGCATTCATGAATTAGTTATGTCATCTTGCGTAGGTACTCAATTTTGGTAACAACATTGTTGATTCTGAGATGGAACTGTGTCCAGATGCCCTATAGGCCATAAAGAATAGTGATTTATCCAAGGTCATATTCACTCCAAAATGTCCACCTGATTTGCTGCCATGGATCTCCTCCAAGACATCACTTATCCTCGACCTAGGCAGAACCAACTGAGAAATCACTTTTCTGCCGTCGGCCGATTCCCAAGCTCTCTTCAATACACCATTCTCAACAATCAGGGAATCCCATTTTGCCCACAATGCTTTAGCTTATAGATGGGTCTTTTTGCTTCCCTTTCCTTCCATCTTAGAATATCTGCATCGCTTGGATCACTTTCTTGGTCTTGTCTCATTTTTGCTTTGGTTCAATTTGTCGTCCACCATTAATCTCACTTGATTGATTCCTTCGCGACGTACAAAAGTATTCGAACAAGGTCTGCATTGTTGTGCAATCTTCCTGGTCGACATTTTATCTTGATGTGATACTGGTTCAACTTCTCAATACACCATGCTAGTTCCTCATTAGAACAGATCATGAAGTGGTTACTCAAGATGAAGACCACTGAAGGACCTCTCTTCCATACAGACATTTGTGGAAGTGTTCTACAGCCTTGAGTATTACCAGTAGTTCCTTTTTTGTTACACAATAATTTCTTTTTGGCTTAGTCAGTGCTTTGCTGTAAAACTCAATAACTTTTTCCTGGCCATCTTGCTCTGGCTCTAATAACATTATAACTGGCATCTGTGTCCAAAAAGAACAGGCCTCTTTGACGAGGAAAACTTAAAATCGGACTAGAACATAGAGCAACTTTCAGTTTCCCAAACAAAAACTCGGTCCTCTGTCAACTTGAGTAGGGGTGCTGCAATATCAGCAAATCGTTTCACAAACCGACGGTACAAGGTACAGAGACCTACCTCTTCACTTTATGTTTGTATTTAGGTCTCGGCCAGTCTCGGATCGCCTGTATCTTCCTTTCGTCTGTTCGGATGCCGTCTGATGACACTGCGTGGCCCAGAAAATCTACTTCCTTCTGGAACCATGAGCATTTCTGGTAATTCATTTCAATATTGTCATTCCTAAATCGTTGAAGTACTTTTCCATGACTGAAACGTCTTCCAAGTGAGCCCACGCAGGACCAGATCCTTCAAATGTTGGTGGAGCATTGCACAATCCAAAAGACATAACAGTAAACTGATGAAGTCCGCTTCCAGTCGAAAATGTTTGTTTTCTCCTTATCGTCTTCACGTATGCTCGCTTGCTAATACCCGCTCAACAGATCTACGGTTGAGAACCAATGTGAACCTGCTGAAGCTGTTAATGTGTCGTCTATCTTTGGTGAAGGGTAGCTATCCTTCTTCGTGACATCATTCAGTTTCCTATAATCCACACAGAATCGTGTATTCATCCTTCTTAAAAACTATTACAACAGGTGCAGACCAAGGGCTCGATGATTCTTCAATGACACCATCCTTCATCATCTTGTTAATAAGCTCTTCCTCCTCTTGTTGTTTGCCAAACGGAACTTTTCTTCGTGGTTGCCGAATCGGATGGGCTTGGCCAGTATCGATTCTGTGTTTGACCAGGTTAGTTCTTCCTGTTGTTGTTGAATAAAAGATGTCGCTTGCACTTTTGATGGAACCTTTGGCAGCTCTCAATTCTTCTATTGACAAGTGGTCTAATGACTTTCCACGAATTGTCATAACACTCTTTGAAGCTTCTTTTCTGGTGGTCACCTGAATCGTAGTTAGCTAACCATGAAATAGGTTCACAGATTCCAGTGATATCGCCTTCTTTAACTGTTTTTTCTTCGGATACACGTTGGCAACTTTCACAGAAATAGCTTGTTTCGTCTTTATCAGGGCTCGCGCAAGAACCAACTTGCTGGGTGATTCATCACAAGGCTGTACTATTCCAACGCAGCACCTAATGTACCACAAACCACTTTCTCAGAAAATCTAAGAATTTTCCCGGATTTCACTAATCGCAGTTTCACTGTCATCGTCTATTCTGCTGGAGTTGTGAAGACAAATTCTTCTCCTCCAAACTTCATGATATTCTTTTCATTGTCAAATGAAAATCCGTAGTCACTGATCAAATCCATTACAAGTATAAATTCATCTTCTATATCTGCGACGTACACGGATAGATGCGTTTCCACTAGTGACTGTTTGAAGCACAAGGATATAGGTTTCACTCTTTCAGGCCGATGGATGTGCATATGACGTCTATTTCGTTCAATTTTCCTACAATGGATAGGCTATTGGCTATTGGTTGTTCTTCTTAGCTTGTTAATAGGAATGACCCTGGGGGCTCCATTATTGCTAGCCAACATGCGCCCCGATATGCTGGTTGATTCTAGTTTTCCTGCTGCCCATTCGAGGACTCGCTGGAAGACCTTGTCCTCACAGATCACAGGTGATTAAGCACGTGGTGGCATTCTTATCCTGCAGTATTTATTAAGATGTCCCACTTTTCCACATTTATAGCACGCCATGTTTTTCTGAATGCTTAGTCCGCTTATCAAAGATGTAATCTCATCCAGAACCTTCTCGAATGAACTAGTAACTGCGCCAAATCTTTGATGATGATGATGATGATGATGATGATGAATATATGTTTATTGTACATAAGAATAAATTCTTGTCGACAAACACAGGTAAAAATATAAAAAAAAACATGTATATACAAACTCTTACAATTTAAAATTTAAAACATAGCAAAATAATAGCAAGCATGAAATATGTCAAATATAAAGTTCATTGTTTCACAATTATAAATGTAAACATTAAAATGTATCGTCATAAAACTCCGATAAATTATAATATGCCTTATCACTAAGAAGTTTTTTTGTCATATTTCTAAAAATATTGTACCTTTTTTCCTTAATTTCCCAAGGTAATTTATTATACATTTTCACCCCATTATAGATCAGAGAATCTTTTATTAGATTTGTTACGGGAATGGGGATCTTTAAACTATTTTCGTTTTGACGAGTATAATAGGTGACATCATTTACTCCGTAATCTAATCTATTTTTGTGGATTAATGAAACTGTTTCTAATATAAAAATTGAAACTAGGGTCAGGATCCCATGTTCAATAAACATAGGTTTACAGGAGTCCCTAAATTTTAATTTACAAAGGTATCTAATTGCTCGCTTCTGTAGTATAAACACTGACTGAAACAATTGGTTGTTACAGACTCCCCAAAAAGATATACCATAACGCAAATGGGACTCCACAAGTGCGTAATAAACTGATTTTGCAGCAGCAAATCCCATTTCATTAGACACCACCCTCAAAACATAACAACCAGATGCCAATTTTTTATTTAAGTTTCTTATTTGCTCTTCAAATTTCAGATTTGTGTCCAAGTAAATTCCCAAAAATTTTGCTGTATCCCTGTTTTCTAATATTTGGCTACCTATATTCACATTCGGTATTATAGTTTTGAAGGAAATGGCACTTGTCTTTTTAGTATTCAGTGACAGTAAATTAGAATCACACCAGTCTTTGATTAAGACCATGTCACTACACATTATTTCGTGGAGTCTATCCTTATCTTTATGGTGCCATAATATGGTTGTATCATCTGCAAATAATGTTAAATTTCCCGAAATTGGTAGAATTGTAAGGTCATTTATAAATAAAAGAAAGAGTATAGGACCCAGTACAGAGCCCTGGGGCACTCCACACCTTATGCCAATTGTATCTGAAATAGTGAATAATTTTACACACTGCTTTCTGTCTGAGAGATATGATCTAAACCAGTTCAGAGTGACTCCACCAAAGCCATATCGATTAAGCTTCTGCAGCAAAATGTCATGATCTACACAATCAAATTCTTTTGCAAGATCACACAGCACCGCCGCGACAGCTTCTTTACCATTTATGCTTCTATAAATCATTGACATTAATCTATGCATGGCATCATTTGTGCTTTTTGAATTCTGAAAACCAAACTGCTCTGCACTCAGTATTTTGTTACTCGTCAAAAATTCCATAATTCTTTTCTTTACTAGTTTTTCTATTATTTTTGCAAGTGTGGGAATTAAAGATATCGGTCTGAAGTTGGAGGGATCTTCCCTGTCACCTCCTTTATGAAGAGGAATTATAATAGATGTTTTCAGGAATGTCGGAAAATTTCCAGTTTCAAATGAGGTATTTATGACTTGTGCAAGAGCGTCGAGCGCCCTATCTGGAAGGTTTTCAAATATCTTTATAGAGATATCATCTGAACCAGCCGCGTTCTTATTTTTTATAGAAAAAATAACTTCTTTCAATTCATATGCATTAGTAGCATAGAGTATTAGATTTCCATCAACGTGGATGTCCCTCAGGTAGTCTAATGGATCATATTTCGGAAATATATTTTCAGTAAGTTTTTCAGCCACTGTACTATAATACTTATTGACGAGATTAGGTTCGAGGAGGGTATCTATAGGTTTTGAAATTCGTGGTTTACCCCTGAGCTCATTTACTATGGTCCAGCTTTCTTTTACTTTGTTTTTTGCCTTTGCAATTCTGTTGTTGTAATACATATCCTTCGCGGCTCTGATTATTTTTCTATATGTTTTTCTGTACAAGTTGTAATAATTGTAAAAGAAAATGTTTGTTGTAAATTTTCTTATATAATGAAGAGATCTTATGTTTTTGGAGGAGATTCTAATTCCATTCGTAATCCAAGGTTTTAGTTTTTTCAAGTTAATTTTTTGCTTGGGAAAGGCACTCTCAAAGTTTTCAACTAGACACTTATAGAAAGATTCAAAAGGTTCTTTTCTATATATTAAATCCCAGTTGGTCTCAGCGCATAACTGAGAAAACTTATTATAGTTTGCAGAACTGTAGAGGCGGCCATAGCGGTGTTTTTTGGTTTTTGTCTGTTCATTTAAATATATATAGCTGTATATGGGATCATGATCTGATAAATTTGATTGTAAGACTGAGCAGGAAATACAGTCTTGGTCCAGGTTTGTACAAAAATAATCAATTGTAGTTGATGAAAATTGGGATGTTCTAGTAGGTGTTTCGACTAAATTGTATGAATTGAAGATATCAGAGAGCCTCTGGGTGTTGATTGAGTGTTTATCATTAAAGTTTATATTGAGATCACCAGTAAACAGAATATTTGAGTGTGATGGGATACGTGAAAGAGTTTGCTCTAACTTATTAAGAAATACATTCACATCAGATATAGGTGCCCTATAAATACACAAAACGTAAAGATTGACCTTTTTTGAAAAAACTATTGACATTTCAAATTGTTTCTCTTCAACAATATCAGAATACCCATCAACCGTACTAAATGCAAGATGTGACAAAGTGTCATGAATTAAGATGGCAGTGCCACCATGTGAGAATGTGCTCCTACAGTACTTTGATACAACATGATAAGCAGGTATACATAGTAACTCCTCTGGTTTCAGCCAGTGTTCAGTCAACGATAAAATTTTTGGAAAGTTGCTAGATTCTAACAACTGTTCAACAACAACTGTTCGGGTTCTTCTATTGATACCGCTCGTACTCTCGGTCCCGAGATGTTGAAGGCCGCCCCCACTTCTAGAGAACGTATCAAGGAATCGCTACTCCTCTTGAAGTGTGTTAGTCGCAGAGTGCTTTGGATTTCAGTCCATCTATGAATAACTGCACCGCTAGCTGTTCTTGGAGCCAGCTGAATTAGGCGTCTCACATCTGCTTCAAATTCTTGCATACTCTCACCCGATTTTTTAGTGCGCGTTTTTATTTAAGCCCGATACAGCTGTTCTCTCTTCTTCTTTGGTATTCTATTCGTTCTTTTGTTATTCCAGAATTTTCTGGACTGCTTCTTCTCGTTCTTGTTTTTCTTTTTCTCGTTCTTATTTTTTCATCTTCTAGATGATTCAACTCGAGTTTCTGTTTGAACCATAATTTGTTTTCTTAGCCGATGTTTTGTTTGAGTCCGCAGATGTTCAGAGATGAATCTTACTTGATGGTGTGACCCTCGAGTACATCTCAACCGGAAACCCGAATAGAACAGTATTTTGAATTCGAAAAATTTTTCTCGCGGAGATAGTGGTATTACATCCGGCGATGGTCACAGCTACCATTATTTGCCTCTTATTGCGGATACTATCAGACCGCATTCATACGCTGATATCTCTTGATAATGTTTATTTAATTTGTTTTCGAAACGCACATCGGTCATATTTGAGTATTTTTCTATATCTATGTATTTGAACGGATGTGTTACCTACCAACGCAAATTATCAATGAAAAAGGGATGGTTTTTGAGAGACTTCATGATTTTTTTAATACTTTAAACAGTAAAATTTCAAAAATATCAGATACCAAGCAACGTGTATTTAAGATACTTGAGAAATATAAAACCACTGACTTATATTCTGTCATGAGGGCTGCTAGGGTTTGGGTTTGGATAAAACTTATATTTTTTGCAGGCCGATGTGGAAAGTTTGGCATACACTTCCAAATTGTCAATCTCGAGTCGAAAGGAAAAACCGCTCATGGTACGACCAATGTCCAGAAAAGATATATTTTATTCGGGATCGATTGTGAATCTTCCCGAATTCAAGTCACAGAAATCGTTAACAAACTACAGGCAGAGCATTTTAAGTCTGCCCCAGATGAGAAATGTGGAAGATGAAGGAACACGTAGGTATTAAACTAGATTTATCTCTGATGACCTGAAAACATATATTAAACCCTTTGCTGGGAATGCATTTTCACCATACTGATATTGAGCATAAATATGTTGAAATTAAATATGTATACGAGAACGAGCAGTTAAGTGTTGATCTTATAGTGAACAAACTTTTTCAATATATGCTCCAGATCAACTTGGTCTGAACAGGAACAATTTTCATCATCTTACATATGTAATTATCGGTAAAAATTTTAATGTACTGTAGGTAAACATCAAGCCAAAATTCAATATGGATTGTTTCGATGTCCTTTAAGTTAGAGAAGTTTGAATACTTTAATGTTTCCAAAATATCATAAACTTCATATATTAAGTAATATGGAAAAATATTTTTGAAATGAAAAAAATAATTTTTTATTGCCATTTTTTGAATTTGTAATCAGTTCTCAAAGAAGCTGAAGCTCTAGATACGTAAATTCATTGTGAAATATCATCCAACTTCAAAAATAATATTGCCGTTTGATATGGACATGAGCTTCTGAGTTCCACTAACATAATGTTTTGGAATATAATCTCGGAAACCTGTAATGTTGAACCGCATTGTATTCATAGTTTTTGAAAATACGTAGTGATGGAAACTCGAAGATTCTTCCAATTCTGTTAAAAAATACCTGCCGCGTTGCATAGAAATAGGTTACATGGCGGCATCAAGTAGTGGAACCCGAAAGCTTGTTTCCGTTTATGCATCGGCAACAAGTAATAAATACATTGCTCTTCACTGCTAAAATGTAATGACGATAACTTATGTATGAATGAACCGACAGATTTCATGCCAGATAGGTACGACTTCGAAATGCAGTTTGTAGTGGTCATAAACAGCCACCAAACTTGCACAAAGAACGGTCCTCAACCGGGAAAGGATGCATCAGTGTAGTACACAGATGGATCTAAGATGGGCGAAAGGGTTGGAGTGGGCGTTACAGTACCAAATTGCAGGCTCTCAAAACCCCTTGGTAACACCCCAACCATCTTCCAAGCACAAGTACATGCTATATAATTATGTGTTCAGGAATGCCTTGAAAGAGGCATTCGAAGGGCAGAAATCTATATACTCTCAGACTTGGGACTGTAAACAATCCCTAAGACAACTGGCAGTAAACAATCAGGTTACCCTGATGTGGGTGCCAGGTCACAAAGGAATTAAAAGCAAGGAAGACCCAGATTGCCTTGCTAAAAAAGGGGCAAACACACAATTTCCCGGTCCAGAACCCTTCTGATGACTCTCCAGAGCCCAATGAAAAGAAGAATTCCGACGCTGGGAAACTGATGAAATGAAATCTCACTGGAATGAAGTGCCAGGACAAAGACAAGCGAAAAGACTAGTGTGTCTATCGCCAAAGAAAGCTAAAGCTAAAGTTTTTGCTGTTGGTTCTACTCTTCACTGAGTCCACTCATAAAATATTCTCCATCTTTCCTTCCGAAAGGAATAAGTGGAACTGCTGGTTTGAAACACATTATTTTAATCATTCCATACATTATTTCTATTCAAAAACACTTCGTAGGAAAGTGTGGAGAGAAGGGTACTTTCTACTACTTTGGTGGAAATCATTTATTTTAATTCACTTGATACTCTGTTCGATTTATTTATATATGAAAAACTCTAACAATTGTAGAAAAAAATCATCCATATATTATATTCGGTGGAAATAACGTGTTATTTAAACTTTTGAAGTTTCATTGTTAAGAGTATCAATATCATGAGAAGTATTTTTGAGATAAAATATAAATCATATACTGTAAGATCAATGTTCATGTCATTCAAATATTTTGGTTTACCTATAATATTCTAATAAAAAAGTTGAAGTCAATTAATGTTTTGGAATGATTCCATATTTCTAGTCTAGAACATAAAGCAGTAGCGGTTCTCCAGAATGGATAAGACAAAATAGTTACAATTCTTTTTTAACTTTCCTGTGTTTTTCCGATCTTACTTTTTACCTGACGGAATATTTTTGACAAAAAATAACTTCAACACTGTTGAAAGACATATTCACATATCAACAGTATTATTTACAAAGAACGTTTGTCTAATCAAGTACTTTCAACAAAATTAGGAAAAGTTCATAATGCTGCTTATCTTAATAAATAAACATCAGCTCTTAGTAAGCAACTTCTGAATATAACGTTTCAACAAGTAATCAATGCTTATCAACAAATTATATGGACCACTTTTCAATAAAAAGAAAATTGGTTTGATCAGTTTCAGTTTTAATCCAACTTTTGAGACAATTTTTAATAAGAGTAAAGTGTATGGAATAATCAATTTTATTGCTATTCTTTGTGTAGAATTTGAGAAATTTATCCGCACTATGTCTTGTTGACTGAAATACTGAAAATCCATTTAAACTCTATACAGAAGGATTATCAAATCGGAACAATAATTTTCTATATAAATTATAATCAATTTGATTTAATATTATAGGTGTTTTCACTGATGAACACAAATTTTAATGCATTATTTTTTCATTTGCAGCTGGTGATATCTGTCCTTGTCTTGTCCTGCCCGAGAGTTTTACGTCTGCCCTTGCTCAAATGTTAGATGTCAGTTTGCTGAAAAACCCTGTGTTCATGCTTATAGGAGTTTCAAATTTTTTTGGGATGGCCGGATTGTATGTACCTTTCGTTTACATAGTGGATTGCGCTAAGGCAGCTGTACGTATACATTTTATATTCCTACAATAAATAAAAAAATTTAAATATGTTTATATGTTTTTGAACCACTTATATTTGTAACATTAACTTGACTGCAGTTCGTCCTATAGTGGGTGTTTCCAATTCGATCCTTATCATTGGGATCTCGGAAACTATGAGAGATACGAAGATGGTTACATTTTAACAAAGTTGTGCGTTTACCTGACTAACAATATGCCGTCGAGAAAATACTGAAATTTCGAGTATATCCGGAGACATCCAGAAAAAAAAAGAAATTTTGGAAGGATTCGAAAATAGATTGCACTTCAACATTGCCTCCTTTCCCCTGCTACATAATGATAATTTCAGATTTGCTATCCGACGTTTCGTCTTCCGGCCACCATCATCAACTTTATTTTTTCTTATGGGCGCTACTTCGGATCCTTTCTGTTTTGAATAGAACCAGATATTACCTTTTCAATGATGTATAATGGTAATGGTAAATATGGATGGTGACTGATGCGCTGCGACCTAGTTAGATCTATTGTGCCCCATCTTCTTCTGCTATTTCAAAGTGTTCTCTTTTACAGCAGCCCCTCAAGCCCCAACTCCTTGAGGAATTTTTGAGGGGGTCTATTCGTGGTAATTCTCCCACAGTCAGCTGGTGTGATTCCAGTATACTCAATCTCTTGTGATGTACACCATAACACTCCATCAATATATGGTGTGGTGTTTCTGGATGTTCCCCACAGAATCTGCAGGTGCTGTCCTCCAAGCCTAGCTTCCTTAGGTGTTCTTTGAGTTTGCAGTGTCTCGTAAGAAATCCCGTGATTGTCTTTAGACTAGTTTTGCTGAGGTTAATCAGTGTCTTCGATCTTGCTCGGTTGAAGTTGCCGAGGAGATCTTTGGCCTGCCTTAGTCCTGGAAGACTTTGCCAGTATTTTGCTCTCATTGCTTCCAAGTCCGCAAAATGGTTCTGGCCCGATCAGTAGCGTTGATGCTCGTTTTCGTGCCAGGGTATCTGCTTGTTTATTGCCCTCCACTCCAACGTGTCCCAGCATCCAGAGGAGGATCACCTTGTTTTTCCTGCCTAGTTCATTAAGTTTGTCTAGGCATTCCCAGACCATCTTTGAGTTGACGTTATATGAGCTCAACGCTCTGATGGCTGCTTGACTATCGGAGAGGATTGTGATTTCATTGTTCCGGTATTTCCTGTCGAGGTTGAATTGAATGCATCTTTCTATGGCGGGAATTTTCACTTGAAATGTACTGGGGGACAGTCCCATGGATTTGGCGTATTTGGTGCGAGGCCCAAAGACTCCTGCATGATGTACACTAAGTTATCTTTTTTTTTTCGAAAAACAGAAGATATTTTTACAAAAATCTCATCATCATAGGCTTTGACTTTGATATTTCTAAATTTGACTTTCAATTTGTTACACTCAATGACATTTTGTTATTGTACAATTCATTAATTTTTTTTCGAAAAATGGCTTTCACGAATTAAGAAAAAAGAGATATGATACAAAATTATTACAAAAACAATAGAAAGTGTTAGTACATCCGAAACGTATTTAAACTTGGATTCCGAAAGACGACAACTACATTGATCTATGTTAAAGTTATCAGATGAAAATCTCACCGAGTTTGGTTCATTTGAAAAGCCAATGAAAAAATACGGAGACAGAATCAACCAGGAAACTGAAGAAAATTTGATAGGTAAATTAGAAATTGTGTCCATTTCAATGAAAATGGAACTTTGAACAAAAAACAATAATTGACTAAAATGTAAAGACAAATGTGAATCACAGCAAATGCTCAAAATGCTGGCCTTGTTCATAATAACACAACTGTGCATTTTTTCAAAACTTAATATAATAACTTCATTCACTAGTAAGAGCAATTTAGGGAATATACTATTCAATGCAAAACCCAAAAAGGATAAATGGAAAAAATCAGGTATATATAGACTGGAATGTGGTAATTGTACAGCAGCTTATTCAGGACAAACGGGAAGAAATTTTGAAATATGGTACCGTGAACATGTGTTATCAGATAACAATTCAGCCATATATAGACATTTGCAAGAAACGAATCATACAATAAATAAAAATAACATGAAAATCCTTCATACGTGTAATAAAGGAAGAGAAATGAACTTGTTGGAAGCCTTGGAAATAAACAAATTGAATAAAAACCCCAATTTTAATACCCTCAATGACCAGTTAGATTTATGTAGCTCTCCACTTCTGAATTTGTGAATTTTGATAACAAAGTTGGACCCACCGATTGTATGAACCCCTATTAGATAAATTAGATTGACTCATCAGGTAGATTCCAGGTATTTTCCCAATTTGTTTTGAAACATCAGTTAGGTAATTTAAACCCAACCTTTCTTTAATTACTTTCTTATGTATAAATATTCAATAACTTGATGAAATCTGTAGTTACTTGAAAATGTTGTAAGAGCCGAAACCGGTCGTAATAAAGTAGTAAAGTGATAGTGGAAACTGGACAAAATTTATAAAATTTTTTCTTCCTTTCTTATTTCATCATGAATTTCCACAAAATAAATAGATCATCAATCAAACAAGTCATTTTTTCGTATATTATTCACTGCACAATTAATTTACCTCCTCCTCAATCTTCCGAACTCTCTAACAATACTGTGTTGGAGGTCCTCAACATTTTGATATTCCCTCTGACCATAAACTCTATTTTTCAGTGTACCCCATATGAATGTATCCATAACATTTAAGTATGGAGACCTTGCTGGCCACCTCACCTCGTCTGTGCGGTGGAGTGCCATCATGTTGAAACCAGATGTTGTTATAATTAGCCAAAAGTACATCACCCAAATAGTCTTCGAAAATCCACCTTAAAAACTGGTGATAGATTTCTCCATTAAGAATTCCGTCAAATAAATTAGCACCCAAAATTCTATCTTTGTAAATTCCTGCCCACACGTTAATACTGAATTGCACTAGAGGTCGAATTTTTCGGAACTGCCCAGGGTTGTTTATGCTCCAAATGTTAGTTATTTCGGTTGAATATTCCACAATTTGTAAAAGTACTTTCATCTGTCCAAATTACATTTCCCATAAAAACAGGAATATCAGGTCATCTTATTAACCAATTACAAATTTCTGATCGCCTTTCGGGATCACCTGGATGCAATTTTTGAGATATGTGTTTTTTGTAACATTCGAAACCGCTTTTTTAGAGTTGTCTCCATGCACTTGTATGAAAAATATTCGTATTGGAAGAAATTTGACATGTAAATTTCCCCGGGTTCATGTTTATCTGCAAATTATTAATTTTTATTGAAAATGACACAATGTCTAATTCACCTCATACATACCTCATTTATAAAATTTTCTTCAGTTTCCTGGTCCATTCTGTATCCATATTTATTCTTCGGCTTCTCAAATGAACCCAACTAGGTGAGATTTTGATCCACGGATATTAATGCCCTCCGCTTCGCGTCGGGCATCAAACTATCCGCGCGAGGAAAAGCATAATTTTCGTCCCTTGGTATGTAAATAGCTATTTTCAATGGTAAAAAACGGAATTGTTACCGAAAGAGATAACTCATCCTGAGTTATTTCTTCCTTTTGTGATATTGATTCTTGAATCATGCTAATTTGCCGTTTTTTAAATTACTAGATACCATAAGCTATTTTCATAAAATCATTTTCGTTGGTTATCTATCATTAGTGCTTATATTGTATTCATTTCGCACTTTAAGGCCCAACATAGGACTTTGTTCTTTGCCTTAGTTATAATAATATTTGTGCTGGATTCCTCGCATAAAGAACGAACATTATTTCACTTTTCTCAAGGTTATAGAGCCACTGAACTCTCTGTTGTGCTAATATGTCTTTATTGATTTGTTTGTTTGTTATGTATAAAGGTTGGTCGAATCAATTATAGCACCGAGCAACCCACGCCCTCGTAATTATGATAATATATTTCAAGGCATTATAATGTGCTATTACTTTTGTCAACACTCAAATTTCTATTTACTGCAAATTTCATCAAAATCATACTGAATCAAATTTCTGCTGTTTACCTTCTTCATCAATCGTTCTGGTCATCGACCATTGTTCCATTACATATTTTCGTTTAACTTTATACTATTTCATCCATGAATATTTTATATTGTGACCAACATTTCTTGCAAAATCTATTGACTTGAATTCTTAGTATTCCTTATGATAAATGAACATTAAATAAAAAAGTCTACTCCCTTACTTTAATTATTATTTACTAGACACTCCCTAACTTAATCATTAAGACACTCCGAGATGTCTAAAAACCCTGGAGTGTCGACTGAATAGATTTTATTTAGATTTTTCGACAAAACAACTGAAATTGCGTTCAGCTTCTGCAATCGCTTCCACAGATGGCGCCCTCCTTCCAAAATACTGAATACCGTTTGAAAGTCAATAGTTGTCGCGAACTGAGAAAATTCGTAGTGCAGTTTCTTCATATTCATGTATTCAGTTCCGTTTCTTTGTGGGCCATCCAAAGAATGAAAAAAATAATTCATTTATGTCCAGTTTCGAAAGTGCGAACCACTCGGAATCTGTAACATAGTTTGAAACCAATTGACAATATTCCACAGGCTAGGTGATCGTTTTTTTGCTGTCAGGTTGGTAATGAATTTTGGTTTTTATAGTATATTACGTAACAAGAGTTGTAAGTAACCCATTACGCACGAAATAAAAAAGTTTATGCACGAAGCCGCGCAGCGGCGTGTGCATACATTTCATGAGTGTGTAATGGGCTTACAACTCGTGTAACGTACTATACTTTTTCTAAGCCCATTCATTTTCTTCCATTAAATAAAAAACATCGCAATCATTTAAACTTTATTATAATAGTTGTTAATTGAATTGAGAAAATGTTCGGATACAATTACATTTTGTTTAAGAAATTGACAATATAAATGACATGACATTTATTTTCAAAACATGCTACTTAAAAAAAACGTGTCCTATTCTTAAAGAAATTGCGTAACGTGCTGCCTACATTTAGGGGCATCACTCTTTCAATCCTAAATATATCTCGCTAATGCTAAAAGTTTTTATGTTTTTTAATTGACAAAATTTGTGTAAATAGACCAAATAAAGTCTTACGTAAATAAAAATTTGATTGTAATTTAATTAAACCAAGAAGTTTAAGTTTTCTTCTCAAAACGCACGTGTATGTTATGAGATCTCATCACGTGCATGTTATTGTTAAATGTCATTTACAAGGAATGTTGACAGTGCGATTTTTGACGTTTACAGACATGGGCGTTGAAAAAAATTGAAATAATGTGCTTTGATACACTAACAGCTGTCAGATTCAAGGGATTGGCTGGGGATTGGTTATAATAATTTGACATTTGTCATTGCTGACACATGGCACATGTCAGTGTATCAATACACAGTGTTTCAAACATTAAAAACCAAAATTCATTACCAACCTGACAGCAAAAAACCGATCGCCGATAGCATGTGGAATATTGTCAATTTGAAATTGACTTTTTATTTCAAAACTCGCCATTCTCTAGTTGACAATACTTAATACCAAACATTTTTTCAAATCGATTCAATCAATTGGGTGCGTTGTTATACCCTTTTATTTCTTTAAATCGTCCATAAGTACAAATCGTGAAAGTCTGTGATAAAGTAAAAAAAAAATCTCCATTAGGTTTTGATTATTTTACCATTCATTTTATTTTTTGAAATGGTACTCTTTTCAGTGTATTTAGATGACCAAAAAATATACTTTTCTTTCAAGAAAATCGCATAAAAGGAAATATTAGCACAAACCGATGAACTTGGTCTCGTATTCGAAACTGAATGGACGAACCCAAACTGTCACCGAGTTGGGACCCGTTCAGCAAAAAACCCACGTCAAAGCTGCGGAGAGTGAGAGCTGCATAAGGATAAGCCAATGCATGGAGTATTCTTCAAGATCTCTGAAGACCTTGGCTTTCCAGAAACCTGCATTTGTCAGGTCAAGTGGGATGAAGTCGGAATCTGAGGTTTTCCTAATGACCAGCGAGGATGGTGTCTTCCACCATCGTCTACCGTAGTTGCATGATGGAGATAGAGATCACTGACACTAGATGCAGAGCGTGTCGTGGGGCAGCTGAGACCATAATGCATTTGCTGTCAGTTTGTCCAGCTTATGCGGTCTCAGCCTATATCCACAGGCATAACGCGGCCCTACGAGTGTTGTACCACCATCTACGATACTCGTATGCTCCGGGGGATATTGAGTCCGTTGTGGAGAATGAGAAGTGCCGAATCTATTGAACTACTCATTCCCCACCCTCAGGAAAATACAAGTCAATAAGCCTGATGTAGTCCTTCTCGACCATCAAAGTAGGATGATTTTCGTCATAGAGATTTCGGCTCATGACAAAACGAACATCGTCCGAAAAGAGGGGAAAAACAGACAAAATATCGACTTACTTTTTGAATTCCCAAACCATTTTGTTAAAATGGATGTATCGGGTATCCGTAGACAGGGCCTGACTGGAAAATTCCCGATGAAAAAAAATTCCAAAATGATTTTATATTCATTTTATACTCGTGTGTACAAAATACCGACATTTGGATCAAGCTGGCTAATGTCTCGCGTTTAATTCCACAATTCTGCAGGTCTAAGTTGGCGCACCAGGGTTTTTCGGGTTCTTGATACTAACTACTGCTTTGGTCATCTGATAGATATATGTATCAATTATGACAAGTCCTAATTACTGTTTACCAAGCTGATTTGCAAACGTTGTTCTCCTTGCAATAACAATCGGCGAACATGAGTGATAGTCAAAGTGAAATTGAAAATTCAACTCTGCCAGAAATTGTGGAAAAGCAACAAACAATTTATTACCCATAAAGTCATTAATTTTACGCGCAATTCATATACTACTAGAGGAACCGATATAAAATCAGCAGGTTTTCAGAAAACGCCTTACTTGTTTATTTTGAGGAGTTATCCTCAAAATTTAAATCTTCAAGTTTATGGACACATTCAATTTTGCAATCTACGGTGTCTCTATTAAACATAACGTGGACATACCCAAATAGAAATCTGAAATTGCCAACCTTATTGAAAAGAAAAACTGTTGTTCCTTTTATTTGTTAAACCTTGAATTTATGAAAGTTCTGCGATCTATTTATGATAGTTTATGTAGGTAGTTTCCATAATAGCATTCTTGTTATAGTTACTTATCCACAGCTGGCATCTTATCAAGTCATAATGCTTTTGTTTACAAACGTCTTATGAGTCATATTGATCTGACATGTTATCAGTAAAAACAGTAAATTATCAGAAATTATCAGATCCTTTTTTTACAATGAAATAATGTTGCCAAACAGTCATTTCACGAAAAAACATGGAACATTTGTGAGACCCCCGAGAGGTATCGACGTCAATTAGCGACATCTCTAGATATTTCTAAGCTGGTTGGATGGTATGGTTAACGAGTAGAGATGAGGTCATTGGGCGGGCTGATCGTGAATATCCAAACAGACGCGGTCAGGTCCGTCTCCAGGATTGTTACAGTACTTTTCAAGCTTTTCTGTATACAGCAGATATTTTATTGAAATTTTTTTTTGGACAAGATGCTCATACATTAATTAAATACTTGCAGAGAATATTATGTGAATATAAAAATATATTGCTAAAATTTCGAATTGCATTTTTTCATGTATTATTATTGCATAAAGTACTCATACAATAAATATATTTTATTACTTTTCAGGGAATAGATGCTGCACAGGCTTCGTTCTTAATATCCATTATTGGTATTACCAATACATTCGGGCGTATAGCGTGTGGATACTTCGCAGACTTTCCTCAAGTAAATGCACTGTTTGTCAATAATGTCTGCCTGATCATATCTACGATCTCGGTCACACTTACCCCGCTGTGCACCTCATATGAACTGTTCGTAGTGATCTCAATATTTTTTGGAATTGCTGTGTGTAAGTATTCATTTGATACACTGTTTCATTTTTCATTATCATTATACTTTGTACCTCCTTTTTCTTTATATATTCTATACGACAAGAAAAATCTTTTAATGTTATGATAACATCGAGCCGAGGAAAAGTGGCAGGACGTATGCCTTGAGAAACACCTCCCAATGTAGCGAGTTTTATAGTTTCTCCAAAGTAACGACAAAGGGATGTGAAGATATGAGCTCTATGAAACAAAGAGAGAACGCGGTTTTCCAAAAAAGCGAGCAAGCTTGTGGCGAAGTTTCATCTACGAGAGGAACGGCTCTATTTTAGACAAAATCTAGAAGTTTCAGTGAATGTTTAGGGGCTGCGCTTCGTATATGGAAACTGTATTCCGGGATTCCAGTACCGGTCAGATCTGTGTCTAATCAATTATAATCAGTTAACGTGGAGCAAAGTAACTCTTGGAACGAAACAGAAAACCAAGTTTTCGTGAGGACTTCATTGTTATGAATACCCCTGACATAATTACACTGTGAGAGCGACCTTTTTTTAAAAAAACACGCTTGTGTTTTGTTCGCGTTGAATCACACCTCATTGTTGAATCCCCATTCTGGTACTTTAGCCAATTCATAACCTAAAAACATGAACAAATATGATAATAACCTCAACAAAATGCAAGCATTCCAAATGGCACAAAGTAACATGGAAATCACCAGATCTACAAACATACAACCAAATAGATCAAACATACTCAACAATAAATGAAGTAAGGACATAACAGAGGAGCCCAAATATGCCAACTTAGATCACTATATGGTCACAGCCACGATGAAACAAAAAGTAAAAAACAAAGCTGAACTTTAAAAGACAAAGATGTGACATTATATGGACAATAACACGAAATAAATACAGCACAGCTAGGAAGCAAGAATAGAAAAGATAATATATAGTGACAGAATGGATCTCAATATCAAAGAAAAAGCAAAGACACACGTAGGACTGGTGCAAACAACACTTAAACAGGAATGGTTTAATAATACATGTTAAACAATAACAGAAAATGAGATTCGAGCGAGGGCTTAATGGCTGATGATGATGAAAAGTAAAAAATACTGGATAGACAACAAAGTGAACGAAATTGAACAAAGAAGTAAACATAAGAATACACTAGTTATTATCCTAACAAGTACGGAAAGAGTACCTGTCCAGCATGCGACTGCTGTTACCCGAACGACGGAAAGCTGAGTGAAGACAATTTGTTGATATTCTGTTTCACATTGTTATTACAGTCCAGTTTATTCAGCATTATAATTGTTCCAAACAGTGGCGATTATTATTAAAGGGATACACCCTGACACTGAGTATTGGACAGAAACTGGAAGTTTCAGTGTGTGTTTAGGGGCTGCAATCCGTATATGGTAACAGTATTCCAGGATTCCAGTACAGGTCAGATATGTGCCTTATAAATCATAAGCAGTTAACGGAGAGCAAAACAAAACAGAAAACCAAGTTTTTGAAAGGCACTTTTTGCAATAGACCTCATATAGTTTTTCTATAAAAGGGTACTGCTGAGTGCTGATGGTAATACCAAGCATCGAAATGGGGAACTTCATTGGTATAGATACTCCTGACATAACATAGTTTACCGTGTTTTGTGCGCATTCAATTACAGTAAATTGTTTAATTCCCATTCTAGTAATTTTGCAATATTCAACCTAGCAACATGAACCAATACGATGATAATATCCCTAATAAAATTCAATAATTACACGAAGTAACATGGAAATCAACTAAATAGATCAATCACATACTCGTCAATAAAAGAAAACAATCAATGGTAAAAAAGTGAGAATATAAAGGAGTGTATGCAGACTTGTATCTGGTCCTCCGATCAAGTACCACAACCTAGATGAGTAATACTCAAAAAGTACTGAAGGTAACATCTTTTCATAATGTTATCCCTCAAATCATGACATTGTTGCCATGTCGAAATTTTTTTAAGGAGAGAAGAGAGGTTCTTCGTTGTCGATATAGTCTGGTCAGTACGGCAACGCTGCATTTGATATTTGACATAACAACAATAAAACATATCTGTATGTTTTAGTCTTTGGCTTATTGGAATATGTTTTCATGAATAAAGGGCAAATTCAGAGGTAATTTATGTTGAACTATCGTTAATTTTTATTATTAAGCAATGGTGAATGAAGCATTGTGAAATATGTCATTTCATAGGTGAGCTACCAGTGTCGTAACTATCGAGAAAGGGAAACCGAATTGGAAAAGAGTAAAACTAATGAATTATGAAAAAACATGTCAATTAGAGCATCGGCTGTTCTCAAAATCCTGTGGATATTCTTCCATCATAATTTCAGATTTCCATTTCATATTGGGTTTCCATTATTTCTATTTCATTGAACCTCAATATTTGTCCCTTACAAACAAAGTTTGAGGCGTGTGCGGCGAGTTACTCATCTAGGTTGTGTTATTTGAACAAGAAGTAAAAAGTTCATAAAGCTGCATTTTCAAAGACATATGACCTAGATAAACTAGACAAGATTACCGTAAGACATAAATAGAGATTAGTGAAGATAATGAGACAGAATGGAATCAATATCAAAGAAACACGTAGGACTGGCGCCAATCAAACCCAGGCAGGAATGGTTCATGTGAAAAAATAACAGAAAATAAGATTCGGACGAGGTCTGAATGGCTAATACAACCGAAACTAGAGAAGAATATGAAACATTAAGAAAACAAGTGAAGAATATGATCAAGCAAATTAAAAGAGACTGGACAGAAAAAAAAGTGAATCAAATTGAACAAGTGAAAATAGGAAAAGCTTTTACAAAAAATTTTGAGAATACAGATATAAAGAAGGGACAGTTCAAGAAAACAAACAATACAAACAAGTTTGGAGGGAACACTACAAAGAATTATAAATCAATAGATGAAGCTGTAAAGGATGAGCAGATAGTGATTGACAAACAAGGCGTAGGAGAGAAGAGTGAAGAAGAAAGGAATATATTGAATGAGCCCACCAGGAGGAGTTATAAAGAGTTATAACGAAATGGTAAATCGTCAGGAAAAGACGTAATTACCGTCGAATTTATAAAGTAAGGAGGACATGAATTGAAAGATAGAGTACGTATATCGATAAGAAAAATGTCCTTAGAAAAAAATGCCAGAAGAATGGGAGACAGGACAAATAATAACTACTCATAAAAAAGGAGACCAACAATTATGTAAGAATTACCGAGGAATAATACTACTTACTTGATACAGCGTAGAAAATAATGACATCAATTAATACAAAAAAGGCTAGAAAATATTACGATAAACATATTAGGATCATCTCAAAGCTGATTTATACAAGGCAAAAACAATCATAGATGCGATTCATACACTAAAACAGGTAATGGAAAGAGCTTACGAACATGAGATAGACCTTAAAACGATCTTTGTAGATTTCCAACTAGGATATGACTCAATAAAATGAAATCTAATATTAATGACAATGAAAACAAAATCACGGTACAAACACAAAAAGTAGGAATAGAAGAATTTATAATTGATGAAGGAGAAAAATTACGTTATTTAACCTATTAAAATAGAAATCTTAGTACAGGAGGAAGACAATTATTGAACTACTGATTTTGTTGTCGTTGGTCACATGTTACATTTAATTCTTATTTCAAGAAAGATTCGTAAAGTTTTTAAGTTGTTCAACGGAAATTTGTTTGAAACCTAATAGTGTGAGGTATCAAATCAATGGTAATAAACTGCTATTTTTGCTTAACCCGTAGAACCACCATGTTGAAATTTGAAAAATATTGGAAGTACTAATTTAATAAAAAAAAATTACATAGCGGATACATTTTAACAGACACAGTTATGTTGTATTTTTCCCAAAATTTCATGAGTGGACTTGATGATTTGAACGTATCTCCCTTTAGAAAAAAAATAAATGTATTTTCCTATTCGACACTGAACGGACGAACCCAAACTCTGTCACCGAGTTGGAACCCGTTGAGCAAAAAGCCCACGTGAAAGCTGCGGAGTGTGACAGGCTCCTACAGCTACATAAGGATAAGCCAATGCATGGGGTCTTCTTCAAGAACATCGAAGACCTTGGGCTTATCCAAAAACCTGACCTTCGCTTTTCTCAGGTCAAGTGGGCTGAAGTCGGAAACCGAGGGATTCATAATGGCCTGCCAGGATGGTGTCTTCAACACCCTCCTCTACCGCAGTCGCGTGATGGGTATAGAGGTCCCTGACACTAGATGCAGAGCGTGTCGTGGGGCAGCTGAGAGATTGGTGGAATGATGGACACACTACTCTCAAACTTGAAAATCATACCGGCTTGCCATGATGCGGCAGAAAACTTGGCCGGAAGAATGCAGAAGGCCGTAATTCTTGGTTCACTCCGTCTTCTCAGGGAACATGACTCTCGGACCCAGTAATCACTTACCCCACGGACGTGGGGAGTGTTTACTGGGGTTAATTACACACCAGCGCGCCCTCCGGTAGTATCGGAGCTCCTGAGACAGGGCCTGACAGGTACATTCCTTATGGAAAAAAAAAATAAAAAATACTCCCTCATAAACACTCATTGAGTGTACCCCAAGGCATAGCCTGTGCGGGTAGAGGACGACTATTATTATTATTTGCCGTGGCGCACGAGACTGTTATCATGCTGGGATTCGAACCCATGATTGGATTAAGAAGCCTTAATTTTTTTATGTTTCGGTCGGATCCATGAATGATGTTATACAATTGTTTAGTTTCATTCATTAAGCATGCTGTTTTGCGAATAAAAACAGAAAAAAGTGTATAGATTTTCTATTATTTTGAATGTTTCTCTACAGGAAACTCGAGACCCAACTTTTGAAGAGAGTTCATGTTGAAACGTTGATTAATAATAATGATAATAATAATACTACCTCATAAACCTCATAGAGTGTACCTAAAAGCGTAACTTGTGCGAGTAGAGGACGGCTAATATTATTATTATTTGCCGTGGCGAATATCGCAATATTATTGTTTTCTCAACGTTGGGGCGTTATGATCCTACGCTATATTTTGCATTGAAACTGAAAAATTCAGAAATCATACTATTTTTATAATCCTCTCTTCTTCATTTTCAGCGGGCTACATTTCCCTAACGTCAATAATACTGGTGGACCTCCTAGGCCTCGACAAACTCACAAACGCATTCGGCTTGCTGATTCTTTTCCGTGGAGCGGCCGCGATACTCGGTTCGCCGCTAGCAGGTGCCTTAATAGACGCAACTGGATCCTTCGATATAGCTTTTTACGTTGCCGGTGGACTTTTCGCAATATCTGCCATCACGAGTTTCCTAGCACCGCTCCTCAAACGTTTCATACCCGAGGACGAGCTGCCCATGGGCGACGGCGATGCATTGACGCCAATCGACGAAGACGAGGAAGAGGATGAACCGATCACGATGGGTCAGGGAGGCGGCAAGCACATCCCGAAAATCGTTGAGACGGCTTCGAGTCCGGGCGATAATGAAATCCAGCTCAAGGAATCTGTTTTGTGAAGGAGTTCGTTGGGAAAGCCGTAATGATGTATATATCGTTTTTTTAATGACATGGAATTATTTTTACCAGTATCTGAAGAGAGCGTCTATGTTTGATAACGTTTGCTCCAGCAAGTAGGGCCTCAGCCGCTGGACTGATGCTTGTTGTTTCAATGATATTTGTGCTATTCTATAATAACTGTTATTGAAATTGATGATTTATATTTTTATACACAGTTGGTGAAAAAATAACGTGGGCTAGAGTTTGCTATCATTCATAGTGCTTGTGATGTGTCATTGATGTAACAAAATTCGATTTTAGGGATAATGAATACATTATAATTGGAAAATTAGTTAATGATAATTAGATACAGTATTATCGGCTATAATATCCCAAGAGCGATAACTACAAAAGAATTTTATCATAGTTTTTGAAAGCACGTTGCTTGAATAATGGACTTAATTGTCAAGTTTTTTGAAGTATTGTTGCATGGTCACTTCATTTCATGACTGATACCCATAGACAATTTTCAGATAAACATTGTGTTCATTCATTATTTCCAATCACACAATCAGAAATTGATGGATTAATAGGATATATGTATATTACATCAAACATTTTTATGAGAAATATCATAGCAAGTTTAAATATGTCATCATGCAGAATATTCAGGAAAATACATGCTATTTCAATAACATTTTGATGGATATATCAAAGACTTCAGTTTTATGTTGAGAAAAATATTATTTAAAATTCAAATATTGAACATATGAAATAAATAGCAGCAAATAAGATAAAATAAGGAATACTATAAGAAACAAGACACAAATTAATAGACCCGTTTGTATAGATGAATTAAATTAAATAAGAAGTAAGAATCAGCGAATGAAAATCACAGCTTTCTTGACATAGAATTCATGTTTGCCGTTAGTGCTGTCAAAAATTTCATCAGCACATGTGCCTTTGAGTTTTCATACTAAGTTAGATACTAAGCTAAAAGTTGGCCAACTCTTATTCTATTTCTTATCTTATTCTAGTTGGGGTATGAACGATCCCATTGTATTGGGTATGTTGAACATTCGTATCTTATTTCTTATTTTATCTTTTTACAGTGGGTTTATACAGCAAATAAGATAACATAAGAAATAAGATAAGAATGTTCAACATACATAAATCAATGCAGCAACGTTTATACCGTGTATACCCTAAACAGGATAACCTACAAATGCGTATGTGCTGATGAAATTATTGACAGAACTGGCAGCAAACATGAATTTTATGCCAAGAAAGCCGTTATTTTATTGGTTGATTCTCACTCCTTATTTAATCTGTATAAACTTCTTTTTCTTATCTTATTACTTATTTTATCTTATTTGCTATATAAACCCACAGTTAGCTGTATAAACCCACTGTTAGTCTTCGATGTACACAATATTTAAATAATTTATGTTAAAAATTCAGGAGTATTTGATTACTGAACCGCTTAGCTTGTGAGACGGGTTGAAAGAACTACTGAAAAAGTTGAAGGGACAATTTATAAAAAGATTTAACACTTAATATTTAAAAATCTTTGAATAGTGATTGGCCTTTTTCAATAGGTAATACAAAGGAATTCAACCAATAGGCTTCAAAGATTCTTAAATATCAAGTGTTAAATAGATGATAAATCTTTTTTATAAATTACTCTCTGCAATTATTTTAAAACACTTTAGGTTAATATTCCACACATTGGTAAATTAATACCTCCAAACTCTCCTTACTCATAACCAAGAGTGTCAAAACGGTGTAAATTATGAACATAAAGTTTTTAAATAAAAATAAGCATATAATTGGCTCATATTATTTTTTATTTGAGAGGTTGTCGTAACTAGTTAATTGCTGCTACTATAGGTGCGAATTTACATGGTCCATTGAATTCATCAATTTTGTTACCTTGAACTTTATTGATAGGTGTAAATAGAAAATTGCCGTCAATTTGTACTTGGACAATAATTCACGAATTTTACGGCAATTCTTGGTAACTTTCAGCCTGCAATGATACCTGTTCGTTAAATTATTGCGGTATCCGTAAAGTCTAATGTAGGTGGACCCTGGACCGAGTAAATATAAATGTATGTAATAGTTGAACTATTGCGATTGTATTCATTTTGGTTGGAATTTTGCTACATTAAAATATATTTCGGCTAGCATTACGGATTAATTCTATATTATATAATTACAGAGTTTCGACTTTCTAGAAACCAGTGAACTTTTGTAGGTTAGGTTAGACATAGAGTTTATTCTTATGTGTAGGTATTGATTAAATAGTAACTAAACACTCAACCAACGGCCTAATCAAAAAGTAGGAATTAAATTTCGTTATCGTAAGTTTTAATGTTAGGTATCAAAAAGTACTTTCAACCCAGTGTTTCTCAAAATCTGAGCAGTTCAGGTCATACACTCAAATGAACTTTCCATCAGATCTGCTGAAATATTAATCACCTACTTATTAAACATTCTGCATTGACTTATTTTTCATTTTCTTCATTCAAATTGTTTTAAAATTGTTTTTTCCGTCAACAAGCTGTCGTTCCCCTACGAACGACAGCCCTCAGAAGTGGAAACTTGTGCGAGCAGGATTAACGAGGTCTCACCTTCCTAGCACTTTCTCATTGTTTTTTTTTTGAAAAGCATCAATAGTGTATTTTAATCTCAAATTTTCTATTCATATCCATCAGATGTGATTGAATGTTTATTGGTGTGATCTTGATGAACTTACTGAATAATCGAAACTTTTCTAGCCATATATTTTTAATAAATGTCTTTATGAAAATACATTTTTTCCAGACAATACGTTTTTCCTAGTCAGACTTACCGGTTCTTACCTAAATTCATGTACTCCAACATAACAGACTTTGTGAATTTCACCAAAATAAAAGGAAACAAGAAATATCTCCAACAAATAACTCACATTTTCTGACAGTCCTGTTTAATTTGAACAATATTGTGAAATTGGTAGATTGGTAGATGACTAGAATCATGCATTTATCAAAAATCTTGTTATTTTGAAACCTCAAAGAGAAAAAAAGACATCAAGGCTGGTTGAAAAATGTTCCTTTGAAAAGTTTTTTATATTATTATTGTAATCACGCCCCACAAACGAGCGTGTTTGTTTAATTTCAAGCTTTATTTTTCAATTCTGTTTTGCATCATTTTTAAAACTGATATCCTAAATCGCAAATTTTAAAACTCATTACATAAATCTTATATGGTGTCTGAGGCTCTACTCATGTTATATCACCTACAGAAACCTTTTTTTTGTTGAATCGAACTTTTGTTTATCTTACTTGAAATCCCTCAAAAATCAACCGTTGTGATTTCCTCTTTTGAATGTTCGTTGAATCACTAACAAAAGGTCAGACATCTTTGCAAACATTCTGATGATGAATTATAGAGATGTAATACTGAAAATGCATAAGTCAATTTTTTATCATTTTCAGTTCTAACAATTGATTAATATCAGGCAATCTTTCCCACGACTATAGAAATGGAAAATGGGTATAACAAAAAAATCAACAACATAGCACAACAAAAGCTGTCGCTATCTGAAAAGTAAATTGAAATAATAAGCAAAAGACTACAATACTTACACAACACAATAAATAAATTGAGCTGAACGTTTGTCATTAGAACTAAAATACGTAGGAATCTACTAAGACAACAAGATAATCAAACTGACTCAACATGCATAATGATAATGTTTATGTTGAATTGATTAATGATTATTATGGTATATCCAGTTTTCATTTGGTGAAATATGGTTTAATCTAGATATTTAATATGCACGCAAAAATAGATGTCATATCTAGGCATACCTCTAGCCTACATTTATACATGAAATTTGAAGTATCCACTTTATCAAAAAAAATTTGATTCATGAGCGTGATACTCACTCTGGTAATCTCTTGGATTTCTCAACATAAAACATGTAATTGAAAAAACCAGAATTCGTACATAATTCCATTCACCATACCAAGGTACACAAAGCAAGTAGTGTTAGTTTAATTCAATGAATTACCATTACTAGTAAATTACTAGAATAATGTGACTAGGCCTACCAAGGGTAAATGAATGATAGTGGTCGATCAAAGGTATTACTGTTTTGACCTTTTTAAATCCAAGGGCCAATTTCCAACAGTCTAATTTACCTTTCTACTCCATATAAACAGACCAGTTTTCTTTTTCAAATTTGTAGTCTAATTTTTATGTACTCCGAAAATGTTTCAATACTAAAAGATTTAAAGCTACCATTGAATGTGTCTCTTGGGATTCAGATTGAAGATCTCGTGGATAGATATAATCACAAAGCTAATTATCGATCTCCCTACATTAGCAATGGTGTATAACTGGAGTTTTTATCCCATTGTGGCTGAAAAGTAGGCAGCAAAGTAAAAGCATGTTTTAAAATCCCTGATATAAATTGATGAAAAATTAATTAGAACTTCTTGATTTTTTATCATGTTAAAACACCAATGAGAGAGGGCTAGTTTACTCCTTACGAAAACAAAAATTGTTAGTGAAATATGTTTTCTTGAGAGCCTGGTAGATCAGGTACCTACAGTTTACGTAAAAGTACATTTCCAACCACTTAAGCTCTATCTTCATGACCAACGTTAGTAGTTAGTCAAAACACTACCTATAATTATTGGAATAGATAGCAAACTAGCCCCCCGTATCTGCAATATCACTTAATTGGCCCATTTAGCAGCCATAATTCCACAGATAACTGTCAGTCTTCACTAGCATCTAGCAGCATGGGGTAAACAATTTTTTTAGTATCTATTCTTTCACTAAACGGATTTTTAGCCAGCAGGGAGTGAAATAGTTCAATCTAACTTGCATACTGAAGGTGAGATTCCATATCGAAAACTCCAATTCGAATAGCCCTTGTTAATTAATGTTATTAACTGTGTAATTGAAAATCTGTTCTTATCAATGAATGATAAATTAAAACATTGCATCTAGATAGTGAAACTCATTCGAAAGCAAATCAAATTCTTTATCGTAATGTCTCAACTCAGTCCAGGTTACCATCAGTGTGAATAAGCACATTTATTTTTATGAAAAGTATAATACCGGGTAGATTTGGCAAAACCTCACATTTCTTGGAAACCTAACTTTTCGGTAAATGCGATTATTACATTATCCAAGTAAGTGTAGAGGATGAGCCGATTATTTTTCACTCAATAAGCAAATGTGAGAAATGACAGTATTTCTATGAATTTTAGTCAATATTATTAAGAAGTAGATTGTGTATGTTCAAAATGTATTGTTAATTAGTTGATACTGTACATAAGATTACATGGACAATATTAGAGACCGTTATAATGATTTCAGCGAGACACTGCACAGATCGTTTCACCAAACTCGTCGTCTCCTTCCAACTGAAACCATTCGAGAGATTTTTTATATAAAATGATAGTAGCTATTTTCTTAAAGTTGATGAATGATTGATAATTTATCAGTTGTAAGGTAGATCGCCTCGTTGAACAATTGTGTCGACTCGGTCTTGAGTATATGTTGGATGAGCTCAGATAAATTGAAGCCACAATGTTAAAACAGTTAGCCTTATTTAGATATAGTACCTGTGCACCTCAATTTAATGTACTTTCATCCTTTACATTGTACATGATTAAATCTTCAATGATCTCTGTTGTTGTTTCAATAACAATCATCAAAACCCTTCTATCATTGCAATAAACCTTTTAGAATGAATTAACTTATAGTTTCATCATAGTATATTTCAACTAGTTGAGTAGGCGACATAAATTTTGCCTACAGGTGAAAATTGGTCGCCCAGTAAAATCACTAAGCGATTGTAAAATTACTAACTTTTCATAAACAGATTAGGTCCATACAAGAAATTCAATAGGAGTTAATAGACTGTATTCGTAAGAAATATTATTCCTTTCAAAATCCCTCTCTATAAAACCTAACAAAATTTTCGCCTGTGGTGCTTTTCACCTGTAGTGTATTATCAGCTTGAGATCTTGGTCGCCAGTGATTTTGGCTTAAAAAATGCACTGATAGACGGAGAGCTAGCCACGGAGATAGGGCAGATAGGACACAGTAACAGAAACAGCTAGATATCCTGATAATTATTATGAATATTGATTCATGAAAATAACTGTTATAACTCGTTATGAAAAAAACATATGAATTCTATATAATAAAAATTAAAAAACCCTTTTGAGTTACTTGGGGCAGGGCAGATGGTAAACCAATATCACCATATTTTAATCCGTACTCAAAGCGTCCCGACACTTTTACAACGTTCCTTTGTTAAACAATATTACTTTTGCTCTTGCACTTTTACAAATTATACACAGTGGCGAAGCTAAAGCCATGATTTCCAATTTATGAATATCACATATCGCACTGTATTCTCATGCTTGTAGGCACATACTGAAGACCACAATGTACAATTTTACAACAGGCCATGTTACAGGTAGACACCTATATGCATAAACAATCAATTATAACGTATTTTTATAACTCTGATAATACAAATACCTATTTCCCATATGCTGCAAACGTTATGGCCTAATCTGTATACCCTCAAACTTAATTAGGTAGGTATATCTAGAGGCGTAGCCCATTTCGTCCCGAAAATGTGAAATACCAGGTAAGATGAATTTTAATGAGCTTGGGTAAATGTCCATTTCGGCCCACAACGATAGGTAAACTAATTAAAAGGTTTTAACCTAATTCTGTGGAATGTTCATCGTCGAAGACCAAAAAAGACGATTTTTTATATTTTTTGACTCGATTGTTCCTGAACGAACTAACCTGGTGACAGATTCGCCTTTTTGCAAGGCTGGAAAATCTGTTGTTCCACCCTTCTGTATTGTAAATCGAATCAAATATGGTGTAGTTTCTTTAACATGACACACAGTTGAATTGTAATAGTATTGGCATTACAAATATGTCTAGAAATTTAGGAAAGAAAAAACAAAAGTTTATCGAGGAACAAATTATCATTCTAATAAGTAGCATTAAGGCGATTTTTGTACATATTGATAAATTAATAAACTTTTTAACAAAATTGAATGATATATGTTGTTATTTCTCTGTGTATAGTTACAGATCTTGTGAACGCATTAGATTTAAAATTCTAATTAGGTACCTAATTACTAGTCCACCGTTAAACCCTCCGGGCCGAAATGGGTACATTTAAAATAGGTACATTTTGTGTTTGGGGCCGAAATGGGCTCTTTTTATGCACGGTACCTGCCATCTCGGGCCGAAATGGGCGTAGCCCATATCTAGTTTCTAATAATTTCTAACTATTAATCTACTCGATTTGAACTTTGTCAGTTTTAGTAATCAGAAGCCAAGTATACAAGATGTAAAAATCATAACTGGTCAACAAACTATAAGTAATTTTCATACTTTAATATTCAGAATAATTATCAATCTAGCCGTTTCTGTTACCGTGTTTTCATTAAAAAAATTATAAAAGATAAACAATTAACATTGTAAATGTTATGACTACTTTAAAATAATAAACAATAATGAATAAAAAATGTTCTCCCTTTAATCCATAACAACAGAATGACGTACAACGTTCATAATAAAAAATGACTGTTAGCATCTGATTGACTATCGTGCGCGCATTTCTCGTTTTTCAATATTTCCGCCTGTCATTTTACCCACACTATCCCGAGAGTTAAATGTAACAAAAAAATTCAGTCCCAGCCCTCTATAAATGAGACGACTTCGGCACTTTTCTACGCACCTTTAACGTCAGCTGGCACTATTTTTCTCGCAAGCAAATCGCCTGGCAATATTATTTTCGAATTTTAAATATAATTAGCTACAATCACACCAAAAACCAGCGCTCTATAAATTGAACACCTTCAGTACATTTTTCAACCCCTTTACGGCCGTACCACACCCACCCCTACCAATGAAAAGCTGCCAGGCGCCCGAAACAATTATTTTGTTAAGGCAGACTGATTAGGTAGTTTTAAACGTTCTATAAATTGCTGCCCCATCTCCGTGGCTAGCTCTTACGTCTATGAGTTCCATATGTGAACACTGGAAGCTCAGATTTTGAAAAAAAATCACTTCATCTCATTCAAGCAGTTGTATTACAAGAACCACTTTTTATGAACAACAAAAAATCTTAGAATCTT
This sequence comes from Chrysolina americana, assembly GCA_958502065.1. NCBI lineage: Eukaryota > Metazoa > Arthropoda > Insecta > Coleoptera > Chrysomelidae > Chrysolina > Chrysolina americana. The sequence goes on along the minus strand of OY293417.1, from coordinate 12,477,577 downwards.
GGATTATAGATGACAATCAGATAAATCGGGTCATTTATACACTGTTTAGATGGGCAGTGACAAATACAGATGAGTAGTTTTTTGATTATGTGAATAAGGCCTACTTCGTGTAAACGTAAGGTATGTATCATAAGGCACAAAAATCCAAATAAAATTTATATTTGCACTTAGGCCTAGTTCATGTAAACGTAAGGTGAGATAACGCATCAAGAACGGGATAAATTTAAACTATTGGAATTGTATATACATGTTCATGATAAAACGCAAGGTAAGGTATGAAATGTAAGATACTTAACGCAAAAGTTGAGCAACTTTTCTGCGATGGGGCACCTTTCATTTCATACCTTACCTTGCGTTTTATTATGAACGTGTCTACACGATTCCAATAGTTTAAATTTATCCCGTTCTTGCGTTACCTTACTTTACGTTTACATGAACTAGTAGGCTTTGGGATTTGTATAACCTATCTTTTATAACAAATTTTGCTGAAACGTATTGACAGGGATTTTTTTGGGGAGGGGGGCAAAAGTGAATTTTGCCAACTCATTTCAAAATTTCCCAATATTTATTTGGGACAAAAAAAGAAAATTAGGAAATGATTAAAAAGTTAAATATACAGTGAGGACCAAAAGTCCGTCGCCCCCCCTGTAACTTCTTTATTCTACATATTACAAAAAAATGTTAAATACATAAGTTGTAGGGTTTCATTCGATCTCTTTAATGGTTTAAGTTTCATTCATACAGAGTGTCTCAAAAAAGCACGGTGACTTAGAAGTTAAGTTTTTTAAATGGGACACCCTGTATTTCATTGCATTATTACATTCCACGATGAATTCTGAACAAGTTTGATAAATTGTTTTCTATCAAAAAAGTTAATAGTTTTGGACTTATGAACACTTGTAAATAATTATTTCGACTACTTTTGCACCAGTTCACGAATAAATTAATGAGGTAGGCTATGCACGCTAGGCGCGTTTATTTTATCCATGACAACGAAAAAAAATTCTTATCTGTTTTTGCCAAATGTCATTGACATTTTGTAGGTTTTCAAAACTTTGTTTCAAACGGTTTTCAATTTCTCTTGTTGATTAATATGGCTCGTTCAGTAGCAGACAAAGTTGAAGCCGTTATCATATTTGGTGAAGCTAACCGAAATTACCACGCTGCTATTCGCATTTTCAATGAACGGTTTCCAGAACGTCCGATGTGTCGAAAATATCTGCAGAAATTGGTGGCAGAATTTAACCAAACTGGCACCGTGAAAGATGCTCCGAGATCTGGGAGGCCGAAAATAATTACGGAAGATGTTGAAATTCAAGTACTAGCCGAAATGGTAAATAACCCACAACAATCAACTAAGCAAGTAGCTGAGACATGTGACAAGAGGGTTTTAAAACAAAATAAATTCCATCCTTACAAAATAAAAATTTTGCACCAATTGGTTGAAGATGATCCAGACCGGCGACTTGAATTTTGCGAGACCATGGCAGAAAGAATTGTTGCAAATCGACTTTATTTGCAACACATCTGCTTTAGCGATGAAAGCACTTTTTACCTAAATGGAAATGTGAATACCCAGAATTGTAGATATTGGAGTGATGAGAATCCCCATGAATTCCGCGAGGGGCATACTCAATATCCCCAGAAAATTAATGTTTGGGCTGGTATTTTAGGTAACCACATTGTAGATCCCATATTCTTGGAAAAAAAATTTAAATGGTCCCAGATACCTCCAAATGCTGCAAGACACAATAAGTCCCAGTATCGATGAGATCGTTGCGCAAAACCCACATGAATTTTACTTGGATGTAACATTTCAGCAAGATGGAGCGCCACCACACTATTTTCGGGAGGTGAGAAATTACTTACATGAAAGGTATCCAGGTAGGTGGATTGGACGTCGAGGTACAACAGAGTGGCCAGCTCGCTCACCGGACCTCTCGCCGCTTGATTTCTTTCTCTGGGGCTATGTGAAATCCGTAGTTTTTGAGACAGTTTGTGGGTCGTTAGATGAACTGCGCCGTCGAATTATTGAAGTGTGTTCAGAAATAACACCTCAAACCTTGATTAATGTTAGGGAAGAGTTTACAACCCGACTATTTATGTGTCAAGAAATGCATGGTGGACATGTCGAACATCTTTTAAAATAGATAAAAACTCACCGTTTTTAGTTATAAATTAAAATATCTCTTCAGTTTTTAATGATTCTTGATCTGTATTTATGGACTACCTTATTTGTTAATAAAATGTTTCAACTTCATTTGTACTAATTTTTCGTGAGATTCAACAACTGTAACAATTGTAAAATGGTACGACGAGGTAAGTTACACATGGTGCCATCAGCAGTTTGCAACATTGGATAGCTTTCAAAAAGTTAGGATAGGAAAGTGAAATACATTGTGATCCATTTGTTACGATTTTCTCATTGAACTGGCGCAAAAGTAGTCGAAATAATTATTTACAAGTGTTCATAAGTCCAAAACTATTAACTTTTTTGATAGAAAACCATTCATCAAACTTGTTCAGAATTCAACGTAGAATGTAATAATGCAATGAAATACAGGGTGTCCCTTTTAAAAAAGTTAACTTCTAAGTCACCGTGCTTTTTTGAGACACTCTGTATGAATGAAACTTAAACCATTAAAGAGATCGAATGAAACCCTACAACTTATGTATTTAACATTTTTTTGTAATATGGAAAATGAAGAAGTTACGGGGGGGGCGACGGACTTTTGGTCCTCACTGTATATTTATAACCAACAACAAAAGAGGAAATTTCGTGACACGTTAGTGAGGAAGCGATAAGCGATAAATCATATGACGTTTTTTTCGTCCAAACGGACGAAGGACGTCTTTGTGTTTCATCTATTTACAATTCCCCTTTCTATAAAATCTGAAAAATAAGAAATTTCGATTACCTACAAACTCGGAATTTAATGTTTGTTTGATGTTGAACATTCCTATTTATAGTTTGGAGTTGAAAATTCCAAGTTTCAAGTTGAAAATTCCCAGTATGAAGTTATAAAAAACTAAAATTTTTCCTATAATTGAATCTTTTCCAAACTTAATTTGTCAACTTGTCTAACCTTGTGGAGGATGAACCTCCCACAGCCCCCCCATAGACCCGTCCCTGCGTATTGAATTACTCGTTTTATGAACTAGTGCTGCATTATATCATAAAGAACAGCACAGGTACTTCATGGGTAGGTCTATTGATCCTAACCTAATGGAATGAAAAACATATTGAAGTAGATGCTATCTCTACAGAATCTAGCAAAGGTTTTGACAAAATAGATTGTGGTTTCATTACAACACCACCTAAACGAAATATATAGATTGAATTCCTAGACTTCAATAACTCATTTTATTTATGAAAATGTGTACTATCTTCCACATGAACATATATAATAGGGGAGCACCACAACCTAGTTCTTGCAAAAGATTTTCCAAGATGTAACATACACATAATTCATCAGTCAAATAGGTAGTACTTCTTATCTGCTGAATATAATACACTCATGGTAGAAAGTAAAGAGGCCAACATGAAGAGGGGCGACATTACTTGACGGAAGACCATTAATCTAATTATGATAAATGGTGGGTTACGTAATCCAATCTTCCGCAAAAAACCTTTACAATAGGTAAGGTCGTCGGCAAGCATTCAACAGAAAACAACTACTGCCTCCCACGACCGTTGAATGATATCTGTTTAATACTTGGCAAAGCTTTCTACAAGAACTGCTTTGCAATTCATTTTAAATATCAAAGTTGAAAGTATTTTTCGATTTATTTGGGGGAACACTTGCGTAACGGTTTCATATGGTCTTCGCCAATCATCAGCGAAGGCTAGTTCGATCCAATTGAATCGGAAAATCCTTTCAGCCTAATAGGAAATCCCTGAGACAAACACTGAAGTAAGAATTCAGCGCCATCTCTGAGTTCCAGAATTAAAATTGACCCCGACTGCCTGTCGACTTCAATATGAAGCCAAAATTTCAGTTTTGATATTTAAAATGCATTGCAAAGTAGTTCTTGTAGAAAACTTTGCCAAGTATTGAACTGATCATTCTGAAAGAATTTTTTGGTATTTGAAACATAAATTGGACGATAATGGATTTTTTTATGTTAAACGAAAACCAGACAGAGAAATTCTGTATTTCCCACAAAAGTTCATATGATATATCCTCTGTAAAATGAGAAGAAATCAGGAAAATTAACCGATCCGTTTCCTTTATACAGGGTATTTCTCTAATTGTTATTAATATTAATCTCGTGTATACTTGAGTCGCACTGTATAATATTCATAATTTACGTTCTGTTAAGTGGCCACATGGCTCATATAATTGGTGCACTGAATCGATCAAATCACGTAATCCAAAGAATATAACAGATGCACGAATACTTTCAATCCCCCCTGTATATACAGTGTGTTTCACTTCTCATGGAAACACCCCCGTATCTTCCGTAATTTTTAACGTTGAACCATGACATTTTCAGGATCGATAGACACACTAGAAATGAACTCACTGCACGAGAGGTGTCATCCTACGTGATATACACTGCACGCCAACAGCGATGGAACCACTCATTTTTCCAGAAAGTTATATTAGGGGCAAACTTAGTCCGAAATTCTTTCTGATTCGTGTTTAGGATCCCCAAATTACTACTAATACACCCGTCTCCTGAAAAATTCTAATTTCTTTCACTTCTCGTGGAAACCCCCCGTATCTTCCGTAATTTTGGAAGTAAAACCATGAAATATTCAGGATAGATAAAAATGAACTAACTGCACAAAAATGGTCATCATACGTGATATACACGGGGGCGTTTCCATGGGAAGTGAAACAAATTAGAATTTTTCAGAACTGAAATTTTTTCAGGAGTAATGTGTATTATTGCGGGAACCCTTCACACGAATCCGAAGGAATTTTGGGCCAAGTTTGCATCCTAATATAACTTTCTGGAAAAATATGTGGTTTCATCGCTGCTGGCGTGCAGTGTGTATCACGTAAGATGACTGCTTTCGTGCAGAGAGTTCATCTTAGTGTACCTATCGATCCTGAAAATTTCATGATTTTTCGTCAAAAATTACAGGAGATACGAGGGTGTTTCCATGAGAAGCGAAACACACTGTATATATAAAGAATACGTATTACTCGAATTCAGCCGATCTTATCGGGTTTATCCTACTCTAATTTTCCTACGATCCGACTCATGACGTTGATGCTTCATTCTGAAATAATTTTCCACTTTTCGTAACTCTGAAAAAGTCATGATTTACCCTGTATATTGATTAAAAAAATACTTTAGAAATATACTGTTCTACTGGCCAAGTGTGATACTGTGGTGTGGATGAAAAACCCACTAATAATTTTATGATATTACCACCATTAAAGTGTAGTGAATAATGGCCTGAAAGTGACATTTTACAACTTCAACGCTCTTTATCTCTTGAATTATATATAGAATTTTTGCGTGACCACGCTAACCTTTGTTCAGAATCCCGAGTTAAAACAACATATTCAAATTTTGGACAATTCGACCGAAAGACTTTTTGCATAATAAGTGTGCGTGGTCCTTTCTTCTGTTTATAAGTTTTCTCAAAAAATTTCGGTAAAATTCTGTTAAATAATAGCCACAAGCTATCTACAAACTTGTTTTGGATCATATGTAATTTGGTCTTCTTGATGAAAATCCCAAAACAGCACAATAAACACATCCTAATTCAGCCGTTTTACATAATTTTTTCATTGAAAACAGAATTTATTATCCAAAAACTCAACTTTCTTTTAAGAACATCAAAACCAACTTCATGCATAATGTTTAGTGAATTCATTCATGTCATGTCGGTGACGTTGATTTTTGCATATTTGCACAACTAACTTTTCCAGCCATTTAACTTCAGCATGAATAGGAAATTATTTGTTCACGTTTTTTCCCCGTAGCCAACTTGACAAGAATAAAATTCACTAACAATAATTTTGCCTATCCTTGTTGTGGACGTAGTCATAAAAGAATATTGAGGTTTTTTTTCATAAAAAGTACCGTTTTTGATAAAGAAAAAGTGTTAAAAATGTCAATTAGGGTGTTAACATTCTGCTAGTTATAAGAAGGAAGAATTTTGGATGTCTCTACAGTTTTTTTCGCGATAGGAATGCGTGCTAGAAAATGCCAGTTATTACTCAAAAATAGAACCATATCTCTGAAATTACTCGAGACCGCCAAAAATTTCATTTAATTTTTTTGTGGCTATTAATTAGTAAACGGAATTTTACAAATTTTCATATTTTTCGAATTGTGCAAATCAAATACACCTAAAACTCAACCGAAACAACTGGAAACAACTAAAATATACTTTCAACGTTTCGAAGCACAAAACAAATTGAATCAATTCCCAGTATATTGATTACACCTGTAGTATTACTGTATGATGTTTTCTTTTCAATATTAATTTTTTATACTAATCATTTCATTACTCTGTAGGTTGACGATTCCTATTTAATTAGCTTTCGGTTGAATGCAGTACCTACATAGAAAATGACATTATTTAATGAAAAACTAAGGGGAAATTTTAGAACCTCAAGTATAATAAAATGAGCTTACTTACCTTCAACCATCGATAAAATATGAAAATTCTTCAGAGATATTCCATTATCACAAAAACCACACAGTTCAGGTGCACTAATACCATTGTTTATTGAGTATTACTTATACAATGCTAATACATATCAACTTTGTTCAGAAAAATCTCAACTAAAACTCACCATTGTTCAAACTACGTAGCCAATTCTAGATTCCACTCGTTTCACTTCATATTTCTTGTTCTCGTTTACTCTTCACGCGCGTACTGAAGGAAGAAATTTTATCACATTTTTTTGTCCGAGAATAAATCCAAAAAACTCTTGAATAGGTATTCGGTATTATCAATCGTAAATAGTTGGACGGCAAATGACGTTAGAAAAGATGATTTTTCCAATCAATTTGTAATTGGTTTGATTCATATTCAAGAACTTTGAGCAGCAAGAATACTATTTTGGTTTTTTAAATATTTGTATGAGTCATGTTTAGGTCGTGTTCACAATTCCTTAACTGACTCAAGAAGAGTCAAAAAAATGTTGAAACCTTTTTTTAAACCACATAAACATAACTGATTATCATCACCACTGAAATATACATGGTATGAATATTTCAGTGATCACATCACAGGCAGTAGTTATAATAATGATAATAATAATAATCTAGCAGTTTTCAACTCATGGTTGGATGGAGAGCAGCAGATTCCGGATTGGTTTGTCGAGGGGCGTACCGTGCTAATCCCTGAAAACGGAAATTTGTCTGATCCGAAAAACTACAGACCGATTACATGCTTAAACGCATGTTACATTATGTTGACCCGCATCTTGTACATGCGAATACTCTCCGCAGTTGAGCCGGATATATGAACAAAGAGGGTCAAAGAAGGGGGTCGCTGGCTGCAAGGAGAACCTGCTGATTGACAGATGCATCCCGCAGTATAAGGGTAACCTTTCAATGGCCTGGATCGATTATCGCAAGGCATTTGATACAACACCGCATGAGCTCATCGTGCATTTGCTCAGATGCCTTGCGGTACCCGATCAAGTAGTGAGATGCACTGAACAGCTGATGCCGCTCTGGAAAACTCGCTTCACCATAACATCTGGTCAAGTCAGAGTCCAAACAGAGCAGGATATCTTTAGAAGGGTCGTGTTCCATAGAGACTCCCTCAGCCCTCTTTTCTTCTGCATCTCACTATTGCCATTGTCCGTTGCACTACGGAAAACCCGCGGATACAACTGAGGCACCCCCAGCAACAGGAGGCATAAGGTCACCCATCTGTTTTACAAGGATGACCTCAAAGTAAATGACTTAAAAAAAAGGATCTTCATCAGTAGTAAGAGTACACGCATGCTATCGGAATGGAGTTTGGGATAGACAAATTTGCCACGGTTTATCTCAAAAAAGAACGATGCGAGGAATACGGAGAGGACGTTCAGCTCATAGCTTCCTACATCATCTGAATGCTGGAGAGACGTATGAGTGGAACAACATCACTCCCAAGAGGTAAATACTGTTAAATACCCTTTCCGAGGTAAGTATCAGCATAAACTTCGACAGATCCAGTCATCAGAACTGTCGAGAAAGAAAACTGTTGCTGCAACTAATATGCTTGCCGTTCCGATTCTATTTTACTTCTTTGTGGTAATGAAATGGACTCAAGAAGAGCTGCGACAACTCGACGTAAAAAATGGCAAAATGATGCCATCTCCATAGGAGCTTGCATCTCAAATCGTCCGTTCCACGGTTATACTTCCCCAGACAACAGGGAGGCCGTGGACTTTTGAGTTTGGAGTGCCTACATAACAGAATGGTAATGGATGGAGCCTGTAAAATCATCAGGAGTTCAGATCCCCTTCTCTGCTTGGTATGCGATCACGAAAGAGCAGGGATTAGAGCATTTCTTTTCAAGGCAGCAACCTGTGCAGCCGATGAACTCGGTCTCGTATTCAACTCTGAACAGACAAACCCAAACTCTGTCACCGAGTTGGAACCTGTTCAGCAAAAAGCTCACGTCAGAGCTGCGGAGAGTGAGTATCCTATAGGGATGAGCCAATGCATGGAATCTTCTTCAAGAACATTGAAGGCATTGGCTTATCCAGAAATCTGACCTTCGCACTTCTCAGGTCAAGTGAGCTAAAGTCGGAAACCAAGAGATTCATAATGGCCAGCCAGGATAGTGTCTTCAACACCCTCATCGTCCGTAGTAGCTTGATGGGTATAGAGGTCCTTGACAGTAGATGCAGAGCGTGTCATGGAGTAGCCGAGACTATCATGCATTTGCTGCCAGCCTGTCCAGCTTATGCGGTCTCAACCTATATCCACAGGCATAACGCGGCGCTACCAGTATGTTGTACCACCATATTTGATACTCGTATGGTATAGACGAAACACCGGTGTTGCTTTATGCTCCGGGGGATATTGAGTTCGTTGTGGAAAATGAGAAGTGTTGAATCTATTGAAACTACTCATTCCCCACCGTCAGGCATATAATGAGCCTGATGTAGTCTCTTTGACCATCAAAGTAGGACAATTTTCGTTTTCGTTTTCGGCTCCTGGCAAAACGAACATCGTCCGGAAAGAGGAGGGAAAACGAACAAAATATCGAGACATACTCATTGAACTCCGCAGGCTTCACCCAAACCATCCTGTGAAAATGGTGGTTCTGATCATAGGGGTACTTGGTGGAATGATAGACACATGCCTGCCGTGATGCGGCAGAAATCTCAGCCGGATGAATGCCGAAGGCTCACTCACCATATTATGTGGGAGAAAACTTATTCAAGATACTGACACAAGAAACGTAAGAATCAAAGCTACATTGTCGCAGATCCAAGATATTGAAGAACGAGTCATCCAATATGATATTGATAATGATAATAAAAATACAGGAAGGCCGTGATATCTTTAGTTTGGAGTTTCGCCATGAAAAATGAGGTACTGGATGAAATCTGTGAAGTAATCAGGAGTTTAATTCACTTTTCTGGATGGTCTGCAACCATGAAAGAGCAAGAAGCGTAGCATATTTTGAAGCAGCAGCTCGTGCAGCGATAAACTTGGTATCATATTGATCGCAAGTGGGTGACCCCATCAACTACGTCACCGAATTGAAGATTTGGTTTATCCAAAATTGTACATTCACATTCCTCAGGTCGAGTGTGGGCTGAAGTCGGAGACCGAGGGGTTCATGCCTGTCAGGATGATGCTTTAGCACTCTAGTCTACCGTAGTCACACTAGATGGAGAGCGTTTTGAGTTATATAGGAAAAATTGAAAAGTTCGAAATTCTTCTTTTCATTTGGTGACGATTTTTTTAAACTTTTGTAGTTTGCCGTGGCAACTTTTTGTAGACTATCCAAATATGCGAATAAAAATTATTCACAAAGGATTGTACAGAAAGGCTCACCCTCAAATTTTTATTTTCAAATACGGACCTGTATTTTTATTGCATTTTTTCAAATGCCAAGAGTCATGTTTCATATTGGCGTGGTATTTTCATCTGAACTAAAGAGTGTTTTGGAAATATTGAACAATTTCCATTGATCCAAAACCACTGGAGATATGTATAGGAAAGTATTATATGAAAATAATCGAAAAGCAATAGCAAAGCGAAAATTTCAATAATATATAGGGTATTCCATTTAAAATATCAAAGTTGTTGCTACTTTTCGATAGAAGCGGCAACGCCGCAGCGTTGAATATATTTTAAATCGATAGAGCAGAACTAATTATTCAAGAAACCAAATTTTCAAAATAATCCTTTTCCAGAAACTTCTAATAGGCCATCGAGTTTGGGACACCCTGTATATGTATTTCGATATCAAATACCTAACCAGAGCTAGTTTCGAAGCAATTTTTTAGAATACTGAGAATAAAGTATAACTTTCAAAATATCCTCCTAGATCCCAATTAGTATTGATGTAAACTATGAAAAGCTACGGAACCGTTTTATCAACAGTTTTCTAAATATATTTTTCATTTCAGAAATATCTAACTGAACCGGCTATAACTACTTAAATATACAGGGTGTTTGAATTTTTTTTATCAAAATTCAGGGGTTTATTTTTTAGTTCAAAATAAGACTTTTTTCCTATATACCGGGTGGCTACGGAAGTATTGCCTACGGAATATCTCAGTTATTGAATGAAGTAGGTTTGTGAAATTTGGAGCGTCGATATAATGACATAAGAGCTAGAATTTGAGCATATTGACATGTCGAAGTTAACTTCCGGTCTGACCGGAAGTAACATCAACTTTCTTATTTTAAATAGAAACCCTATTTTTTTTTCTTTTCGCTTCATTCATCATTCAATTCCCTTTCTAATGACATATCACAAGTTGGTATCTAACAAGAAACTAGATCAGAAAAAAATTATTATTGAAATTCACCGAGTAGGCCGTGGAATCAAAATGAAAGCCAAAAATTGAAAAGTTGGCTATGGAAACCATACGTCACTTGATAACAGTTGCTACTACTGTGATATTTTATTTTCATTCGTCGGCGTTATAAAAAGTCGCCAAAAAAAATATTGGAAAAATTGGGAAAAAAACAATACTCTGTAGGTCCATAACTTAAATAGGAACATACAACGTTTTCATGCCTGTACTATTCAGCATAACCATTCCTTTCTAATGATATAATAGAAAGTAATTTTTTGAAATGAAATACCAAAAAATCCAATTATTATTCTTCAAATAACAAAACAGATTACCGCCATACGCAAAAATAACATTAAAAATAATGTGGAATGATAAATTATATCCTGTAGGTTCTTGGTTAAATAGAAACATAAACGTACTTGGTCTGTGCCATCGTCCATAGATATTCTAATATCTACCTATGGACGATGTTTGTGCTATTCAGAATAATCATTCCATTGCAATAATCATTCGAACCAAAATATTAACAAGTAGGCTGATTAAGATGTATTTTGGAATGAAACAAAAAAGAAACGAGAGCTCTCACGAACGCTGCTATCCATATTATTTTGACGTTCGAAGTAGTGTTTTTGATTCTGCCATTTTAAAAGGGTTTGGAAATCGAAATCAGTTAGTGGAATATTCAAAAAATGCCCCGTTATTCACGAACCGAACAAATTGACATGCTTCTCATTTATGGTGAATGTTTAAAAAATTCTTATGCCGCTGAACGATTGTATTTAGAGCGATATCCAGGGAGGCAGCAACCGTCAAGAAGGTATTTCCAGTGGCTTGAAGAAAAATTAAGAACTGAGCCTGATGTTCACGAAGACCAAGAAGCATTTGTTATTAATGAGGAAACTGAAATTAATGTATTAGCTTTAGTACAATATGATAGCACAATTTCCTCAAGGCAGATTGGCGCCGAATTAGCTATAAGTAAGGACTCTGCTAGGAAAATTTTGAAAAAACATCGATTTAAATCCTTCAAGTATCAGTTGCATCAACATTTGTATGAAAATGACGGTGAAAGGCGCCTGGAATATTGTAATTGGTTTCTTCGACAAAATGCTGAGAATCACCTATTTAACTATTATTTCTTGTTTACGGACGTGTCAAGATTTACCAACAATGGATTATTTCACAGGAATAATACAAGGTAGGTACTGTACTTTATTTGGATTATTGTCGATAGTCGAAGTGTAAAGTGCTAAAAGTGTGAACGGTCTTTTGTTTCAGGTACTGAGCGATAGAAAACGAGCACCGGTTTCGACAAGGTGACTTCCAGGAGAGATTTGGTGTGAATGTTTGGGCTGGAATAGTTGGAACTCATATTGTTGGCCCCATTCTTTTTCAAGGCCAACTAACCGGAGAGAGATACTTTAATTTTTTAACGAATGAAATTTCGGAATTCATTAACAACCTACCAGCGGAAATAACTGAGAGAATGTACTCTCAGCAAGATGGCGCCCCTCCGCATAATTCAAGAATAGCGAGAAATTATCTTCAAAATCGCTTTCAAGAGAGACTTATAACAACCCATGGTCCAGTCAGGTGGCCACCAAGGTCACCTGATCTTACTCCGTGCGACTTTTTTCTATGGGGGCATCTTAAAAATAGGGTGTATTCCACACAGCCTACAACTCTACATGAGCTAGAAGTAAAAATTCGTAGAGCTTTCCAAGATATCACGCCCCAAATGTTGAGAAACGTTTTACATGAAAATATCACCAGAGTCAATAAATGTATTGACGCTGAGGGAATGCATTTGGAACATTTGTTTTGAATTTATTTTATCTTTAATCCTATCAATTTGAATTTTTTTTTTCGATAAATCTGTTTTTTTGTTATTTTAATAATAATAATTGGATTTTTTAGTATTTAATTTCAAAAAATTACTTTCTATTATATCATTAGAAAGGAATGGTTATGCTGAATAGTACAGGCAAGAAAAAGTTGCATGTTCCTATTTAAGTTATGGACCTACAGAGTATTGTTTTTTTCCCAATTTTTCCAATATTTTTTTTGGCGGCTTTTTATAACGCCGACGAATGAAAATAAAATATCACAGTAGTAGCAACTGTTATCAAGTGACGTATGGTTTGGTTTCCATAGCCAACTTTTCAATTTTTGGCTTTCATTTTGCTTCCACGGCCTACTCGGTGAATTTCAATAATAATTTTTATCTGATCTAGTTTCTGGTTAGATACCACCTTGTGATATGTCATTAGAAAGGGAATTGAATGCTGAAAAAAGCGGAAAGAAAAAAAAAATAGGGTTTCCATTTAAAATAAGAAAGTTGATGGTACTTCCGGTCAGACCGGAAGTTAACTTCGACATATCAATATGCTCAAATTCTAGCTCTTATGTCATTATATCGACGCTCCAAATTTCACAAACCTACTTCATACAATAACTGAGATATTCCGTAGGCAATACTTCCGTAGCCACCCGGTATAAACATATATCCTCAAATGCTTCTACAGAGCATTAAAGTTTCGAAATTTTTAATTGTTTTTCCTCATAGTCCTTTCAGTTTTTGAGATATTGAGATCAAATTTGACACATAGGTTACGTTTTAGGGATTACATCATCCAGTATGCCAAGTGATTGCAAGAATCTACAGGGTGATATTTTTTCAGGGATCAAGCCCTTTCTCGCCCATAAACTATTTTTTTTGTGCACCACTGGTGGCATCTGATATAGGAAATAAATTTTTTGTCTTGTTTACAAAGTTTCAACAACTTTTTGAAATCCGCTACATTCAATTAAAATTTTCAACAAAAAGGGTAAAACTATTATCACAATTTTTTTGATCTGAATCTGAAGTTTCCTGATATATTACCTAAAAAATAGGAAACCTAATGAACCTTCACTTTTTTATCTTCTTCTCATCTCCGTACGCGATCTAAAATTTTAAAGTTTAGATATTTTCCACTTTTTAAAACTCGCGGTAAAATAAAAGGACCAATTGAAGTAACTCCTACTATTCCTGCTCGAACCTAAACGTCAAAATAAGCAGTAAAAGTCCACTAATTATTTTTTCATTGTTTCGTTGAAAAATCTTCACTTAATTATGATACTCCCTGTAGATATAAAATACAAACGCTTCCAATTTCGTATAACTATATTTTGTAAATTTTGAAATAACACTGATTTCCACGAATTTTACTAGTCACGTTCAATCTTATGCCTTCACGTTTTGGCACACCCCGTATAGATTATCACTCTTCCAAATGGAGTACGGATTCGCGTATATTGTTTAAAGAATCCAAATTGTTATCATTTATTCAGTGGTGTTGTTGTGTATCGGAAAAGCTAGTGTGAAATATATTTATTGGGTCAGATTTAGTTTGTTCGAGTAAACATGGTAAGTGAACCTACACTTTGGTATCTCTGCAGAAGAAATAAATAAGCCTTGAAATTTTTTGAATTTATTTAGCCTCAATAATGCAGCTGACCGTCAGTTACAATTTTATCGGCAGAAAAAATGTCTGCATTTACATAGTTATCACATTTATTTGACATACATAAGCCGACTAACAATCCGGCTATAAAATATAAAATGTATAGAATTGAATGATTGTAGCGGTTATCAAAACGAGAATAGTATCAGCGCCTACCAGGTTGTTTCAAAAAGTTCGAAAAAATTTTGGTAAACTGAGCGCATATGTGATAATCTACATTGACCACGTTTATTTCGTTGGATCTAAAGCCAAACGTATCCAGAATCCAGAGTCAATGAAAATCTGGTCCTAAATAAATTTTTTGCATTGTGAGTATGAGGGAGATGATATAAACAGTGACGGAATGAATTTTCCGATGGGCCGGTGGACGTTGGGGCCGGTGGACGTTGGGGCCGGTCCGGTAAGAAACTTCGAAGGGACCCATAATGAAATTTGAGACACTTGCAACCACATCACTTTTGGTTTCTTTTCTGACGAAGGAAATATATGTCGTATAATTGTTTGAAATGGTTAAATAAACCATTGGAATTATGAAGTCGGATTCTAGAAATTTTGCTGACACCCTATTACATTTCAACATCCAATATGTCGAAGACCATTCAATTGATAATAATTTTCCTCATAAAAAAATATTTCAAACTGATGAAGCAATATCCAGAAAGAAGCAGATGTTAGGATAGCCACCAACCCTTAATGATATACGAATATTCGAAATGAAGGTCCTCCGATCTCAATAACTCAGATTTCTTTTACATACATTAATTTTCTGGGACGATAAAAATATTTTTTTTATCACTGCGTATCGTGGAAAAAAACTCAAGAAAGCAGTTATCTTTCAAAATGTAGAGGAAATTCAAAAATAATTTTTATTTTGTGAGAAAAACATTGGTGTATGTACCTACCATTTTTTTCTTAAAAAATATCAGAGTCAGTGCATGTACGCAAGCCACTGTTAAAGCTGAAAATCATGTGTACCTATAAGGCAGAACTTCGCCAACAATGAATGTCACTACCTACTGAATCTCACTGAATTATCTCAACCAGTTTCATTAAAATTTTAACACCCAGTACTTTCTTAACGGGTAATTGATATTTTTGGACCACATTTTATAAAGCAAACTACCATTAATTTTGCATGTGGAATCACACCGTCAAATATTCGCATATTATTAAGAAAACACCCTTTATAATTAAGTCATATCTATCAGTATGAAAAGAAGATTTGATGTCCAGTTTTGTGTTTCAAAAATAGGAAATCCTTATTTAAATTGTACATTTCTCTGAAAAAACTCGTGACTTTAGCCTAATATGGTCATTCCCAAAATGTTTCACATAGAAAACTCAAACTGACTGCCAGACATAAATTTGACGAAACTTTGACTTTCGAAAAATATAGTTTTCTTCAATTCAAGAACTCAAGTAACCAAAATTTTCAGTCATCACATAAAAAGTCGTCAAAAATGACATTTTTCAAAAACTGCCATCTAAAGTTGACATTTTAGATGATATTTAGAGCAATGACACTTATACAGGGTGTTCCAAATTAAGTCGGCACTATTGCCAATTCCGTTATTATTCATGCTACGAATTCGGTTAAATGGGCAAACTAGTAGCATTTTTAATGGCCTTCTCGATACCGAAAACAAAAATAAATTGAATATTTTATAACCCAATATTTCTTTCAATGGATCCTTATATTTATATTTTTTCATGCATTTCGATTTGTAATAACATTCTCAACAACAAACGTCACATCACTTTTCTCCCTAAAGTGAAAAATGAGTGACTTATGTGGAAATATTTATTTCTTTCACTAGTACAAAAAATTTCTTTGTTTTGGCGAATAAAACCTCATGATGGTCCAAACATCCAATTTTGGTACTTATACGAATGACAATATTTTGTTACTAATAGCAAAATAAGACAGTAAAAAAAAAATTGCGCTGGGATGTGAACTCGTGAAACCCGTGATCATCATGTCGCACCACTCAATTGACACCACTGAGCTATTTGGTAATAATGCAAAAAACGATAATTTCCATCTCAAATCCATTCCGCTAGCCGCATTTATTTTGTGAATCAAAATATATCTGCTGTAATGATAACTTTGAAGCCGTTTTTGTACAGAACAGAAAATACTGGAGGGTCATATAAATGTGGTTGGAAAAAATGTGTTTGATTCGACAAAACATAATTATTATGAGCAATCAAGTTGCCTTGAAACTTTGTTGAAATACTTATACTATTTGTCAAATATTCTCAAGTATATCATGACAATGTCATTAAATATTGTAACTATTGTTCGAATATTTTTCGAAATGCCGTTTTCCCATCAAGAAAAATGTGATATGATAGAATTCTAATTGGTTTGCCAGAAAAAATAGCGTAAGAGCACTCCAACACTACAGCAATTCGTTCCCCGATCGTGAACTACCTAATCGGCGTTTTTTTGCTGTGCTTCATCGTCGATTCAGATAAAATGAAAAAGTTTTTGAGAAGAGAACTTGTAATATCTGAAGATACAGAAATTGACGTTTTATCCTACTTTGAGGTATATCTAAATAATTCCATCAGAGATTTATCTAGAGAAATAGCTGTTCCCTTGTTTGGTATTCAACGAATTCTGAAGAAATAAAGATTTCTCCTTATAAGTTAAGACCAGTACAAACACTAGAACCTGGTGATCCTGAGAGACGATTGGGGTTTTGCCGGTGGTTTATGAATAAATGCAGACAAGATCCAAACTTCTATAGAAATATTTTATTGAGCGATGAGGCTAACTTTTCAAATCGTGGGATGTATAATAGAAAGAATTTTCATTATTGGAGTTGACATAATCCATTTCTAGTCCATAGCCACAATCCGCAAAGACGATTTGGTATTATTGTTTGGTGTGGTCTATTTAGAGGCAGAATTATCGGTCCATTCTTCTACCATGGTTCTTTGAACGGACCCCTTTACATTAATTTATTAGCAAGAGTGTTAGAAGAGTTTTTCGATGATCTTGATCTGGAGGCTCGTCAGATGATCTATTTTCAGCAGGATGGAGCACCAGCACATAATGTCAGTGGCGTAAAGAGAATGCTGCGAGGCTGTTTTGGAAACAGATGGATTGCTACAAATGGTCCTGTTAAGTGGCCCCCTCGTTGAATAGACATGACACTTCTAGATTTTTATTTTTAGGGATTTATGAAAAATGAGGTGTACAAAATGAAACATAATAATGTAGATGAACTGAAAAACTATATTGAAACTATAATTAATAGAATTGACGACCGAACTGTGTTGAATGCCACACGTGGTGTCAATAGAAGGGCCCAAATATGTGTTCAACAAGAAGTCGGTGTTTTTGAACATTTATTCGATATTTTATATCGCTTTATCAAATCCGTTTGTTATAAATGTCTCCTATTGATAAAACTGTGTTATTTTCACCATTACGAAAAAGAGTCAAATGAGATTTGTTGTTGAGAATGATATTACGAATCAAAATGCATAAAAAAATATAGGGTGATCTATTGAAAGAAATATCATTTTATGAAACATTTTTTTTGTTTTCGGCATCGAGAAGGCCATTAAAAATGCTACTAGATTGCCCATTTAACCGAATTCGTAGCATCAATAATAACGGAGATAGCAATGATGCCGACTTAATTTGGAACACCCTGTATAATATTTAGAATTAGCCTTAATAAATGATCGACCCCAATTTTACCTACATTTTGGAAAGATGATTTATCAATAGCTGCTAAGCTGTTGTAATCAATCTTTATTTCTTTTTTTGACATGGTTTACATGAATTACAAATTGTCAATTAATACATGAAAATACAAGATGAAACGATTAGGTGAATGTGAAATTAATAAACAATTATCAACTCTTGAACAGATTAGAGGTACCAAGATGTCAACTGAAATAATACAGTTCGTTCGTTAATTTCCAGGGCAAAATTTATATATTTTTTTTTTTACTTATATTACAAAATGATGCAACAACTATTTTGAGATCATCCTGTATAAATGAATCTAAACTTAAATTACAATAGAATTAAAGTGGTGTACATATCCCAACAGTTCATTCAACTTATTGACGACGTTAAAATATAATGAATCGTCAATATTATCGATATTCATAACAATCAATAAATCGATATTCACTGGAAAAAATAGCCATATATTCATTTATCAACTATAGTTGATGGAATTAAAAAATGTTGAATTTTTACTAATAATAGTTCAATATTTCCAAACCACTTTGTAGTTCAGATGAAAATACTACGCCAATAATATGAAACAGGACTCTTAGCATTTGAAAAAGTGCATTAAAAAATACAGGTCTGTATTTGAAAATAAAAACCTGAGGGTGGTCCAATTTCTACGATACTTTGTAAATAATTTTTTATATTCGCATATTTGGATAGTCTACGAAAAGTTTCTACGGAAAGTGTCGAAAGTTTCAAAAATCTTCACAAAATAAAAAGATTTTTCCGGTATAACTCCAGAGCTAAAAATTATAGATCAGATTTTTTTTTGTTTCACGTAATTGATCTACCTCTGAAATACGCACTTTTCCCCCTATTCAACCACACCTCATTCTTTTACCAACAACGAGATCCCAATTCATAGACTCGAATTTGAATAGACCTGTATATTTTCCAACCCGATTTAAACATTATTCACACCCTACAAAAAATACTGTGGGAGTAAGATCCCCGTAGCACCTTCGAAGGGTCAAAAATCAGACTTTTCTACCGTTACCCTCGAACGGTTGCGGTGATTTCTACCAAACTTGGCATACCGCCATAAGGTCCCAACGGAAGGAGCTTCCTCCCAGTAGCAACCAAGGCATTGGCATGAAGGTATAACTGTCTCAAATGTCTAGAATATGACAGAGAAAACACGACCACGTACATTTTTTTGGTTCCTGTTCTGCTTCCCACGAAAAGGAAAAATCACAGATCATTGTGAGAGCAGAAGGAAAGTAGGAATTGGTGTTCTTCAGTTTCTGCAGGCTGTATAGAGCCTGTTAACCACGTTCGGTTATTAGAGACCTAGTTAATTTCGGGTCGCCAGGCATCACCCTGGAAGAATAATGCAAGGATAAACAAATAGAGAAGGTACAGTACGGAAAATTCACAGAATAATATATAGTTGGGGAGCCTATTGGATTTTGAAGATAAGATGGTAGAAAGAAAAAAAGTTTATTTGATAAACACCATTTCACCGGTGGGAGGAGCGTCTGCAGGTTTTCAAAAATGTAAAAAAAATAGTCACATGAAAATACTCGAGCGCGTCAGATATTGATAGTGTATATGCCCCACGTGTCTCTGATATTGGAGGTATGTTAATCTGCCGTTTTGCATGGTGGGGTGGGGTACAGAACGGCTGAAATCGGGAGAAAAAAACACTCACTCGAGCGCGTCAGATATTTATAAGGGATGTTAAGTGAGTCCGAAAGAAGCTCCCATTCAAAAGACTGACGACTCGGATATGACGCAAGCTTGAGGTGGCTGTTTGAAAATGCAAAAAAAATCGATATTTTAAAGTACTCGAGCGCATCAGGTTATCATACATACATGCGGTTCAGCTTGAAGTCCTAGTTGTGCTGACCCTTAATCTGACGATTATTTGGAGGGATTTTCTTACTCTGACGAATTGAAAAAGAAATATTTCAATAGAAAAAAAAATTAAATCACTGAATGTAACAAATGAAAAACACAAAAAATATATTCCTTCCAATGATAATATATATTCTGGAAAGAATGGAAAAATTAAATATAAACTTTAAAAATATTTTTTTTCAGTCTTCATCTTCATTTGTGGAATTGTCAAAATCATTTTACCAATCTGAGTATAATTATTTCAGGATTTTGCTAGCACCTATGAAATAGTCATAAACATGAACAACTACTAAAAGTAAGGAAGGCTTTGAAAATAATATATAAGTCTCTGGAATCTGATATAGCAGAATCTCAGTTACCTTTACAAAAAACTTATGAACCAATGACCCAACCTTTGAAAGAATTCTTGACAGCTGTTCAACAACCTCCAACGAACAAGAATTGAAACGAAAAATTAAATCTCTTCATTCACCCCCAAATGTTTGGAGTGTCGATTGATAGACACCCCAAAAATTGCATCAACCAAACCCTCAAGAATTTTATCAGATCATTCCTGATGAGGAGACATTTCAGTATGATTGAACTATTCCAAACTCATACCTCGGCGAGAGTTATTTTGAGGAAAATATGCGCCCTGAGATGAATCAAAAGGATAACAACAGTTTGCGATTCCTTTGCCTGGTGCATATATAGAAGACAAAATTGATGATACAGTGCGAGAGAGTAAGAGATACAGACAACGTGAAAGAAATAAAAAGGAGCAGATGTTAGATGTGCTGTGGCGGAGTGGGCAATACAAGCTTCACTGCAGCTGCACGCCCTAAGATTTAGTGACGATTTGTTCTACTTCTTCTTGTGGAAATCGGCGGATTATATTTTTTTCATTATTCTTGAATTATTTCCTTGAAAATAAAAAATAAATCGACCGCGTTCGAGAATGTCATGGTGACAGAAGGTCAAGTTTGCGACCCTCCCACTTCCTTGCGTCACGTTCAAAACGTTAGATTATTGAAATGCACACTTTTTAGCATGTGATTACCTCACCTTACCTCAATCTGATGCGCTCGAGTATTTCGAACGATCGATTTTTTTTTACTAATCTGATCGGCTGTCCTACACGTGCGATCTTATATTGAAGGTTTGTGTATGGTGGAGGTACTTAACAGGTTGTAAGGTATCCCCCTTTAAGTTGATCTGCCGCGCTCGAGTAAATCCCAAAATCCCCTATTGGGCTCCCCTACTAAAAAATTACTACGGCATTAACGCTTATACATATATTGAAAAAATGCATCAACTTTAATATCATAAATGAGGCATGAGTACATTATTGCATTTGTCGCTTCATCATAGGTTCAGGACAATTTTGTAGAATTTCTCTAGTACCAATATTATTGATTTCCTTATTTTTAGTGCAAAACATAGCTTCAATTCAATGTTTAGTACTGCCCTTGGGATAGCTTCGGCCTGGCTAAAACACCGTTGGATTAATAGTATTGCTAACCTTCTAGTAGCAATCAAAGTGTTAATGACCTGTTTACTCGAAAAATTGACAATGTGCTTCCTTCGTAACTTGCTCTCATTTAGCATACAGAGCTTTCTACCAGGCTAGTAAGTGCTGGGCTTAAATAATGATGGTTGCAACCACAGTGCTTTCCTCAACAGGTCATTTGGGATGGAAAAAAAATGTTGAAGGTGGATCCAATAGCTTGAACCATCCTACCATGGTCCGTAAATTAAAGGCGCGGAGTAATACATCCTCATTTAGTACGTATGCAAAATTCTTACAGAGAGGCTTGTGCAAATTGTGTTATAGAATGTTCATAGAAACAGCGAACAACTGTTTTCTTCATTCACTAGGTAGTGGCACTAGGCACATTATCTATCTGTCGCATTAGGCCATTGATAGTGCATTGTTATGGATTTAAATTCTTTCCCGCGACATTTCAGGGGTATATCTTCCCAGTCAACACTGGGCAAACATCCACATCTCAGGGATGTCAATATCGTCAAAAATGGGAGTTAGATGTCTTCGTGATATCATATCGTTGACCGATATTGCACCGCGACACCCCTTGGATATCAAAATCAATAACAGCCGGATATAGAAATATAAATATTGGATTCTTTAGGTTTAAAACCCTATAAATTTTGCGTTTTACCAAGCAAAAATGATGTATACTCCAGGTTTATAGCCTAAATTAATTAATCATTTTGCCGTATGTACAAAAGATTGAGAATTTCCTTCGTATGAAGGACGGATTTACAGAATTGTAAGCAAGACAGCGGATGCAGATACGGCTTTTTTGCTAAGGACGGCAGTATTGTTGTCACTACTGCGATATCACACTGCGACATCCCTGTGATATCTAAATTAGTGATAGCTGGATTTAGATGTCGCTGCGATGTCAAATTATTACTTGCCATAGACGTCATACTGCGACATCATTTAGACATCAAAATCTATACTTAGATATTTTTGCTACTATATTGTTATCTCCAGATCAGGTGATAATAGGACTTTCACACACATTCACGTGATTGCTGGCCACAAGGACGTCATCTGTCCTTCTCCACGGTCGAAAGGCAAATCCTCAATTTTTGTTAAATGTTTATTTTGAATTAACGCGGTAAGTTGGCAAGAAGTTGTCAACACAGATCGTACGCAATGAAAGCGGGAGGCGACCGCGTGACCGGCTGTTATCGTATCGTATAACCATATTTAGTTCTAGTTCTTTGTTCTTTGTATCTATGCATTGATCGAAGATGGAAGCTTATTTGTTCTTTGTTGCTTTGAATGCTTTGCATACCGTTCATGTTTTGATATTTCCAACTGGAGCTGATCACATTCGAGAATTTTAGTGTCCATAAACTGAGTGTGAAAAGTGAGTATCGTTGTATCATTTACCGTTATCGAGATACCATAGAGCTGTTCAATGGTGCCAAATTATACTAAGTATTCGATTACTGTCTGACTTATTTCATGTCCCACTCTGGCATTGTAGCTTAAAGTGGTCTCATATTGTTTTATCAATTTCCAGATGTGGTGATGAGCCTTCGCGAAGAGTTCGAAAAAAATGTGGAAGCATCCTGTTCCAACTTGTTCAGGCATGCCAAACAAAGGCTTGACAGAAAAATGGACCAAAGCAATTGACTTTCAGTTTTTTAATTATTATATTTTAATTTTTTACTTTGTTAATTTTTAATTTTGTACTCTGTTAATTTTATACCAGAATAATTTAATTTTCTGAAGAGTTTTTGTTATATTTATTTTTTTCTATATAGTTTCTTTTCCTATTTGTTGTTTCTGTCTGGAATATCGCATAGACGTTGACGTCTCTTGAATATAAGAGTGAAGAAATCACTGCCATGTCGCTCTGTTATATCCCTGATACGTTATTAGGAGGCATCTTTGCTGCGTCTCAGAACTACATCGCAAAGACATCTCGGAACTACATCGCAAAGACGTCTCGGAACTACATCGCACAGACGTGACAAAAATGAGTCGCTGGGACGTCTGTGCGACGTAACGATGCAGGTCACGAAGTGACATCGCAGCAATATCTCAGAGATGTATCTATGTTTGCTGGGTTGGGGTATTATTTATGTTTGAATATATTATGGTAAATATTTACGTCAAGCATTGCCATAGAATGTTAATCATTAACAATTAGTTTATGATGAATTTGAAAAAAAAACAGTAAGATGTATATTTTCACCGATTATTGTATTTCAGAAGTTAAAAACGTGAAATGCAGCACTCATAAATAACCAAGAAATAATGGGATCAAAGAAAATTGATGTACCTAGTCGACTTAAACCATTACAAAAAATTATTTGTATAAAGTCACAATGAATTGAAGTTATTTTTAATTTTCAATAAAAAAATACAATAAGTATTCACATTAACTTCAATATATCAGAGTCGGAAGAAAATGAAACATCTTTATTGAGGTCAATAACAATTGGATCAATCAAGTCTTCAAAAATATTGTAAATTTTCCACGAAGCATGTTCTACGGTGGGTAATAATATGGTCAATGCATACCCCAATGTTGGATGAGGCGTTGCAGTCAACGTAAGTAGCGACCCCCGTGGGTCCTAGCTTATCGTGTACCGACGTCAAAAACACACATGTTCCTCCGACGTCCGGGAAGTGGGTACTTATAAATACCTCGGTATTCAGTATCTCCAGATTTGGAAAAACCGCATCCCAGAATGTCGAAATATGCATTTCATATCAACGTGAAAGTTCGTAGTCTGAATCAAGAATAATCAATTGGAAAATATTCTTCACAACAAGTCGAACCTAAACGATAACCTCCAGTGCAAAATACTTTTATCAATTATTACCAGAATGTTGTTCACTAATAATTTTGCAATCAAATGGACATCGATATGAACAATTATACAGTGCGCACGTTAAGTTTGGAAACATGGTCAAATCTCTGAAATGGCGAAACGTATTTCAACTAAGTGTTTCATTCATGAATTATGCCACCCACCTTGCATAGGTATACTCAATTATGGTATCAACAATGTAGTCGAGATTATTGATTCTGAGATGTGGCTGTCAGGTTTTATTTCCAAATATAATTAATAATAATAATATATCTTTATTCGCCTTGAGAAACACAAAGTTTTTAGACATGTCAAAACAAATGGCACGATTGAAATCAGGTTACATATACATCTTGAAATGCCACAATCAAATGGTAATCAAAAATTCAAAAAAATAGAACACAAATACTTTTGTTGTTTTTTTTTCGTTAACCAGCTGTCATTCCCCTACGAACGACAGCACTCAGAAGTGCGATTCCTAGCACGAGACCAGTGACCATGTTTGAATTTGAGAATTAGAAGGTAATCATAAAGTTAAAATAGTTAAATACAAATACATACACATCAAGATATTCAGTGCAATAACATATACAGTGCGCATCATAAGAGTTACCCCCCCTATCTAACTCGTAACGGGACTCTTGTTAGGAAAATCGCCGAGACACGTCGATTTTTGATTTCTACAGTGCACATACTCGTATGACTGGAGGGGAGCAACCCTGTCAAAAAATTTAAATAGCATGGGGTGGTGAGTGATAGCTCATTTGAAAGGGGGTTTTATTCTCTATTCAACCGTGCAAACGAATTGAAATATGCTACATCAATTCAAGAGTTATGAATGTTTAAGAATATCGACAATTAACGTAGTGCACTCACCCTTAGAATTACAAATTCGGCCCCGTATGATATCGGTGTTGGGTCAGACGTCAAGTGAGACGTATTTGTCGTTTGCGTAGATATTAACTGAACGTTTTTGTTGGTGTTTTTGGGTGTTTGCGGATAAATGGTCAATACAAGAAAATGATATCATGGAGAGTGCGAGTCAGTGTATTCTAGCTTTTAGTTGTGCTTGCTATTCATCTTCAAACAATGGTTGCACCACGTGCGTTAAATGAGAAATGCGAAGCAATTGTAATTTTTGGTGAGGCTCATCGAAATTATCATGAGGCGGTACGAATGTTCAATGAACGTTTTCCGGATCACCCTATTGACAGACATTATTTCAAACATTTAGTGGCAACATTTTATGAGAACGGCAGTGTGCAAAATAAACCTCATTCTGGGCGATCAACTACAGGAGAAGATAAACAAGTGGACATTATGAGCGAGTTTGTGAATAACCCGTCCTCATCGAGTAGAACTGTAGCCTTGAATTGTGAGGTTTTGCAGATGACGGTATTGAGAATTCTGAAAAAAAAAAATTCATCCCTACAAAATAAAAATGGTGCATGAACTGACGGACGATGATCCAGGCCGCCGTCTAGAATATTGTGAAATAGTATCCAACAATATTTTACAAAATCCCAGCTATTTAAAACATATTTGTTTCAGTGATGAGGTTACTTTTTTTTTAAACGGTCACGTGCATAGACTAAATGTGAGGTACTAGTCCGATGAAAATCCTCGACTTTTTCGCGAAACTCATAACCAGTTTCCCCAAAAAGTTAATGTGTGGGCAGGGATACTGGGTGACCATATTATCGGTCCGTTATTCATTGAGGAAAATTTGACGGGTGCCCTTTATTTGGAAATGCTGGAAACAGTGATAGATCCACTGATAGTGGCAACTGTCGAAAATAATGCAGACGAATTTGACATGGTCATTATACTGCAACAAGGTGGAGCTCCTCCTCATTTTGGAAAACTAGATGATGGTGATTAAAATCCTTTGTATAACATCAATGAATTTTATGGAATCGTCCAAATGAATAGAAAATCCTTCAAAGTGGCCACCTAAATAATAGGTTCCCAGTTGACTAATATATACAGTGCGCATCATAAGTGTTACCCCCCTATCTAACTCGTTATTGGACTCTTGTTAGGAAAATCGCCGAAACACCTCGATTTTTGATTTCTAGAGTGTACATTTTCGTATGATTAATGCACCCCTGATTTCATCCCTGACTGGAGGGGAGCAACCCTGTCAAAAAATTTAAAAAGCATGGGGTGGTGAGTGATAACTCATTTGAAAGGGGCTTTTATTCTCTATTCAACTGTGCAAAGAATTACACCACAAGCAGGAAAGCAACTAAAATAACACTAACTTTTTCTGTTATTACAGTAAATGTTCAAAATGTTCCCCGTTGACCTCCTGGCAAAAATAGAGTCTATTTTGTGTTTCAGTCCTGACGCTTTGCAAGGTATCGTGAGTAATTGTTGCTCACACTTCCGTAATCCGCGCACGCAACTCCGGAATAGAGTGACACTGAGTCTCGTAGACTTTGGATTTTAGGTAACCCCATAGGAAGAAATCTAACGGAGTTAGATCTGGTGATCTTGGAGGCCATTCCACAGATCCTCGGCGTCCGATCTATCGTCCTGCATAAACAGTATTCAAATATGTCCTGACAGCAACTGCAAAATGAGGAGGAGCTCCACCTTGTTGCAGTATAATGACCATGTCAAATTCGTCTGCATTATTTTCGACAGTTGCCACTATCAGTGGATCTATCACTGTTTCCAGCATTTCCAAATAAATGGCACCCGTCAAATTTTCCTCAATGAATAACGGACCGATAATATGGTCACCCAGTATCCCTGCCCACACATTAACTTTTTGGGGAAACTGGTTATGAGTTTCGCGAAAAAGTCGAGGATTTTCATCGGACTAGTACCTCACATTTAGTCTATGCACGTGACCGTTTAAAAAAAAAGTAACCTCATCACTGAAACAAATATGTTTTAAATAGCTGGGATTTTGTAAAATATTGTTGGATACTATTTCACAATATTCTAGACGGCGGCCTGGATCATCGTCCGTCAGTTCATGCACCATTTTTATTTTGTAGGGATGAATTTTTTTTTTTTCAGAATTCTCAATACCGTCATCTGCAAAACCTCACAATTCAAGGCTACAGTTCTACTCGATGAGGACGGGTTATTCACAAACTCGCTCATAATGTCCACTTGTTTATCTTCTCCTGTAGTTGATCGCCCAGAATGAGGTTTATTTTGCACACTGCCGTTCTCATAAAATGTTGCCACTAATTGTTTGAAATAATGTCTGTCAATAGGGTGATCCGGAAAACGTTCATTGAACATTCGTACCGCCTCATGATAATTTCGATGAGCCTCACCAAAAATTACAATTGCTTCGCAGTTCTCATTTAACGCACGTGGTGCAACCATTGTTTGAAGATGAATAGCAAGCACAACTAAAAGCTAGAATACACTGACTCGCAGTCTCCATGATATCATTTTCTTGTATTGACCATTTATCCGCAAACACCCAAAAACACCAACAAAAACGTTCAGTTAATATCTACGCACACGACAAATACGTCTCACTTGCCGTCTGACCCAACACCGATATCATACGGGGCCGAATTTGTAATTCTAAGGGTGAGTGCACTACGTTAATTGTCGATATTCTTAAACATTCATAACTCTTGAATTGATGTAGCATATTTCAAATCGTTTGCACGGTTGAATAGAGAATAAAACCCCCTTTCAAATGAGCTATCACTCACCACCCCATGCTATTTAAATTTTTTGACAGGGTTGCTCCCCTCCAGTCATACGAGAATGTACAATGTAGAAATCAAAAACCGACGTGTCTCGGCGATTTTCCTAACAAGAGTCCCGTTACGAGTTCTAGGAAGTTACGAGTTCTAGGATATTTTACAGTTTACTCTTCTCGGAGTCTGTGCTGGCTCCTTAGGAGTGTCTTGTTCTTGATTTTCCGTGCGGATAGCGCTGCGACCAACTTAGTTGTGGGTCGTAATTTCATCCGTGGGAAAATATTAGTTAAACTGTTGATTATTATTCATTTGGCAGGGACAGGACAATTATAATGTTGTCCGACCTAGCCGGTCACTGATGAGAGGCAAAACCTCGCAACATGAATGTCTACAGGTGGTCATTCCCAGCCAAATGAAGGATAGTTTTCTGTTTAATTACGAGACAAGCACTTGCAATTGGGTCTTCTTGGAAGAACGTTGCACAAATATCTGTCAGATGTAGTTCAATGTCCGTCGTGGTATTAGCCAGGGCAGTAGTTGTTTTCTGAAAGATGTTTGCCTTTATTTTTCCACATAATGGAAACGCTTGGAGAGAAGGGTATTCCGTATTCATTTCACTTGTTGATACCACTCCTGCACAAAATTGTTCGAAATATTACAGTAACATGTTACATTGAATTTTCAACAATAAGACTTACAATTAACTATTCCAACTTATTTCCTTACTTCGATTCTGAATTAAGTACCTACTCTTCGATCAAAAACATCAAATATTTGTTTATAATCACCAACTACTTATTTAATCATGGCTTAAATGTCATGAGTCTCTAATCATGGAATCTAAGTTCCAAATGTTTGTATTTTTGTACGACTCAAAAGGCATGCGCAGATTTCATGAGATTCTTAGATCTCATATGACATAATTCTTCAAGCAAAAATTCTTCCTTAATGAGCTGCCTGAAGGTGGTGCTTGCACAAGTATTCTCAAATTGCAGAATAATTAAATTATCAACTAAACCTAAGTTTTGTAATTATATTTATTTTTGAATTTATTTCGATTGATTATCAAAAACACAACCAGCTTTTAACGATGTCCTAGGCGCCTCCTGTAAATAAGCATCCTATTAACGATTGCCATTTTATTTTTGTCATCATTAAATTTTTCAAATAATTAAAAAATATTCCTGTGATAAACTGAATTTTTTATTTTGTTGGTAGGCACTGTGAATTTGGTTTTCCAATATTTTTACAAATAATTTTCTGAAGAAGGGGCAAGTGGGAAAAGGGGTCAAGTAATATTTTCTGAAAATATTTGGTTGTCATGGAAGAAGGTGTTATGTGCATATGTAACTTGCCCCGGCAGGATTTGCTTCTATTCTCCATATCTGAGCAGATACACAGTGGTAGAAGAGGCTATGTTACATTGAACATGAGGGACGCTAACTTTACTTAAACCTATTTTTCTTGCAAACACATAATTGTAACATAACTCCTTCTTCCACTTTTCCCTTCAATTATGATTTGATATTTTGCATCTGTGCGCTTCCAAATGAATAACTGAATGTTCTGTCAATAAGATATGATATCAGTTTTTCAATGTTTGCTGTCTCAAGTATTTATTTTGATTTTGTTTTTACTCAAAGTTTTTGAAATTTATTTTCTACTAATTTTTGAAATCATTACAAACAATATATTGTTATCACTCATTATTTGATGGATTATTATATAAAATTAATGATAGCGAAATCTTTTAGTCTAGAAATTGTGAACGTGTATTCAAGAAATAAGTTCTTTGCGACACAAAAGTTGAATTATTGAGTGTTTGAAAAACGTGTTGTGATTTATCCGTTAATCACCCTGTAGCAGTAAATATTTTCAGCTGTATCTCTCAATGTACATCTGATCAAAACTTATATTGGACTAACATATGCAATTTTTCAATTTGTGGCAAAAAACTGATGAAATTTGCATAACTTCATAATGCCCTGTATGTAGAAAATTGGTCATATTATCGGAAGTATAAATCATACCTCTTAAGACGTTATAGAAATAATTATATATGAGGAAAAGACATTTCGTCCCGGGCCTGGGACTTCTTCAGTTTAATTCATTTCATGTCCATTCTGAAACATGAAACATGTCGATTTACGTCCATTATGAAAAATAAAAATCTCAAATAAAATTACAAATGTATTATCAACAAATTCATTTTATATAATATGACCTCCACATGACACTCAGAATGGACATGAAATAAATTAAACTGAAGAAGTCCCAGGTCCGAGACGAAACCTCCTTCTCTTTTCCATTTTCTTAACTTGTCTCAATCATTTGCGAATCCTATAACCCAAGAAATTCTACAGGAAAAAATTTATATATTGAGAAAATGGTTACATGTGACCAGAATTTTTTTAAATACAGAGTGTTTATGGTTTTTGTTCTTATCTCAAAATAGAATACCTTTTAACAAATAAACCACCTTGTATATTTCGAAGCTTAAAGACACCCATATATTAGTGGTATCAATTTTCCCTCAAATCAATCTATTAGTAAGTACATGGTTTTGAATCAATCCATAAGTTTTTTTATTTGATATTGTGGTTCTTTCTATTTTCTCCTCAAATCTCCATAACAAGGGTTCTTTTCAAAGATTTGCTTTCCAAAGGTCACAGTAGAAAAAGTGAGATTTTACAAAAGACTACTGTCGTTCATTTGTAAATATAAATATTTTTATTCATACGTATTCACCATTGTATTCCTAAAACAAGTAGTAAACATGCAACATGAATTCAATCTAGGTCATAAGTTAATAAATAAAAAAATCCAAAAATCTTTGAGATTTTCAGTTTCAACACCCTGTATTTATGAAATTAGTCATTGGATTGAGTTCCGTCAATTGACACTTTTAGTTACTAGATCGAGTACAACAGCATACCAAAGTTTCGGAAAATTTGACCGGTCGCCACTTTACATAAGAGAAGTGCGGGGTCCTTTGTCCCCCCAGACACCAAATGAATCTCAAAAATATCCACCCTTATTTCTTCCCACTATATTCAAAATACCTTCAACCTTTTCTTAGGTCGTGGTGTCAAAAGCCATTCAATATATCAACAGAGAGCAACCCTTTTTATATTAAAATAATGTTTACATTATCAGATTTTGTTGAGAGGCAGGAATCTTATCTTACACTGATGAGAACCTTGAGATTCGAATAGGATTTCCTAAACTGAAGAAACGTCTTCCAATGCACACAGTTACAGTTCGTAGGAGAGCCATGGTTTACATATTGAAGGAAAGGTTCGTTATTTTTAAAATCACCTAATCTAAAAATGAAATAGGGATGGAATGAAGTTGATAGTGATTCTTTCTGTAACTCCATTCCATTATAGCGTGTTCGGGTAAGGTACGTCAGTTCTTTCGTGACGAAGAATGTCTTCTTCCAGTTTCCTCTTGATGATGCTAACGGATTCTTATATGGGGACATTGGTGTAAGGCTCTCCAACATCAACAGACCTATAAAGACCTCGTAGCATCTGAACTTGTCGGTATTCACCTGAAGACGATTGCGGATACAAGCAATCGAAACATTGTGAAAAATTGAAAAAAGTCAAACATTTCTCAACTCATCAAGACGATGGACGCTCGAAACCTAAGTAATCGAGTTAATACATCGTCTACAACTTTAAAACAAAAGGATCGACAGAAAACTAAACTGA
The DNA here is from genome assembly GCA_958502065.1 of Chrysolina americana. Lineage (NCBI taxonomy): Eukaryota > Metazoa > Arthropoda > Insecta > Coleoptera > Chrysomelidae > Chrysolina > Chrysolina americana. Next base: position 12,445,762 of record OY293417.1, on the reverse strand, counting down.
TGATGAAAAAATGTTTTATATTATCCAGGCATCAGATAAAAACTTTATGCAATAGATATTTATGTTGGCAAGTATTTTATCTGTATTAAAATATATGATAACTTTTCTATAAAACATATATATCCAATGATAGTCCTTATAATGAACTAAAAATATCAAATAAACTTGTTCCAAGACATTCCTTACAACTTATGCACTCATTTAAAATATAAACAGACGAAAAGCATAACAAAAGACATTATTGAACACATATTGGTTCGAAAAAAGGTTAAGGTTAATGATAAAATAACGTTGGAATAATTAAAACAAGATTATGAATGTCTTACAATCCTTGGACATTGCATAAGTTTATACTTGATCGAGAATTCGATTTATCTCATTACTTATTCAGCTCTCAGCAAGTAGAAAGCTGCTCACTAAGAATAATACCAATAAATAAGGAACAGTGAGAAATTTGAATAACACGTGCTATATTTCATCTCTTCTTGAAGCGGCCATGTATCACGTAAGCATTATTTTTCGATTTACTAAATAGATAGGGGTTCAATCAAAACCACGAAGGTGGTCTTCACTTTTCGTGTAATATTTGGCATTTTCAAATATCGCGTTCTATAAGGAATGAAAGAGGCGAACTCTCTGTGACGTTTTTGTATTTATTCATCATATTATACAGAATGGAATTTACAAAAAAAAAAATGTTTTTTCTTAATTTTTTCATTCATATTTATTGCTGGCGTTATAAAAATAACTTCATTCATTCATTAAAGCGTTACAACACGTGGTAAACAACATATCAATAACGAACAATTTATTGAAATAATTCACATTCATTATATCAACAGTGTCATTAATGAAAGTTATATTTTTCACCCCTTAGGCACAAAAAAAATCGATCGACTGGTTTTTGAGATATGAAAAAACTCCATTTATTCCAGGAATACGATGCCTCAATGAAGGTACAATGCCACCTTGATCTTGAATCCAATTTACTTAGTCGTTTTGCGCTCTACAACCGAACGAACAAAAAAAAGTGACCAACATCTGTCAAAATGCAGCATCATTATTGTTTTGACTTAAAAATAAATAAATTCAAAATAAATCCAACGTTGCCACAGTCACTAATCAAACAGTGATCAAAAACAAGTGATGTGTCAAATATAACATAGTATTGTACACATTATTGTCCCCCATCGACACTGTGAATGAGATTTACATGAGAGACAGATTAGGTACTGGCCGTCGATTCATTTCAATCAAGGTATTTAGGACCGATCGAATGCATTTTTATACTTTTTATGAAGAACTGAATTCCATAGTTGTTTTGATGTTATCGGGTATTTCCTCAAGGTCTTCTACTACTTTCTTGAAATTCAATATTATCTTGTCCCAACTTCGACATAGGGTGCCCATGAATCAATATCCCGCCGTGGTAGTGAGAGCTCTTTTCCAGACCTCATACCCTTCATTTCGAAGAAATTTTCATTTTTTAAGTTTCCGTCAACACAAAAATCCAAAAAACATGTATCTTCGTGCTGAACCATCAAAAATGTTTATATACTGCAATCAAAGAAATCGTCAATGTTCCATCACATAATGAACAACGTTTTGAACCATGAAATCATTATCATATTGAAGCAAAAATGCATTTAGCTATAATCCACAAATTCATTTGGACTCGTAAACAATAACTTCTAATTTATTTTAAACAACTATAGAAATTATATCACTATCACCAAGCCAGCTCCGTCTATTTGCCAACTCTCTAACTAACTGTAAACTGCCGTATCTGTTCTGCATTTGTATTCGCAGGTTAAAAATTAGATTATTCCAGAAACGCAAATAGAGGTCGCCGTCATTTATAACGGTCAGGAACCCTTGGTGACTCGTCGACTAGATTTTTCTCAAATGGCTCTCGTTTATTTTTTGATGTTATTAGAGCATTTTCGAGTGATACTGTCCTGCACTGTTAACAAGCCGAGCTCAATTATCCCAACACAAGCAATCAGGTCTGGCTCCAGAATTGTTACTTTTTCCCCTTCTTACAGATATTTCGCCCCAAAAATGTCATCTTTGGAGTGTGTCGATATCTGCGAGATTTCTCATATTTGCAGCGCGAAGTTCGAAAAAAGTAACGTTCATTCTTCATATTCGGTCATGGAGAATGGTTATATATATAGCACACTTAAATTTGACGCTGCTGGATGTGAATAGCGTCTCTAATATACCATTTACAACTCTCTACTCCAGCCCATCAATCCAACAGGACAATTTTGTGATTTCCAGGTTCACAAAATTCTTGTCCACCATCGTGTTCCTTAGTTTGGTGACGCTCTTCCAGACATCTGGATTTTGCTCTATATATTGTAACCAAATGAGTTGCCACAAATAATTAACCACAACACCGTACAGTTTGCAAATAAAGAGTATTGGACACAAGTGTTTTCACAGCATTGAATACGTTAAAAGTCATTTGATGCTGAGTGTTAATGAATCTCAGCTGGTGAAGTTTTCACAACAGTCAGCTGATAGTAAATATACAGGAGAGATGGTGAAATTGAAATCATTACTTGTTCAAGGTTTAAAGGAATGGAGCTTGAATTCAGATTGAACTGAAAATCTACTTTCTGTCCATTTGAGTACAAGGACATAAACTTCTGGAACGTCATCTCATCTTTGTCATGCTTTTCAGCTATAAGGAGCCAACCTATTGAAATGGATGACTATAGGTTTTCATTGGGGTGGCTTATGGATCTGGTAGATTTTCATGATCTTATACAAATGTTCCCACGAGTTCCGCAACTTTGGTGATAGTTAACGGGTTGTACAGCCGAACCAGGCCACCAGCCTTATTCAATTGGTTCATTTACTTCTACTCTAAAGTGCCAACTAAGCTTGAAATTAAATTTTGTTTTACCTGATTCCTCTCTGGCTACTTGGCTTGCAGATTCACTCACTGACTCTAGTGTCTCCAAGAATGAATCTATTTCAGTATACAGAGATGATTATGACACGATAATTGCAATATAAATATATATACAGTGTCCGCCAAAATCTTGGAACCATATGGAAAACTTTTTTATTAATAGTTTCGCAGAAAATGTCATTCTTCATAAAAGTTAGTTTCCCATGCTGTTCCAAGATTTTGGTGGACACTGTATAAACCGCTAGTGCATAAAATTTTGTATGTATCACGTGCGTAAAATGCGTTTATGGCCTTCGGCGTGTAATGGCGCTCGGCTAACGTCTTCGGGCCATTATCCACGCCGCAGGCCATAAACGCCTACTTTACGCCCTTGATACATAAATAACTATTACGGAGAGAAAACAAAAGAACTGTGTGAGATTTGTCTAATGAAGCCAATCCTATTTATATACGATCTTGAACGGTGTTCTAGGAAAGGCTGTCTTTTTAACACTTTCTATTTCATGAGTATCAATGAATTTTAGCCTTCGATATCTCGATATCTGTGTCTCAGTGGTTAGTCACAACAATTTTAACTAGTACTCTTTATTCGTCTGGGAAAACAATGATTTTTAATTTCAAATTTCACGTTCCGTTTATCATTTATCACCATCCATTTAATATTGTTACGAGTCTAAGTTGAGTACCCGAGGCCCGCGCTGGCCTTATTTGTTAAAATTTTTATTGACTAATATATGTCGCTAATCGTTCAAAATCCGATCTACAAGTCTCCGATGCGCAGCACTTACTCACTCATCAAAATCTCCCTTGCCCAAGGGAGATTTTTCAATCCCCGTCAGCCGGAGGGAAGAAGCCTTCCTATCAACGGATTTGACAATTCCATTATTTATCGTTTTTTGATACTACCAATAAAATATGTAGCGCCCCTACCAGAATGTGTGGCAATTTTGTAATATTCACAAAATTTGTGTCGAGTTTCAAATGTGTCTCAGATCAAAAGATCCATTCATTCCTATTCATCCGCTCCACTATTCCATCGGACTGTGAGTGTAGAGCCGTGCTTCTCGTCTTTCGGGTATTCAGCATATACATTTCTTGGAACAGGTTTGATTCATAATTTCTGCGTTGGTCCGAATGCAGCTCTAACGGAACACCGAATCCACATATCCACTCTTTAACCAAAACGTCGACAACGGTAATGGCTTCCTGGTTGGGCAGGCATAGGCTTTAGCCAACTTGGTGAATTAGTCCATTGCCACAAGGATGTACTTATTTCCGTGATCGGATTGTGGAAGCGGGCCAGCGATGTCAATGGCAATCCTTTCAAATGAACTGACACCTCTTTATTGTCCAAAAGGATATTATTGCATGTGAGACAATTGTGACAATTTCATTGTGGGATAAATGCTCCAACTTGTTGGACGAGTTTATGAATTAACATATTACATACACGATGGACATTGAGTGAAAAACACTTCCTCCATTCCATTTTAGACTTATAAATTCTTTATAAAGTATAAAGTATTAAAAATGTATACAATATGATGCAAATGTATGGAAGAAATTCGTTATTGCAATAATAGGCGACTTTTGAGAAAAAAATTGAAATACACCTGTGTTTCAGTGTTTGAAGACGTATCTCATGTGATACATTTAAGAGAAGTTACCTCACTGGAATTGGCGTAATGACGTAATTACGATAGTTGACGATTTTTTAAATACAAACAGGGGTCATGTGACACCTCATTTGAACAGATCCACTTATCGTCTATTCAACGGTATAATTATTGAAATATTTATATAAAGAGTCAATCAAAATTATTTATTCAGAAAGATAAAATTACAATAAACGCTTATTTGTTGAACTAAATTATGCTAAGGTCCGCCACCCAGAATAAAACATCGTCGTGTCTTCTGATGTTTTTGTTGACTCACAAAAAAAAATACATGAATTGATAAAAGTTCTACGCTCCAATTTGAAATCAGTCGGTGTGTGATAGTATTGTCATAAAAATATCCAAAAAAAACGAGTAACCCAAAAATTTTAATTATGATTCGCTGTGGAAAAAAGTGAGGATTCAGGAAGAAGTCCGTGATTTATTTAATACTAAATAGCCCGACCAAGAACCCGTTTCTCAATCATCATTTAGTAAAATTGAGAGGGAATTTTGAGAAACCGGCCAGCCATATTAAAATCTTCCGAAAAGTGGTAGTAAATTGATTCCAAAAGCCAAAATATTTGACGTGGAACTTGCGTTCCAAGAAACCCATACCAAGTCGAGGCAAGTCGCACTGGATAATAATTTACACCGATCAACTGTTGTTAGTGTTAAAGTACAAAAACTGTTATGAGATGACGTAGATAGAAGAGTTGAATTCTGCGATCATGACGGAACGCTGTAACAGAAATCAGAGTATCATACGTAATATGTGTTGTATTCTATCACCCCTAGGTAAGTATACGCCTCTTCGTCATCAAAATGATGTACGAGGCTTCTTTCTACGATCAGAACGTCGAGGAAATTTTATTGTTACTATTTTCTAAAGAATGTTAATTATCCTCGTAACTATTGAGGGCTATAGCTGCAAGCTGGACATGCCGCAGAGTATTCGGTAACACATGGGGTCGGAAATAAAAAATTACTTATTGGTCATACTAAACGATCATTAAACCTATGGTCACCTTCGCCTCACTGGTATGGTGGTCAAAAATGTAACAAATTTGAGCACAAGTCAAGCTGCAGAAAGTGCTGCGGCTAGCTTGCCTTGAAACCTCATGAGCAATATTTACGTGCCCTACTGCAGCTCTAGAGGCAATGCTTAACCTTCCGCCATTACACCTATGTGGAATGAAAGAAGTAGCAAACAGTGCCTTCAGACTGAGCCAGACAAGGAACTTAAATGCATGAAATCTAATCGGACATCTAAAGATTTTGGAACATCTTCCTGAACCGACAGATGTCATGCCGATCAGGTAGGACTTCTAAGTGCAGTCTGACGTGGTCATAATAAACGACCACCAGATTTATACAGAGAACGGACTTCAATTGGCAATAGATGCAATAGGTGCCTCAGATGGATTCAAGATGGACGAAGGGGTTGGAGTGGGCGTAACAGGGTCAAATTTCAGGCTTTCAAAACCCCTTTGTTTGGACTCCAACCATTTTCCACGCAGAAGTACATGCTAGAGAGATATGTGCCCAGGATTGCCTCTTCTGGTATAGCAAAAGTATGAAAACAGCTCGAAAGACACTCTCGATGAAATCGTTTTCTCAATCATGACTTGACGTTTTTAGAAAAATTTCAGGAATTCAGTGCACATTGTTTAAAGAGAAAAAAGATAGTTAATCAATGCCTGTAAAATCAGTATTGGAGGAAAACGAGAGTGCCATCTAGCATTTTTAGTTGAAAATTAAGCGGAAGGTTTCTATTCCAAATTTCAAAATATTTCACAAACTGAATTTCTCGCTTCTCGAATCCCATCACCAAATATAATTTGTTGCACCAGTCTGAAGAACAGATTCCGAATAGATATTTTCTTTTACTTTTCCAGTGTTATCTAATGAAAGTATCGAATTTAATCGCCAGACATTAGATGGTAGTTTCATCACATCAAGTAGCAAATAACGGATAGTGTTCCTCAAATAATGATCCACGACATGACCTGGAGACCAAGACGTCTCCCATCAAATCCAATCGTTGTCCCATATGATTATCTTACCACAGTAAATAATGTTCTTTACTGTGCTCTTAGTATCTTCTATAACTCTGTATACTATGTTCTTATGCAAGCCACCATTCGATCGTTAACAATTTCTTTCTCATTTTCCAGACGGAAGAAAATACAGATGGAGCTCGAGCAGTAGCAGTCAAACGGAAACAAAAAGACGAAGATGCCGTCCCCATTCCCCCAGACGGGGGCTACGGCTGGGTAATCGTCATCGCCTCCTTCCTCATCAACATGGTAGTGGACGGAGTCAGCTATTGCTTTGGCATCTTCAAGGACGACCTCAAGGAGTACTACGGAGAATCTAGCGGAAAAGTGGCCTGGGTGGGGTCGATTCTCACGGGAGTCACGATGTGCTCCGGCCCCCTGGTGAGCGCTTTCGCCAACAGATTTGGGTGCCGCTTGACGTGCGTTGTGGGGGCCCTGATAGCGGCGGCCGCTTTCGGACTCTCGGTGCTATGCCCCTCGGTGGACTTGCTGATGGTCGTTTACGGTTTCATGGGCGGAATCGGATTCGGACTGATGTACTTGCCGGCCGTGGTCTGCGTCGGATATTACTTCGAATCGAAGAGGTCGCTCGCTACCGGCATAGCTGTATGCGGGTCGGGATTTGGGACGGTTGTGTTCGCACCGTTGGGAACGTATTTGCTGCGTTACGGGTGGAAATATTCGCATTTCGTTCTTGCCGGGATTTGCTTGTGCTGTGTCGTATTTGGCGCGCTCATGAAACCGATTGAGTATGCTAGTGAAGAGAAGAGTTTGAGATTCTACAAAGTCAATGGATCACATGACACGGTGCGTTCTACTGGGGACGTTGCGAAGAGCCACACTAGTTTGGTAAGTATTCTGTGACATCATATTTCCTCCTGGAAGAGACTGATAATTAATAGTAATACACACTAGAACTAGAACTCGTACTGATGAGATTGACTCAAAGTGTTCATCTAAGGCCTAGTTTCAAATATGGGTATTTTTTTAGTCACTTGACGATAGACCATTTGGTTAATTGGTAGTTTAAATTTGGAGTATTGAACGAAAACAAGTTATTTTACTTAGTGTTGATTTCATACGTCATACAGTGCCTGTATAAGTCCTTTCCCCCCTACTAATTTTTGAACTACCTGGTATATCGCAACAAAAATTTGGGAGGCTCAAATAGGAGATAAAAACCTACCTTTTCATGAAACCCTGGTGTGTCGTCTGATTGGATTTAGTTTAGAATTTTTGAAGACATAACAAAGGAAATCGTGGTCTGTTTCTGTAATCGGATCCAGAGATGGTACCTGGTCGTCGTGTCAATATTCCAGAGACATAGTGATTGTTATTGTTGTTTAATTGAATTTTACGTTATGTCAATAAACTTTTTAAATATCATTCTGAAGTAATATAATCTCCATGCTCGAAGTGGAAGATCAAATTTTTTGGAAAAATAACACCACACAAATTGTGTTATTTTTCTAAAATGATCTGAATACCGTTTGAAAGTCAAAATGGTTGTGACAGAATAAAAAATTTCGTAGTGCAATATTATATATATATAGACTATTAATATGACTAATTTGTCCATAATTCGTTTTTGTGTGGATGAAATCCTGAAAGATGAACACAATAATTCATTTATATCTAGTACCGATGATAGGGATTAATGAAATTCTCATTCGATATTTCAGATATCTACCTGTAAACTTTTTTCTTTTCAACAACTGTCCAATTTCACTAGTATTTTTTGCTTTTTTTTTAATAGGGCATTTCAAATTCAATATTAAAAAGTTCATAACTATGTTTTGAATGAAGATATCTCCAAACAAACAAATTATGGTGAAAGTTCCTTTACGGTTTACTCACACTTGCCACTAAGAGAGATTTACGTGCATCAATATCTTTAAATTTGGCCAGAATCACACTTGCCACAAATTCCCGGGGCAAGTGTGGCGTAAATAATTATTTTGGACAGTTGCCATGGAAACTGTAACAATTACATGAATAGCTCACTTTTGATGTGAAACTGTGAAATACGACCAACGTCATTTAGTGTGGTTGATAAAAAGAACGTGTTTTCCTGATACCTATATCTTTCAACTGATAACCGTGGTTTTTCCGATGCATTTAAGAACATGTCAGACGTTATGTTAGTGCAAACTGGATGGTTGAACTAATTTCAGGTCACTTTTAATCAAGTGGGTTTATACGTCACGATAATAACAACAGTTTCAAAACAATATCTCAACAAATAAAAATGAAAAGAACTGTTTAGTACGAAAATAAACTTCGTTATCAATTTCTTTTCGATAAATTCCGTTGACCAATTTATCGTAATTTTCAATGAATTTCATAAGAGAACAATAAGTAATCGCTTTCATTGAAAACAATTTCATCATTTAGATTTAAGAAATCCCTTTAGTATAAATATACGAAATTTCATAATTTGAAATGACCAGCAGATTTATAGGTACAAATAGAAAACATTTTCGTTGAAAATGTTGGTCGCTGGGGTTTAGATAAAGCTACAGTATTTTGTTAAAGTATATTTTCTAACAATAATATTCGAATAATATTCTACCAGAACATCGATATGGTTTTAAAGGAAATTAAAGTACCACTAGTGCCCCAAAGAACAGTCCATGGACCGATCTCATTCAACATTTAAGAGAGATAGATAGAGAGATATATTCAGCTAAGATGCACATATAATAGTGAGAATAGTGAGAATATTAACTTAGTGTAACATTAATTAAATACACATAAAAAATTGCAGTAATAAAAAACTGACAAATGCAAATGCAGGTATTCAATAAGTGACTAGAAGTAAAAGCACGTTTATAACAATTGTTGAACTATTTGCTGCTGCAGACAATTTGAATAGTCCATATACAGGGTGGCCTATTTAAAGTTATATTGTACACTTTGTTGCTTATTATCCAAATATTTTGGAATATATAGAGTGTTCACTCAAAGCGGAGCAACACAAAGCATAATTTTTTAAATAGACTATCCTATAAATTTTTCCTTCGTTGAACCAAGCGAAGGTTTCAAAATCAGGGGTATTTTTTTTCAAAAATGTTGCGGCGTTGTCAAGTTATTGTCGAAAGAATGAAAATCTTCAGAAAAATAGACCACCACAAATGTCATCATAAAAAATTGAAATCAACCAAGAATATTCGAGACATGTATCAACCTGAGTGAGATGAAATGCCAGTATTGACCGAGAGGTACATTTCTCAAACAGGAGATTTCACACAGCGGCATTAACTTAACAAACTCCAAATATCAATAACTTGATATTTTTAAATGAAAAACTCTGTAAATTATCCACCATTTTTTAGAACAATTTCATCCCTACAAATTTGGATGACATGATATAGTCTCTAAATCTGACACTTTTTGAGAAATTTACCATTTTATTTTCATTTTGTCAAAAATTCTCTTTCTATTTACGTAAGATAGATTTTGACACTTGGTTACCGTTACTGGAATTCAACATAATTGCAATTTCCAACTTTAAACTGAAAATCTATAGGGAAAAAACTGGAAAACATGTTTTTGTTGAAGTTTTAGGGCCAGGTAGCCGAGTGGTTAGAAGCACTGCCTTTAAATCATTCTGGCTGTTGATCATGTGGGTTCAAAGCCTAGCTTTCACGAGACTCTCGAAATTCGAGAAGAGACTAATGGGTTTTTTCGAGATCGAGAAAATCTCTTCGAGATTTTTCGAGATCGAGTAATTATTTCGAGATTTCTCAATCTCGAAAAAATAATTTTAATTAATTTCAAACATAAGAACATAACAAACCAAAAAAAATTACATTTTTTTTCCAACAGACGACTGTTTCGATTATAAAAAATGAGTTTGTTGCTGGTGCTGGTGCTGGTACATTCTTCTCTTCACGCACGGAGAAATAATTTTGAACTTTCACCTTTCGTACCTAGGTAAATTTTAAATGTATGGATAAAAGATTAAATTAAAGCATCAAGGATTCGTTTAATTTTAATTTTTTGGAACAATATTGTTTATTTTTTTGCTGATACTCGGCGGTTTTTTTGTTATTCGTGGCTTTTAGTTCATAACATATAGCCTCTGTATTTCAACGTAATTTTTTTTTATAGAAAAAATGTGATACCCTGTATTTTGGTGCAGCCTTGGCCTTGTATTATACGTTATAACCTATACATAGCATTTTTTAATAACATTCAGTTTTTGTTTTCGAGACTCGATTCGAGATCAAGAAATTGTTTTCAAGAAAAGCATCGAGACGAGAGTTTGTTTATTTCTCGTTTCGATGATCAAGACGAGACGAGAAAGTGCCTTCAAAACGAGATTGAACCCTGGGAAAAATGATTGAAACGATAATAAAAAAAAATATATTAGAAATTTATAACAACTGCTCAAAGTGACCACTGACTACTTCCCAACAAAAATATATTTGGTTTTTGAATTTTTCACTAACTCACCTCAACATATTGACTGGAATATTTTGGAATTCGTCCTTAATTCTATTTCTCATATCCTCCTTTATCGATGGGAGTATTCTATAAATTGACCTCTAACGGAGTCTCACATAAAAAAAATCTATTTTTGTCAAATCCGGTGAGCGAGGTGGCCACTTAAAAGGGCCTTCTCTACCGATCCATCTTCTGAAAAATTCAGTATCTGAATAATTATTAACAGGAACATTGTGGTGTAAATACCTACATTCTTCGTTTGATTAGAATGGGTAAATGATAACTCAATTGTGATAAGTGGTTTTCCAAAAAATCAAGGTTCTTCAAGCCATTAACTCTTCCCTTAAATAAATATGACCCAAAGATTAAATTTCCAATTATGCCGCCCCATACATTTGACTGGCAATTCGAAAGCAATGGGGTTAAGTACAAACCCATTTTTACGAAATGTTGCTTCATGGGAAAATGAAACATAATGAAAAAAATCTCCATTTTGTAGCAACTGTTGCTTAGCCCATTCATAAAATGTTACTTTTCTCAAAATCACCATCTGATAACTCTTGTTTAACTGAATACGGTACGAATGAAACTTATTCTTTTTCAAAATGCGAGATATGAGGATCTTCTGTAACTTTTAAGAGGACAGTCATTTCAGTTTCTTCAGTAAATGTAATTGTGGTTCTTTAAATTTTTTCATATGCGACATTTCCTGTTCGAGTAAATCAACGAAGCAAATCTTCAAAAGCTTCTTTTCTGGGTTGTCACCTGTCTGGATATCTTCATTATGAATTCTGGTTGCTAATAAACAGTTGTTATCACTTGCCTCCAGCACAAAAATCATATCGTTCAATTATTCAGTTGAGAAACTCATTTCGAATGCTACATCTTATTATAAAATGATACATTGTATGAAAGTAATTTTTGTCTAAAACGTATCGATCATTGAAAAATCAAGTTTTTGATATTGGAAGTTTGTCAAGTTAATGACTCTGTCGATATCGATATTTCAACTCACTCTTGGTGTTGAATGTCTCAAATATTTCTGCCTGAATTCTATTCATGAAGTTTCTATGATGGCATTTGTAATGTTCCGTTTATCCGAAAATTTTCTTTCTTCCAGCAATAACTTGACAATACCGCAAAATTTTCGGAAAATGAATATATCACCGTATGTAATATGTAAAACATTTTGCTCAGTTCAACGGTTAAAGAATTTAAAGGGTGGTCCATTAAAGAAGTTGACGCTTTGTGTGTTGTCCCGCATTCAAGAAACACTGAAAATTCCAAAATATTTTTATAATAAGCAACAAAGTAAACAATATAACTTTCATCTGAAATATTTTTTCATAATCCTCATTATAGTCGAGATAGTGTACTCCGTCACACTAATGGATCACCCTGTATGTTAAGCTACAAAGCATATAAATGACCAGTATAACTCGTTTACTAATTTATCTTAACAACCGACTAAAATCGTATTATTTACGTTGAGGAAAATTAAGACAGTAAAGCTAAGTTTTCATGTATCCGAATTTTCGGTTTTTAGAAAATTTGAAAGAAATTTCACTTTTTCGTACGAATGCTATTTTGAGCGGTGTTCATTTGTGCGAAATGCCTTCACGGAATAAATGAAATATTCAACGTCAACCCCCTAATTTACCGTCCATTTTCTCAATATAATATCGAACTTTACTGGTGACATTCTGAAGTAGTTGAAATGTTTCTCTGGATCACCATTCCTCAGCTAGTTAATTAGCCATGTAATTTTCGTAGATTGAAAATAGGTCAATAAAATCGGCAAAAAAAATTAAATATTACTGCTGTTCTTTTCCTTATACTATTAATCATGATATTGCTGTCCATATTTGACATTACATTTCACATTTTTTAATATGCCTGGAAACAAACATACACATAACCGCACTGATCATTGTTTCATTTTAAAATTTCGGACAAGTTGACTTTATCTCAACTTCTTGAATTTATTCGTACCATCAGTTAAAATTTGCCTCCACGAAATATATTTGAACAGCTTTTGATAGATTTCGTACGAAAAACGAATAATTCGTGTACATGAAAACTTAGCTTAAATCAGAAATGTTTGGTCCATTTATTCAGTAACTTAGTTACGCGCGGTCACTTAATTACGTCCATTACTCCAAAAGGACACTGCTAGATAGACCTTGCCCTTTTCCGTCATTCACTCAGTCTGAAATCATTTCATGACCAATTTTTCAGAAACTTGTGATCAAAAAAGTAAAGGTACAGCTCTAGGTACTGATTTGTCTCTGTATCACATCACTCACACTCTATATTCAAAATTGTTGCAATGTGCTGTTTGACATACTTACAGTTTATCAATTGCACGTTCGCGTGACCATAGAACTCACAAGTAATCTTACCATAATCGATAATAAAAACACATGTCTCAAGCGCATTCACGAATTTATTGTCCAACAAACCGACTATTGCATTTTTACTCCAGCGGAATTAGGGTTTGAAGGGTGTAAGTTTGGGAGAGACGTAAAGTTATTAATAGTTGTCAATAGCTGGCATCTCATAAAGTCAATGCTTCTTTTATAAACGTTTCATGGAGTCAATAAAAGAAAACATCAGAAAGTAGTTAAGTTATTATAATTATAAATTCTCATTTTCTAAACTTTTCATTTTACTATTTATATAGTAAATAATTCACATCATCTATAAATTACATAGGGGCCCAAATTATCGCGTTTCTAACTTAAATAAAATACAAAACTACTAGCTTCAGTTACGAAAAACGGTTCAAAAATTGGTGTTTATTTTTCTTTTCTTATTTAACAATTGTATACTACTAAAGACCATTCCATTTCAATATACTTAACTGCACTAATTCAGAAATAAAATACCTACTACCAGAAGAAGAATGAATAAAATCGCATCAAAATATTACATATATAATATTAAACACAGACATTTAATACCGAGTAATAATTCCCCTGGTTTTTCACCAATAATGGGAAAAAGTATGAGAAGAATTCCAAAAACATTTAGATATTGTACACATCGATTTAAATCATGAAGTGACACAAAATAATGTATATAACCAATCAAATAGGTACAAAAATATTTTTTTATTGTTTTTTTTACAGTAGCACACATGTGCAGCCCAAATTAATGTTCGCACGTTTTGAAATCTGAACTGTCAAATCTGCGGTTGTGGAAAAAATATTGTGTGTAATTCAAGCGCAAAAACTTTGCCGCTTAAATTTTTTTTATAGGAGTGTAACTTTTAGATAATAGCTTTAATGAAATGGAAAACATGGATTGGACTGTATCACTAAACATGCTCAGAGATAAATCTCGCATCGTACAAACGTAACTGTGAATATTTGCTGAGTTTATTGGTACAGAAATTTACTTCTGTCAATAGAGTATCTCTTATGAAACCGTAGTTCCACATATGTTATGCTTGTCTAATTCTTCAAATTACACAAACTAATGTTTCTGTTTCTAACGATTACATTGATTTTTCAGGCAGATATCACCACATCAAGGCTATCCATTTCAAGCAGTAGAAGCAAAAGAAGCCAGGTGCTGCCCCCTTTGGCAAGGAAGGATGTATTTTATCCAGGATCAGTTACAAACTTGAAAGAATTTCAGTCACAAAAATCGCTCCATAACTATCGACAGAGCGTTATGAGCATACCCCAACTCAAATCTAAAAAGAGTAGGTAAAAATCGATATATTCAATCAATTGTTTTGTTTCTCGGTGCACATGATTTTTGGAGTAATTGATCAGTCACCCCACAGATGTGAGGAATCTGAAATAAAGAAACGAAAAATGAAAATGACTTCACCATATATTTCTTATTTCCAAATTTCAGATCAACTATTGGATATCGACTTGCTGAAAGATCCAGTGTTTCTTGCCATAGCACTCGTCAATTTTTTGTCCTTCATTGGATTATACATCCCGTTTGTGTACATAGGTGACTGTGTCAAGGAAGATGTGAGTATGTTTGCACTATAGTCAAAATCGGTCTTAACGTGCGGGTGAGTGACACTTTATTCGACTGTTTATTCAAATAACATTGCACAAACGATTTCCGTGTTACACACACAAGATACCTACCGTGAAAATAAACCTTAATAAATACAAAACATTTTGGTAACCACTAGGTTTTTCGATTTTTCATCTAACATTTGAACCCGCACGATAAGACCGATTTTTTACTTATATACCTAACAAAAGGGCTTTTCGGAAACCTACCCGGGTTGATAAGATCACTAACCTGAGTTACCAATCCACATTCGGAAAATTCAGTGTTCCTTAAGCCTTGTTCATACCCTTGCGAATTTCGCAATTTTTCTGAGAATAAAATGGCTCCCAGTCATGCCAGACCAATCGTTGATGCAGAACCATATAGGCGGCCATTTTATTCGCAAAAAAATTGAGAAATCGCGAGGGTATGAACAAGGCTTTACTCGACCACAACCCAGGTTCATAAATCGTAACCCAACGTAAAAGCAGGCACGTATCTGACCCGTTCGTAAACTATAGAACCCGGGTTGGTGATCTGTGATCCGTCACGTGATCTCTTTGGATCGGGTTAGTAACCCAGAGTAAGTTTCCGAAACACCCTAATGAGGACGTATGTCATTGATGCCATATTCATCAATGTAGACTGACTACAAGGCTTTTCATCGTGTTATTTATGACATACTGCTGAAGAAGCTTCTTTGTTATGGAATTAAAGGTGTTACGAAAAATTGGTTCTGTTCGTACGTGGCAAAAAGGCACAAAATTGTGGAGAACGATAATCAGTAGTTACTCGGGAAACAGGTGTAACTCAAGGCTCCGTTCTGAGACCAAAACTATTCGTCTTTTGAATAAATGATGTGACCGTCCTACCGATTACTGATTTATCCGCACTTCTTGCAGATGCTGCAAATATAAGCTGGTCGGACGGGCACCATGACTTTCATTTTAAGATGTCCAATGATCTTGCAGTAAGCGCAAAATGATGTGTAGCTAATGAAGCCACATTCAATTTCAATAAAACACACGAGCACACCATTGAACACAAACAGAGTTACAAATTTTTGGGCATACAAATTGACAGCAAACTGAATGGGAATAAACACGTTATCGTCCTTGGAAAAAGAAATGCAAGTAGTACCTACGTTACGAGAATAGTTGAGTGAACTAGATCGTATCCCAACGCTCATGTTTACAACAACCGACACGATGATAATATTGGACTGCTAATTCCAACGTCAACACTACTCAAGAATTATTTTATCTATAGTGGTCTGAAAATCCATAACCAGTTGCCAAAACCAATCAAAACTATTGAAGCATATTAAATTTTCAGAATGGTTGTGAAAAATGTTCTAGTCGAACACACTCTTTACTCTCTTGAAGAGTTTTTATGTTCTGTATATTTCCTCGATACACCAGTTTTACTTTCCGGTACGTTCCCCACCATAACTATATCATATGATGATATTAAAGGATAATTAAAGATTATTATTATTATTATTATTTTTCTTTCCGTTAGGAATTACCCTGACAGGCCCTGTCTCCGGAGCCCCGACACTTCCGCTGGTGTGTCATTAACCACAGTAAACACTCCCCACGTCCGTGGGGTATGATGTTGAAAGAATACAGGGGTACCCTTCTCTCTAAGCGTTTCCACGAAGTGGAAAATAAAGGCAAACATCTGACAGAAAACAACTACTTCCCTGGCTAAAAGCACGACGGACATTGAACTACAACTGACAGATATTTGTGCAACGTTCTTCAAAGAAGACCCACTTTGTGGAAAACGCTTAGAGAGAAGGGCACCCCTGTATTCTTTGAACATTGTTGATACCTCTCTGGCACAATATATTCGAAGTAGTTCGAATGTTTATGATTTTCAAGTTTGAGAGCAGTGCAGTCATTCCACCAAGGACCAATAAGGACGCAATATCCGCCGGAGCATAAGGCAACACCGGTGTCTCGTCTACACCGTACGAGTATCGTAGATGGTAGTACAACACTCGTAGGGCCGCGTTATGCCTATAGATATAGACTGAGACCGCATAAGCTGGACAAGCTCACGAAATCCCGGTCCACTATAATCGATTTCTTCATATTAAAGAGTCCCTGACTTCTGCATCCTCCAACATAACCCATAATCAAAACAACCTATAACCAAAAAAGGAAATAAATACAAAAAAAGGAAAATAAAAAATCTTATGCAATAAATTAATTTCATTAGGAGCGTTCTTTAGAAATCTGATGACATCTTTACGAGATAAAACGGCAGACTTTTTTTGCTTATAACTCTTACTCTTCCGTTTCAAAAAAGGCTCTAGTTCATTGAACTTGGTGATATCTCATTTCTCATGTATAGTAACTAACGATTTTAGCATTGACCATTTAGTCCATAAGGAATTCGGACTATACGTTTCTGACTGCAACGAATAAACACAATTATTACTAACCAAATCTACCGAAACACATAAAAATTACCTTACCAGTTCTTGAAAATATGCCAGGAATACAGTTTCAGTGGCATCTTTTGGCATAACATTTTTCCATGTCAGCCACTCCAGATATATATATATCTTGTATTCTTTTTGGTATACGGCTTCACTTTTCGATGGAATTATTGATTCTCTTACTTTTTCAGCTTTTTTCAAAATAGCCTCTGTTATTTTTGGGTAGAAAACACGTTTTTAATCCAAACACAGCTTGATAACAAAGTTCTGTTTATAAACAACTAACAAAGCAATAACCTAGCAACAACAAAACTCATAATCAACGGTACCTGATTCAAATATAGCGCCGGGAAGGTGATGAATTAGTACATTTATTCCGTTTTGAATATGAACAAAATTTTATTGAAATAAAATTATCCATTACATGTACCACGGGTATTATTGAGCCTTAATAACCTCAGAAAATTGCTGTCCCTTGGGGCCAGAGGCCCTGGGGACGCAAACTTTGCCATCGGTAATTAAGGCCCTTATCCTTGATACATAAATAACTATTATCTCTTCTGGCAGATTATTGTAACTATCGAGGTTCTCAAAATAATCAATGTGTGATCAGCAAAAATATGAACTGAGCCCTCAGCTACCTCCTCTGGCAAGTCGTTGATGTATATTAAAAAAATAGATGTCCCAGCACACTTCCCTGTGGTACTCTTGAGCTTTTGTTTTCTGTTGGAGGTAGAATGTTTCCAATTATTTTTTATTCGTTTCCAGGGATTCGACGATGACGCAGCGGCATTCCTGATTTCGATTCTTGGAATCACGAATACGGTAGGACGTGTAGTTTGTGGATTCATAGCCGATTTTCCACGAGTAAATACAATGTGGGTGCATAACATTTGTCTCGCGGTGATGACAATATCAGTAGCAGTGGTACCGTTATGTCATACCTATGTTGCCTATGTGGCTGTGGCAGCAATTTATGGAACTTCCATGGGTGAGAGGTACTTTTTAAAAACCTACCAACCAAATTGAATGTTTCATTCATTCAATATACGAACATATAAAAATATTGATCTACCTTTGGAAAAACAATCAAAATAATGAGGAAGTACTATGAATAGTTCTATTACATTTTCTACATGAAAAAAATAGTATTGAATCAAATAAACTTCATTTCAGTCAAACAAATTTGTTGTTTCAATAAAGAATAGTGTTTATTTCGTAAAAAGAAGGAATACAAAATCATCAATGAAAACAAATAACAAAATAAGCACATGAAATGTCTCACTGAAATTTTCACTTGTTAGTGGCGAAATAAACCTATTATTTCAAAGGAAATGGACGTGTATTTGAATTCCAGAAGAAATATTTGTTTGATACAAAAAATCTTGATCAAAGACGGGTGTTGTATTTTTTTCAACCAATTATTTTGGATTGTTTTGATGCAACAATGCACAATGCATTGTTATTGTTTTCTCTTTATTTAATTTGAGAATATATTATATCAAGTGGAGTATATTGCTCTTTGAAACCAAATGAATGATTGTGTAAATTCACACTTCTTCACAGAAATTTAACATATAAAGAACTATTGTATCGTCAACAAATGGGATTAATTTACCAGCCGTATAGGGGGAAAATATTGAAATGAGTTATAAAAGCAACAAAATTGGACCAAGAACGGTTCCCTGTGGAACACCGTACTAATTTCGCTGTCTGCTTCAACTTTTTGTTTTCGATCCTTCAGATAGCTCTTGACGTTGCCTCTCACTCCCAAGGGTTCCAGTTTTTTCAAAATAAGCTCATGACTCCCAGTGTCGAAAGCTTTGTCCAGATCCAATAGAACAATGTTTTGTTATCATCAATTGTTTTGTACATAGTTGATGCAAATTTTGCGACCGCATCTTGAGTGGAGCAGTGCTCTTGAAATCCATACAGTAGTTCAGACAGCATTGAAGACTTTTTTCAATATTTTTTCTATAACTTTGGAGACTGCCCGTAGAATCGATATACAGGGTGTTCCAAATTAAGTCGGCATCATTGCCAACTCCATTATTATTGATTCTACGAATTCGGTTAAATGGGCAAACTAGTAGCATTTTTGATGACCTTCTCGATGCCGAAAACAAACAAAATTGACAGTCGCGTTTTCAGAATATTTCTTGAAATGATTTTTCTTTCGATGGAAAACCCAATATTTTTTCATGCATTTCGATTCGTAATAACATTCTCAACAACAAATCTCATTTGACATTTTTTCGTAAAGGTGAAAATAAGACAGTTTTATCAATAGGAAACATTTATAACAAACGGATTTGATAAAGCGCTATAAAATATCGATTAAATGTTCAAAAACACCGCCTTCTTGTTGAACACATATTTGGGCCCTTCTATTGACACTACGTGTGGCATTCAACACAGTTCGGCCATCAAATCTATTAATAATAGTTTCAATATAATTTTTCAGTTCATCTACATTATTATGTTTTATTTTGTACACCTCATTTTTCCGAAATCCCTATGTGCAATTTTCAGCAGGATGGAGCACCTGCTGAATATTCATCATCTGACGAGCCTCCAGATCAAGATCATCGAAAAACTCTTCCAATACTAAATCGTCTTTGCGGATTGTGGGAATGGACTGAAAATGGATTATGTCTACTCCAATAATGAAAATTCTTTCTATTTATATATACCACGATTTGAAAAATTAGCCTCATCGCTCCATATAATATTTCTATAGAAGAAGTTCGGATCTTGTCTGCAATAATTCATAAACCACCGACAAAACCCCAATCGTCTCTCAGGATCACCAGGTTCTAGTGTTTGCACTGATCTTAACTTATAAGGAGAAATTCTATGTTTTTTCAGAATTCGTTGAATATACCAGACAGTGGAACAGCAATTTCTCTAGATAAATCTCTGATGGAATTATTTGGATATACCTCAAAGTAGGATAAAACGTCAACTACTGTATCTTCAGATATTACCGAACATTTTTTAGGTCTCCTCTTCTCAAAAACTTTTTCATTGTTCCTAAATCGGCGATGAAGCACAGCAAAAAAACGCCGATTAGGTCATTCACGATCGGGGAACGAATTGCTGTAGTGTTGGAGTGTTCCTACGCTATTTTACTGGCAAACCAATTAGGATTCTAACATATCACATTTTTCTTGATGGGAAAACGGCATTTGAGAATATTTGATAATAATAATATTTCAATGCAACTTGATTGCTCATAATATCGGAACAAACACATTTTTTCCACCCACATTCATATGACTCTCCAGTATTTTCTGTTCTGTACAAAAACGACTTCAAAGTTATTACAGCAGACATATTTTGATTCACAAAATAAATGCGGCTAGCGGAATGGCTTTAAGATGGAAATTATCGTTTTGTACATTAATACCAAATAGCTGAGTGGTATCAATTGAGTGGTGCGACATGATGATCACGGGTTTCACGAGTTCACATCCCAGCGCAATTTTTTCTTTTTTACTGCCCTATTTTGCTATTAATAACAAAATATTGTCATTCGTTTAAGTACCAAAATTGGGTGTTTGGACAATCATGAGGTTTTATTCGCCAAAACAAAGAAATTTTTTGTACTAGTGAAAGAAATAAATATTTCCACATAAGTCGCTCATTTTCCTTTTTAGGACGAAAGGTGAAATGAGCTTTGTTGTTGAGAATGTTATTACGAATCGAAATGCATGAAAAAATATAGGGTGTTCCACTGAAAGAAATATCATTTAATGAGATATTCTGAAAACGGGACTGTCAACTTTTTTTTGTTTTCGGCATCGAGAAGGCCATTGAAAATGCTACTAGTTTGCGCATTCAACCGAATTCGTAGCATCAATAAAAACGGAGTTGGCAATGGTGCCGACTTAATTGGAACACCCTGTATAGGGTAATAGTTGGAAACATCCATTCTGTTACGTCCTTTGAATATTGGAATATGGAATTTTGGGTGATTTGGAAATACTCCATACGAACCTATTATATTACAACATGTATTGATGATATGCGACAAAGGTAGAACGATGATATTGAGATTGAGTTTCAGCATTTTATTTGTGATACCGTTTGTACCTGGTGCCTCATTTTGTTTTTTAGTTCCGTTATGACTTTTCTGGCCTCATTTGGATTTGTATTACTCAGATATAGGGTTCGGGGTTCTAATATATTTTTCCTCAAGTTCCACTTATGTTATTTTCGGTGCTAATTTAAGTCCACCTTCAACTGCTAAAACTAGGAATTCTCTTTCCACTTGGGAGATTTCAACAAGAGTCTTACCAGGCTCTAATGATCAAACAGGAGAGATAATGAGATACAGCTTCAGCTCACCCTATGGCCTGGATAATCCCTCACATTATTTCAGCTATCGTATTGAAAATGAATTCACAATTTTTTGAAAGCTAGTACGACTCATATCAATCAGATTTTTTTCGAAATACTAATAAACTTAATGTTTTTCAGCTGGATTTATTTCACTGGGTTCCATATTACTCGTAGACCTTTTGGGACTTGACAAACTGACCAGCGCCTTCGGATTCGTCCTTTGTGCCCGTGGAACAGGAGCCCTGATCGGATCTCCGCTGGCAGGAATGCTGAACGATGCAACGCAGTCGCACACCGTATCATTTTTGGCAGGAGGAGCCTTTTTCGGATTAGCGACAGCTATAACTTGTCTCATTCCACTATTACATAGAAGACAAACGAAGGATGTGGCATCAGACGATGAGGCCATGGCACCCATGAAGACAGATAAACACGACGAATGACGACAAAAAAAAACTAAAGAATTATTCGTGATACTTTCCAATTTGAATTTTGTTGAATGTATAATATTCATTGCCTCGAAGACTGCTGCAAGTTACAGCCAAATGATTGATTAGTCAGTCCGTGATAGACCTTATCTGTGAACTTACCTTAAGAATGGCCCGTTCAGAACTTTCCATCCCCGTCACCAGCGTCGATAAGGGGGGAGGTACTGTATTTTCTTATGTAAAGAAAGTCCACAACCAATTTTTAATGAATTAAAGTACTGAGTACCCCCCTAGGAGGTAAAGTACCCATCCTAGGAAAAAATCCTATCGACGCGCTTGACCCCGTATAAGCCGATTCTTCGCCAAAATCCTGGACCAGGCAGACTTCGTTAGCAAGAGAGATGTGTTCCTTCAAAAGATGAATTCAACTTTCACAGTCTCCAGCGCTTAGTTTCCTTCAATTATCTCGAAAACTGTGCAAAATGATGAATGAATCTAGAATCCAATACAATGGAAAGTTACTTGATCAAACAGAAAATGAAGAAGGAAGTTGAAGATCGCCAAAATTATTGTATGTATCAATGAGAGCGTGTTATATATAATTCTTGTTGAATGTATCACTAAATATGAAAAACGATATTGAATCGCATATTTAGATAATGAACGTCATATAATTTTTAACCAAAAAAAAAAATCTCAGCAGTATGTGGATGGTCGGAAGATTTAGGATCAGTTATAAGTTGAACTGAGAATCACGACGACCCAGAGTGTTTCGTTTACTGAAAGCTAGGTGGACAAAATAATGTTTGGTCATTTTTGTATTTATATCAACCACTTTAAAATCAAATTGTTGTTTAAAATTGTTTTTTTCGTTAACCAGCTGTCGTGCCCTTACGAACGACAGCCTTCAGAGGTCGAAACTTGTGCGATCCAAGGATTAACGAGGTCTTACCTTTTAACGTGCGGTTCCTAGCACTTTGTTTTGAATTGATTGAGGGGATTGCGAGAAGAAAAATTAGAAAAAGAAAAAAAAATATTTAGATTGTTTACGAAAAACAATTTGGGTAATCTAATAGGAACCAATGACATTTTACGGCTAGACCCCGTTATTTACATTTCAAGCTGCGGTCAAGACCGAGTCACATTCTAAGCACAACATTAATTGCAGTTTGTTTCGCAGAACATAGTTGCGATATTAACCATATAAAGCTTCTAAGTAAGTTGATAATTGAGCAGAAACTTAGCTTTGCCAACTTTCGGATTAACTATCCACGAAACAAGCTGCAACAAACATTGTGCTTAGATTGTGACCGCGGATCGAAATGTTTTAGCCGTAATATGTCATTGATAGGAACGAAGGAATATACAAATAGAAATTCATCAGTATTCTCCACTGTTTTCGAACTTATGTTTATAGGCACTATGACCAGAGCTTGCGTCACAACCCCATTTACCAATGAGAGTGAACGACGAATTTTCTTTATAGTCGTAAAATAGTTATTTTTGTATCTAGTGCGCGAAATGCTACTTTGGTGATTGAGAACTGATTTTTTTTTAACGAGGCGCAGCCGAGTTAAAAAAAATTGTTGAGATCACCAAAGTATTTCGCGCATGAGATGCAAACAAAATTTGTTCTACAAACGTCAAAAATATTGTTCTAAAATAAGTAATATGCTTAGCTTGATATGAAAAATAGTACTGAACTGACTTAAACTGCTTTTCCAAATCAAGTAATTACTGTTACTATGGAAATAAAATGAATAAATGATTTCTTGGACTTTTGCTTGATTGAGGAACATAAAGGTTAAAATATAAAAATCCCATATAGTTTACAATATGCAGTGTGCGAAGTGAGTATTTCGCACACTACTTCGCGCACGGTGTCATGGTAACGAAGGAAAATGAAAAAAAGGGTCACTTCGCATATTGTCAATGCGCGAACCTTGTCATTTATTGACATTTGTAGAAAAAAATTGTTTTATTCGAGGGTGCTGCATGGCTGGAATATGTCTTATTATTCACAGGAATGGTGCAGTTATTATATTCACGAAATTTAGCACTTGCACATGACATTTCCATTCCTTGAAAGCCATAAAGCGAGGAAAACATAACATTTTTTTTGTTCAAATTCAAAATGTCTTTTTTATATTATATTATCATCAGACAAATTAATATTAATGAGAAACAATTAGCACTTACCCTCAGAAGTAAAATACATCCTCAGAAATTAAGAAATGTCACAATTATCTAATTGTGACATTTCGCAAAAATTCAACTGATTTATTCTCACAAGTGGATTCAGCCAACTTGTAATCTTTTGGGCTTTCTAAATCATCACTGTGGAGTGTCAGATATAAACAAATATCAGAATATCATATTTTGAGCATAAGTACGTTACCAATTTTCAGAATTCTGAGTAGGATTTTTGTCTACCTAGCTTGGACATATGATACACTGTGGCGAACCAATAAAAGTTCCGTTTTGAGGGTTGAATAGAGATTTTTTAAGATTTGTTAATAAAAATGCAACCTATCGGAAAAAATTTAATAAAAAAATTGAAAATATTTAGATTATCTAATACTTCTGTATCAATAATTTTTCAACAATACCTCTAATTTTACGAAACACTAAATCCGTTTTTTTTGTTTTTAATTATCATCTCCCGTAAATTTTTTATTTTTTTCATGAAACCTAGTGAAAACGCCACATTAGAAAAAATTATTTGTGTGTTTAAAATATCAGCTGTGGATGAAATTGTGTATTGCATTTCATGGAAAATGAGACGGATCAAAAGAGTCGCCACCTTTATAAAGAGAAATCAAAATGCTTGTGGAAAAGTTGGGAAATATTCTGGAATACAGCGTACGGTCTAAAGTCCTCTATGAGGGATATGTCCAATAAAATCATGTAGTCATCCATTCACAGTGCCGTCCATATTTCATGCTTTTTTTTAAACTCTAGAGTTAATTTTGCCATTGTTATGTGATGAGAGGTCTAGTTGAGTTTTCAATCGACTCTCCCAAGTAAATAATTTTTTGTATTCTGCACAATAAAATAAGTTATCGTCATGACAAATTGAAACAAAATTTCATATCATGGACAATATGAATAAGTGAACAAAATGTAAATACAATATTAGTGCAAGTATATTTTTAAACGAAATCCGTTTTTTTATTTCTTCATCAAATTATAGTGATCTTATTTCTAAGTATTTGATTTTCACGCAGTTTGTCGTCCTATTGTTAGCAGATAACAGTTGTTTCTGAAATTTTAACGGCTCTAACTACTACTAGAGGGCACTTTATGAAATACAAATTTTTTTCAAAGTCTGATTTTTCCGGAACTTTCAACTTTCAAATGTATATCACTTCATTCCTGAAATATTCTGAATTCAATGAACTTCAAACTTGATATTCCATCTATAAGAACATTAATTTTATTTTCTGATCTATAAAGCCTTGAACCCCCTAAAAATATTCCAAATGATCAAAATCCTGCTACACTAACTCAAACTTTATTGAGAAAGTAAAACTGTGTCTCAACATATATGATAAAAAAAATTCACCAAGAAGTTTCAGTACTGTTATATGTATCAATGGTGTACCCTGTATGTTTAGTTTGGGAAATTTTGTTCGTTTAGGCTATATTCAGTGTAAGATGAGGATTCAAACCTCTCAATGGATTGTAATAATATAAACAAAATTATCTTCAAGTATAAAAGGTCGCTCTGTGTTGATATATTGAATGGATTTTGACAGTACGATCTGTGAGATCGTTCATAGAACAGTCGAGAGTTTTAGAATGTGTGTGATATACTTGTTTCAAGGAGCAAATAATGTTCCAGTGACTGTAAAACAGTCGATAACAATCCTTTAAGAAGAGACTATAACTTTGTATAGTATGTATGGCATATGTCCAACAGAAAACAACTACTTCTCTGGTTGATACCTCGACAGATACTGAATTATATCTGTCAGACATATGTGCAAAGATCCTTACTTTGAAGGAACAACTTTGCAAGAGCTCTCTGAAACAAACAGCAGGACTTCGCCTGATTCAAACGGAGAGCCAACTACAGACCGGTTTCGGAATATCGTCCCTCATCAATGCAGTCAAGGTTATCACGGTTGTATTGTAAAGGATTGTTATCGACTGTTTTACAGTCACTGGAACATTATTTGCTCTTTGAAACAAGTATATCACATATACCATTTCGTATCCGAAATGTCTTTCCGGGGTGCTCTCTAATCTGTCACCGAGGTGGATCCTGTGAGCAATTGCAGTATTTCTCGCGGAGGACGATGACGAACATCGTGACCTCACGTGTATACAACCGTGATAACCTTGACTGCACTGATGAGGGACGATATTCCGAAACCGGTGTGTAGTTGGCTCTCCGTTTGAATCAGGCGAAGTCCTGCTGTTTGTTTCAGAGAGCTCTTGCAAAGTTGTTCCTTCAAAGTAAGGATCTTTGCACATATGTCTGACAGATATAATTCAATATCTGTCGAGGTATGAGCCAGAGAAGTAGTTGTTTTCTGTTGGACATATGCCATACATACTATACAAAGTTATAGTCTCTTCTTAAAGGATTGTTATCGACTGTTTTATAGTCACTGGAAAAATATATATATATGTATATTTATAAGTTTATCAAAAAAATGCAAAATATATTTCAAATGAACAATATTTTGTGTCGATGGTAACTGGTAACGATATTAATTAATACACAATAAACATAATAATTAAGTATTAATAGTTACATTACAATTATATTTTTTTGCAAGTTCAACAAAATACACTAAAATAACATCTTCAGAGAAAGACGATGTTAGTTGTGCCAGTTGCCAATCCATAAAACTTTCGTACACCGCATCATATTTACCTTTCGACTTGTTAGGTAGGAGATTGTCTGTAGCGCTAACCGCTAATTTTAAAATCGGGTCAATTCTGTTTCTCAGTAGCAAGATTGTTATCATAGCAAGACATTTGTCACAGCAAAATATATCTCAATTTTGTAGAAGGCTTGAAAATTATCGGCAGATGTTGCTGCCACATCATCTACTGCCAATAAAGCAAGATAGATATCAAGCCTTCTACAAAATTGAGATATATTTTGCTGTGAAAAACTGCCTTGCTATGATAACAATATTGCTAGTGAGACACAGAATTGACCCGAATGTCTGGCGGTGTACAAGACATATTATCTTGTGAATCTGATTCACCAAAAGACATTTCTCTAATGATACCAGAAATACCAGGGGTCCTTTTGACCATTTACAATAGGAACGAGTGCTCGTATCGTTTTATTCTGAGTTACTGATAGCGTTGAAACGACATGATGAGAAAATCTGACTGTTACGCTACACGTACACATCAGCATTGCGAACGGTCGAAAATAGCAGCCCAGGATGATACTGCATGGAGCACAAGGCATTTCCAAGGTGGAAAGATTCCTGTCAGGAGTTGAAACTATTAAGATTTTGAATTGTTATTGTCATAGTTCACGTTAAAGTTTTCTCAGAAACAATCTATTAGTTCTTGAAGCTCAAAAGCTATGCTGGGAGATGTCGGAGCAAATATTTCCAACATTACGAATATCAGAAATATAGCTCGGCCAATGGAGAAAAGTGGGGTGGCTCCTGAGTCACACAATATGTGAAAAACAGTAAACGTTAACTCAGGATTAGAAGGCGAATAGAACCATATGAAAAAAGAAATATAGTACGCGAGCTCTCGTACAAAATCCAAAATGATAACCAAGCACGTTGTAACGTAGTATACTGTTTAAGTGTAACGAGCTTGACAAGATGTCGCAGATAGAAAACCTTGAAAGTGATGAGTTTTCCTTTGTCGTCAAATCGACATCTTTGGAGTGTCGGACTGCTGAAGATCCTTATTAATTTTGTCGGACTATGGTGCCACTGAAAATCTCATTTAATTATTGTATTCTTCTAGAAAAATCAGCCAAAAATTATCGGTACTTCTAGGTTCTCCCTCACTCTAAACATTTCGATATCTCTACTTAGGCGACAGGCAGTAATCTGATTTTTCTAGGAAAATACAAAAATTAAATGAGATCTTCAATGGCACCATCGTCCGACAAAATTAATAAGGATCTTCAGCAGTCCGACGCTCCATAGATGTCGATTTGACGACAAAGGAAAACTTACCACTTTCAAGGTTTCCTCTCTGCGACATCTGTCAGATTTGGTACACTTAAACAGTATACAAAGTTACAACTTAATGGTTATCACTTTAGATTTTGTACGAGGGCTCGCGTACTAATAGGTTTCCATTTAGAATAAGAAAGTTGATACCGATTTTTGGTACAACCCTGAATAACTGTAGGACTTGGTATGTCAGGTAGAACGGACATGATTGATTTTGACAGCATACCAAATTTCAAGTTTCTTAATGTAATTATCAGTATATTAGAAATGTGCCTCATATTTGATGAAACATAAAAAGTTCGAATCATATCTTGAATTATAATATTTTTTTTTAACCTAGATTGCATTTCATCGGAGCAGATAAGCAAAAAGTAATTATTTTTCGCACGTTGTTCAGAGATATAGACATTAAAAAATTCATCAGAAATTATATGAGTGTTCTTTGTGTAATGCGTCAAATTTCAAAATTTAATATCGTGATTCTTATCAACAATTACTGAACGATTTAAGAAAAGAATAGAATGTATACCACGTACAAAAAGGCACATTCTTGAATTTCGTGTTGCAAACTCGTCTTTCAACAATCTCAGCATTTTCTACTAGATATACAATATATTATAACGCATGTGAACCATTTACAGTCGCTATAGTACCATCTGGAACTACCCGGTACTGCACAATTTTTATTGTAGTAAAGCTCATATTTGCTTATGAAAAAGATATGGTTATATTATCATGTGTTGTGTTAATATATTTATTGAATAATTCAAAAATTTTTGTAACAACAAAAAACAGGGCAAAAAAAACATATTCCCAACAACGATAATTAATTGTAACATTACAAAAATAAAAAATACTTTTACTGAAATTCACATATTCATTCAGCTGGAATCATGCAGGTAACTTTCATCAGAATTCAATTCCAAAACATGACTTAGGAATTTCCCTTATTCTTCTTCTTAGGAGACTCATCATCGTCATCATCATTATCTGAGCTATCACCTGATGACTTCCTTTTACTTCCTTTCTCTGGCTTCTTCTCCTTCTCTTTTTTGTCCTTTTTCTTCTCTTTCTCTTTTTCCTCTTTTTCTTCTTTTTCCTCATCTTCCTCATCTGTATCCATCTCCTCATCTTCAGATTCTTTCCCGCTACCCAATTTCTTCTCATACACGGACACGTTCTTTTTTATTTTACTTGCGTCTGGACTATAAGCCCACAGGATGATTTCCATATGTTCCTTCGTGGGCAGATCATCCTTCCACATTTCAGGAGCTTCCTCTCCTATAACCTTCAGGAGTTTTTTCAGTTCTGTGTTCCTGACGATGTCCCACGTAGGTTCGTCTTCGCCACTGGATACGGTCCTGAGATTTTTGTATTCGCCCTTGGCTTTTTTCCTGTAAGCTTCCAGGAACTTTTCAACTAGCTTATTTTCTATTTTGTACTTATCTTTGAGAGGCAGAAGGGCTTCTAATGAGGCAAGAGGCAGGTAAGCTCTGTTTTCTTTGGACAGGTTGTTCAGCTCGAATTTCCGCAGCCAGGTCTCGAATATTTCCATGGCATCGTTGATATTTTGGAGTTTATCTTTGTCTTTGGTCACTGGAAAGAGAAAAATGTGTTAATACATAGTTTTGTGATCGTGACATCTCTAATTCAATTAGAACAAAATCATTAACAGCATGCAATAACTTTGAGTTTAAACTGGTTTACATTTTTCCCTACTTCGAAGTAATATAGTTAGGCAGTCTTTTATATTGGATAACAAATAATGGTCTATCAAATTGGCTGAAATTTTCATCATGTTATAGCAAAGAACCCAACTTTTTTATGTAATGTGGCGATCGGTCAGATTTTCTGAAACTTTGTTATGTTGTTGTACTCGTTCTACCAACCACCAAAAGTGTCCATTGGCCCAACTCAATCCTATGATTAGTTTTCTTGATACGAGATGTTGAAACTGAAAATTGACCAGATTATCGGATTTTTTTGTCAACTTACGAGTTAGATTAAATTTATGTTGCATACACACGTTTACTACTTGTTTAAGTACCAAATACAAAGGTGAATGCGTATGTCTGTGTCTCACAAATGAGTGACAGTAGTTTTCTACTGTGACCTTAAGGAAGCATATTTTTGAAAAGTACCCCTCAATATTTTGAGGAGAAAATATCGTATCCTACACATTTTTTACAGGGTGTTCCATAGACGAAAACAAAATTTCAAATATTTTTTATGGAATAATTCAAAACCCTTTACTTATAAATTGATTCGAGGGAAAATTGATCCCACTAGTATATGGGTGTCCCTAACTTCCAGTTTTCTAGATACAAAGCGTTAAAGTGGAGAAATGTTTTCTACCTTGAATCCATTGACTCGTATTGCGTAGCTAGTTCAATATAAGTTTTGGTAATGAAAGGTATAGCTAAAAATATACAATTCTACTGGGTGATTCACGAATGATTCACAATACGTTTTTCAAACACTCAATTCAAAACTTTGCGCCACAGAAAACTTATTTCTTGAAGTTAATACTTACACAATGAGGTTACAAGATTTCGGTATCATTACTTTCATATAACAATGTTTTAGCCTCGAAATTGTGAAAGTTCAAGTATTAATTTCAAAGATAAGTTCGATGTGGCGCTGAATTATTCGTGAATCACCCTGTAGCAGTTAATATTTTCAACTATACATTTCAACGTACATTCGACTAAACCTTGCATTGAACTAACATTTGCAATATAAGTCAAGGCAGTTTTTCAATTTGAGGTAAAAAACTAATGAAATCAGCATTTCTTCACTTCAACGCCCTGTATCTAGAAAACTAGGATCGGTTGTACCTATCTCAAAATGGAATATCTCACGACTGATATACCACCGTGTATATCTTCTATATATTAGTGGTATTAACTCTCTCACAAATCAATCTATAAGTAGGTACAGGGAATTGAATTAATCCTCAAAAAAAAAAATTTGATATTGTGAATCTCTCTATGAAACACCTGTATGAAAAATGTGTACTACACGATATTTTCTCCTCAAAATACTATATTGGGGGTTAATTTTCGAAATTATGCTTTCTCAAGGTCACAGTTGAACAAATGAGATTTTACATAAAACTACTGTCATCCATTTATGAGATACCCCGTGAATATGAATATTTTAAGTCATACGTATTCACCTGCGTATTTGTTACTAAAACAAGTAGTAAACGTGTTTATGCAAAAGAAATTCAATCTAGCTTGTGAGTTGACAAAAATAAATCCGAAAATCTGGTCAACTTTCAGTTTCAACAACCCGTATCTAGAAAACTAGTCATAGGATTGAGCTGGGTCCATTGACACTTTTGGTTACTGGGTCGAGTACAACAACAACCAAAGTTTCAGAAAATTTACCACTTCACATAAAAAAAGTGCGGGGTCCTGTGTCATATAGAGGAAGGAAAATCTTACTGGAATAAAGTGCCAGGACAAAGACAAGCGAAAAGACTTAGGGTGTCTATCGCCAAAGAAAGCTAAACAGCTTCTCGAGTTGAATAAGAAAGACTTGAAGATGGTAACGGGACTTCTCACTCGACACTGTCCTCTGGGGTACCACCTTAAAAAGATGGGTGAATCAGAGAGTGATAGTTGCCGCTGCTGCGAGAACTTAGCGGAAACTGCGGAACATTTGCTGTGCGAATGCCCAGCGCTTTTCTGCAAGAGGCTCAACTTCTTGGAACGGGCCTTCTTAACGCCCTCCGACATCAGGAACTTAGCTCCCAGGAAACTGCTAAACTTCACGAAAAGTCTCGGAATCCCGGGCCTCGAATAGATCAAGAGTCACGCACAAAAGAACTTATAGGTCGAAGTGCTGGTGAGGCTGCACAGCCTGTACGACCCTCTTACAATCTACAATCTATATTCTGTTAGTCTACCTGCAGTCATTAAGGGCTGAAGAAATTTGGCTTCTTGCGATGCCTAGTACAGGTTCCGACCCACAAAACGGCGTTGCGGTTTGTGGAACCTGTTCTAGCAAGTTCGTCTGCCATTTCGATTCCACGCACCCCTCTGTAACCCGGGACCCATACCAGCTTAGTTTCAGTTAATATCTCAAGAGCGTCTCCGCATACAAGTGCTGAGCTTGGTTTAGGGTGGCAGATGGCTCTCTGAGCGCTGCCTGACTATTTGAACACATATAAATTCTGTTTGGGCCCTTCTATCTACGGTTAGGAACGCGAACACTTTGGCTCGAAAAACTGTTGTATATCTTACCAAAGTGTAGCTTTCTCATATACCAAGTTCCGTCCAGTTAGATGCCTGCCCCGGAAGCCCTGTGTGTCGGTCAAACGCAAACCGCCCTTATAACATATTAGGCTTCCTGGACGAAACTACATTGTATTTTCT
Organism: Chrysolina americana; assembly: GCA_958502065.1. Lineage (NCBI taxonomy): Eukaryota > Metazoa > Arthropoda > Insecta > Coleoptera > Chrysomelidae > Chrysolina > Chrysolina americana. The sequence continues at coordinate 12,412,876 of OY293417.1, read as the reverse complement.
TTCCATTGATCTCTGCTCGGAATAGTGAGAACACACTTTCTATTCCATCGCAGTCTGTCTTGTGCGCTTTTCTTTTCACTCTGAGGGCGGAGATAGGAATCTCTTGCTTTGCCCACTTCGCGATTTACGCATGACCTATCATAACCAACTCCTTCCTTTACCCAGATTCCCAAGTACCGCATCTTCAAATATGCTGCCATTGCCCCCCTCTTGATCCAGACAAGCGCAGTTACAGTCGTTCTCATTGCGGCCGTTATAACCAAACAGACCAACCTCTGGACCATATCTATTGTGCGCCTAGCCACCATACAGCGGACCCATATAGGATCTTTGGTCTAACGACTGCCTTGTACAGCTAGCGCATAATCTCTGGGTTAGTTACCCAATTGCGTCCTACAATTCTCCTCAGTTGCCATAGGATTGATACCGACTTCTGAATAATCCCATCTACATGCCACTAACTAGGACAACTCCATCGTCCGCATAAGTTTGTGCCTCGAAGCCTTCATCTCTGAGTTCACCGAGGAGTTCGTTCATAACTAAGCACCATAGATAGGGAAAAAGGAACCTTCCCTGAGGGCAGCACCCCCCACCATGGCTTGCAATCTGAGGTCCTTCCGGGTTACCTCAATTGGTCCCCTCGCTAGCGACGATACAATCCATCTGACCCGCGGTTGAGGCGTTCTTCTGGCTTTTAGTGCTATCTGTATGGTCGCTGTCTTCGCCTTGTCAGAGACGCTTTTAACATTGAAGAACACACCTAGCATAACCTCTTGAAACCTTAATGTCCTTTCGACCCTATGCAAAACAGTATGGAGGGCCGATTTCGTCGACCACCCCGCATCCGTATGCGTGTTAATTTCTGTGGAAGGGGCTTACCCTCAGGGACCCCTCCAACAGAAACCACCACCACTTTTTTCAGAGTTTTGACCGGCAATAGTGCTTGGCTGATTGGTCTAAAAGAGTCTGCTACTGTGGAGTCTATTATCGCTTTTTTGGATGAATACTTCTTTTGCTGATTTCCATACCTTTCCAGTGCTAAACTGGCCTGGAATATCTTTCCCAAGATTGAGCGTGAGAAATTCCAGGCCCTCTTGAAACATTGCCGGAAAAATTTTGTCAGGTCTTGTTGCCTTGTATGGGCTGAACTCGTTCACTGCCCAAGCCAGTTGCCAATCCCCTTGGGGGACCTACTGTGTTGTCAAAGCCTCTGGGTCGTCGTAGACACCGCCCGGAAAGTGTACCTCTAGCAGATGCCTGAGAAAATCTTCAGAGGATGTAGTACACGTCCTTCTGGTTTCTACGTCAAGGTTGTTATGGAACCTTCTGCCTCATCATTACTCATTACTGCAGTAAGACCTTCAGCAGGCTCTTTTTAAACTTCCTTCTCACGGTTTTGTAGTTTTTCCACTCTTCTTCGTTGGCCTCCTTGATGGCTTTATAATGTACTCTGCAGGTCGCTTTTCTAAAACTCTTGAGCGACTGATTCCATCTACGAAGCTGACGCTGGGACCTCTCTCAAAGGTCATTGTGTTTCCCAATTTTTCTACTTCCTGATCGACAAAATGTTTGCCCTGAGAGACCTCAGCGATTTCAAACAAAGCATAATTTCAGATTCAAAGCAACTTTCCTCTGTTACGCAATTGGCTTTTCTTCGAATTTTCTGATTCACATCCATGGTCTCGATATGAGACGATTTCTTGATATCATCACCGTTTTTTTCCTTCTATTCTTCTGAAAGTGGTAAGTAGTTGTATTTTCCACTTGGTGGAAACGCTTAGAGAGAAGGGTACCCCCTATTCTTTCAACATTGTTGATACCTCTCTGGCACAGTGTACTCGAACTCGTTCGAATTTTACAGTAGAAAGAGTGATATTATTTCCTCCTCGAACCATTCTGCCAAATATTTTAACGAAATTATTGTACATCTTGAAGCTCGCGATGGTACTTGAGTTTTTCCCAGCTACGTTTTCGACTAGGCGAAAGTTTTTTAGTTAAAATGTTTAAAAAAATGGGTCCGTATCAAAAACTATCACTTGATAGTGGTTGTGAAGGTACGAAACGTCCTATCGATAATTTATTAGTATACAGTTATTTATAGCTAATTTTCCATTCGGAGACTTTAAAAAAACAAAAATTGCATTTTTAGTTTTTCCTGTATAACTCGAGAAGGGCAACGGTCATTACAGTTTATTTTTCAGAAAATGAAATGCTCTTCAAAATAGTTAAGTTTTTCCACGTAAACGTGTACGGTTTAAAATAGCAATGTTACGACATGATGTGTGGTGATTTTTGATCATTTCACGTAGTATAATAATTACGGTTTAATTTTTTTCAAATATTTTTCAATATCATAAGCTTTTTCTTAATTTCTTGTAGAATATTACTTGTACCAAAATGACACAATTTGCCCCAGTTCAACCGATTTTATCGCATCTCAATAAGGTCAAATTTGATTCAATCCGAATTTATTTCGAAGTTCTTTGGCCAAGTCAACATGTATTTTGTCTTTGTATATTATGTACAGTATTATGTTGCTTTCAATAAAAATGACTCATTCAAGCATTTGAGTTAAATAAATTGCCAGATTCACCTACTTAATTTTGGCATTGATCCAATTTCTCGTGACTTCTTTATATAACAATAATTATACTAAAGAATTTTTGATTTAAACAAAATTATGATCTTGTATTCACCGTGAAATATGTATCCCAGAATGACTGTACATGTCATGTCGGTGAAAGACACGATGTACAGGGTGTTTTTTAATTTGCCTTAATGCGTCTGTGTTCAGGCATATATATTTCTATAATTTTTTTAATGTGATAGTAAAATAAAATAATATTGACAACAGTTTTACGCAGAAACCTTCATGGAATTCAGAAAAGTTGAAACTTGAATTGAAATTTGGAGTTTCGTGTTTTCAACTTTCATCTTTATTTTTCAATGGTATTAAAATGAAGCGAGTTCTTCTCTCAGTCTCTTCTACTGGGATAGTTCTTTTGAATGTTCCTTCAAAGCTATATTTGGGGCTATTTCTTCTAAGAGAATTCCGAAAATTGTCCCATTCGATTGAATCATTGGAGTTTGCCTGCATGCAATAGCCTAAAGTCATCGTTTAGAGCCGTACTCAATAAATTTTGTCGGGAAAGAAAAATCACGGGTCTACTTATGAGTAAATTATATTCTATACCTCTAAAGAGGTACAAATCTATAATGTCAAAGTTGAATTTTACCGAAGTCTTCGTACGGGAAGTATAATGCGAATTCTTTGGACAATACTGTATGCTCGGTCGTTAAGCGAAGATGTTTCTTAATTTTGCGTCTAAATTGAATCATCATAAATCCCAAATAAAGTTTTCAGTTTTTTGAGGTTTGTAACATCAAACTGTCAGGCAAAAATACGAACTGACAGCATCTGTCAAAATTTACCAATTTTTTTAGTGTCACCAACCAAATGTTCGATATTTATTGCTGTTTTATTCAAAAAAACAACGCGTGCGAAAAAAACAGTGACTCAGAAAACGTGTGTAATATTATACCTACTAAAAGTAAGAAGTATTATCCGGTCCTCAATTTTGCTCATATAGACGTAGTATAGTTTAGTCAATCAAATTACAAATTATAGTCGGACAGATGTCAGTTTTCAGTGACAAAAAACAATTTTCTCCTTTATCGAATTATTTGTTTATCCACGGAAGAAAATAAAACATTTCCGACCAGAGTGTTTTTTATTGCCAAACGCGAAGGAAGCGTGGGGTGGTAAACGAGTGTTGAAAATGCGTTTTCTCTTTCTCTTTCTCGTCACCGTAGGTTTTCTTTTCAAAGTTGAATTTATATGAATGAAAGTTTCAATTGAGTAGCTATCGTCAACGAATATGAATTGAATAAAAAAAAACAAATTAATTGCAATAAGCAGGTAGTTTTAATTGTTACCTATATCCATTTTTGACATAGGTAGGTATTCAGTTTCAGTTTTTGCCAGAAATGCAATAACTTGAATGAATAACTTTTTTTTTCACTTATGAGTGTTAACGCCCCGCGTTAATGTTAGTATTAGTTTTAATTAAATAATTTTCTATTTATTGTTATATTTCACACTCATCATTTCACTAAGAATAATCATTGCATAGTACCGCGTACCAATCGAACCCCCGGTATATATGCGCCTATCGTGAATATTTCACAGTATATCAGTAGCAATTGACCTGGCAATACGTCTCATCGTGCCGATCTTTTCTCTCGTGCTCAAAATCTCTCAAGAATCACACTGTGTCACCCAAATCAAGAAAGGAAAAACTACAGTCTACTTCAACTTTTCCACTGGAAAATCGATGAGCGCTCTCGAGGAAAAATCTACCAAAGAGGAACAGGAAGTCCAGGTAGGTGCATCTCCTAGGTTTGATTGGGCGTTCATATCAAATTTTATTTTCATTGTACACCAAACAATGAGTCTTACCGAGGTATTGGGGTGCGTGAAAAAAATACTTTGATGACCACACTTTAACATTACGCTGATTTCAGACCTGTACTGCAAATATAGAAATCATGATGCAAAAAATATATCTATGGAGGAAAACCTTGCCACCACATTCACAATTGAAATCCACCTGCATTTGTGGGTAGTTTATATAATTTTGCTGACCGGAGGTTTCCAGTGAAGATATTCCATTATGATTGTTCGGAACATTATTTTTTGCACTTCCGAGGGCTCACGTGCGGGATTAAAACATCCACTTCAGTCCCTTGTTATATAATATACCATTTATGCCACCATAGAAGTAACCTCTAAAGAATATTTATTATATGTACTTGCAGTCTTAGGAAGTTGGTTTGTATTTTCTCTAGTTCCTGTAAGGCTGTTTGGTATTCCCCATTTCAAATAATAGAGCTGTACTCAAGTTTAGATCTCACCAGGCGAGAAACACTATTTTTATGGCGTCTTTGTTATCAAAAAGATATTGCAGGGGAGTCGTGCAAGCAGCCTCACAAGCATCCCGACCTGCAAGTTCTTTCGTGTGTGGCCCTTCATCTGGGCTGAGCATTCGCAAAGCAGATGTTCTGCAGTTTCCGCGAAGTTCTCGCAGTAGTGGCAACTATTACTCTCTGACTTGCCCATCTTTTTGAGGTTATACCTCCGAAGGCAGTGCCCAGCGAGTTAACAACTTCAAGTATTTTTTGTCCAACTCGAGAAACTGTTCGGCTTTCTTTGGCGATAGGCTAACTATAGCCTTTTCGCTCGTATTTGTCCTTATACCTTATTCGAGTTAGATTTCATTTCATCGAATTCCCAATGTCTAAACCCTTCTTTAAAGTCAGCTTTGGAGATTCCACAGAAGAATTCTAGGCCGGCAAGTGCTGTGTTTGCCCCTTCTTTAGCAAGGCAGTCTGCTTCCTCATTGCCTTTGATGCCCCTGTGACTTGGCATCGACATCAGGCTTACCTGATTATTTGCTGCCAGTTGTCTCAGGGTTTGTTTACAGTCCCGAATCGGCTTAGACTCACAAGTGTGTGACTTCAGAGCTATTAGTGTTGCTTGCATTTCAAGGTATTCCTGGGCACAAATCTCTAAAGCATGTACTTTTGCTTGGAAGATGATTGGGGTCCTACCAACGGGTTTCGAGAGCCTGAAATTTAGCCCTGCAACGCCCACTTCAACCCCTTCGGCTACTTGGATCCATCTGTGTACCACACTGAGGCATCCATTGCCAATTGAGGATCGTTCTTGGTGAAAATCTGGTGTTTGTTTATGACCACTTAAAACTGCACTTCGAAGTCGTACCTGATCGACATGATATCTGTAGGGAGATGTGTTTAAAAATCTTTAGATGTCCGATCAGATTTCCTGCTTCTACTTTTTTGTCTGGTACAGTCTGAATACACTATCTACTGCTTCTTTCATCACACATAGGTGCAATGGCGAAAGGTTTAGCATTGCCTCTAGAGCTGCAGTAGGGCACGTAAATATTGATCCTGTGCTAGCCTCTGCACTTTTTGCAGTTTAACTTGTGCTGAAATTTGTTGCATTTTTAGTCATCATACCAGTGAGGCGTAGGTGACCATAGGTTTAATGATCGTTTAGTATGACCCCATATCCAATCGAAGACTCTGCGGCTTGTCCAGCTTACCGCAATAGCCCTGGAAAGAATGTGGTTGAGTTGGCAGTTTTATGTCAGTTTTTGGTCGATTCTATCGCCCAGGTATTTTACTTCATTGGAAAATGCTAGCTGGGTCCCATTCAGGCTTGGGGCTTCAAGTTCATACTTTCGCCTCCTGGTGAATAGGACCAGTATCAAAAAAAGAAGTCTGTCTTAGAGTAAATTCAAGAGCCCGATTTGCGCCATTTTTCAATGTTCAATATGTGTCTTAACGATAATTTGCAATCATAGGTTATTCCTAAGTCTTCGAATTCATGCACTTTTCTCAAAGATTTATTATTCATGCATGCGTAGTCATAAAAATGGGATCCTTTTGGCGGGTAATTGTCATAACTTGAGTTAAAATCTAACTTACATCGAACTCTCCAGTCCAATAAACTATTTAAACAATCTCTGTTTGTGTGAATATGTCTAAGAATTCTTCCATCATGAGCAAAAAGCAAACTTTTGGAGTGTTTGATATAATCTGGCAAATCGTTAATAGATAACAAAAAAAAAACAAGGGACCCAAATTAGATTCTTGAAGTACCCTCGACGGAGCATGAAATTTACCTTGAGGATGTTTTACCGAAGAATATGCCACCATAAACAAAATTTTAATCAAATCTCTCTAAAGGGTAGTTTTATACTTGGGATATAAAAAAAAACTTCACTTATCAAGGGTTTCTAGTAAAAATTTTACAATGAAACGGTGAATTATAATTTATCCAAGCGTTCTTTTTGTGCCACCATCCAAAAATCGCAAGTAAAAACAATCCTTAAGGAGGGGGGTTGATGAAATTTTCTCTATGACGGCACAAAAAGTAAATTTTGAGAAACTGAATTCTGCTGATTCAGGGAAATACCTTCACTGGAAACAGCCGGTCAACCGAGTTTTTCGAAAATTCGCAAATGCAAACTACCCCTAAGAGCGAGTTGATTCAGATTTTCTCTATGGTGGCACAAAAAGCATATTTGGGGCAAATCAATTCCGCTTATATACAGTGAAATACCTTCCCGGGAAACGGCCAATCAGAAAAGTTTTTCGAAAAATGTACAAACTACCCTTTAAAGGGGTTTGATTCAAATGTTCTCTATGATGGAATGAAACTTATTTTTGGACCATCATAGTCTACTGTTTCAATGAAATATCTTTATTGAAAGCCCACGGTTAGCAAAGTTTTTCGAAAACTCGCAAGTACAAACCCCTCGTAATAGGGAGTTAATTCTACAGTGGCACGAACCCCTCACTATAAACAATTCAGTTTTAGAGTTTAGTTCAACTATATACGTATTTTCTGAGGTTCAGCAGAATTATACAGTGCGGCTTTTAATATTTCCCCCTCCTTGTTAACTTTTAAACAGTTTGACGTGCAAACTTTTGAAAAACGTTTGGAGCGTACAACCGATACTACATCTTAAAATAAAACACATTATAATTGCTTCATAGATGGGGCGGGGGCACATCAACTGAACAAATTTAAATATCATGGAGGGGTCATATTCGAAAAAATATTGATGGTTGAAAAGAGAATTGAATTATCTTTTCAACGGTGTGACACATGACCCCCCTTGCCATTTAAATTTTTTTAGTTGATGTCCTCCCCCGCGCCATGTATCAAGCAATCACGATGTGTTTTATTTCAAAACAGTAGTATCGGTGATACCCCCAAACAGTTTTTTTGTTTGTATGTCAAATCGTTCAAAAGTTAACAGGGGGGATTAAAAGCCGCACTGTAATTTGTCAGCAAATTATCCACACTTGTAATTTTCTTTTCATTACGATGAGGAAGTGTCTACGGAAAATTTAAAAATATCTCAATTCGTCATTCTCACGAAAAATATTTCATCCTGACGAAAACACTGCTAGTGCGACTGTTTTGAACAGAACTCTGACCGGCTGACGCTGAATCGTGGAGTGGAAAGATTTGAATTATGAATCGATAAGTTTCAGTTACAGATACCTATTAGGCGGTTGTCAACACCTTGACTGTCAGAGTCCTGGTTTGTTGACATTCCGTTGATGAAAATTCGAAAAATACCGGGAACTCTTCGTAGTTCGCCCGGTAGGTACACGATACCTACAAACGAACTCAATTTTTTGTCACTGTACTTACATGTCAGCGTTCTCTTTGCTCTTCCAATTAGCCCCTTGATCGCCAGTCTTTGATAATCGGGATCTCTACCCTCCAAATTTTTTATTGTTTCTTCGGCCTTGTCCTTATCTTTGAATCCCAAACCGGGAACGGTATCAGCCTTAGCTTCAGACATCGCTACAAAGAAAAATCATTAACTTCGTCAACAAAAACCATAAAACAGTAACTTACCTAGAGATTTTCAAATATGTGCTATTTTCTATTCAACTAGGTGGCTATTGAAGTTATAACTTGGCCGGTGCCGTTCTTTAAATTCGAATACAATTCGGAATTTCAGGTTTATAGCGGTATAGTTTGGTTCGAATAATAGTCGAGCGGACCACGGATACTTCTAAATATACACACGGAATAGGAAGGTCATGTTTGCAACTGCTCTGGGGTTCGAGTGTTATGGAGATGACAAAATATCTAAAGTGAGTAGTTACGTCATGGCCGGCATTGTCGATGTTCTTGCGCTTGCCGTGTAAATATTTCAATAAGCAGTTGATTGCCTAATTGATGATATTTACACACAATATTGAAAAAGTGGGCGAAACGATTAAATCCACGGTACCTACTTGTATCCGTACAGTTAGTAAGCTTCAAATTAAATGCTGATAAGTAAGTAACTAGTAGGTATCAGATCAGACTAATCGACTTTAGGTACCTACCATGAATATCACATAGGGTGTCCCAACGAGAAGGCATCCACGATATATTGAAAATAATCGAAAACCATAAGAAACGGTGAGACAGATACATTTTGATTTCAAGATACAAGAAATATCTAGATACACAAAAATCGTCATGAGCTCAGAGCTGGTTCGGATATCCGAGATATCTGTTATATTTTTATTTACCACCAAGTCGATGGTTGTGGGATCGTGTCCATTTCTGGGGGTATCCGGGAAATCTATAGCAACATTGTTGTCCATCGAGTACTCCCAGAGTGTCCTTCCATTTGCATTGGGATAATTGGTGCAGTTCCACTGAGGACGCCTCGCGTTAAAATCTCCCGCGAGCAGCACGCACTCTATGCCCACTGTTGCAGGTTGCAGAGATTATCTGTATCCACAGCCTTGCGGGGTTGTATACCGCATTTATCCTCGTTCCTTTTTCCAGCTGTCCTGTATGCCGGTATATTCTAAGGAACATTGTCTTTGTGGAAAGGATATATACGACACGCACTTTATCACGAGAATAGCGACACCTCCCCCTCTCCCCGCTTTAGGTCGGTCTTCCCTGTTGGTCGTATATCTCCTGAGCTACAGATTGTGTTCCGGCTGGATCTTCGTCTCTGACAGGAGCATCACGTCAATCTTATGTCTGCTACAAGGTGGTATATACTTGCTTCTGATTCCGTTCACATTGAGCATGCACACTTTGATAGACATTTAGATGATGTTTTCCATGAGTCTCCAGAAGACCAGGAATTTATCGCCGCTACTCCGGGCACCCCTCAAGCTCTCAATAATATCATCCATGGCTCTTATGTGTTTATAAGCTCCTTTGTAGCCTGATATGCATAAAGCCGCCTACAGCATTTATTGTGCATGGCTGGCTTAACCCTTGCAATATATTAGGATTGTGGAATTGGCTTACCCCTTCTCTTTGGTTATCTCTGTCCATCCTCCGCTGTTTCCATGCATTTCCTTGTACCTCTCCTTCTGGTTGTTGAGATGCCGCTGGTATGTCTCACACTCTTGAGAGCAGGTCCCCCACAATTGCAGCAGAGGGCTGGAGTCGTTCAGGGCTTGGGGCATAACTTAGACCAGGGTGATCCTGCACATTTCATGCATTTCACCATTCGGTTGAAGTTGTACTGGGTATGTCCCAACGCCTGCCATCGGTAGCACTGGATGGCGGCTCGGTTTTTCCTTTTCACCTCCTATCTTACCAGAACACCGCCTAAGGCTCTTATGGTTTTATTGAGGAAACTTTCAGTTACCTTTTTGTCCGTATTGATATATAGTTTTCGTTCCGTGTTGCTCAGGTCTATGATGCCGTAATTTTCAATTCCTTGCGACTCTAGGTCCTCTGCGATATCTTCGGGCTCAGGGCTTATAACCCAGCCCCTTCATCACAAAACAGTGTCGTTTTTCCCCCAGCAGTGTGTAAGTATGAAACTCTACGTCGGAGGCCTTGAGAGTATTTTTTAGACATGTATGGTCTTCAAACGTACTCGCATAAATCAAGGACGATCTATTCGTGAATTCATACATAAGCTTACCCCTTTTGATTAAGGGTAGCTTTATTCTATTTATTGAGTTTCATTGTGCCCTCGATGATGATAGGAGGGCACTTCCTTTCTCTACTCACAGCTGCCGGGGATGTTGCCTTTTCCTTGGATTTTGGAGGGTTGTTTTCGTTGCTTGTTCTTGAGGGCTTCGACTCTTTTTCTTTCTCTTCTTCCTAGATCGCCTCGAATTAATTACAGATTTCCAAGGGAGATTCTTGTAGGTTGAGGGGCGTTCATGGTACCTTCCTGGTTTTCTTCGGTTTAAAGAAACCGTCGGTCGATCCTTTTCCCTCGGATATGTTGGACGTTTTCCTCGGTGCCTTCAGGAATTGCAGCACTTCCTCTAGGCGTTCCTTTCTCTTCCTTATTTTCTCTGGAGGAGTCTTTTTTGCGTGTAAAGATTTTTCTACTTCGCTTTCTGCCGGATTTCGCTCTGCTCTCTGTCGAGGAGCTGTTGTTGTCTTATATCGGCACAAAGCTTGAAAAGCCCCTTCAGGATTTCTTCTTGCGCCGGATGATCAACCTGTTGAGGATGGAGTTAGAGTTTGGATGGAGGGAGTGAGGCTAGTTAGCTTTTCTTTGCGACCACTTTTGCTCTGTCGTCAGTCTTCTGATAGTCCCCCTGGATGATGTTTGGGGACCTGTATCTGTCGGTACTGCTCTCCTGCTGTTTATGGCTTCTGCAGTTAGCGAGTCTAAAAGGGAATTCCGATATTCGTTGAGCTTATTCTCCATCTGCATTCTTGCCCAGTTTTTCGGGCTTACCTCCAATTCAGAAGACTCATACGTTCTTTGTTTTTTTCCTTCTTCTCTCCTTCTTCGCTTCGGGTTGGTTGACTTTGACCTTGCTCGCTTCTTCCTTCTTATTTAAGTCTCTTAACGTCATATTGCCCACATTGTCGAAATGGACCACAAAAGTTATAGTCGTCACTCTTTCTAATGGGGCTTTTATTTCTGATCTTTCTCCCCCAGTACCTGCATGTTTTGCGTTAATAATTATATCAAAGAACTCTTTTCTCTCATGAGAAATAACATCTCCAGGGCAGTTCTTTTCAATTTTATCTGGGGTAGAGTTTCCAACTTCTCTCAAGTAGTCAGACCTGAAATTATAAGGGGGAGGAGTACTTCTCCCGATTTCTCTGACGTGGACACCTTCGTGGGGTTGGTCGTGCCATATAACAGAAGGCTGAAAGTGCAAGGAGAACAAACATAGAGCTGGCAATGTAGAAGGTAAATATTTGTTCAGAATTTGGTTAATCATTTCATGCAAATCATTTGATCTACCTTCATTATACCCATTACATATCCTATTCTGCATTTTGTGTATATTTTGAAATTTATTATTGATGTGTAAGTATTTTTTCATTATGGTCCCCCACAGAATCAACACATGACCGCCTCTGGATATAGGTACCTTCCTCAACTCCTCAACTTTCTTGCCCCCCCCCTTGAATTTGAATTAAGTTTGAAAGAATTTAGACATTTGATTGGATATTATTTCAAAATTCCAGCACGACTATGTACCTATTTATTGCAATGTGTCATCTCTCACTAATGAATTATTAATAACCAGGCTCATTTCAAATTCCGACATAATGAACTCATTTGTACATGTAGTACTTGTTGCATAATTCGATCTACATGTTTGAGATTTAACTACAACTTTCACATAGATTATAAACAATAAATAGTTCAAAAAGTTGAAGCCATCAGCCATCTAGTGGCGAATAGATCAGGTTCAATGAGAAACGACTGCTTCATTGTCTAAAGAAAAAGTAACTGCACCATTTGAACCTTTTTTTTGTTCGCATAATGAATAATATTAGCGCCAAGCATTGAAATAAGAAAACGATCAAACGGGCTATTTAGATTAAAATTTATATGAATATTTGGTATAAATGAAATTTTTGATTTAGTATGTTTTATTCACCCTATTTCCAAACGAAATTTAGTTTTAGAGCTGTCATCTTCCCGCACTAGAGCGGTAAAAATTTTCCCGCACGCCAAAGTCACTTCTAGTGAGCCCGGGTAACGCAGTCGCATGCGGGAAAGGTACTCTTTCCGTACTTGTTAGGATAATACCTATTGTCTACAATCAAGTGTGTCGGTGGATCAGCGGTCTAAGGCACAGGCCGTTCGAAACTCCAGCATAGCGATAGTCGGTTCGAGTCCGATGCAGGTACGAGAATTTTTCTCAGCTACTTCATATCGGATCGAAAGGCGACCGCATGCCTTGTTGAACAGCAAGTGTATGGTGAGTTGTCTAGATACCAATCTCGTCTAGTGCTAGCTTGGAGTGCACACCGACCACCCGAGGTGGTGCTGTAGGTTTTCCGGGTTTTCCTACAGCTGAAAAGTGAATACATCACCTGAAACATCAGTAAGTCGTCGCCCCGGAGCGCCACGGCAAATAATAATAATAGCCGACGTGAAAAACGCGTCAAAAGTCCGAGATACTAAGTCGGAATTCTGACTTAGTATCTCGGAATTAGCTAACTCTGAGTTACTAAGTCAGAATTCTGACTTACTATCTCGGAATTAGGTAATTCTGAGATACCAAGTCGGAATTCTGACTTGGTAGGTATCTCGGAATCAACAAAAATAAAAATTTGATTAATAGTAGCCTCTCTACGCCTTCGTACTGATGCTACTTTCAACATGGTCTCAACTTCATGTTATAGAGTGTTGTAAACTTCTTTCAAAACTCTGGACTGTTAATAATTGTTAGGAAAATGAATAAAAACTTTCGGACTCTTTGTAACGTCTTTATCATTCAACAACTGTCATATATCTCCTATACAGAACAACTCAACTGTGAAGTGCAAAAAAAAACAATGCAAATCCACTTAAGGTAATTTTACAAAAATAAAGGTGAATTCGCACTTAGGGTGAGATCACAACATTCGGCCATCCTATCACTTTTCGTCCCAGAAAAGTACATAATCTTGGTATCTAATAGGTTTCTTCCTTTCTCTTCTCACTTTCTCTTTGACTGGTTCTTCGTCCTGGCTCTCATCACTCCTACTTTTTCCATCATCTTCCGGTTTGAAATTATTGTATCTCTTCATGGAATTTACAGAAGCGATCCCTCTGTAAAACCGTGACATTCTTTGTATTTCCGGAAGATCTTCAATCCTATATCTATCATGTGGAAGTTTTTCAGTAACAATATAAGGACCTTTGAATTTTGGAGCTAATTTTCTGGATTCGCCGGTTGACGGGGATTCTCTTTTAACCATCACTAAATCTCCAGGTTGGTAATCAGTAGCTTTCAGTCTTCCTCGATTATATTTTGTACGCTGCTTTGCTTGATTTTTTCTTATAAAATCTATCGATTTTTTTCTTCTTTTCTCAATCATTTCATGCACTTTTTGTCTTTCTGAATAACTAAGTCGATAAGGTCTATAAGGTATAGGTTCATCACTGAGAGTTTCTATTTTACATTGAAACCCCTTATTTACACCAAGTGCATTCAGGTTCATTGCAAAACAATCTTGAAATTCAGTTATTAATTCAAACAGTTCATTTCTTTCACTTTTTGTCAAGTTTTCATTGAAGTTCACATGTTTAATTTAAAACTTCTGCTTACATTTCTTCTCTTCACACAATTGAACTTGTTTTGTCTCTTCTTCCCAGCATAGAACATATTTGGTAAATTTCTCACTTTTTTTCAAACATATTTCATGTCCAGTAACAGTCAAAATCGGTATACTTGTTTCTCCCTTCTTATCCAGCCTTATAATACACCTTGGAATATTCCTCTCGAAATCGGTAAGCTTTTCAATGAACAGGTCTTTATTCCAAGTTTCAGATATTTCTGCATCGTCTTGCACATAAACATTGATAAAACCAACAATGTCATTGGGTATCACAGAAGTTTCTTTACACCATAAGTTAACTTTCAACTTTGGTAGCTCAGGAATTTTGAATGACGAAAGGCACACATCATCATCCGCACCAATATCTTCAAACATTCTCAAAATATTTCCTCTCTTCACAACTGCAATATGATTTTGTTCTGTGAAAGGTTGACCAATAATAAATGGTATTTCTTGGCAACTCTCAGGTACAACAAGAATGTCCACCACCAAATCCTCTGATTGTGAGTGGTTTTTTCAGTGAAGTATATTCCAAACCCAAATTATCAGCTTCTGATTGTCTCAAAAGGTTGCATTGACTGCCAAAATCTATATAAGTTCTCATTAGCTTTCCACAGATGTATGATTCACAAAAATATTTTTTGTTATAGTCTTTGGCATCTTCAATTGAATTCACAAGATTATCGCTACTTGTACTTGCACTAGTTTGAGGATTTTGTATTTCTCTATTCTGTACTCTAGGTGACAATTGTGTACTATCATTTCTCTGAAATCTATTTGAGTTTGTACTTGTATTGCGACAATATTTTGAAATGTGGCCATATTTCTTGCAAACAAAGCACAGAGGTTTGTCATCATTGTTTCTTGAAGTATGTAGTTCTTCTTTGAGTTGTTGTTGGTGGGTTTTCATCTATATTTCTCAGTATATGATATTTCGGAATGTTGTCATTTTCTTTAGTAGTAATATCTCTTCTGTCATTTGAAACATTGAAAGGTTTTCGGTTCAGATTCAAACGGTCCATTCTCAAATTCTCTATCAGTTGATATTCATACAGATCTTGTAGTAATTCATCTGAATCTTCGTGATGTCTTGGAAGCATTGAATCACTGAGATTCTTTGACCAGAGCCCTATCAACACTTGCTCTTTGATTTCTTTGAATTCAAGTTTTAAATCGCTACATAATTTCACTTTCTCATGATAATAGTACTCCAAACTTTCTCCTCTTCTTTGAGTTCTCTCTATCATCTTCTTCCATTTCACTGTACTGCTCTCTTTAATAATAAAGGTCCTTTTGAATTTTTGTACGAAGTCTTTCTTGCCAAGTTGATATTTCTCCTAATTTTGTTTGGTACCAAAATTTTGCTACATCTATCAATCGAGTTCGTGCTGTTTCCAACATGCAATTGTCCGGCAAAGAATGCAAAATTTGCGCACTATTTAGACTCTCTAAAAAACTTTTTGCCTTTGTGAGGTCTCCATTAAAACTTGGTAAATTTTCGAAAAGTTCTGGCAGTATCGAATATCTGTGATTATTTGATTCAGAACTGCTCTCGCCACTACTATTTCTGTTACTGGTTGTTTGGGGAACAGGAGATATTCGTTCGATAATTCTCTCCATAACTTGATAACGGCGTCGATTTTCCATTATGAACAACTATCAATAGTAAAGTCCCTTCCAGTTGCTCCTCCAGGAGGACCCTCTGCTTGATAATTAATTTCTTCTGTTATACTATCGACTGAATATTGAGATCCCATTTCATCAAGATCGCCAGCTCTTTCAGCTTGATTTGTTTTGTTTGTACTCATTTTGTCAAAAACTTTTGTGCTATATTTGAATATATTTACTCGTTTTTCTTCGTAAATTTCATTTTGAGGCGTTCATCCCGCTTCTGATATGTTGGAAACTTCTTTTGAACTCAACTGTCAAGTGCAAATAAAAAACAATGCAAATCCACTTAAGGTGATTTTACAAAAATAAAGGTGAATTCGCACTTAGGGTGAGTTCACAACAAGAGGTTTTTTGTACTAGATGTTGAATGTCACTACAATATCTCCTTTTTCCTAATGGCTCATGGAGATGAAGTTCATAAGCGAACCCATTGAAAAAGCAAATAAATATGTCGAATTTCAGAATTAGCATTTTGGAATTATTTTGTCGAATTTATCGGAATGGCATCTTGCACGTAATTAACTGTTGAAATATGAAATCAGACTAGTCTAAAACTATTTTCAGTTGGTTTTTAACAATTCTCCATAATTAGAAAACCATGTGACTAGAGGTGTCGATTATCTATGAAAGCATACCATTCTCCCTTCAATCAACTTACGGTTACCAACATCAGACAATCCTCGATCCCGATACAAATATTTGTTCTCTCAAATATTGGAGTCGATGCAATAACAAAAATAAATTACTTAGTTATAAGTTTTTCTATTATAGAGCATGATAGAATCGAGTATTCCCAGAGTTATTGCATGCATTCGTGGTACCTACGGCTTCATTCCAAAGAGCAGAAAGGGACGAGATTTACTCAAACCAATATTGATTGTGGCACAAGATGTGAGGCCATTTTTTCCCTAAATACAAAACAAGATGCTATTTTGGAGTTAATTTCGTTGACAAGGATTATCGAAGTCCGAGGATAATGTCAATACAAAAATCCAAGGGGGTATTTGTATTGTATTTGCAAGTCTGGAGCTCGTACTCATATAATCTGTGTTTTGTGGTTCATAGGATATGCTCGACAGAAACAAAATATTTGCTACTCCTCTAGAAGCAGTGGCGTAGTTAACTTTCAGCGAACTCCCCCCGCAGGAACCTGCTTGCGCCCCTACCCCCTAACCTAACCCATACATTTTTCTCTATTGAAAAGAGTACCTACTAGAGAAAGGAAACAAGTGTTTGTTGGCAGTAAACAATCAGCGCCGTGTAATAAAATTGGCGACAAAAGAGCGAGGGCGGGAGTTTTTAAAGCAGGGGGTTTTCTTTTGGGCCCCATGCTACCGGTCATAAGATTTTGCATACTTATAGATTTATAAATAAGAAACGATTTCCCAAAATTTCGACTTCCAAACCATTCTGTAACATCTTCAAATCATTTCTTTTATATTAGAGTTCTGGAGGCAAAATTGATACAATGTACATTCTGGCAACAGAGCTTATGTGGGGGTCTTGGATTTCGATGTAATTGCAAGAGGCACCTGTTGCTCAATCGATAAAAAGCGTTCTGAACTAGGCCATGTTGCCACTTTGTACAATTGATTAAACTTATTACATAAAATAAATAATTCTGGACGGAAGCGCCCAAATTTTCCTCTGGAAAAACATACCCTCCTTTAAACGTGAGGCAAAAATTTCTGGTTTCCTTGCGCCCCTGTCAAGATTGCGCCCCCCGTGCCGCAGGGGTTGCGGGGGTGTTAGCTACGCCACTGTCTACACGACTAACAAATGTTATTTCTAATGCTGCTTATAGACGTCAGCAAGCTGATAATTACGAATTACCAGAGCTCATTGATATCTAGTTTTTTTTTCTCCCTGTTTCAAGTCAACTTTGCCTATGTCATTTCCATTCTTTTTTGTAGGTATATTCAGTGAGTTTCCTATTTTATTCTTTCTTTCAAATATCTTTTGAAATGTTTTCTTTGGATTTGAAATATTAGTAAATATCAGAGGTGGATCCAGGATTTTGGTTTGAGGGGGGGGTACATCCGGAGGGTCTGGGGGCACACCCGCTGATTTTTTTTTTTATTTTATCATCAGATAAGAAACACGTTTTGAACATTGGTTAGGAGATAATTTCACATTGCACTTCAAAAAATCTTGTTTTATAAAAAAAGATCATTTTCAACGTTTTTTAATTGAATTTAATTGAAAAATAGAACTTTTTACAACTACAAAGAAAAGGAAAAACACTTCAATTTTACATTATTTTTTTAATTTACAATATATAGTCAAATGTACAAAACTAATTTTTCAATCCAGTGCAAAAGCCAACTTGCAATTGTGTTTTTGAGCAAAAATATTTGAAACTTCTTCTGGTGGAACACTGCAAGCTATGTCCTTCGGAGTGCCGAGAACGACGGCTCAGTCGTACTCGTGGTAACAGGTAGAGTTCAGATTATTTGCAACAACAGGTAAGTTTGGTAGATCTGATGAGTGTTTGATTGCTTTGTATAGCAATATTTTTGAAGTTCCTAATATAACAAAAATTGGCTTGGGAGGGGCACATGCCCCCGGTGCCTCCCCCTTCTTAGATCCGCCTCTAGTGAATATTAGTAGGTGTATTGCCATAAAGCTTGAAATAGAACGTGTTTTCAATATTCTTTAAAAAGATTCTCTATAATACCTAAAACTATTTTTCACTTAGAGAACTTTTCAAATTTCTTAGTTTGAATGTGAAATGCAGATAATAATTGAGATCATTCTCAACCACTCTATACATAACAAACATTTTTTTAATGAAATTCCTGAATTGAGCATTGAAAAATATGTATATATAAGGTTGGATATGTGGATAACTTAGTCTCAGCTGGAATCCTTCAACACCTTGCAGAGAAAAAACTGTCCATTTTTCAAGGTTGGGCCCATGGACATTTTGATCAGCACGGCTTAAATTATGTCATATCAAACTTTCAGCGAGATTCACCAGGACCCAGCTTTCATCGTCAAAGACAATTTTTGTGAAAAATGATCGTCTTCCAGATAAAGTAATCTTCGTTACTAAATCCTAAACGGGACATGATGAATGCTTTCCATATCAGTAGGTATGCTTTAACGTCACATTATTAGCAAATATTCAGCCCTATGCTGTATCAGTTCCGTTAAAAATAACGTCACCGTTAGTCGCCATTTCCGTTATTTTGCTATGATTGGTAATATTTTCGCCACATATCATTTCTTTGACAACAACAAAATTCCTATACTCAACGGTACCTGATTCAAATATAGCGGGAAAATTTTATTGAAATCGGTCAGAAATAAAATTATCTATGTACCACGGGAATTATAGAGCCTTAATAACACCAGGCAAACTTTGCCATCTGTAATTAAGGCCCGTATAATTCCCTTGATACATTAACGATTAAAGCAGTAGTCACGAATTTGATTGCTCGTCATGCCGTTGACCAGGATTCGTACAACAGCCACAAAATAATGTTCATATTATCGTTAGTTTCCTAGTTTATTTTATACAGTGACCGGCAGAAAGTACGCATCATATGGGAAATTCTTTTGTTAATAGATTTTGACAAATATCGATACGTGCAATCGCTTCTGCATCTGAAGAAACCCCAGAAGACGTTGTACAGTGCCGTTCGTCTTTTCGTATGTGGCGGGAAATTCCAAAAATTTAAAATTTTTGTCTCAAAACACACTTATTTGAGAAAATATCGAAAAATGTCATTCAGAAAAGTTGTTCAGAACGACATTTTATAGCTATGTACAAGTTTTGAGAGAAATCTGAGATAAAAAAATTAAAATTAATTTTTTGCCATAAAAAATTTTCGGTTTGGAAATAATAGATTTCTGGAATAGAAGCTCAATAGTAATGACAACAGTGATATTTCAAATAATATTTTGTAGAGATTCACAAGCTATATCTATTGTATTCAGAGAAAATTTGAAATCTGTGAATTTGCTTCATAAGAGGTCACTGAAATATCTTCAGGACATTATAATCCCGTTATAGAAAATTATTAATAAAGAATCATGTTTCTACACAATTTCAACTTGAATTTTTTATTACAACAAAAAGTTTATGATATTTGGCAAATTGTTGGAATCAGGCATACCTACAATATTGTCATTGTTGATACCTGCATCGACAGATTTTTTCATGATCGAAGCGACCATGAAACCATTGACTTGTAATGCTAATATGTCATTAAGAGTTGTTAAACGATTCAGAAGTATCTTTCTTGCATAGTTTCTTCCATTGTAAAAGTTATTTTGTAATTTTGTTGTGCATTACCAAAAATTAGAGATGCCTTAAGAAAAGCTAAGTTTGCAAGAAAAAAATTGAGCTCGTCTTAATATGTGGCGAGTATATTCATAGTTCCAGAGAAGCAGCAGATATATTCAATGCTAGACATCCAAATAAGAATATCCATGGATCTACTGTGTTGCGTATTTTGAACAAATTTAAAGCTACAGGCAGTGTTGAAAATCGTTACAAAATTCCACATAGTAAACCCGTCACTAATGAAGAAGGTACCTTTAATGTTTTGTTATCGGTCACAGAAAATCCACAAATGGCACTATCGGAGAGGCAAGAAAAAACTGGTATATCAGAAAAATCCATAAGAAGAATTTTTAAGAATAATAAATTTCGTGCATACAAACCAAAATTCATCCACACCTTGCTCGATAGAGAATTCGATGCGCGCTTAGATTTTTCATTCTGGTTCCAAGGCATGATTGAATCATGCCAAAATTCTCCTACGAAAATTTTATTTACTGATGAGTCGACTTTTACATCAAACGGTACTGTCAGTTCTCAGAACAGTAGATGGTGGGCTGATGAGAATCCAAATTGGAAGATAGAGGCAAAAAGTCTATTTTCCTTCAAAACTAATGTTTGGTGCGGCTTATTAGATACTCAGATCGTTGGGCCTTACTTTTTTAGGGGCAACCTTAATTCACGAAGTTATTTAGAGTTTTTAAATAACGAGATTTTAGATTTCTTACATGGATTACCGCTTCAAAGAAGATTTGAAATTTTTTTTCAACAAGATGGAGCGTCAATACATAGTACCCTTGAAGTCAGAGCGTGGCTCAACGAACAGTTTCCTCATAAATGGATAGGACGATATTCAGAAAATCCGTGGCCTGCAAGATCCCCAGATTTGACGCCCTTGGATTTCTTTTTATGGGGGTACTTTAACAGTGAGGTTTATAAACATCGGCCATTTCATAATATCGACCATTTAGAAGAAGTAATACGGCAATGTATCAATAATATTACACCACAAATGCTGCAAAATGTGTCCAGGGAAATGAAATTCCGAACAACTACTTGTATTGAACGTCAGGGTAGACATGTCGGGTAACGGACAATTAAAAAGTTTGCAAAATATATCAAATGGTTTGGTTTATAATTATCTTTTAATAACAAATGTTTGAAAATAAAAAGTAAAAAATATTTAAGTTCTTGTTATATCAAAAATTACATAAACTTTTTATTCTAATAAAAAATTCAAATTGAAATTGTGTAGAAACATGGTTCTTTATTATTAATTTTCTATAACGGGATTATAATGTCCTGAAGATATTTCAGTGACCTCTTATGAAGCAGCTGAACACATGGCAAATTCACAGATTTCAAATTTTCTCTGAATACAATAGATATAGCTTGTGAATATCTACAAAATATTATTTGAAATATCACTGTTGTCATTACTAATGAGCTTCTATTCCAGAAATCTATTATTTCCAAACAGAAATTTTTTTATGCCAAAAAATTAATTTTAATTTTTTTATCTCAGATTTCTCTCAAAACTTGTACATAGCTATAAAATGTCGTTCAGAACAACTTTTACGAATAACATTTTTCGATATTTTTTCAAATAAGTGTGTTTTGAGACAAAAATTTTAAATTTTTGGAATTTCCCGCCACATACGAAAGGACGAACGGCACTGTACAACGTCTTCTGGGGTTTCTTTAAATGCAGAAGCGATTGCACGTATCGATATTTATCAAAATTTATTAACAAAAGAATTTCCCATTTGATGCGTACTTTCTGCCGGTCACTGTATATGTTGCTGAAAAAATTTAATACAAATACAACAAAAAAAGACAATCCTGGGTGCTAATATTAAACTCAAATGATATTTACTTCATTTGCTAATCTACGAGCAGCTGTTGACCGAGTTTGTTCAAAGAATTAAGTACATAAAAATCTTAACTGAAACTAGTAAACAAAGAATCATCCTGTATACAGACTATTAGAACTATTCATTGCAACTCTTATCGAAAATATTGAGATTATAATCGCTATCCTCTTCTTTTTGTAACAAAATAATGGCCATATTATTGATTTTATAGGTGAGTGATAACTCTGCCTCCGCATGTTTGATACCCTGTACAAAACTGTCCATTAGATCTTGTTGTGCCCATGGAGACATCTGATCAGGACATCATAAACTACATCATACCAAATTTTCAGCCAATTCGACTGGAACTCTTCCATAAGAAAAACTCTGGTACTCTTTCTGTTTTGTAGATCTAATTGTGCCCGTGTTAACATTATTTGACAAGTACATTACAAACTACATTATACCAAATTTTCAGCCCGTTCAGCTGAAACTCTTTTTCCATAAGAACCGTGAGGGTCCTTTGGCCCACTTATTGTTTTCCATAATATATCGAAGCATGTAGTAATACTAGTGGCATCATACTATTCCTTACTTGTATTTTCAAATTATTCACATTTGCCCCAAACATGAAACAGTTTGACTTAGCTGAACTTCATTGTCACACCTCAAATAAACGAGACCATGTTTTATTTTAAATAAGGATAATTTCTAGGTATATGCGATGTTATAAAAATATCTACATTTGGAAGTATGTAGTCAAAGTCCCTAAATACTTTAGTTAACGAATATCAGGTCTTTAGCATTCTCCAAAATATTTTATAATGTACTTATCATACAAATCAATTCGTTGAAAACTAGGTCACACTTCAACGGGTTTACCTTATATGTATGAGAGTTTAGTTATTGTCGAGCAGTTTTTTAGAAGGCAATAAGGAATATAGCAAGATCATTTTGATGCGAGAAGACATCAGAACAAGATTGAGACAGCAGAATAAAGATTCATCAGAGGATGCACCTAATATTTTGATTTCTGGGGCAGTAGACCATTCAAAATACTTGATGTCTATGTGATTAGGCGTGATAAATTCACAATAGAACCATCATCGAGATACCAACCCTTGAAAGCCGTTTCAATTACTTAGTAGCTATACTATGATATCCTGAATTGTAAATGGGTAATATGGTGACAGATTCTTTCATAGTCTAACTGAATAAGCTTTCTAAAGTGAGATGTTTGACTCCACATGTGTTCACAAAATGAACATGAAATAGTTTCTTTGATAACTCTCTGTATCAACGATCCATTAACAAGCAACATTCATAATAATACATCAAATGCATTCACCATTAGCCGACTGTTACAGATCGCTACGTGGCACACCAAATAATTTATTCCCGTCGCAATTGGAGCATTAATCAAATGGACAAGTGTCATCATCGAAGATGACATTATGTATCATAAGAATCATAATAGGTCACGCATATGTATAAACATTTAAGCCTGAATTGATTACATGTACATGTTCTAATTTCGGTAGCCACATCACGCGTTCAACTCTTCTGCGGGAAGAGAGAGACGAAGTTTATGTATTCCACAGTGCAGATGTGGGCGATTTTACCAGCGTGCATGTAATCTCGTTTCTCGGAACCTTTCAACGGCCTGCCTATAAACATTTGCGATCAGTTGGTTCTTGGTGGAAATAGAGTGAGCTTGTTCATACACCAAGAAGGGATTTTATTGGGAGTGGGTGAGTTTATCGAACATTTTTTCAATACAAGTAATTTTTTTTTAGTTTTTTGGTTTGAGTTATTCAAGGATACGTATTACTTGTTCTCTTGAATCTGTTTACATTCTCGGAAAAGCCAGCAGATGTGCATTTGTCGCATTTCTTCCTTATATAGTACGAAATAGGTACTTTCAGTCGACTACAAGTTTCTGTATCGGAGTACTAATCCCCGGTTTCACTTGTTTTTGAGTCATTTTTATTCAATGACATCTTAAAAAAAACAGTTATAGTCCCCTATGAAACATTACTTGTAATCACGCGAATTTTCAAGAGTGGATGCGCGAGCATGTTGCATTTTCTCAATTTTCTGCTGCAGGCAAAGGAAGAGTGAAAATGCAAAAGACGAGGATGGTCCTTCCGTCCTGTTGACAGATTTGGAATTAAAAAAAATTCAATTCTTATATTGGGATGACATTCACTATGGAAATTCAAAATTGCAGTCAACGTTACCCATTGATATTTTTCACACATCATGAGTTGCTTCCAGCAATTATACCTCAAAATAGTAAAGATGGGGTAGTATCCCTCAGGGGTTACATTCACGCTCTCTTTTTTTCTAAGTCAACATCTCGAATATTTTGATGAAATTTGGAAGAGGATCTGAGAATCTTCCATACAGTAGTTATATGAATTAATCTATATTGATACGTAAAGATCTAATTTTTATTTATTTATTTATTGCATTATGTTTTATAATAAATAATAGTAGTCGAACAGGAATATTGATTGACTAAGTTGATATATGATTACCTGGGTTATGTGACCTGTGTGTAATCATATGATTTGTCAATATACATATATAATCTAAATATTGAAACAATATGTCTTACAAAATTAATGAAAAAAGAAATATTTCATAAATAAAACCAAATCATCATTCTGACACTTCACTCAAATTCGATATGATTTATCAATATTTTCAATGATTTCAAGTATTTTTTATACATTTTGCATAATTTTTTTATTTTCATGGGTATCAAATTAAACAGGGCGTTCCAAATTAAGTCGGCACCATTGCCAACTTCGTTATTATTGATGCTACGAATTCGGTTAAATGCCAAAAACAAACAAAAAATTACAGTCGCGTTTTCAGAATATTTCATGAAATTATATTTCTTTCAATGGAACACCCTATATTTCTTCATGCATTTCGATTAGTACTAACATTCTCAACAACAAAGCTCATATCACCTTTCTTCCTATAAAGTGGAAAATGAGCGACTTTCCTAAGTATAAGTACCCAATTTTGGTACTTATACGAATGACAATATTTTGTTACTTAAAAAAGAAAAAATTGCGCTGGGATGTGAACTCGTGAAACCCGTGATCATCATGTCGCAGTACTCAATTGACACCACTGAGCTATTTGGTAGTAATGTACAAAACGATCATTTCCATTTTAAAGCCATTCCGCTAGCCGCATTTATTTTGTGAATCAAAATATGTCTGCTGCAATGATAACTTTGAAGCCGTTTTTGTACAGAACAGAAAATACTGGAGGGTCATATGAATGTGGTTGGAAAAAATGTGTTTTATTCGATAAAACATAATTATTATGATGAGCAATCAAGTTGCCTTGAAACTTTTTTGTAATACTATTTGTCAAATATTCTCAAGTATATCATGACAATGTCATAAGTTATTGTAACTGTCAACTACTGTTCGAATGTTTTTCGAAATTCCGTTTTCCCATCAAGAAAAATGTGATATGTTAGAATCCTACTTGGTTCGCCAGAAAAATGGCGTAAGAGCACTCCAACACTACAGCAATTCGTTCCCCGATCGTGAATGACCTAATCGACGTTTTTTGCTGTGCTTCATCGTCGATTCAGAAGCAATGAAAAAGTTTTTGAGAAGAGGAGAACTAAAAAACGTTTTGTTATATCTGAACATACAGAAATTGACGTTTTATCCTACTTTGGGGTATATCCAAATATAGCCATCAGAGATTTATCTAGAGAAATAGCTGTTCCACTGTCTGGTATTCAACGAATTCTGAAGAAACATAAGATTTCTCCATATAGGTTAAGACCAGTGCAAACACTGAAACCTGGTGATCCTGAGAGACGATTGGGGTTTTGTCGGTGATTTATGAATAAATGCAGACAAGATCCAAACTTCTATAGAAGTATTATATGGAGCGATGAGGCTAATTTTTTAAATCGTGGGATGTATAATCGGAAGAATTTTCATTATTGGAGTAGACATAATCCATTTCTAGTCCATCCCCACAATCCGCAAAGACGATTTAGTATTAATGTTTGATGTGGTCTATTTCGAGGCAGAATTATCGGTCCATTTTTCTTTGAACGGACCCCGTTACATTAATTTCTTAACAAGAGTGTTGGAAGAGTTTTTCGATGATATTGATCTGGAGGCTCGTCAGATGATCTATTCTCAGCAGGATGGAGCATATAATGTCAGTGGCGTAAAAAGAATGCTGCGAGGCTGTTTTGGAAACAGATGGATTGCTACAAATGGTCCTGTTAAGTGGCCTTCTCGTTAACCCGACATGACACCTCTAGATTTTTATTTTTGGATATTTCTGAAAAATGAGGTGCACAAAATGAAACATAATAATGTAGATGAACTGAAAAGTTATATTGAATCTAAATAATTAATAGAATTGATGACACGTAGTGTCAATAGAAGGGCCCAAATATGTGTTCAACAAGAAGGCGGTGTTTTTGAACATTTACTCGATATTTTATAGCGCTTTATCAAATCCGTTTGTTATAAATGTTTCCTATTGATAAAACTGTCTAATTTTCACCTTTACGAAAAAAAATTCAAATGAGATTTTTTGTTGAGAATGTTATTACGGATCGAAATGCATGAAAAAATATAGGATGTTCCATTGAAAGAAATATCATTTTATGAAATATTCTGAAAACGCGATTGTCAACTTTTTTTTTGTTTTCGGCATGGAGAAGGCCATTAAACATGCTACTAGTTTGCCCATTTAACCGAATTCGTAGCATCAATAATAACGGAGTTGGCAATGGTGCCGACTTAATTTGGAACACTCTGAATACTCTGACAAGATATATGATGTATTGCTAAAATGCATTTTTCATCTGCATTTCCATGCGTGAAAGAACAATTTGCTGGTGATTTGCTATCACCAATCACCACCTAGATTGAAATTCAATATTTTTTTGTAATTTTTTTCTCATCATATCATAAAATGTGTAGGTATTCTGTTTTGTGAGTAATAAAGACGTTTATTCATATTATATTTTTGTCACACCCACTTGGGAGCATCACAAATCCAGGGGCGTCGTCAAATTGTATAAAAAATCATTAGTATGTTTTTTTGGATTTTTGACCTTGAAAAAAATTCGAAGTAGGCCTTGAAATTTTTATTTTGAATTCATGGCACTCAACTAGAACTATGGATGCTCTATATATTGAAAAAATAAATAAATCGGATAATAAATAACAGTTTTAGAGAGGTGGCCGCTTTCAAATGGGTCACTCTGTATATGTGTGTATGAGAAAAAGTTTAAAGTAGTTACCTGTGAACAACGATTATAAACCACAAAGGATGGCTCACTTCCTATCTCCGTACGTTGGACAAATTTCAGCGCGACGTTTGACGTTAGTGACGTCACCTGGCCTGCAGAAGTATTCGTCTGCCATAACAGCCCGTGTATTTTTATGCTTTTTGAGACCGGTTTTTCTTCTCGTTGGCAACATTTTTCCGTCGTTTTTTTAGTTATTTTTGGTGAATGATTTGACTTTCCGGTCAATGGTTTCCCAGTGCCGTAAACATCTTAGTTTATCGTGAATAATTGAAAATTGAATCGTCTCTTGGAGTGCGTGTTGATTCCAACTTCGTGTTGGGACACTTATTTATTTGACTATTTTTCGATTAATTGAAAACTTTTGAGGTGAATATAGCTCTCGAGAAATCTCAAGGGTTGACATAGTTCCTTGGGCAGTGTTACAATTGTGTTAATTCATATTTCTTAAATTCAGATCATGCTTGGAAAAATATGTGCTTCTGTAGCTGTAGCTTCTTGTAAGAACAATCAAGAAACTGTCAAAAGAATGTATTCCAACATAATATTTCATTGATTCCTAAAAGAAATGGATTTTTTGTTTCTTCCACCAATTGCAAAGAATGGATACATCACTGCAAAAGAGCAGAAAAGTTCAAAGTTGAGACTTTGCTCTGATCATTTCACATGAATAGGTGAGTTGTTGACAACAAACTCCAGTGGTACCTATCAGTCAAATATATTTTTTTAGGACTTCCATTGAATGAAATACTCAAAAAAACTACAGTATCAACAATTAATTTGAATAAAATTACAAAGTCTGTAACATAGCGAACAGATCGGGTTAAAGCCATCAAGATGGAAAAAAGCACAAGCATGGCTCCAAGTTTCTCTTATTATCATTGAAAACTCTGGAAGTTCCTTAAGTCATTCCTCGCAAGTATTACATGAGATTGAGCCTTCTTTAGATTCAACAGAAACTAGGCAACACTTTTCATCGGAGGATGATGCTGAGGACCATGATGAAAATGAATAGTTATAAAAGGAAATATGAAACACTCCTGCAAAAGTAAAACAATTTGAAAATAACATCAACAAAAATAATCAAGGGTGTGAGTGCAATGTCGACATACCTATTTGAAAAATAAATCCTACAAAAGTCAAAATATGTCAACAGATAAGACATCTGCAGCAGCAAAATTGTTGGGAAAAGTACCAAAAAAAAATCAGCAGTGTACTCTCGACATGAACAAATGGTTCACTGGAATCAAGAAGAGACATCGTTGGCATTCACTCTGAGTTATTACAGCAAAAAGAACTTGAATTATCCCATACCATCTATTTTGAGTTTGAAGCATTGGGCATTCCGTTTAGAGATTGGTCCTGGATATCTTTTATGTGATTCTAATACATCTGGTGTTCCCTGGATCAATTATAATAAATCACAACAACCATGGCATAGTCAGACATAAAAATCAAATAAAGTTTGGAATGACATGTATTTTATTTTGAAATAATTGATTCAATTCTCTCAGAATCCCTCTGTGCAATAGCTAGGTATATAAAATAAAACGACTTGAGTTGGTCGGTAAAAAATGAAAAATAACCGATCACGAGATTGTTCTATTTACAAAAATACTCCTTATACGAGGGTGGTCCCAGAAGTACCTGGCCCAACAAAGAAAACACAAAAATTTTGGAAAAAAATATATATATTTTTCAACGTAATCTCCTTTTAGCTCCACACACTTTTCCCAGCGATGTTCAATAAGTTCGATACCCTTTTTATTATAAGAATTGTCAAAATCCTCAAAATAGCCATTAACTGCCGACGTAACCTCTTCATTGTTGGAAAATCTGTGACCACCGAGCCATTTTTCAAGTCTGGGAACAGGAAATAATCCGAGGGGGCTAAATCTAGCGAATAGGGTGCATAAAGTAGCAATTTAAACTTCAATTCATTAATTTTGGCCATTGCAATAACGGATGTGTGAGCTGGTGCATTGTCTTGATGAAACAACACTTTCTTCTTAGCCAAATGCGGCCGTTTTTGCTCGATTTCTTCGCTAAAACGTTGCAATAAGTTCGCATAATACTCGCCGTTGATAGTTTTTCCTTTTGCAAGATAGTCAATGAAAATTATCCCACGCGCATCCCAAGAAACTGACGCCATGACCTTGCCTACAGATGGAACGGTCTTTGCCTTCTTTGGATCCGGTTATCCCTTTTCAGTCCATTGTTTTGATTGTTCTTTTGTTTCGGGTGTGTAGTGATGGACCCATGTTTCATCCATGGTTATGAAACGGCGCAAAAATTTGGCTATATTTCTGTGAAACCTTGCCAAACACTCGATGGAAACATCTTCACGACGCTGTTTTTGTTCCATTGTGAGCAAACGCGTCACCCATCTTGCGCACAACTTTCTCATGTCCAAATTTTCAGTTAATATGCGATGTACCGCACTTTTTGAAATGCCTACTATGTCTGCTAGCTCGCGCACTTTCAGTCGACGATCATCCAGTACCGCTTTGTGGATTTTCTTTAACATTTCTGGAGTCGTCACCTCATTTGGTCGACCACTGCGATGCTCGTCTTCGCAGGTCGTACGGCCTCGTTTGAACTCTGCTACCCAATATTTTACTGTTGATAACGAAGGAGCAGTCTCACCCAGAGTAGAATCTAGTTCAGCTTTTATATGGGTTGGGCTAAGCCCTTTCAAATAAAAGTATTGTATCACATAACGATGACCAACTTTTTCTATGTTCACAAATTCACTTGAAACGTTTACTGTTGATGACTGCCAAACAAAAACTAAACAACGTGGCGTCTTCAAACTTGACACATATGCTGTCTAGATTGTGTACTTTCTAATACAATGGTATTATTCAAGCAACTACCGCGATGTCTAGGTCAGGCCAGGTATTTCTGGGACCATCCTCGTATGCTCATTCATATTAATTTCACGTGCACTTAACTGAATAATCAACATTTATTTAATTTACAACTCTCCAAGTTTTTTGCTTAAATTTGAAATTTTCCATTTCCAAGTAAATTCATACCAACAATAGGTATGTCTTTATAAATTACTTCATCATGGGTAGGTACATTATCGAATGTCATCCCAGTTTTTATCTCATAAAAATATCAGTAAAATTAATTAATTTTCTATTTATTAAAATAGACTCATCTTTCACAACCATTTTCCACAAATATTTTCAGTAAATCGAAGTGCCTTATCACGAAATGACGTTCAAAACGCGCTTGGCATCAGTTCAATTTATGGGTTATCTACAGCAAACTAGGGCATCTACGAACAGTTCTAAAAGATCAATGAAGCAAAAGAAAATTAACACACTGACCAGAAACACCCAAAAAATTAACAGGTTTGCCTTATAAGTACTGAGATACAAGGTTTTGAAAACCGAGAAAAATGCATGGGCTCGTATGCTGCCGTCCTTAGCAAAAGTGCAGTATCTACAAAAAATATGAATATTGAGATATTGGATTCTGAAGGTTTGAAAACCGATAAATTTTGCGTTTTACCAAGCAAAAATTATGTGTACTCACGGATTATAACCAGAGTTAATAAATCATTTTGCCGAATGTACAACAGTTTGAGAATTTTCTTCGTATGAAGGTCGGATCTACAGAATTCTAAGCAAAATAGCAGATGGCAGATACGGCGTTGTTGCTAAGAGCGGCAGTATGGTAAACCGACATCAGTGTAGGCCAGTTGACCGAATCGGGTCATCCTTATAGTCTATAATCGTTGACCTCAGAATTACTTAGTGAATTCAGGTAGATTTAATTTTATGACAAGGACGGGCTCAAAGAGTTAAAATATGTCAATATTTAGTGTGGTCAGAGAAACCATATAAGGGAGTATTTTGTATAGGTTTGGTAATCAAATTCCGGAACACCCTGTATTCTCTACGTATTCATAACTATTTTCCCTCTTGCATCAATAAGATGTCAAAGGTTCCTCAGAGAAATCCACTGAATGGGGTCATTTCAGATATCTGTACGAGAACGTCTTGCAGCAAGTACTCGATAAAACATTTGATAACGCGATTTAACTTTTCAATCGGTTATTTTTCAAAACATTTCAATGATTATACCGGGTGACACAGGAGACATGTAGCTGCCTGTATTTTTTTTCAATTTGAAAAGATTAAAATTTGAAATAACAGGAATTACGCCGTTATCAATTCTCTCATTGAACCTAACATTTTTTCCAACTACCTGTTTAGCCAGTATAGTATGCACAGCTTCTTTGATTCAACTGTCACCCTGTACATTTTTCCATTAAAAAACGTGCGGTATCTTACATCTAATCCTGTCTTTGGTTTTTTCTTGCCAGTTTGTCTCTCATGCCCTGCGTAAGTCCTCTTCCACTTCCTGCATCCATCATTTTGATCTTGGTCTTCCTATTCTCTTTCTTCCGCCGGGGTCCCATTGTAACATTGAGTAAGTTACTGCCCCTTTTCCCGCCCCCCATACATACCCCAACAATCTAATTCTGTGTTGTTTCATTTAACATTATTATGTCTTCTTTTAATTCCTGTCTAATTTCTAAGGTAGTTCCTATTCTGTATTCTTCCTCTGAGATCTTTTTTGTCCTAATTTTGCTCTCATAATTTTTCTTTCAAATTTCATGTCTTCCTCGTCTCTTTTGTCATTGTCATCGTCTCCGCTCTGTATAACATAACTGGTCTAATTATGGAATTATAGATATTTATTTTACTATTCTTTGTTAATAGTTTACTTTTCAATAATGTTTTATTGGCGAAGTATACTCTGTTTGAGTATAATATTTTTCTTGTATTTCTGGTCTTCTTTCTCCCGTTTTATTTATCGTTACTCTTGTATATTTGAACTCTTTTACTTCTTCAAACTCTCTCGCTCCTATTTTGATCTTTTTCTGTATTTGTTCCGTCTCTAATCTCAATATTTTCGTTTTTTCTTGGTTAATCCTACGCCCCATCAGTGGCGTAGCTAACTTTCAGCGAGCCCCCCCGCAGAAACCTGCTTGTGCCCCTACCTCCTAACAAATAAATTTTCAATAAACTCAAATTTATAAACTGATCGATGATTATATACAAATTTCTGGTTTCCTTGCGTCAAGCTTGCGCCCCCCGCGTCGCGGAGGTTGCGGGGGTGTTAGCTACGCCCCTGCGCCCCATTATTTCCCCTTCTTCTATAATTTCTTCCAGCATATCTTTCATTACTCTTCTGGTCTTGGTAATTATGGCTATATCGTCAGTGTACGCAATAATTTGTCCTCCTCCTGTCCTTAAATTCCTTTTGTTAATTCGCCTCAACACATATTCCAAAGTTAGGTTGAATAACGGCGTTGAAATTGAGTCCCCCTGTTTTACCCCTTTATTGATTGTGAAATCCTCTGTTTCTCCTTTTTATGTTCTTATTGTGATCTTAGTTGTTTTCATCGTCATTAATATTAGCTTTCTCAGTTTTTGTGGGATTTTTAACTCTTTCAGTACTATAGAAGGGAATAAGGTTGTATTAAATAAATTATTCATTAGTTGTTGGGATTGAAAGAAGATAGGGTGTGACAAAGTAGTTGAATATGAGTGTTTATTTCGAATCTATCACAAGTTACAGATGTATCACAAATGATTGTTATTCGTTTGTTAATTGCTGTTGAATCACATTTTTAAAAAAAATATCGCGTTCTGTGACCCGAATTCGATTTGAAATTCAAATATAATTAGTTAGCCGATATTATTTAAAAAAAATCCCTATCCTGATCAATCCCTGCTGGTTGTCAATGACTTCTTTGATCTAAAAAAACATCCGAAATTAACTCACTATATTGGGAAAATTGAAAAAGGAATGCTTATATAGATGAATATTACTGTCTGAAATCTAGTTTTCTAAGAGATAATTGTTAGACGTTTCGAATGAGCTATCACTCGACCAGTGCCATTCAAAAAAATCTCTCAATACCTATGTCGGCTCCATTTTGAAAGATTATATATTTTTTGTTGTTGTCGAGGAACAGTTTTCGAACTACCATTTGACGATAAAACATCGAAAATCCGTCCGAAAGTTAGAAGGGGTGTGTTATGGAGCACTTGCATCGTTGTATACACAAGCAATAAAATTATCAGAATTCGAAAACTCATAAAAATTGTTTTAAAGAGATCGACAATATTTCAGTTTGAGTGAAATGGTTCAGGACTTCCATTGTCATTGTCAGATATTTATCTGAAGACGATTGTAAATACGAAACGTCGCATATAGTTAATTTTTATTCTTTTAGATACCTAATAGAAGTCCCGAATCATTTCATTTATTCAAAAAATTGTTTCATAGTTACTTGTTGGCTAAAATCCTGCCATACACCTCAAAAAAATTCTGAACGAGAAAGATCTGGTGAATATGAGCTGTACTACCCCAAAATATTGTGTCATGACAGAGGACTGATTCAGTCAGACCAAAGTAGATATGCAAGTCTCAGTATGTACATACAGTACTCTTCAAATTCCGTAACAAAAAGCAAATAATACTCAGCTTATTTGATACGTGATCTACGTGATTTTCTTCAGCGTATTGTCCATAATGAGGCCTAAAAATGTACATGGATATTTTTTGATCGAAAGGTCATGGTTTTTACCTTTATTTGTAGTAAATGAAAATCCTTGGTTGAGACAATAGCTCGAAAATTCTTGAAATTGTTGAAGTATTTGTGCATTTGTGTCATCTGCATATAAAAACCTGACGTGTGATGTTGAATAATGTGATGTCATTGATGAAAATTAAAAATACAACGGGCCCAATGTTGACCCTTGTGGAACTTCCACTACCACACTTCAATTTTTTTAACTTTTTCGCGGTTTTCATGGCATCAACTTATCGATACATTTCCTAATGTCTTATTTGTTAGGTTTGCCAATTTAATGATGAGTGATGATCTTAGAAACCCACGAAAGAAAGTTGAAATATTTCAACTTTCTATCCTTCCAAATCATATTCGATTCCAGCGTCAACACATAGGAACTGACCTTTAGATGAAATTTACCGTGCAATACAACATTTTGAATTAGTGACGCATTTTTTTAGCTATCTAAGTAACTGAAAGAATGAAAGATCGTTTATACTAATTTGCCGATGTAGAAAATCTGATTACGATGTCGGAACCGGGTAAAACAATAACACAACTGAGTTCAAATCATGATGTCATTCTCACTCTTAGAACAACCACATCCATTACGAACATTTTACTGTTGTTTCTATAAATATAAACGGTCTCTGATAAACTTATTTTATGGGTTTGCTCAGGAACTTACATATCCATTTCGGCTTCAATATACAGGATGACCCAGGGTTAAACCGCCAAACGGTCAGTAACGATTTTTCAGCTGAAAATAAGATGTTTTCTTCATACAAGAATGTGTTACAATTCGTTTTCGAGATAATGGGCGTCAAAGATTTTAGAAAAAATAAGTTTTTTATTCACTGCTCAAAACCGTTTTGGCTGATTTTGATGAGAGTTGGTAAGTTGATTTGCGGTACTGAAAGGCTTATTTTAATGTACCTAGAATTAAAAAATATATTTTTTCCTAAAAACTTTGACACCTTGTATCTTGAGAACAAATCAATTTGGGACACATGCTTATGTGAAGAAAACATCGTATTTTCACCTAAAAAATCGATACTGATTGTTTCGCGGTTTAACCGTGGGTCACCCTGTATAATAACTATTACTGCGGATAATTAAGGAACATTGAATAAACTATGAAAAATGGATTATACAGTGTGCCCACCTAAGTTCGCAGTATATTATGGAGAACATTTCTATTATTAATTGTACGAAAAAAAGTTACTCTTTAAAAAGTTCTGCATGATCTAAGTATATAAATAAATTTGAATTTTAATCTAAAACCTAAAACGCAACAGTCAGATATCAAATTTTTTCAGTCGTAAACGAAGTCTCTTAAAAAACATTAATTTGGTGCAAGAGTAAGGTAGGTATACCTTCATTTTTGACATTATTGAAAATTGTTGAAAAAAAAATGTATTCAGAGTACTGAAAACTACGTTTTAAGATATTTGATCACATCTATCTACATTGAAAAATGAAATTTTGTTAATTTTATATTTTTCTTCTTTTTGTTAATTTTAGGGAAAAAACGTACCGTTCATGAAAAGTTTTGCGTGGATATCTGAACTTCTTTTCACATTCGATAATAAAAAAAGTTTCCATATACTAATAACTCAAGTGGACACAAGGTATAATTTTTCGCAAAATACTCTATGCAATAGGATCGGAAATACCCTATAAAATAGGCATTTTCGTCAGCAAGTATCCAGCAGAAAACAACTACTGCCCTCTACGAAGACTGAATTATGTCATATTGTAACTTTGCAAAGTATGCTACAAGAACTATCTAGTTTACAATGCTCTTTGAATATCATAGCCCATAGTTCTTGCCAATCATCAACATCAAGTCTCATTCAACCAAATACATTGAAAAATCCAATCAGCTTCTGTTGGGAAGATAAAAACTGAAGTATATATACCCAGCGCCATCTCTAGTTCACAAAAAAAATCCAACTATTGTGAGGACCTTCAATATTAAACCAACAACCAATGTATAAATAGAGGAGTTTTCGATGAATTAGCATTTGCTGATGATTGGCAAGAACCACGAAACCAATACGTAGGCGTTTTCTCATTTAAATCGGAAAATAATTTCTGCACTGATATTTGAAAAGCGTTGAAAAGAAGTTCTTGAAGAATACTTTGCCCAGTATCAAACAGATATAATTCAATGGTCGTAGGCGGCAGTAGTTGTTTTATGTTAATGGATACTTGCCGACGACAACACCTATTGTATAGGTTTTTGCGGAAGATTGGACTACATAATCCACCATTTTTCATAATTCGTTAGTTGTTAACGTACACAATCCCAGTGAACCAAAATCCATCGCATAGAAGTTGCAAAGAGTTACTGCTGGGATCTGCGACTTCGCAATGTGGATACAAAATAGAGACACTAGTAATTATTTGCGAGTGCTTAATGTCCGCAAACACGCTCATCGCCAGTAACTACCCAAGACGTCGCGAAGCGTACATTTTTAAGTTTCTATAGACAGCCTCAAAGCGAATTCACAAAGCAGCGGTTTTTTGAAAGATTATAAATATTTGAATGGAATTTAAATGCACCTCTCACGGAAATTAAATGAATGTACACATTTGTAATTACTGCATTGAACTTTTGAAAGCATTCCTTTTATATTTACCAAATTGATGAAATAAATGTAGGTTTGGGAATTTCTCTGGAATGAATAAATGGAAAGCAATTTGTTATAATTTTTAACATATTTATTAACACTTACTAATATAAAATAACATAACAACAAAATGAAGTTGAGGATAAGTTGCTGCGCTATTTTAAGGCAGTAGTTTGGGGAATACATTTAATGCGCGTTATCCTAAAGGCACTGCCTGTAAAGCCATCTCCACTACACCACTACATAATCTTCAATATTTTTACTCCTCAAATAGAATATATGAGTGAAAAATATAATTATTTAGAGAACACAGCATCAAAAATCAGAGAATGCAGCTTTTTCAAAATTTTGTGTGGGTGGAAAAAATTATCGAATACTCTTATATCAAAGAAGAGTGAACGACCCTACTTGACCTAAAACCTAAACATTTTTCGTTTGCAAATATTCAACAGAAAACAACTATTGAATTTTTATAATTTTCAGTTGCTAATTTTCACTAAAATCATTTTTAGCTACCCTGTACCTATAATTTGAGGCCATTAGAATGGATCAAAAATATCACACATCTGTCTATCAAATGTTATTATAATTATTTCCTCTATTATTTCGATTTGCATTTGCATATAGAAGCCCATGGCCCATCAGTACATTTTTGTATCTAACCAATTCATAATCAATAACGTTTTCAGTTATTTTTAGGTAGTTGTTTTCAGTATAGATTTTCTCTGCTGCTACCTCACCTTCCACTTGAAGATGAATCGCGTAGCTTTTCATCGAATATGTTTATAATTTTGTTTATTTTACGAAACTAAGTCAAAAAGTTTCACTTACCTTTAGAAAATTTGCAACTTTTCTACACCAAAGGACTTAACTATGCACGAATTCCTACAAAATACGCAACTTTATAAAGTACCGATACAATAATTAAGTTTTGTTAGCAACTTACAATTCTAAAACTAAACAAACAAATTAGGGCTACAAGCTACGAGTTCGTCAACATCAAATGACAAAGTCAAAATGTCTGCCATGGGCCGGCCGTTGCAGAAAATGACATATCAAGCGTTTTTGTGATTTTTTCCAGAATTTCACTAGGGCCACCACAGTTTATTGTGAGTATTTCGCGTCAACTCGCCATGCAGTTATGCTACCTGTGGGTACTATTTTTCAAAGCATTTTCTCAATTTCACGATATAAAAACCAAAACTCATGACATCATCCTAAACATTTATATTCTTTGCCGTTGAAGGAACCCAGCGTATGTATTTGGCAACGAGAACATTTTTTGTTGTTTACCTAACAATTTATCTATATTCTGGACGGAAGTCAGACTTCTGGGACTTGAATGTATTCTTGAACCAAATAAGTACTTACAATGCCACACGAACACATGCCTAGGCGAATACAGGTGTATTAATATTGAATATTACGTTACGTTGTTATCAGACATCAGACCTATGACTAATTAACGAGCCTACCTTGGATAATTTGCTTCTTCTTTTCGGGAAAGCGTGGGACCCAAAGAACCAGAACAATCAACAATCACTCAGTTAGGTATTATTCCACACTTCACAACCAGTTTAAAATTCGCGACACATGCATTGTTTCGTTGAAAACCAAGTATTTCAGCGCACTTAATTCAAAAGTTTTGCGATATGTCAAATGTCCCACCCGCCCGATAATGCAGAAAAAACACCACTCTGTTGCATCAAGGAGGCGATCTCCAAAGAAGTGGAAATATAGGAAGGAATGCTAATAATGACAAAAAACAGTCGATTCTTGATGACATTGATGGTGCTTAGTTCTATTTTTCATAAAAGAAACCTTTAGTGATTGCATCAATAATTTTTCTCCAATAATTCATTTCGTTCAATAAATAATAAATCTGTTAGTTGATAGAGAGAAAACACTATCCTGATGCACAAAATTAAGGTTTTGAAAGAAGTGGAAATAAAGGAAGGAATCTTAATACGACAAAAATCAGTGAATCCTTGGTGATACTAATTGGTGCTTTGTCCTATTTTTCACAAAGGAAAGGTTTAGTGATTTCATCGTAGTTTTCATTTTATTTAATGAAGAATGAAAATTGATTTGAAAAGTCCAAGTCTTCTCTGCAAACAAGAATCAAACAGGGAACAGCTTGGCTACTGCCTCTGATTGCATTCATCAGAATACCCTCAATCATCTGGTTCAAGCGGGAAAAATACCACCAGATCAACTTACATAGGTACACAGAGTCTTTGGCGCCTCAGAAATGTGTTATTCTGTTCCTCAGATGTATCGGGTTCAGATTATATTTTTGTTGGTGTGCGGTGGGGCAAGAAGGGTAGGCAGAAAGCTACACGCTGGTACACACAAGAATTCCTCTCCACAACACTTCCCAATAGGCAATCCGCATGGACCAATCAAAACTCTATTTCAGTTGCGCCTGCGTAGTGTGCAATGTAATTTTAGGTTACGTTGAGGATCAACTTGGATATCAAGGTCCAGTTTGGTTAGATTAAATGGCTTAAAAATCAAAAAAGAAGGGAACATGATCTAACCTAACCAAACTAACTTTGCTATCCAAGTTGAATACTTGGGACTACTATACCGCCTTAGCATCGATTCAAATATACCGCCTTGGCCACGATAGTTCTGATTGGTTCATGCGGATTGCCTATTGGGAAGTGTTGTGGAAAGGAATTCTTGCCTGGTATACTGCTACACGTACAATGTAGTGTACTGCTACACGTACAGTGTAGATAAATTTGGTTGCGTGGTTGCGCCTGCGCCGTAGTTCGTCTTAGGCGACAATTAGACCACACCATAATTAAGTATCCATGAGGTAATTAAACGACACTATATCGGGACCAGAACTCAGTCTAGAGTGAAACGCTATTCATGTACCTACCATGACACCTGTGCTCTCAAAACTCCATAAAATTGGTGTGGTAACTGCCGTAACGGCCACTTTTTCTATAAAGAACACAAAAACGATGAAAATCTATAATATGAACATTTTGAATACTTTGGAACTCGATAGAGAGATATATTTTATTCGACCAAGTTACAAATATGTTTTTGGCAAGTCATTTAGGTATTTATATGTAAAAATTGCTTCAAAAAGATTGAATTAGTAAACTATTAAGTTTCAAAAATCCCAGTCACAAGATAACAACAAAATTAATAAATAAATATCATCAATACCTACATTTGAAACATCATCACAATCACCTCAAGAATCATTATTGAGACATACAGGCATACTCAAGTATTCGTCGGTAGAATAAAAACAATGATTTAATATACGTTTTTCGTCGACCGTTTATTTACGATGTATTTTAACGTACTCAAAATCGTTGATCAATGACCCCTGTTAATGAATGATTTTATATCAATCAACAATTTACTTATATGCAACCCAACGTACATTGCTCCAATACATATTATATTCATATAGTGACCTGTGGCGTATGCAACCAACATATTTATACTTACCCGCTAAAATATTTATTTTGAAATCAAGCAGCTGTGTTAGTACTATCTGTCATTATTTATTTCATTGTAATTTCTTAAAATTCTACGTTTATTTTGAAATCAAAAGATGGATTGTGACGAAGTTCTGTA
The DNA here is from genome assembly GCA_958502065.1 of Chrysolina americana. Taxonomy (NCBI): domain Eukaryota; kingdom Metazoa; phylum Arthropoda; class Insecta; order Coleoptera; family Chrysomelidae; genus Chrysolina; species Chrysolina americana. Next base: position 12,372,797 of record OY293417.1, on the reverse strand, counting down.
AAAAAAATTCAGAAAACATCAAATATATCAGTAAAGTGGTCAGTAGCATTCATAGCTAGATAGTCACGCAGCCGGCTTGTAAAATGCTGGTTTGAGTCCTGAGGTGATAGCAAGGTCGAGGGTTCAATCCCCAATTGGTACCTTTTTTTTTGAAAATTACGGTGTAATGATGTGATGTGTGTTATTTAATGTCATTAACTGACTTTATTTTTCAAAACCATCATACAGGGTAATAATCATAAACTAAGAACATTACATTTCTTCCCCAACTTCAACAAAATCAAATAATCTTCAAATTATTTAGATGAAACATTTCTTGTAGATCTCATTGGAAATCGTCTCTCCATTGTCAATTCTTCATCAATCGGGATATCTGGAGAGTTGGAAGAGTGATTCATCAACATATTGACTGGGGTGTTAGATGAGGATGAATTTATGATAACTGCTTCCTCTTCAATTTTTTCCAATATTTCTTCTTCCTCTTCTCTTATGAAAATTCTTCCATTGTTCTTTGAATTATCCTTCTAGTAACAAGGATATTTATTAGATAAATTTTTCCTACCTGTTGGATTCAAAATTGTTTTGATCTTAGTCTCCTGATTTCTGTGAAATTTCTTGAAAAACGAAGAATTCCTGATGATTTGCTATTTTCCTCTTCGTGCTGTTATTTGATTTCTTCGCATATTAATGATGATATATGGATCCGCATCAAATGGAGGCGTGAATTTATTTCTTTGTTTTTGTTTACACAAAACTTCCATTCCTATTTCAAAATTATGAAATTTGGTATGTCTTTTAGTATCGGCATATTGTTTTTGTTTCAATTTGTTCTTTAAATTCGTTTCGCGAACATTATCATGAAGAATATTGTCCTCGAACATAGATGGCAAAGTTGTACGTGCTTTCCTATTGAACATTAATTAGAAAGGTGTTCTCCCAGTAGTTGAATGTCGAGTCGAACGATAGTTCAATAAAAATTTGTTGATTTCAACTTCATAGTTGTTTTTCGAATTTGGCAAAAAGTATAATTTTTTTAAAAATCTTCACACTTCTTTCTACTAAACCATTTGCTTCAGGCCAGTAAGGAGTTATCCTATGATGTTTGAAACCAAGTTCATCTGCAAAATTTTCAAAATTATGGCCATTGAATGGAGGTCCATTGTCACTTTGTAAAGTTTCCGGGACACCAAAAACTCCAAAACAATTTAATAATTTTTTTGAAACAATTTCAAAAGATATACTATTCAAAACTTCGACAACTTGGAATCGACTATATTCATCTATTAAAATCATTAAATATTTACCATCAGGAAAAGGTCCGGCAAAATCAATATCTACCTTCTCCCATGCACATTTTGGCAATTCTTTGATGAAAATTGGATCTCTGCGGTTCCCATTCGTAACTATTTGGCAAGCATAGCAACTTGATATTTCTTCGTATATCATTTTGTCGATTAGAGGAAACCAAACTTTACTTCTAATCAATTGTTTGGTCTTCTCGATTCCTAAATGGCCTTGATGGGCTAATTGAATGGATCTTTTTTGTAAAATACTTGGAAAAATTATTCTGTTTCCTCTTAAAATAATATCATCCTTGATTGATAATTCATATCTAATGTATTTAAATGCTTTTAAATCTGGATCACACCAATTAATATAATCATTTTCCTGTAAAACATCTAACACTTTTCTCAGAATAAAGTCCTTCTTTGTTTCTCTTCGTACTTCTTCGATTCCTATTGCTTTTGGTGTACTTCCTTCAATTATAAATTGAATGTAATCCTCTACCAAAATATTTTTGATTTCATCTATTCTTTTTGTATTTTCAATTGGATGACTTGATAAATAATCAGCAGGATTTGATGATCCGTCTTGATGATGAATGTTATATTCATATTCTTGAATTCTCAAACGAAGTCTTTCTAAACGTGCTGAGAGTACTAGTGGATTTTTCAGTATATTAACAAGTGGTTTATGATCCGTGTGTGAATGAAAAATTGATGCTGCCAGGTAAATGTGAAAATGTTCTATAGCCCATGTAATAGCCAACATTTCTTTTTCTATATGACTATGCTTCATTTCAGTTTCAGAAAGAGATTTACTACTGTATGCAATCACCTTCATTTTATTGCAATATTCTTGAGTCAAAATAGCACCAAGAGCCCTTTTGGACCAGCGTCAACATTTGAATGGGTTGTTTTCTGTATGTCGAAATATGCCAAATTCTGAATTTTGGCCAGGTCATTTTTTAAATTCTCAAAAACTTCTCTTGATGATAAGTCGACCATTCCCAACTTTCATTCTTTCTAATCATTTTTCGGAAAATTTCAGTTCGTGAAGCTAAATTTGGAATGAACCTGCCGATATAGTTCAACATTCCCAAAAAACTTCGCACCTCTGATTTAGGGGATTTTAAATTTTTTATATCATTTATTTTCTCTGGATCTGGTTCTATTCCATTTTCTGAAAAAATATATCCAAAATATATTATTCGATTTTGATTGAACTGACATTTTGATTCTTTTAGCGTTAATCCTGCCTCCTTTAGTCTTGTTAAAACCATCAATAATGATCTATCGTGACTTTCTTCTTCTGTCTCTCCGAATATGAGAATATCGTCCACAACGTTTATAACACCGGGTATATTTAAAAGCACTTGACGAATGGCATCTTGGAAAATTTCCGCATCAGCATTTATTCCAAAATAAAAAAATTTATATCTGAATAACCCAATTCAATGTTGTTAAAAATCGTGATGATTCTTCTAAAACAAGTTGATGATATCCTTCATTCAAAGCTAATTTTGAAAAGTATTTGGATCCATTAACAGCTGTTATAAAATCATTAATTGTCGGAGTTATATGTCGAATTCTTTTAATAGATCTGTTGGGACATCTCATATCAATACATATTCTTAAATCATCTGGATTATGGGCTTTTGGAACCACAACTATTGGAGATACCCAAGGTGTCGGCGTATTAACTTCTTCGATGATATCTATTTCCAAAAGGCGTTTGATTTCCTGTTCTACCTTATTTCTTAAATGAAATGGGATTCTTCTATATTTTTGAGCCACTGGTCTAATGGAATCATCATAAAACAATTTGACTGTAAAATTCCTTAAACATCCAAGTCCTTGAAAAAGTTCTGGATAGTTATCTTTTATTTCTTGGAACTTTATATTATAATTTATTTGTAATAATCCCAACTGAACAGCACTTTCATATGAAAGCAAGCAAGGTGTGTTCTCTCCTACGACAAAAATGTCACTTTTCATGCTGTTTTGTTTATATCTAATAGTTGCTTCGAAAATCCCATCAACTATCAATTCGGTATTTGAATTGAAAGCAAATATTTTAGTTTTATTTGGTTTTAGCTCATATTTTCCTTTCAAATTTCTGTACGTGGTTTTACTTATAATATTCACCGAAGCTCCTGAATTAATTGTAAAAGTAGATATTTCACCATTTATCTCAACATCTACTTTAGGACTTTTATTGGGTCGCACAGTAAAAACTTCATCATAATTTTCGTTGGATTGCCCTGTATGACCTTCTTCAAATCCTTCAAATAAATCAAAGTATTGACACTGACAGTATTTATGGAACGATTTTTGACATTTCCTTGATAAATATTTTCATTAAAACTTTTTTGTGGATATTGAGGAGAAAATTTTCGATAATTGCCGGAAAAAGATTGTCCATTTGATCGTTTTCGTAAACAGACGTTTGAAAAATGACCTGTACGTTTACAATAATTACAAGTTTGGTGTTTTGCAGGACATTGAGATAAACCTTGTTTATGACAAGAGTATCCACAATTTTTACAAAGTCTATTTGTATTAATTTTGTTTATTTCATTTGAATGTGAGTAGTTATCTGTTTCTTCAATGTATTTTGTTTGCATTCTTGTATTTTCGATCATTTTTCCATGATCCAACAACTTTTGTAAAGTTGGTTGTTCTCGTAGAGCATATTTTCGTAAAGAACTTTCATTGGTATTCAAGATTATTTGACGTTTGATTTCTTTCTCAGGATCAGAAAAACCACAAGTTTTCGATAGTTTCAGAAGTTTCGCGTAAAATTGGTCTATTATCTCAATATCTTGTCGTGCTTGACGGAAATTGAATATTTCAAAGTCTATATTTAGTTTTGGAGCAAAGTATTTTTCAAATTTTCCTTTTGCCAATTCGTATGATGCATTTTCTTCAGATAAATCAGGTAAATTCAAAAATAAATCATAACACTCATCACCAATTAAATGTAGAAGCATAGCTTTTTTTCTTTCTTCATCAGTGATATTAGCAGCTTTCAAATAATTTTCAAATTTTGAAATCCATCTTTTCCATCTATTACCTAGATTGTGTGTCTCAGTTTTGATGTTTAATGGAGCGATATTACCAATGTCACAAGATACAGACATTTTAAACTAATTTCTTATGATTTTTGAGTATAAGATGACTCTTGAGTTGGGCTATTGGGATCAATTTGTTGTGATGCGTGGGTAAACTAGTTTATGCACTAGCGGGCGGTAAAGTACACTCTACCGCCCGGTTCGCCGGGCGTAAAGTGGCACTTTACCGCCCGTGGGCGCATCATGGCCCGCGGGCGGTAAAGTAGACAATATACTAAAATTGTCCATATATATCTACGCACATCATTTCACGGAAGACCTACCACGAATCAATGAATTCAGTTCAATAAAGAAATACTCATTTAACAACTTTTATTCATAATCTATATTTTTGCTCCATAACCCTGAAAATTAGAATTTTTTATTAACTATGCAATTGTTACAATTTTGAATATTGAGAGTGGGATATTAACTTTTCTCTTGAAAATAATTATTCCCTTTTGAAACATCCTCACCACTCATTTTAGAAGTGGATGGTAGGTCCAAATAATTATTATTTGGTATCGGTCGATAACCATCGCCGGCAATTTTTTTGTCAATATTCAATTTATTTGAAATCGATTGTTCAATGTAGCTCTCTGCTACTGTAGTTGATTTCCAACCAGCGTGTCTTTTGATATTGGTGATACTTTCCCCAGCATCAGCCAATAAAGTGGCTGAAGAACGCCTGAAACAATGACCCGTATATTCTTCTGGGCCTGGTAGCTTCAAAAATGCTGCAATTTTTCTTGGAATTTGACCGAGGATATTCTTCCCAACAACTTGTTTTGTACATTTGTTGTTCTTATAGAATATAAAAAAACGCCCATGTTCAGTATTTGCGGGACGTAGACTAGCATATCTTCTATAAATATCCAAATAATTAACTGACTGGTTTTCAGTACTGCAGATGGTAAATGTTCGTTGTATTTTAGTTTTTGACTCTCGAAATAAAGCATAAGTTAGGTCTTGAATTTCATCAAGCTTGAGATTTGTTAATTCTTCTCTACGACAAGCACCATGTACCCCAAATATTAATGCAACCTATAAAAGAATCAATAAGTTTTTTAATTACTTAATAAATATATACATTAACTGGAGCTTCTTTTAGAAAAAGATCGATTTCATCCCTATTCAATATTTTGGATTTCTTCGGCTTATATCCATCATTCTTCCGTTTCAAAAATGCTATCAATTTTGGAAACTTTGCTTATGTTTATATTATTATACAAATTCAAAGTAGACTTTAACATCGAATAGTATGACCACAAAGAAGATGGTTTTCGATTCTTGGACTTCTCAAAAAAATATCCCAGTAATATATCTTCTGTAATCACCTTCACATTATTTTCATTGCGCCATTTTATGAACTCATTATACGTCTTTTCGTAAAGTTTCTTTGACTTTGTTGGTAGCAGTTCGAGTTTGGTACTGTCAGCCGATTCCAAAATTTCCATTGGTATGTATATATTATGTTCTTCATCTGATGATTCCATAATTTTCATGTTGAGTTCACTCACGCACTTTTTCAGATAAACATGAAGATGACCGTTTACCTTGTTTATTGAATTTGTTGCTAGACAACAACCAGCTTGCTTAACAACGTCATAATTAGGTGGGTATATTCTGGGTATTCTGTGTACAATTTGAATGAATGAATCTATTTCAATATACAGAGATGATTATTGACACGATAATTGCGATATAAATATATATACAGTGTCCGCCAAAATCATGGAACCATATGGAAAAATCTTTTATTAATAGTTTCTCAGAAAATGTCATTCTTCATAACAGTTAGTTTCCCATGCTGTTCCAAGATTTTGGTGGACACTGTATAAACCGCTAGTGCATAAAGTTTTGTATGTATCACGTGCGTAAAATGCGTTTATGGCCTTCGGCGTGTATTATCCATTATCCACGTCGCAGGCCATTAACGCCTACTTTACGCCCTTGATACATAAATAACTATTAAATGATTATTTTTCGTCGCCAATTTGTAATGATGTGATATGTGTTATTTAATGTAATTAACTGACTTTATTTTTCAAAACCATCATACAGGGTAATAATCATAAACTAAGAACATTACATACGGTAAACCGGAAAAGTTTTGTAATGAACTCGTGAACTAAAATGGCGATTAACAATCTCGAACATTAACGCGCTCGCGCTAGAGTTTATGGTTTCTATCGCTGTGCAGTTTGAGGTTGTTGGCACTAAACCAATTTTGTGCTTCATTAAAAGAGTCTACCATTGTGGTGTATAGAGACTTTCTACCTCCGAAGCAGTATTTAATAAAGTTGTATCATCAGCATAAGCCACACATTTATTGGGAAATAGAAAATGGAAGAGATCGTTCAGATAAATAATAAATAATAGCGGCCCCAGAACAGATCCCTGATGTACTCCATGTGAATTATTTTGGAAGTCAGAATATGTTTCTTTTATATATACTACTTGTTTCCTGTTGCATAAACTCTCTCATGCAGAAAAACTTGTGAAGAATGCATTTGGTAGATAACGTGTCACATTTCTGAGTATTAATTATCAGTATATAAACTCTTGTCTATGATATTCAGACATAACAATCTTTAGTACGTATAGCTACTTCATACATCATACAAGAGAGTTCTTGGAATGAATTACAAATAATTAAGACATAAATGAACAAATCATGTATTTGTTCGTATTGTACAACCTACAAGCTAATAATAGGTCAACTTATATCTTATTCTTGATTCGGTCAATTCATCTTGGTCTTCTATAATTCCAATCGAAAAAGAAGTCACACCGTATCTTCATCGACTTCAACTTTTGCAATAATTCAAAAGAATAGGTGATGAACTATGGGTATTTGTGATAGAGAATAGAGATACATTAATTTTTATTATTCAGAATGTTTTCACAGTTACCAAAAGAGAATGAGTCTGCCGCTTTGATCAAATACATTCTCCAGTACTGTTTGGTATGTTTATTCCGTTTATCCTAACGAAAGAGCCATGAATTGCCAGAAAGATGAAGGCTGAAGCGATAAATGCTTGCAATACAATCATAAAAATAAACAAACTGTTGCAAGTTTTATCTTTTGATTTCCTGTCTTAATAATCATCATTTTATAATTTTAGCGGATGGTATAATAAATGTGATAACTCATTATCACACATAATGGAAAATATTTACGCAAAACGACACGGAAATGAAATATTCTAGAAAATGTTTCCACAAACTTACAAGATTCGGTGATGTAGATGATCCAAAATAACTTGTTCTGTAATGAAAGAAATCATTTATAAAATATCGTTTTCCTATCACTGAAAAGTAGTACTTAAATACATCTCGGTTGACGGATATAACAATCAACAATTATTACTAGCTAAACACACTAATTACTCAAAGATTTTGCTTCGCGCCTTTTACTCATTGAAGTTGTGCATGACTATTTTGAATATCAGCAGTTTGCAAGATTTTCACTCTTGTTAATTCTTCCTCCTCCTTGTAGACCAAGTGGCACGTTTCTCACTTTTTAAGTAATATGTTATTCTTGGGTACTTGTAGCATCGAGACTCTTTCATTTATCGTCTACCGCAGGGATCATATTCGAGCTTTTTGTTTCCCCTAGATGGCCAAAGCTGATCCCTTAGTAAAATCGTTTAGCAATGATAAATTTTCTGGCGAAGCTTGGTAATCAACATTATATTTTCTTGCATTCGGAAGTTGACTCTCAATTTTTTGTTTCAGATTTTCCGTTTCCGCCAAAATGCGGTTCCTACACCTCTCTGTATTGGTTGTTCTCGTACTTCTAGTCACAGACGCGTATACCTTCGAAAAGGTAAGTCTTTGAATAAATACTATATCCCGAAACAAGAACCTAATTAAAAAATCAGTATTCTGCATATAATTGTGATGTTCATTTCCTTTAGAGGAAAAATAAGAAGTTCAGGAGGAAGCATATAGCACCACCGAAAGCTTCCGATGAGATTGTAGAGGAACAAGTCGTTGATGTTAAAGATGAAGTTGTAGTTGCGGATTCTGCTGGGGCTCCTCCTCTAGTTGCTGCTCAAGATTTCATCGACAACAGAGTTCCTGTGATGGGTAAAGTAAAACACACGTAGACTTAATAGTTTGAATATAGGGTGAAGTGAATGGGAATAAAATTAATTATTCATTACGTTCAAAATGAATTTCTTTGGTTACTATGAGAATATGTGTATCAAATTTCTAGACGTTGTCCATGAATTCAATACTACTACTACTAGAAAAAACGACCTCACACATTATCCAGCGCTAACAGTTATTTGGTGTGGATTTCTGACTGATTACTAATGAAGTGAACATAATTTTTGTCAGCTGATTATTTACCTACAAGTAGGCACGTCAATCTTGAAGGTTCTTCTCGTACTGCTCGACGTTTTTATGATAAAAATGTATAATGTTTTATATGATCGAATTCATTTGAAAAAAAAAGGATCACATGAAAATCTCTGACAGGTGACAACATGTAGATAATTGAAATCAGTCATTAAATGGTATAAAGACTTCGAAATACTGGGGATTTCGAGACTCATCTGTTCCCAGCAAACACAGATACATCTCTGAGATATTGCTGCGATATCACTTCGTGACCTGCGACTTGCATCGTTACGTCGCACAGGCGTCCCAGCGACTCACTTTTGTCACACTCATGATGCATGCTGGCGACGTCTGTGCGATGTAGTTCTGAGACGTCTTTGCGATGTAGTTCTCAGACGCCGCAAAAATGCCTCCTAATAACGTATGAGGGATGTAACAGAGCGACATATCAGCGATTTCTTCACTGTTATATTCAAGAGACGTCAACGTCTATGCGATATTCCAGACAGAAACAACAAATAGGAAAAGAAAATATATTTTCAATATAAAAAAATAAATATAACAAAAATGGTAATAAAAAAATTCTTCAAAATATTAAATTATTCTGGCATAACATTAACAAAGTACGAAATTAAAAATTAACAAAGTAAAAAATTACAATATAATAATTAAAAAACAAAAAGTCATTTGCTTTGGTTCCTTTTCCTGTCAAGCCTTTGGCATGCCTGAACCAATTGGAACAGCCTGCTTCCACATTTTTTTCGTTCTCTCCGTGAAGGCTCATCGCCACATCTAGAAATCAATAAAACAATATGAGACCACTGAAAGCTACAATGCCAGATAGTAGTTAGACATGAAATAATTCAGACAGTAATGGAATACTTAGTATAATTTGGCACTATTGAACAGCTCTAAACTTTCTGATTTCAAATATACAGGTCGCATTTTTTAGGTCATGCCACTATTGGTATCTCGATAACGGTAAATGATACGATACTCACTTTTCACAGTCAGTTTATGGACACTAAAATTCGCAAATGTGATCAGCTCCAGTTGGAAATATCAGAACATGAACGGTTTGCAAAGCATTCAAAGCAACAAAGCTCCGATCTTCGATCAATGCATAGATACAAAGAACAAAGAACTAGAACTAAATATGGTAACAGTCGGTCACGCGGTCGCCTCCCGCTTTCATTTTGGCCAACATTGTCTACGATCTTTGTTGCCAACTTCTTGCCAACTTACCGCGTTACATTTAACACAAATTGAGGATTTGCCTTTCGACCGTGGTGAAGGACAGATGGCGTCCTTGTGGTCGGCAGTCAAGTGAATGTGTGTGAAAGTCCTATTATCACCTGATCTGGAGATAACTAAATAAAAATATAGTAGCAAAGATATCTAAGTATAAATTTTGATGTCTAAATGATGTCGCAGTATGACGTCTATGGCAAGTAACAATTTGACATCGTTGGGACATCTAAATCCAGTCATAACTAATTTAGATATCACAGAGATGTCGCAGTGTGATATCGCAGTAATGACAACAATATGACATCGCAGAGACATCTATATCCGGCTATTATTGATTTTGATATCTAAGGGTTGTCGCGGTGTAATATCGCAGGAATGACAACGATATGATATCACAAAGACATTTTTGACGATATTGACATCCCTGAGATGTGGATGTTTGCCCAGTGTTGTCTGGGTTATGGTTTTCGGAGCTTCATGTGCATTTGTCATTTGCTTTTGCGAGTTATTAAACCAATATAAATAGAAGTAGATGTATTCCAAGTCAATGAACAACATTAATGCACACTAACGGCGTACATGATCGTTTCATGATACACCATTTTTTTGATCTACAAATCACCAAGTTCTCACTGTAATAAATGATATTCTTTGCGAAGGATATCAATCGTCCCTAAATACCTAACGAAGAAACATTGTTTTCACAGATCCATGCATGGAAGTTCACTGCGGTGCGGGAAGAGTTTGTCAAGTGGACGCAGAAGGCGAACCCCAGTGCATTTGCATTCCAAATTGCCCGGTAGAAACGGAATCTCGCCGAAAAGTTTGTTCCAACTACAACGAAACCTGGTCGTCGGATTGTGCCATCTACCAGCAACGATGCTTGTGCGACAAAGGAGATGCCCAGTGCAAAGGAACGCAGTACAAGCATGTCCATATTGAGTATTATGGAGAATGTCGAGATATGCCTGTGAGTATTCAGGGCCAGTATACAAGCCATTCTGTTTTCCCTCCATACACACTTGTTACATTTACGTAAATGTGACATAAAATCAGCGGAACATATTTATGTAAAATAGTTACGTAAATACTTTATCCTTTATCATATTTCTAAGATACTTAAACCGCATATTTACGTAAATAATTTTTGTAAAAACATACGGTCGATATAATATCTTCTGTTTTACTCAACCGCTACGTAAAGTTGTGACTTCAACAGGGAATTCAAAATAAGGGGTACTCCTTCTGGTGTCGAGTTTTGAAACTATACATAAGCATATCGTCAATATTGTTTTTCTCAAAATTTCTTAAATGTTACGTACTATCTATTTATTCAATCGAATGATAAAAATATATGTGAAGCAGTTACATCATAGGTATATAAATGTTATAACACATCTAATGTATATTATGTAATATACATATATATATATATATATATATATATATATATATATATATATATATATATATATATATATATATATATATATATATATATATATATATATATATATATATATATATATATATATATATATATATATATATATATATATGAACACTAAAAGTTCGGGTTGAACCGCGTCTAGAATTTGTTGAAATTCGACGTTTCGGCTCCGATTTTGGAGCCATTTTCAAGAACTGAAATAGAAAGAAAATTAATGAATTTTATATATATATATATATATATATATATATATATATATATATATATATATATATATATATATATATATATATATATATTACATCAATGTTATACAGAGTGTTTCCGAAATTGGAGCAATAAATGAAATAGGTAATAGAAAACGAAAAATTAAAGCGGAATAAAATAATATATTTTTCTCAATAAAACGTTATATTGACAAATATTGGACTTTGAAGATTTCGGAAAACTCTGGCAAATTTTTTGGAACCTCTGGCCAGAAATCAACGGCCCCTAAATGTAACCGAAGTGATGACAAAAAATGGTCCGCGCGTAATAAATAACTTTGGTAATGTTGCCGACGTTAAATATTGAAAGATGGTATGATAAAGTGTACGATATTCTTTCTTCGAACAGTTCCCCTTTAGCTTCAAAGTAGGCTTGACGCAGGTAGTAGGAGCTGTGGGGGTCGCTGAGTTGGCTTGGCCTCGGCCGCAACAACCCGCATCATTCAGTTCCCTAAGGGAAAGCTCGCGAGCTAATCGATTTAGAGTTGTACAGTGTCTTTCAAAAGAATCGGAACGGTCTCATATTTCAGAAACAGCCCTGAGAAAATTTACGAAAATTTCGACAGGGTGGTTTTTGATGATGCCCGATTCAACGGTGATGTCGGCAATGTTGCCAAATCAACAGTTTTTCAGATATTGAGGTCAACTCAATTTTTTCAAATGGATGACCCTATTTGTTTTCATTGCAATCAATTCAGCTACGCCTCATCACTTATGTCTCTAAATATCAGATTTTAAATAAATGCAGTTTTCGAAATTCGACAACATGGCTTTTTAGTTTAGCCCCCTAAAACGAGCTTGCTAAATATTCCTGAACGCAGACAAAACCCATGTAATGATGACAGATGAACTACCCAAGGTCATTCAAGATGGTACCACCAAAATCAAAAGTGCCGTTGGATAGTGTTACTTCTGTAGCCTTACCTATTATGTGGTGGAACTAAAGGAACATTGATCCTCTCCTTCAAACGTCCAGTACCAGTACTACCAGTAATGAAGGCAGGCCATTCCAATGACTGTACCATAATCGTTGGATCATTTTTACAGTTTAGTTGAGTCCCTGTTATAATGTTCTGCCAGTTTTTTTCTTCAGTTTCACACAAAATATAAAATCCCGTAATGTTCGAAGAACACGTAGAAACCAGTGGAAAATATAGAAATTGGTGGTGTTATTTAGATTTTTCACATATATATTGTGCCGGTCGTTAGCTGCATAGAATATACCTATCTTCTTAAGCGCATGTTCCAAATATGTCACCCATAATCAAAGAGAAAATTTTGATATATCTATTGATATTTTTTCAGGAATGTACCAAAGAAGAAATGGCCGATTTCCCACGCAGAATGCGCGACTGGCTGTTTAACATCATGAGAGATTTGGCTGACCGTGAAGAACTGACACCTCACTACTTGAACATGGAACGCGAAGCCGAATCGAACATGACTCGCCGTTGGACCAACGCTGCCATCTGGAAATTCTGTGAATTAGATGGAAATCCACCAGACAGGTTTGATGTTTTATCGACTTTCATTTCGTGAAGGAGACATAACAAAATTAGAAAATAAGTTTTGGATTCAACTTAATTACAGCATTAGTGCTGATCTAATCAAAGTCACATTCACAAAAGCCATACTGAGCACATCAAAAATCTAGTGTTATAGGTCGTCTTGTGTTTTTAGTCTTATATTTTTGATTGTCCTATATTTTCAATAACAAAAACTAATTTTTTCAAGCAACTTTCATGTTTTTATCGTTGCCATGGTTATGTTGTTTCTACTGGCAGGGAAATCTGATCAATCCAGATTCATATAAAAGCTGGCCCCTAAACGCAAATCCGTTGAGGTCCTGAAGACCTTGCTCTGGACTCTGGATATAATCCAGGAATGTTCTAATCTAGATTTTTTTTTCAAATTTGACTGTCTCCAGCGGTAATCTCAAAGATAACTGAGGATTTTTTTAATCAATTTCATTATAAAATTGTGCAATCCAAAAATGGTGTTTTGTCTTCAAAAAAAAATACAAACAAAATCTAATCAGTCGGTACACCAGGGTTTCTGTATATCATTTTTGATAAAATCACTATATATTATATCCATCACGTTCAATATATTTTCAGGTCAATTTCTCGTCACGAGCTGTTCCCTATTCGAGCCCCGCTCATGGCTTTAGAGCACTGCATCGCCCCCTTTTTGAATACATGCGATACAGACAATAGCCACAGAATCACCATCAAAGAATGGGCTAAATGTCTGGAACTGGATGAGGTAATCTCTAGTCACAACTATCGTTTTTTTGTACCTAGTGAACGATTTTTTTTCCAGGATGAGATAGAAGATAAGTGTGAAGATATCATTGACGAAGAATGAATTGAAAATTGATGTTTGTCGTTACTCCCTTGCAGAATAAAATGGTGCTATTAGGTTATAATTTTCGATATGTTCATATTGTCAAGGTTTAGATTCAAATTAATCACTGCCTTTCGTGAAAGCGAATAGTAATTACTTCTAGCATTATATAACACTTAACTTTCCAAAGATTTGTAAGTGCATGTTATTTTTACCAACTGTTTTGTACAAATAATGTAAAATTGTAAAATGTATTTGTCTTATTCTTGTGAATATTAAAGTATAACTTCAGAAAATGTTTTCAGAACTTTATTATAGTCAATTAAGGATGAATGCAAAAAGGCAAAAAGGGTATATTGAATACGTTTTCATAAAATTGTATAGCGACATAACAATAATAAATAAATAATAAAACACCGTAAAACTATCACTTCGCCACAGGGTATGGGGTAAAGGAGGGAATTTGACCGCATTCTACAGAGATAGTTCGCTCCTGCACGTCTGAGTGTTTCAGAGGGCTGGGCAAACCTGCTCATACCTGCTCCAATGGCAGGCCCTACGCTGTTATGTAGGTTATCCTCTGCCGTACTCGCTAAGTCTCAGTGGTGTCTTCCCCGCCTCCTCCTAGTTATGCGAGGGGAGATCATTATAAATTACTAATGAAAAATTGACATAATGCAATCTTCCGTAAAATCAACTATTGCCTCCTTGGACCATTATATTATATCTTTTCGAAGTTTTCTATAAGAACTTCTTTATAATACTCTTTAAATATGGCTGAAATTATTTTCCGATTTAAAAGGGGCCACATTTGAGTACCAGTTTATGCCTCTAGCCAATCATCAAGGTTATTCAATCCAACTGAATAGAAAAATCCTTTCAGCTTTTGTTCGGAATCCTCATATTCATTTTTCTTTCGATCTTCGTGTCAAAAGTCGACATAATAGTTGTAGTGATTTTTCTCGAAACTAGCAGAGATCGTGCTTTTGAACAGAATGCATTTTTTTTTTCTGCTCGGCGTGCAAAAAAAACAGACCTACGTTGTTTAATTGCAATAACACAGAATACCCATCATTCTTATTTGAATTCTTTTTTATCAAACATATTACATTCACATTCCATACATTCTATTTTTTCACAAGATATCGTGGGTATTCATTGCCTGAGGAATTCTCACAGGAAAATTTGATATTATTCGGGATAATCATCAGCTCTTGCGCGCGCATGGTAATACACGTCAGGAAATATTATAGTGTATTCGACTGGTTGCTCTCAGGTTTGTTATTTGCAGCTTGCAGCACAATTGTGCTCAATGCAGCATTATTCGATTCAGGTGAGCACCGAGCACGCACAATTGGAAAATTTGCCAAAAAGAGCACTATTTCATTCAATAGATTGAGCTTTTTAGGGAAGAACAAATTGATAGAAAATGAGAAGAAGACTGAAAAATATTTAGGACCTGTCATATTTGTTGAAGACAGATAGGGCACAAAACGTGACATTTGCCATGGTTATGATATCACATTCCGATCAAATCACAGAACTTCAACAGACTTTAGATTGTTAGTCAATGTAATCGCATAGAACACTTCTCATGTCACACTGTGTTTAGGTTCTGTGGATTAAATGCACCGTAATCACAGAATAACAAAATTTGTCAAATTCAAATTTAATTTCATACTTTATGCTTCTGTGTACAATGATGAAACCACCGAACTTATAGGTCGGTGGATGAAACTGGTATAGGAAACTAATATAAAAAGTTGACGTCAGATAGGTGGTGACATCTTATATCTGTCATTTCAAATAATCTATTTCAAAGAACGCGCATGCGCAGTAGCAGGAGCAGCACTAGTGCTGTAATTGAGTTGAATCCAAAGCTTATAGTGTATTCTACTGGCTGCACTAATGTGCATTTATTCCAATCTTTATTGAGCTTGTGTGTTCGGCTGAATATACACTGCTACAGTATCAATAATATTCTCATTCGAACTGGCATGTATTACTCGAGGTAAGAGCAAAACTCCGATCAAATAACATAACCTAGAAGTAACTCGCCGCACACGCATTACACCGGTTTCACAGAACTTCGATTCAAGCATACGGCACATTCCCACCATAGTGATGATTTTGAAACAGAAGGAAACATTTTGCGGCGCGCTGCAAAGTTAAGGTTGTACTACCGTTGAACAGATTGTTATTTGTTGCATGGTTTGTTATATAATTGATAAATTGTAGATATGAGATTATGGAGAATTATTTTCTGATGGGGTACTGGAGAAAATCTCACTTTTCATCTTTTTGAGGCGCTGCAAACGCATGAAGTTAAAATGATATCAACTTCAAGCAGCAGCATCGTGGTATTGTAGTGGGAGTGAGGAATATAGAATTAACCAATCACAGAAATGTCGCACGCTGCAGTCGATGTTCTGTGAAGCCGGTGTTAAGATTTGTGTGTAAGGGACATCTCCCCCCAACGGCAGTGTCGTGCGTTGTTAACAGAAATATTGAGGTTCAATAAAATAGAAATTATGGAAACCCAATATGAAATAGAACCCTGAAATTATGATGAAATAATCTCCACAGGATTTTGAGAACAGCCGATGCTCTAATTGACATGTTTTTTCATAATTCATTCATTTTTCTCTTTTTCAATTTGGTTTCCCTTTCTCGATAGTTACGACACTGGTAGCTTCAAATGATTGTTCTGTCAAATATCAACTGCAGCGTTGTCGTACTGACAAGACTATAATCGAATTTAGGCGGATGACCAAAATGTTTCGGTATTTACCAATTTAAAATGGTATTTACCGAAATGTTTAGGCGTTTATGGTAATTAGATCGATTTTCATCTAATGACGTCACGAATCAGCTGTTTAATGTCATAGTTGTCACTAAAATTCTGTGGTAATTACCCAACTCCAATGTTGTTTTTCATTTTCGGTTATGGTTATTATCGAAAAGAAATCTAATCTCATTCTGACCGTGTTTTTAATTGGTCTTTTAAGTAAATATTTCATTTTTCACGATATGGCGACAACATATTTACTGAGTTTGAATTATGAAGGGACAGATTATTGCCAGGTGGAAGTACAAGATTTGCTGTTGACGGGATTTTATTAGGAGGGATAATGTACCTCTGGTTAAAAGCAAAAATCCTCTCTGACGAGAATTGATGCCTAATAAAACAATGTTAAAGCAATACATTCTCATCGAATACAACCTCGGACGCTAATAAAAGCACACAAATCTCAGTTTTGTTTCCACACTATTAAAATTCTCCATTTATAATATAATACTTTTAACAGTTATTGTATACAAAAATACGAAAAACCAGAATAATTAAGATTAAAACAAAGGAATAACATGAAGAAGGCAGAAATAGAACAAATGTTTTTATTTAAACTTTTTGAATTTTAATAACCAGGAACCAGAGTTTAAACCAAAAGGTTTAGGCGAAAGCAATAAACGTTGTCGTCACGTCTGTCAATGAACGTTTCAATTGCCTTCTTATTGTTATATATTTCATCCAAGACATTTTTGGATTTTCGTTGCCATGAATCTACTCGACAGATATCAAAATCTAGCTGACGTGCTCATTGTATCCTTAAAAAATAGCGACATGGCAATAATGTCATGATTTGAGGGATAACATCATGAAAAGATGATACCTTTAGTTCTATTTGAGTATTACTCTATACTCATCTAGGTTATGTTACTTGATCGGAGTAGCAAAATCTATGTTCCACTGGCAATAGCGCTCATCTCTACGAATTCGAATCTTTCTGCACTGTACTATTTGTGGACGGTGCAGACACGGGTTCTGCATTTTGATCATTTGATCGGTCCAGTCGAATGCGCTTGTCATTTTACATGCGCCTCTTGCCAGTGATAGTTGTGCTACATAAATTCGCATTTTTTGCATGTATATAATCAAGAATTCTGTACCAAATCAGAGCAGCACTAAATACGCTCCTACACCGAATACGAGCATTACAGTCGAATGCGCTATTTAGTGATACTTTCTAGGTAGAAGCTAGTTCCAGCCAACGATGGTAAGCCGCAAATAATCATTGAGTTCCAGCCAGCATTCCAGTTGACACAAGAAGTGAACTCCGGGTAGCTCCTGAATTAATTTGACAGACCATGAAAAATCAAAGCCGTTTTCGAATGGTGTTTGGTTCTGATAGCGGTTGACATAAAAATGACAGCGTTTTGACAGTGGTTTACTTTCTGGTACTGTTGATGACGTCTTGGTGAATAACGAAACGAATGTGTTGTTTATCGTTTGTTAAAATCAAATACCTTTCGCAAAAGAAACAAGTACAAATCAGATAAAGATAGAGTATACCGCTATATTCGTAGAGCTGATTCTGTTCCAGTGTTACTCATGACGTCATTAGTGATGAATCGAAAACGGTTGGTTAGTCTGCAGTTAACCAAAATGTGATATAGCGAATCAAACACGGCTCATTGTTTCAATCAAACCCCATTCATAAAGTCAGGTGTTGTTCACTTCAACTTTAGTTCAGGGTTAAGGCTAGTTCATACCTTCGTGAATATTCGCAGGTTTTCTGCGATTCGCAAATCTCAAGAAAATCGCCGCATGAACATTCATACCCATGCGGCAAAAAAATTGCGGTAAATGATGAATTATAACATGTCATTTTTCGATATTTGGGGTTAGGAATTGTTTGTTTTTTTCCTATTTCTAAAATATCAGTTGAACATATGGAAGGGAAGAAGTTCAATGTTTCCTAAATAACATTATATAAATATATTTTTGTTATCTCCAGAAGCCAAGTATATCTTCAACAACAATGCAGTTACAGTATGACTAATATCAAGGATCTGTGGTCGGGCAATTCAGCAGATTGTGTTTAATTCAGTGTCTTTAAAAAGTCAGATCCAAAGTTTTACACCCCGCTTCAACAGTAACGTCCAGCAAAATGCTCAGGAGTTCTTAAGATATACATATACTATCTAGGTAGTCTGCATTAAGATTTCATTAGATCTCATTGAAGAAGCGAGATTTGATTTAAAAAAAAATATTTGAAAATGCTACAGAATCGTGGTCAAGATACTTTTGGGTGTTACGAATTCCGTGTGTTCCTCAACTCAAATCTACTTTGAAATGTACATGTGCTCACTGTTCAGTCACCACAAAATATATAGTTCAAATAATACTTTTCTAGTGTTTGATTTTTTCAAAATATGGGATTAATGTAGAATAGGAGAATAATATGTAAATTCTATATGATACATAATTCGGTCATAGCCATCACAGCATTTCATGCAGAATGCAATGGTTTCAAACCTTAAGAAACCTTCAGTTTGTCCCCTCTGTGGTCAAAGTTCGTCACCCGAAAGTAATTAAATTATTTATTGGAATCTCCATCCCTCTCTAATAATCTTGCTGAACTTTTATAGTGAAATTGGGAAATCTTATAAATGCAAATAAAATATTTTTGCAATCAAAATAAAAGATTCAACAACCGAATATATCTTTCAAGTTAGTTGAATCAATATGGCGAAGGCATAGAATAATATAATATGAATTCTGTTGTTCCGTGGTTTGCGCGAATTCGCAAAAAGTTAAAATATTTGAACTTTCTTGCGGCAAGTTTGGCATCCATTTTATTTCCGTGATAATTGGAAAGCGGCTACTGCTAGGAGTTCACGTTTTTAATGAGATGAAAAATAGCATGTTTAAATTAGAATTTGGAAAAAGAAACAAATGTCATTAAGCAATACGTCTGAGTAATGTTATGTCCAAACCAAATTATTTCGGAACGGTGACACACGTTCCCTAATTCGTTGGCTACAATTCAAATCGACCAAACTTCCATATGAGCGATTGACGAAGGTCAATCAGAACAGTAGTGGAATGGGTATGTAGTTTGTTCGAAGTCACGTAATTTGCCCGTGGCTTTGGCCAAACTGCCTTCAAGTGGTTTGCTTCAAGTTTTGTGATGAAATAACCTATATAAATTACGTCTCTTCGGACTAGTTTGATCAAACTATTTGATCGTGAGCCACGGGCATAAATGACGCCACTTCAAATTAGGCAAAAAGTGGCAATGACTACGTATATGAAAATATCTGATTAACATATTTTAAGTATCGACATCTTCAGCAATTTATTCAGATTTGAATGAAAATAAAATTAAACACTACGGTCTCTTATGGAATTTATAGGCTGATCACCATTACACAGTTTGGCGCCTAAATTCTGAGCGCCCTCTAGCGGGGACGCATTTCGCGAATATACTCTAAAATATTTGTGACACTGTAGCCAACTGTAAAATCATAAATACAATCGAAAAACAGGCACTGTAGTAGTAGTGTTCTGTGATAATTTAGTACAAGGACAAATATTTCGAAATCAACATCTCTTGTGCAAGCCGAACTATACGAGAATGATAATTTTTGTATCCGCATGTTAAATAAATTTCACAATAAACAATTTTCTAAAATGGAAGCTCACTACACCGAATGGAGTATCTGTCAACATGCTGTCTGTGAGTCGAATCCGCAACCTATTGCGTTTATCTTACCTTGGCCCTAAACCCAAGCCACAATGGCGTCATCCATGCTGCGAATCAATAAAGGCTCTTCCCGCTAGTATAAGGTCCTGTCATTGGTCGCTTGAGATCACGTGAGCATGACATTTAATATCATTGGTGGAAATTTATCATTTGGCGCGCTCAGGGTTCAGCGACCGGTTCGTTCCGTGTATTCGTGAGTTGTCGTTTGTTGGCATTGGAAGCGTTCATTGAGTTTTGTTGAAAATATTTTATAATAATGGTGAGATTTATGCAATATTTATCAAAAATACGGTGAAAATGTTATCGAAGTTGTGTTGTTCATCATTAAAACCAATTATACAGTATTTTTGTTAGTGAAATCCGTAAGTAATCAATGTTTTCGGTATTTTTAGGCGGGCGGCAAAGCTGGTAAAGATAGTGGAAAGGCCAAAGCTAAGGCGGTTTCTCGCTCAGCGCGTGCTGGATTGCAGGTGCGTGTACAAATTATTCTGTAGATACGATTATTCAGTAGATAACTTGTTGACGAAATTTTTTCCAAATTTTTGTAAAACTAAGGTTAACTACCCCCTCCCACCCAACTTTCATTCTACGTTTTTTCCAGTAATTTTATTTTTGTAGTTTCCTGTGGGAAGAATTCATAGGCATCTTAAAAATAGGACTACTAGCCATGGAAGAGTCGGTGCCACGGCAGCTGTGTACTCTGCAGCTATTTTGGAATATCTTACTGCTGAAGTAAGTTTTTATACCTTTCTGATGGTTCATTTTTTCTTATGCTTCTCTGCTGTTATAGGTATTGGAATTGGCAGGAAACGCTAGTAAAGATTTGAAAGTCAAGAGAATTACCCCCCGTCACTTGCAGCTAGCTATTAGAGGAGATGAAGAGCTCGACAGTCTCATTAAAGCCACCATCGCTGGAGGTGGTGTCATCCCACACATCCACAAATCGCTCATTGGAAAGAAAGGGGCACATTCACAGCCCGCTTAGATGATTAGCAATAGGAGTAATATAGTTTTATATGACTTGTACAATGTGTCGATGATGTGTTTTAATATTGTTGGGCACATGTTGACTGTATGCAAGGCTATACAGATGTTGAATATTAAATCGTATCTTTTATTCTTAGATTTGACTACACCGCTGTACTGTGGTGATGCTGTTTGTTTTTCAAAGAATTGTACTAGAAAATTTTTATTTTTAATGTGCCTTGTCAGTTAAATAAGTTATAACAATTTCATTCTTGTGTATTTTAGCATGTAGTTGTTCATTTTTACATTTGATTCAATGTACTTTGTGTTCATTTCATAAAATAAATAATTTTCTTATATTGTTTTGTTGATCATTTATGCAGGAGAATTTTTAAGAAAAGAAGTTGAGATTTGCTGGATAGGTTTATTTTATTTCACAATTTGAAAAATTTCACCAGTTTTTCAACAAAATCTAGTATTTTTGTAACAAATAAGAAAATGGAATATTTTGAAACATTTTATTACATGGCATATAAAATGAATCTTACATACATATAACTTGCTTCAATTATTTAAAGGTTGTTTGTCAGAAGTAACAAAAAAATTTCATGGACAAAGCAATAAATAATTGTGTAAATAGTAATGAAACTCAATTTAATTTTGAAAGGATGCAAACAACATTCCCGAATTGCACACTATGAAGTATACAGGGTGTTTATTAAGTACTTGTTCAAACTTCAAAGGGCAAATCATTGACTAATTTCAAGATGAAAAGTTCATTTGAGTATGTGTCCAAAAATGTTTTTTTTGGAGACAAGGTGTTGATGTTGAAATTTTATTTCCAATTATTTTGAATAGCTTTTGGAAAAAAATATTTTTTTTGCACCAAATTTGGTGAACGGGGTTCTTTGAGGTGAGAAATCAAATTTCGGTATTAATTTGTATGTAAAACTCTAAGGGCGCTGCACACACTATGATTATTTATTTTAATTTGCCCTAACTTTTTTGATAGTGAGCTTTTGGGATTATTTACCTGTATTCAAACTATTCCTACACCTTTTCTTAGCAAAAAAAGGTATACTTGCTCTTTCGGAAATTCGAAAATTTCTCAAATACGGTTGCCCCTTGTCTTGTTGAGCAAGTAAACTCTTTACTTGCTAAGAAAAAAAATTTAAAGCCACTCATCTAATGCATATCATAAACACCTGCATTGGAGATCAGCTAACATTGATAGTAGGGTTTTTCCTGCACATATTTCATTTCAAATTTAAAAAGTTCATTTTGTTCTGGATTATTTCAACCGAATTGGTTATGAGATATTCATATTTTATAATAACCGTTTTTTTTTTAATTTCAACTCCTTGTTACTCAGAAACGAAGCAAGTCCGGAAATATATTCATAGGAAATTTTGTTCTTACGATGACCTAACGAATCACCCCCTGCAGTTAAGAACCGTAGTTAGAATTTTAATTCAGATTTCTGATAATATCAATTTTTCTTTGCTCTGTTTGGTAATGCGTTGTAAAGGTAATTTTACACATGTGTGCATTATTACTATTTGTTAGTATGACAATTTATTGTAGGATATATGAGAACCAATATCCAATTTGGAGATGCTACAAAAACACAAATTAATGAGGTTGCTGATCATAATCAAGTGGTAAACATCCTAGAAGAGTACTGGTGTTAGGTGATGAATAACTAAAATGCAAAGGAAGTTAGATGAAATTGTTCAACCCAAAACAATCATCAGTTATTAAAGCAATTTTTTATTGGATAGTGTACTGAATGGTTAATGAATATGTAAAATGTGTGTTCAAGACAAATGATGTGAACAATAAATCTTTGAAATTTGCTTAACGTCTTAACTGCTGAAATACATACTCACCCAGAAAGTATAGGTACAAAAATATATGATATAAGCTTTTTTCTATTAGTTCTTGGTCCACAAAGAGATTTCATAATTGACGTATAGAATCAAAATAAACGAGATTATATCGAAACTTTTCCGACGTAATCCTACAGGATGAATCGGAAGTGATTTTATGGCAAATTGCACTTTACCTATTTTCATCAGTATTAACAGTTTTTTTATGCTAATCACAAAAATATAAGAATGAAAATGTTTGGTCGTCCATTGTCTAAAAAAGAAAGAAAAGAGAAACCATATCTCTATGATTTCAAGTCGTGACTTGAAATCATAGAGATAGTAAGGTTTCTCTTCCGTTTTTTAAGTCAATGGAAGTCCAAACATTTTCATTCAAACTGAAGCATTGTCTGCAAAACCAAAACAAACAAAAATGTTTGTTTTGAAAATATTCGTCCACTAGATGGAGCTGAAATCGAAAAAGTTTGTAATTTGAATAAAACAATGTATCAAAGTTAGCGAGAATTCTTATATACATGCACCCAATTTTTTTATAATTATAATCATTTACTGCCAAACATGAGAATGAATAGCTCTCAAGAAGAACAAAATTCAGTAAGTAAATAAATCATCAACTGATAAGTAAATTAATACTGATTTTGAATTATGAAATTACGAATTCTGATCAATATGTCTATAGACAACATAAATACTTGAACGAATATAATAATAATGGATTTATTTTACCTGTCAAAAAGTACAAAATAATTGTAAAATATAATGTTAATTTTTCCATATTTTTATAAACATAAATACGCAGTTCATATATATGGAGACCAGCAACTGTAAGTATTTTGAATTCCCTGAATGTATTTCGGCATATCTGTCGCCAATTCAGCCGGGAAATGATTCTCAGCGCATACTTTTGTAGAATGAATACCCTTTCAATTTAATTCGTGACATGTTTACTTCCTGCAATAGCCCATCTCCTCGCACTTTCCCAATCCTCATCACCCTTCGGCGTAGCTTTCTATACATAGATCAAACAGTATGGGCCCCAAGACTGTTCCTTGCAGAATACCAATTTTCACAATTTCAGGGTTACTAACTTTGTCCCGTATTTTCACACTCTGCTCGTTGAATAAGATATCTCTCAAATATCTTCAATACGGTACCCCCTCGCATCCCATTTTGTTCGAGACCTTGTAGGAGCTTCTGATGTGGCACTGATGTATCAAAGACCTTTGCTAAATCCAAGACTATACACAAAAAGTGACGAGTGATACATGGTTGTATTCAGAATGTCATGTGGAGACAAAAAACAAAAATAAATATATCAGGTGTCCCACTTGAAATACACACATACATATTGAAAGTTTTTTCAGGTGAAACAGGAAGTTGCTTGAGGTTGAGTCACTTGTCAAACATTGCTGTTTTATATCACACACATATATCCTCCAAATTTAATTTCATTATTTTCAATAAAAAAAGTTATAGAGCCATCTTCCGCGGACACCCGGTATATGTTGAGACCGCATAAGAATATTATTAATACTATTTCATTTTCTTTGGGGAGTTTATAGTGGAATCAATTGCCGTGATCTAGCTGCTATGTGTTCTGGGTAGGCTTTGTTACTAACTCCATACGCCACCTTAGGAGCAGCACAGCTAATTCGGACGCAATAGTAAATCGTGCAGGACTCGTCCCAGTATAGCCACGAGATTTTAATCATTTCTCGATCCCGATACGTTTAGTCCCAGTGTCGGACGCTTTGCCACTGTGCCATGCTTATTATTACTATTATTATCATTATTAATCACGAAGAAGTATGAACGAAATAAATCAGAAATCGTTGAAGAATGACGAACATAATTCGAGTTGATTCACTAAATACGAGCCATAAATCATGCCTTAGAATTAACGCTTATTTGAGAAATGATTTTATTTTTTACAGTATATAATAATGAGATATGATGAAAGACCAAAGGAAAATTAAATAATAACTATTCTACTCTCTAGTAATATTATTTCACTTTTTAGGGACCAAGCAACTTCCTGGTAATGTCAAAAAATATATGAACTTATGTCAATCTTTTAAAATCTCTGCTGAAAGTTCTGTTGCTGCTGCGATCCATTGTTATACATCATTTGTTGCTGGTGGAATTCCTGTTGTTGAGTAAGCGGAATCTGCTGAAAATTACAACAAAATAATCGTTAGGAGGAAATATATGGTTTCGCACTGTAATCATGAATAGTATATTCTGTAACAAGGTTAGAATGAAAATTCGATGCGAGTGGAAAATTCCGAGCGCGAGCCGAAAGCGAGCGGGAGGAACCACGAGCATCACGAATTTTCATTCTAACCGAGTAGCAGACTACTTTCTCCACGATAAAAAATTTTAAAATATTTTTAAATGGAAACGAACAAAAAATAATTTCCACACGAAATAATAACTAATATTTAAAAACACTGTTTATCAGAATGGACTAATCCGTCACTAATTACCTTGTCGGTGGCTTGAACCCACAACCTCTCGTCTACTATGCCAATGCTATACCATCTGAGCCATCCGGCCTCTCATTAAACTATGTTTGATAAATATTATATTAACGGCGAGTCTCAATTATTCGGGTATTTTGGTAGTAAACTTTTCAGTATATTATTTGTACTCTTTGTAATTTCAGGTGGTGTATTTTTACACTCTGATTCTGAATCACTGCATAAATTCATGATACTTTTTATATTTTCGAATGAAATTCATGATACTTTTTATATTTTCGAATGAAAACGTGTCAGCAATAATTTTGACACTACTGAAATTTGCCACTACGGTGACAATCAACTGCGTCAAGGCTAATGTTATAATTGCTAACCAGTGTGAGAATATTATTCTATTACAAGAGAGAGAATGTAAATACATTTGAATTGCATGGGGGCAGAGGTGTTGCAGAATATTTCTTCAATCTCAAGAGAGAATTCCAGCATTCTATAATCAAATTTCATTTCAGAATTAGCAAATTCTGTGATGATCGTGGAGAAAAAAATTTCTTTTGACTAACTACTAATTTTTTTTTAAATAACAAATTATGTCAGCTCCTTAAGTGTTTTGTTGAGGGTTTCGTCGAAATATCACACGCCAGAAGCCAAAGTGTATTAGCCAAATCGATATATTAAAAAATTCGGATGTGTCATGTGATAGAGGACAAAATACAAATTATAGAAGTGTTTGCACCCAATCGGTAATTCCCAAAGTAAAGTATTACTAATCAATAGCAGTTTCAGTTATGATTGACCAATATTAAAAACTTTTCAATTTCTACTTTTGAAAATTATTTCTTATTTGTGCCTCAATAGGCTTCCTTCTTTGATATAGTAAGCTCGGGTAAGTGTGACCGTGATTTTCATTAGTTCGCATAACTAACTAATATTAACAATGAAATTTTGCAGGTATTTACTTCGAAGATCAGTCTTTGTAATACGCCACAGAAAACTGTTGAAAAACGTATTCTATGAATTTTATTTATATATTCAGATATACATCTCCATAGGTCACACTTCCCCGGAAATTTGGGGCAAGTGTGATTCTGGCCGAATTTAAAGATATTAATGCACGTAAATCTCTCTTTGGGGCAGGTGTGAGTAAGCAGTAAAGGAACTCTCACCACAATTTATTTGTTTCGAGATATCTTTATTCAAAACATAGTTAGGAACTTTATAATATTGAATTTGAAATGCCCCATTGGAAAAAAACAAAATATAATCGTGAAAGTGAACGTTTGTTGAAAAGAAAAATTTACAGGTAGAAATCTGAAAAATCGAATGAGAATTTCATTGATCCCCATCTTCTGACGAGTGGTGATGGAAGCACAGTTGTTATTTCATCCTCAGAAAGTGTATCAATGTCTTCCACATCTGGCCAGGTATATTGTTTGGCTCTACGAGATTTCCGTATATAATATCGTACTATAGCTGAGAAAATATTACTGTTAAGATTGGCCAAATGAACCACGTTCACATTTACCCCGACAGATAGGTCACACTATCCCCAATAACATTTAATTTCGGGGTAAGTGTGACATGCAATGGAAAAATGTAAAAAAACAACTTCATGAAAAAACGGCAATCTATAGTCAGATTCATTGTTTAGGCAGAAGAAAAGTGTATAAAATGGATTCTTACCTTAGATTTTAACAATACATTCAAAGCTTGAAATAAACTTGTTATACTCGTTCGGGTTGATAAAATGTAGGTTAGAAAATTGGGGAAAATATTTGGATTTCACAAGATCTCTTTTGTATTTTATATGATGGTTACGGATTCATTATAAGTGTAGGCTATTCGTCAATAGACGGCATTGGGGTGTCGCCCGGTTTAGAGAAGATAGCGAGCAAACTCACACTTGCCCCAAATTCACACTTACCCGAGCTTACCTTTATCAAGTTAGCACAAATCGCATAATTCACATCTTCTACAAGATCCAAAAATACAGCAAATTGCTACAACCTTCAAAAACATATACGTAATGTCCGGTGTATCTATGAAAATCTTACGCAAATCATCTTCATTGAATACATATGCCTTCTTGGCAACTTCGTTCTTACTAATTGCCTTCATGAATGCATGTACTTTTACAAATGATTTTATATCTATTCCTTTGTATATCCTCAACAAACATTGCAATTTCGAATGGATAGTCCACATCGTCGACGCTTTGTACTGCTCCGACATTTTCTGAAGGTAATCAAGCACAACTCGTTCATTTTTATCTGTTTTCTTTTGCTCTTCTATCTTTTTGATGAACTTGTCATATGCTTTTTTATACCCGTCATTAGATTTTTACGATATTAACCGCAATTCTGCTTTACTATTCAAAAAATCGACATTATAGAATTCATTTTTAAGCAATACGGTGAAAACAATTAATGGTCCGCAAGCCCTCGTACAAAATCTTAAGTGATAACCAGCAAGTTGTAACTTTGTATACTGTTCAAGTATGCCATGTACGACAAGATTTCGCAAAGAGGAAACCTTGATAGTGGTAAATTATCCTATGGCTTTCTGAAAAACATGTCTATTTCGCATTTATATGTAAGGTTATGATCAGCATTTAGTTTTTAAGTTAAAGTGAAAGATATTTACTAAAAGTAATCTAAAAAAAATTGTCCGACAAAAAGTTTGGGTACTTCTAGTTTGTCCGCCACTCTAAACGTGTCGATTTCACGACTTGTAGGTTGGCGACAGGCAGCAACCTAAGTTTTCTAGGAGCATACAATAATTAAATGAGATTTTCACCATTGTCCGACAAAATTAATAGGGATCTTCAGTAGTCCAACGCTCCAAAGATGTCGATTTGACGACAACAATGTTGGTGATAACCAGCTGTCGGACAAAAGTGGCAATTGAGAAAAAAATATAATACTTATCGGAAGTATCGATTGTCCGACAAAAATTTGGGACTGTTTTGCTTGTCCGACAAAAAATGTTGAAATTTTGTAATTACAATATTTCTCGCGATAGAAGTAAAAATTCAGAATTATATAAAGATACAATGTAGCTTTACAGTTTATTTCTTAACTTGAATGATAAATGAACAAGAATTTTTATAAAAAAAAAGAATCATTCATCATCTTCTTCACTAGATCCTTCGCTCGCACTCAAAGTATCACTTTCATCGCTTATCTCGGATTCTGATAGTGCTGCACTGGCAGAGTGAACCTCATCTAAATCTATATTAAGATCGAAATATGTATACAAGAGAATTTTTCTCATCTACTTTATATCGGATCGATAGGCGACCGCCTGCCTTGTTGAAAAGCAAGTGTATTGTGAGTTGTCTAGATGCCAATCTCGTCTAGTGCTAGCTTGGAGTGCACACCGACCACCCGAGGTGGTGCTGTAGGTTTTGCGGGTTTTCCTACAACTGAAAAGTGAATACACCACCGACAATATCAGTAAGTCGCCCCGGAGCGCCACGGCAAATAATAATAATAGCCGTCCTCTACCCGCACAGGCTATGCCTTTGGGTACACTCAACGACTGTTTATGAGGGAGTATTATTATTATTATTAATTAAGTCGGCACCATATGGAAAACTTTTTCATAATTAATTTCAGGAAAAAAAGTTATTCTTCATAAAAAGTTTTGCACGGTCTTAAATCTGAAATGCAACCATTGAATATGATTTTTTTTCAGTCGTATAAGAGGTTTCTTAAAAAATATGAATTCCATGCCAGAGTAAAGTACCTTTATTTTTGACAATATCAAAAATTGTTTTGGGAAAAAGTTGCCTAGAATTAAAAAGTATGTAACAATTACTTCTATCTAGCAGTGTGGCAGTTTTTCAACAAATTTACTAACTTTATTGTCGGTAAAGTATATCGCTGTCTTATATATTCTATTTCTTTGAAAAAAAAGTCAAGACAACATTCAGCCCTGAGCTGTATCACTTCCGTTAAAAATAACGTCACCGTTACTCGCCATTTCCGTTATTTTGCTATTACCAAGCAATAGCAAAATAACGGAAATGACTTATTTTTAACGGAAGTGATACAGCATAGGGCTGATTGTCGGTTATCACCAATATTGTTGTAGTCAAATCGACTTCTTTGGAGCGTCGGACGGACTGCTGAAGATCCCTATTAATTTCGTCGGACAATAGTGACATGGAAAATCTCATTTAATTATTGTATGCTCCCAGAAAACTCAGATTGCTGCCAGTCGCCAACCTACAAGTCGTGAAGTCGACACTTTTAGAGTGGCGGACAAACTAGAAGTACCCAAACTTTTTGTCAGCCATTTTTTTTAGATTACCTGTGGTAAATATCTTTCACTTTAACTTAAAAACTAAATGCTGGTCATAAACTTACATATAAATGCGAAACAGACATGTTTTTCAGAAAGCCAAAGGAAAACTTACCACCGCCGAGGTTTCCTCTCTGCGAAATCTTGTCGAACTCTACATACTTAAACAGTATACAAAGTTACATCTTGCTGGTTATCACTTGAGATTTTGTACGAGGGCTTGCGGATTATAATCTGCAAATTTATTTCTGTTTTTCTCATTTCTATGACGATGATATGCACATCATGAATTCAACCATTTTACATTACTAGTTCTTATTTCATGATCTATTTCGCGCGTGTTTGAAAGATTTTATCCACTTATACATTGTTATACTATTTTTATATTTGAAGTATTTCTATGATATTGATGAAGACTAAAGGCTTGTTCATACCCTCGTAAATTTCGCAATTTTTCTGCGAATAAAATGGCCCCCAGTCATTTCGGACCAATCGTTGATGCAGAACCATGTCGGCAGCCATTTTATTCGCAGAAAAATTGCAAAGTTCGTGAGGGTATGAACTAGACTTAATGAATTTCGAGAAGCTCTAATTATTTTCTTCGAGTTTTATAATTCAACCAATCAATTCTTCTTTTGTTTGTGCATCAGACATAGTAATTTCTACTGATTTCAGCATCTTCTTAAAAAATCATTCCATCACATTTTTCCATTCATCATATCTTCCTCATCAAACTCTGGTTGATTGAGAATTCCGAAAATTTGAAAAATTATCTGTATGTGAAATAATATCATTATTATTATTTTTATTACTAATATTATTTCAAAATGTACCTATTTAAATTATTTGTCATTGTTTTTATATATTCAAAATGTGACCAATTATTAATTTTTATTATTTTTCTTTCTTTGTATGTATATATATATTATGATTTTTCTGTATTTTTATATATTATGATATATAATTAATTGCCTTAATTAATTTTACATGATCATGGACAAGTTTTAAAACTTATTTGATCATGTTTTCATGAAATATTAATTTCTTTCATTATATTTGAAACTATGTATTTGTCATTTTCAATCAAACAAATAAATAAATAAATAAATAAATAAATAAATATGTCTAGCCCATCTTAGAATAATTATCCTACGAATTACCTGTCCCGGATGTCCCTGAGGTCCAGACAGCCTAACCCTTTTGGCCTGATTATGACTGTCTTGCTGATTTGCTTGCTGCTGCTGTTGTTGCTGCTGCTGCTGTTGTTGTTGTTGAGGCTGTTGCTGCTGTTGTTGGTTTTGCCTTTTGTTGTCGGATTTTTCTTCTTGATCATCGTCCGTCAAAAATTCTCTCTTGGGATAGGGAATAGGACACCCTTGAAATACGTAAAATTATAAGTATGATAGTGGATAGGAACAATGAACGTTCAGAGGAACTACTAATAATTATAAGAAATGATATCAGATACGACAGACATTTATTTCTCAATTAACATGGATCAAATATGGATTTCTTTGTAAAAAGGGTTGTTCAAAGATTATGACGAAAAAATAGGAACCATTTCTATTCTTTTAAAAAAAAAACTTCGTTGATGCTTCTCAAACATTGATAATATACAGGGTGGTCCATTTAAAATAAAGATTTTTCACATTTTAATTTACGTTTGGCAAGCTGTTTTTCGCACCCTGTATATTACAGGTCAATTTTAGATATATCGTTTCAACGTATAAGACTTGGCCAAAAATTCATTCTATACACAACTTTATAATTTCAAATAATATAAGTGACGAATTTTGGAGAAAAAGAGCTGTCATGTCATGTCAAAAGGTTTACATCAAGTACCTTTTATTTTTCATGTAGGAACCGAAAAACTGTTAGAAAATACCAAACACTCATTTGTAAATTCCATCATTTTCATTTTTGTAGAGGTAGACATGGAAGACCGCGCTCTTGTTGCGAATTTTTTTTATTAGCAAAATTTATTGTTATCATATCATGCAATATAGACCGCATCAGTGTGCCGTCAAAATGCATGCAACTAACAGTGCACCTAACGAAATATATTTGAACGAAGCTGCGCTACCATGAACCTTCAGTAACCATTACATAAGGTTTAGATTCTGCGGTCAAAATTATAATGTTATTAATTTAATTATTTCGCTATTATCAGCCATATTTGAGAAATGTATGTATTTGGATTCGATAGAAGAATTAATACGTCTTATAGAATGGTTAACGTAAAGAAAGTTATGCGTCGACCAATAGCAAAATAGAATCATGCTTCTAACTTCATGTTGTTTGCTCGTAGTCGTGTCCACAGAAAACACATTATGTCATATATGTAATATGTACTTGAGATTTTCATGAAAAAGTATCAATGTCTGCGTAGATGAAAATGTCTGATAAACTTATTTCATCTTTCGACATCTTCAGTGATGTTTTCGAATTCGAATGGGAATAAAATGAAACACTTGGCTGATCACCACTTTACTGTTTCGTGCCTAAATTATGAGCGCCATCTAGCGGGGATGCACTTCCTTGCAGCATGAAGTTAGATGTAGATGAATATTCAAATTTATTTCGTCTATAAATTATGTATAATCCTTTCAGAAAATTGTTTTACGGATACATCGTTTCTTCTATCCTTCATATCCACGACAATTCCTTAAATATTTACTTATTTCGTGAGAGAGCATAAAACAAAAAGAGCTGTTACAATACTTCTATTATCGTTCTTATGTCATACACACTTGCCTAATGATTTAGGACTCGGTGTAATGTTGGTTGCATATTTGTGACGTCATCACTAATGCAGCCAGTTCTGAGCTATGTTTGAAGTTAGTCAAATGAATGAATGTTTGGAACCAAGAAATAGAAACTCAGATAGGAACTGAAAAAAGCTTTTGAGCTCCTCTCTATAGTTTCTATTTCTTCAAGTTTGAAGTTAGCTTAAAATCGATTGCAAAATGTGTACCGAACAGACAAACACTATTATTATTAATATTATTATTGAATTATTAACATATGCGATATTATTGCATTTTCATCCAGTTCTGAGCTATGTTTTAATTTAGCTTGAAATCGATTGCAAAATGGGTAGCGAACAGACAAAGATTATTAAGACCGGTGGCTCAGCGTTTAGGTGTCGGCAGTTGAAGCTTTGGTTAGCGTTAAACCCTGTTCAAGAACGGATTTCTTTCCCCACTGCTGCTAGTGATGGTTTTAGGACAGTTTTATCTATTTATATGTTGCGTGGAAAAGTATTTTTATATATTATAAATATAAATTACCAATAAACTTTTTGGATTGGATTTGGGATTTCCTTACCTGCAAAAACATCTGGAGTTGGAAGAGGCTCCTCAGCAAAATAGGGGTCTTGCATAGCTTGCTCAGAGGTGATACGTTTATTGGGATCCATCAAAAGCAGTTTTTGTAAGAGGTGAAAGGCTTTGCTGTCTGGCTTTATTTTATGCCTATCCATGTATTTTATCAAGGAACAGTTTACATAGCTACAAAGAATAGTTATTTATCAGACAAATGAAGTATGTCAAACGTGAGTTTAGAGTACGAGGTCAAAGTGACTCAAATGTTTGTAATATAGAAAATTTTATCCAACACTGCTGATGCTGTTATAAAAATGCGAAGTTTCACAAATATGTTATATTAAATTGTACCGGCAAGTGACTTTCATGTTTTGAGAGCTCATTTTGTTATGATTAACAGTTTACTCATATTACTGTATTGTAACGATTTCGAGACTGGCCTCGAGTCCGGCCCTGATCATCGTTAACTCGAAATGTAAACAAGAATCGCGAACCTTCTAACGAAGGTTCTGGGGACATCTTAGAACTCGCCCGAAAGGCTCGAATGGCCGAGAACTGTAAATACTAGTACAAAAGCTACTGGGTATTAGATGGGGGATAGTCATAGATAGACACAGAGGGTTATAAATTCAGTTCGGGAGTTCGCTGATAGATAGCCACAGTAGAAATAAATTGAAATAGTTATTGAAATTTGTTTTAATGTAATAATTGTTTAAATAGTGTTTTAAATAAATTAGAAAAATTAGTTTAGTGCAATTTTACTACAGTATATAATAAATTCAGGAAGTTTGTCAAAGAGTTGGAGTTACTACTACCTAAAGCATTTTACAACTTGCAAGAATTTCATGACAAAGTATTTCGAATATTTAAGTTTTCTTACATAACTGTTGTGTTTGTTTCTTGTATGATTTATGATTGATAAATTTTGAATTATATTTTATATGTTTTATTACTGTATATGTAATCTTTTTTTGCCTGATATGACCAGCCGGATACACCATGGTGCGATTCTTAGTCATATGGTTGATGTTGGTTTGTAATAGTATAATATGCAACGATCATGTAATGGTGGTTATTAGTACACGAGCATTAACCGGGATACGAAACGAGCCAAAGCCGAATTTTGTATGGTTTATGTGAACCATCACCAGATAAATAATAAAGAACTATAAATATTATATTTGTATTGAACACAATAATAGTAATTATGCGTATTTCTATAAAAAATTCTACAAAATTGTAATTACCATGGGTATAGGAAAACAATAAACATTCTATATTTAAATTGAACATAAAAATATTTTGTACAGAATTTTCTGCTTTCTCCGATAGGTGTGGAGGAGTTGATGGTAATTCTTCTATGTCGCTGATATCAGACATTTTGATAATATAATTATCGAAGTTTACCTATATTCAACGAGAATTTAATACCTACTGATTTTGACAAATAAAACAATTAGATAGGAATCTAGGACAAACGTAAAATGCACAGTATGCTCGATTGAAAAATTATGGGTTTCTATTGATTGAAAATCTGTCTTTATGAAAAATCTGTATCATCTCATTATGAAATGGGTTATGGACATATAAGTAGAGGTGCAGAAAAACCATATGCCTAAATTTATTCTGACGAGTTTTAAATTGTCCTTATGTGATATTGGTTGAAATGTTATAATTTTATTGGTATTTGTATCGATTACAGGTATTTTAATACCCTTAATTAGTATTTGAATTCTTTATTATAAATAAGTTTTCATCAAGTACTAGTACTAGACTACTTATATCTATTCAAAAGATATACCTATAGTTGTATTGTTTTGTCAGGATATTTTGTGAGCAAAATACGTTATTATCATGATCGAGATGTGGTCATTCTTTCAGAATGCGTTTGATCCCAACCACAGATTGTTTTCTGAATGTGATCCGTTATCTCCCTGCCCTGAGGAACATACCGGAATTCGTGTTTGGAATGTTTCGAACATCTCTTCTCATTTGTGGTTCTGATGCCTTTTGTGTTTAAACTGTTTTATTCATGAGATGAAGCGGCTCCCCTGTCCTCACATAACTAACCTCTCAGAGAAGTGAAATCAAAAAATCTGTATTGTTGGATGATGTATTTCTTCATATTTTGTCAAAAGGTTTATATATCTATTTCATGCCATTGAACTTTTTCAGAAACGGAATAACTTGAATTTAGTGGAGTTATGTTAAGGTTTCAATCAAAACACAACCAAAGAAATAAGAATAATCGTTAGTTCCTTTAGTTCCTTCTTTCAAAGTATAATATTTGTGATCTGAATCAGTATTTCACGAAATTGACTTCATAGTCACGTTCCAGATGTTCCTGAATTGAAAAAAAGTGTAGTTCATAATATTTATCCAATTCTTTTCTATTGATCAATTAGTAATTACTCAAATAATGATTCAACTTTAACTACTTACAGACAATACTGAATGAAACGTTGTAATCTATTTACAGTACATGTAATATTGTGGTTAAGCTGCCATGTAAGTGGGTCTCATACCTCTTTACATTTTTTTCATATTTTGATGATTGGATGAAATATTACTTACTTTGTTTTCTTGAAATCTTTCAATAAAGTAGGGTGTTCGGGCATCTTCTTGATATCTTCCCAATCTTTTTCATGAGGAAATCCCATCACATTGAATATCCTGTCGAGTTGATCATGATGATAGGGATTGCTGGTTTTGATGTCTTCTTGACGGCAGTGAAAAATTGGTTCAGAAGTCAATAGTTCAGCAAAAATACATCCTATTGCCCATATATCTACATAAAATATAGCTGAGATGCAGTTTTGGGTAACAATATACAAACGTTTTGTTAATGGTTTAACAAACCGAAACCGGTCGTAAAAATAAACAATGGTAGTGGAAATAAGACAAAAGTGATAACTATCTTCTCTATCCTACAGTATTCTGTGATTTACACAGTCAAGAGCCTTGGATAAGTCACAGGACACCACTGCCACAACTTCATTATCATTAATCTTCAGATAAAGATACTCGAGAAGTTCAAATATAGCATCATTGGTAGATTTGTTACATTGGAAATCAAATGCCAAATGATATAATGCTGTTTTTATTCGCGAATGATAGAATTCTTCTCATGACAAGTCTTTCAACTACAACTAACCTTGGATACACAAGCAAGCCTGGTTGCGTGTACATAAATTGAATATTGTTCAAATAAATCAGATACACAGAGTTAAGTGTATTTTTATTATTGCAGGAGTACTGCAAAGCACAACACAAGCCCTCACTTGCTTAGGTGTAGCAGGCTACTCAAATTGGGTTGAAAAGTTATATATTTAATTATACTCATTTATTATTACTATGATTATATTCACTATGTTGTACATTGACATCAATAAATTGAATTGAATTACACTAATCATTAAAACCATGAAGTTTCCACCTGAACTATTATATTTATACAGGTAGCCATTGAACTTTCAACTATTGGTGATCAAAATATTTTCATTTCAGAATGTTTCCTTCTTCAACATTTGAAATATTCTTTGATTCATTCATGTAATAAAATAGTTACGCAAATACTTTACCACATATTCACGTAAAAATTGTATGTAAGTATGTCGTAGCTAGTACGTAAATTCTTAAGGTCAACATAGTATCTTTTGTTTTACTCAACTGCTACATGAAGTTGTTACTTCAATTTGAAATTCAACATAAGGGGTACTCCCTCTGGTGTCGAGTTTTGATACTAAAGTACATCGTAATTATTGTTTACGTCAAAATTCCCATGATGTTACATAGCATTTGATTAAACGAATAATATAAAATACATGTGAAGTAGTTACATCATAGGTATGTAAAAGTTACATAATATCTAATATATAAAACGTAATATTTGTCAGTTTGTTACATTTGTAAGGTAATATTTACTTGATGAAATAATATAAAATATAAGTAACATAGTTACATCAGTGTTATAAAAATAAGATTGTATTTGCATTTCGCCATAACAGCAACGTAAATTTTAGATAACATTGTTACACAACAAGAAAAATTAGATATGTCAAATTTATTTAAATTTTACGTCCATCATGGGTGTATCGGAAACAGTAACAGAAACAATTTTGGTTGATTAGGACACAAGGGCCATTGATATGGGATTATAAAATTACCACAAACATTTTGAATTTGAAGTAATTTCGGTAAATATGAATTTTCCGATTTCTAAACTTATTTTTTTTTTGTATTATCAGAGATAATGGAACAAACTGAAAAGCACGTCTTGGCTACAACTTTTCCTAAGATGACATCAGTTTTTAGTGTTCCATGTTTCGTCATAGATTAACCATCATCAACTAAGTAAGCTTTTTGAAATACGGCCGTTTCTATAAAAACAGATTTTTCAAGCATTTTTTATTTCAGATCATCTCGATATTTTGAAAAGATTTTCGACTACGGACCAAAATCTAAAAAAATTGTGAAATTGGGAGTTTTAGGGCTGAAGAAAACTAATATATTTTGTGATGACATGTTTCAATGATTGGTGACAAATATCTTGAAAAATCCGTGATAATGGCCGGAAAAGGTTTTGAAACTTTACTAAACTGTCAACTTTTGGAAAAATGTATTTATCAAGACAGGGCCATATTTAGAGAAATTGAATTGATGATGGTTGATCTATAATGAAATGTCAGATAGCAAACCTGATATCATCACAAGAAAGCATATTGAAAGTTGTTCTGAGAAATGTTATTTATAGTCCAGCACCAGAATAATTTGAATAAAAATGAAAAAATCAATACTTTTCAAAATAACTTGATTCAAATTTTTTTTTTTAATTTATTTACTGCCCTATGAATTTCCCTTTTGTTACCCTATTTTTTTCCATTCAACCAAAACTGAATGTGCTACTGTATCCGGTATTCCGATGGTGAACATTCTAATCTTGGACTCAGTATATAAGATTTCATAAGAATTTTTCTTCCTTAATATATTAATCAAAAGAAGAATATTACCTATTGCCTTTGTATAGTGCCTAGCACCGAGTAATAATTCTGGAGCTCGGTACCAAAAAGTCACCACAACAGGATCCAAATCTGCCAGAGGTTTCAAAGGAGCATTGAACAACCTTGCAAATCCCATATCTGCAATTTTCACCCTTCCTCTTTCTGGTCCTTCCCCCATCACCAATATATTGGCTGGTTTCAAATCCCTGTGTAACACCCAGTTCGAATGGAGGTAATGAATTCCGTCCAATATCTGATAGAGCAGAGATTTCACCATTCCTTTTGGAACCATGACTGGTTTTTTATTTGCTTTGGCTGCACGATGAAACTTAATGATGTGCCACAAGTCATGCTCAGCAAAGTCGAACAGTAGCCATACTTTTCTATCATTGTGTGATAGAAACACTCTTATTAAATTTATAACATTGGAGTGTTTGAGCTCCCTTAAAAGCTGTAAAAAATATGATCTCAATGGTTTTTAATATTTCAATAAACACTGGTATAGCAAATCCATATTTCAAGGTGAATCGGACACAGAAAGGTTCTTAAGCACCAAAATTTGAAAATAATAAACTTTGAAATATACGAAAAAAGTTGATTAGGTGTTTTCAAAACAAGTAATTGGTCATTTCTGTTATCAAAAATAATAACTGATATTCCAAAAATGTAAGTATAAGCTGGCAGTATTTTTTTTAGTACAAACAAATATGTTTGCATTATATTTATGACATGGTAGTTCTTAACATTCAAAGCCAGATTATGATTAGGTGATGACAATTTCACTTGATTTCATGTACTCATTATTTCATATAATATGGAAAGATTTTACTAATGAAAATAACAAAACATGGCTTACTTTTGTGTCTATAAGTTAAAGAGGTCTCAAAATTATTCATTATTCTCAATGGAATACATGTTTCACCTTAAAATGATAGGACAATCAAATTTTTGGTCCTTAATGTCTGATCCAACAAGATATTTTTAATACATTTTGTTCTGAATTATTTCAAATGAAGATATTTTTACATAATGTAAATCATGTATATTATTGCTGTCCACTACTATGAGTTTACATTATTACCCAGTTATTTTACTATATAATCTGTATCATAACTTTGTTTGGGCCTTGGTAATGACGACCAATTAAAGACCTTAGCTAATTCATGTACCAAACATCGAAATTACCATAAAATAAGCAAATTCTCACAGAAACATCTACATTCTTGAACTCAACGACACTCACAGCAATTTCCCTACAAGCCGACATTGATAATCCAGTACCCTCAATTTGTTTCAGGGCATAATCTTTGGTATCTGAACCATCTTTTCTGCGACCTTTGTAAACATGTCCGTATGTCCCTCTACCAACTTTACATCCTTCATAGTCGAACAAATCCTCAACTTTAACCCTTTCTGTTTGGGTTTTCATTTTAAATTCATAGTCCATCATGAGAGATGTCATAGTAGGACTCGCAGATATCAGAAAAGCACTTCGGTAGAAGCGCTGTAAATCACTTCAACAAGTTGAGTGGAAGAATTTTCAGTGTCCTGAAAATAAAATAATTTTTATCAAGAAAGTGTCTTTGGGAACTTTTTAAATTCCAATTTAAACCACAGATCATCTACCGTGATTTCAGCAATGTTTGTAAACACAATAACATAACCGTACTTTTTGAAGTTGACACTTGCTCTCTTTACTTCTACTCTTCTTCTACTGTTATGCTAATGGCTCTACCCAACGATGTCGAAATCACCGACGGTTACTTGAAACCCCTATTCAAAAATAACCAGAGGTGTAGAAACAATTTTGAATATCGTCGTTGATACTGCAATACGAGCTGTCACAAAACATAGGATGTACTGTACGAAACAAATCCGCACGAGTTAACATAGATCCTATTGCCAAATAGTATAATCTATATTTTCGGTATTGAGTACTGACATAAAACATATAGCTATGCATGGAGCGCAGTTGGTTGCATACTTACATTCAATAAAGTAAATTGCTGAATATTGTGACATAGCACGTCTTGCAGTATCAACGACGATATGCTATCACGACCATTTACTTTCTCAACACAAATACTAATACGGCTCTTTTGTTTAAATGCCATAGGACTGGAGGAACTGATGATGTTCTGGTCGTTGAGACATCCGGCAGTGAAAGGAGGCCCAATCGACATTTCAGGCCGCAGTGTATTGACATCCCCCCAATAGAATAGAATCAGACGAATTTTCTGGTGTCCTTTCTAACCCCTCTGGTCGACCCTGACTATTGCTAATGCATTGGGATACGAACTATTGACATCTGCGATCTGCCGCCATTTCAAGTCAACTCATTCTGAAGCTATAAAAATCAACAACTGATCAGACTGATCTACTTTATACAGCATCAGTTCAACCATATAATTATAGACGTCGCATCGAGGTTTGCTACGACATGTATTGTAGCAAAGAGTAGAGGTTGTAGTTCTGTATAGAACCTCTACTCTTTGATTGTAGTGTAACATACATTACATTTTGAATTCTCTCTCTCTGTGTTTATTGGATCTTGCTTCCTATTGGCGCACTTCTCCAGCACTCTCCCCACAACGTAGGGATCCGCCCTACCACAGCCTGGTTATTGCCGTGAGTAGTGGAGACTTCGTCAGGGGGTGGAGGGGGAATCTTGCTCAAGGCAATACCTCCACTCAAAAAAAAATGTGAAAAATCTTTTTTTTATATTGCACGTTTATCCACGGATAAAAAACTGTGGTGTACGGCAGACGTCACAAACACTTAAAAATTGGGTTATTGCACGTACTAAAGACGGCAGACAACACAACACAAACTACACTATAACAATCACACACATGTACTTGATTTGAGACACGAGAATGCCGTCAGTCCTCCACCATTGCCGGAAGTCGAATCACATTTTGAATTGAGTGTAGTTGAGTGTAGTTAACACAATAAATGAGTCAATCCAATCAGCAAAAGAATACGCACAAATCAAGTGTAAATTACACCATTTGTAGGAAAGTGCTACACTTCGATCCATGATCCAAACGAATGAACCTAACAGCTGCTTTCTATTTGAGAGAATCATGAGTTTCAAGCACCGGGGCTTCTTATTCTATACTTGCCATTGATGGATTTTCACAAATGTCATTTCCTGGCCCACGATTGAGCTAGAATAAGAAGCCCTGGTGCTTGAAACTCTTAAATAGAAAGCTTATAATATGATTAGTAGCACAGATTATACCAGTGATCCATTACAATATTTTCCATTGGCACGTTAGGTACACATGATTGCTCACGCGTATTGTTTGCTGAGTGGCTGCTGACTGAGAACTTGTCGGTTTGTGCCATTCAGTTACCAATCGGAGAACGATTCGTTTCAGCTCAACTACATGCCGCGTTCACATGACAGCTTTCGCCTATTGCAGAAAGCTTGAAAAAAACAAGTGCTCTGTTCATATGAACAAAGTCAAAAAAGCCATTGACGAAGCTTACTGTCCTGTCGGTGGGGAGATACGTTTTTTGCTGAGAGGAAGGAGATTTACATAGTTTACATGATTTGAATTATTGAATTCGAATATTTCTTATTTTTAAAATAGATATATCATATTATATGTCTTTTTTCTGGGGAAAAAAATTATTCAAGTTGAGCCATCGTATTATATTATTATGGAATATAAAGAAAAAGAAAAATCGAAGGATCTGCGTGAGCACAATCCTTCTTGAGAATATCAGAAAAACTCTTATTGGTGATAACTTAATAGTAGAAATGAGGTTGATGAATAATGAAGAAAACTTCAGGAACTATTTCAGAATGCTGGACCATTCTGAAATAGTTCCTGAAGATTTCGGAATGGTCCAGACTCTACTCACATATATTCTCAGCCTCATCAAATCGTTTATAGAGAAATTAAATATTGTGAGAAATGCAATTTCACCAAAAACCAAGATTTGCTCTTATGTTAAGATAATTCGTTTTTTACATTCAAATACTGATAGTATACTTTTTTATCAATTTTATGTCATCACTTCGCTTTCTAACCTATAACCAATACACTTTCATAGCTTTTTTCTGCGAAAAGTCGGACTGTAATTGATTTTTTGGCTTACGACCTTGATTAGCGCTTTCAGCCCTCGGACTCCGATGATTAGAAATGTTTTATAGAATCGAAATGTGACGTCATATTCGAAATATTGGTACTATGCTTCCCATTTCTAACTTTCGAATATGACGTCACATTCTCGACACATTTCGATGCTATGAAACATTTCTAATCATCAGAGTCCCAGGGCAGATATTTCGGATACCATTCGGCCAATGACGTCACAATACGCTATAAGCCATGAAGCGAAAAGCCAGCATGTGAATTCATAAGACTGGCATATGAACTTGGCATTATGATGTTCTATGATCTACGGTGGCGCATGTCATTCGCTAATTCCGCTTCCGCTACAATGACAACTGACAGCTTTCTTTTTGAGTAATTTTGGATGTGAAAAGTCGTGTAGAGGTATGTTTTCCAATTTTTCAGGATTTCTTTTCCTGATCAGTACAGATTCTATTATTTTAAAAATTTCTAAATCTTGATGGAAAATGGAATTGAATATTTTATATGTTGGCAATTTTTGTTCATATTATGCTATAAAATCATGATCAAATTCGGCATGCGTGATACTTGAAAATTCCGTATTTCGTTTCAGGAATATCATCGATATCCAAAATGCAATTGTGCGTTCGTGGTCAAGCTACCCACTTCGTTGAGTTCGAAGAAGGACAAACTATTGGACAAATAAAGGTATGTATATTTTCATATTCCTGCCCCATTTCATGTTATAG
The DNA here is from genome assembly GCA_958502065.1 of Chrysolina americana. Taxonomy (NCBI): domain Eukaryota; kingdom Metazoa; phylum Arthropoda; class Insecta; order Coleoptera; family Chrysomelidae; genus Chrysolina; species Chrysolina americana. The sequence continues at coordinate 12,329,393 of OY293417.1, read as the reverse complement.
AAATTCCTTTTATCAGTGAGATAATGTAGCTCTTCAACCTAACTAGTTATGATAGAGAAAGGTAAATAAGTAAAGTAGGTAACTTGGGTTATTAAGGGCCAATTCCAAAGGTTTTATGCAACGCTTTGCACTTGTAGTTAAGATAAAATATGTTATATTATATTCTACTGGATTTATACAATCAAGCGTAACTCAAATTACCAAGCGGAAATGATGGTGTTGTCCCTGAGGCGGCTACACTTGTAGCATATGTAATTTCATCACAACCATCACTGGGTATATCCTGGTGTAGATTTAATCTCCCTATAATATGTGGGTTCAGAACAAATTCTATAATTCCACCACAAACACACTTATTCTAAATATCCACATAGTAATCTTGGGAGAATAAATTTAAAATTGGGTGATTGTCACAATTTTGGAGTGTTGTTGTGGTTTGATAGGGCACCACATAATCTCAATTACTTATATGAATAATTTTGTCGATGTTGAATTGCTTTCATTCATCACCAAAACAATTTACAGATTAAATGGCGAATGACCCTCTTTCACCTATTAAAATTTAAACCTTTGATTTATTTTTTTGACATTTGTCATTTGTAAACAGGTTGTTCTTGAAATTTTCTTCATAATTATGGACATGTGTTTCATTTGGGGAGGTGAAGAAAGCCCTTCATAGGGAGGTTATGAGCCTTATATCTCCTCTTCAAAGTAAGTCATCGATAACAACCCCCCCTGTTGCTTCCAGTGACACTTAGGCCTTTTGGCCCTTTGTATCTCACCTCTTACAGTACTTTTGTGCCTTGTACAAGTACTTTATTGGATGAGAACCTTAAATTCTGGATTGTCCAAACTGTTTTTTACAGTTGAATGCTTTGCATCTGCACAGTATATGTTTTATGTTTCTGGATCATTACCTCACAATCTGCAGGTAAAGTTGCAATTCCTATCTTATTTATGTACCCTTCTACTGGCACATGAGCCCTGTCACAACTCTTATTTCTCCCTGTCAGGTGCTACTAAGTCTGTCTTTTTTTATGACATATTTTCTTCTGCATGAAAAATTTGCAACTTCTCACTGGACATGCTGCATGCATATTCTGATGGGAAGAATAAATTCTAGATGAAACAATATTAGAATCATAAATTCAGAAACCATTGTTTTATAATTCACTTCAGAATTTTAGCAAGTAACAGCAGGTCATGAGTTTTTCCTTTGCTTCTGTCCTTCCTGAATCTTGCAAAATAAATTGGACTGTTTGAGGAAATATTGGATTTTCAATGCCAAAATTTCTATAGAAAGTCACAGACATTTTCTTGTTTTTCAGCCATCTAAGTTATTTTAAGTAATATTCTTAAATTAAAGAAGCCAGAGAAAGGTTAGTTGCGACAATTTTGTCCTTTAAAGGAAATATTTCACGTAAATCTGACATTTTCAATCTAATTCAGCTTCAATTGTGTCTTCACTAGGTGTTTGTTCCATACCCTTTTCATTTTGTTTAGTTTGCATTTCATATTTTTTTTCAAGTATATTTTTTTATTTTTTCAGGAGCGTCTTGCTTCCTTGGAGTCCTTAAAAGAATCTGAAATCAGCCTATATGCTGCTGGTGTCCCAGTTTCAGATGAAAGTTTAGTATCAACATTCGAAAATGTTGATATTGAGTTGACTGTTGGGCTTCTCGGTGGAAAAGTCCACGGATCTTTGGCCCGTGCTGGTAAGTACAGGGGAATTTTGAACTATCTCTCAATATTTAACGGCAACACTCTATCTTCACCTTGATTTCAAAACATTGAAAAGCAAGTCACAGCAGATTATTAGTTCAATTCTCACTAGTAATCTTCCTGAAGCTTGCAAAATAAACATAGGCTGTTTGAGGAAATTGTGAACTTTAATTTTATGATTTCTATAGAAAGTCCCAGACAATCTCTTCCAAGGAATATTGATCATTATTATTATGAGAATTGTATCATATTTCTGTTTCTGATAAATCATCTATTGAATCTTTATTCTTGCAAAAAAAATCATTTTATCAGTTGGAGGGATAAATAATATTTTGCAGTTTTTCTGAATAACAATGAATGTGAATTAATATTTTATTGACAGGTAAGGTGAAGGGACAAACACCAAAAGTGGAAAAGCAGGAAAAGAAGAAGAAGAAGACTGGTAGGGCAAAGAGACGTATCCAGTACAATAGGAGATTTGTTAATGTTGTGGCTTCATTTGGACGCAGAAGAGGACCCAACTCCAACTCTGCACCTGCATCTTAGGAATAAAATGTAGCAACTTTAAGATTCTGTTGCTTTGAATAAATATTTTTCGTTCTGTTTGATATTTTATTCGAATCACTTGTACTTACCTCTTTCTTTGTTGGTAACAGGTCTGAGTAGATCTTTCTCGAATTGGACAAATGAAACACAATTTTTAATTATGTCCAAGACTTCATGTGAATAGGGTTATATTCAGATTTAAATTTTATTCTCCTGCTGTCACCAAATGAAACGTTTTTGGGATCTTAATGAAAGAATGAATGCGTGGGGTGCTGAATATACGAAAATATGAAACAAAGCGCCCCACGTTTTTTTCACAGTGATACCAATATTTATTATTGTTTTCTGCCTATATACATATTTTTTTATTTTTAGGTTCAATGTTATGAACTCGTGTTTTTTAGTTTATTTTTCTACATTCATGCAAAAAGCTTTATTGAACTATATTCAGTGGAAAAAGAAGCTATTTATTGCACTAGTGCATTCTACTTCAACGTGCTGTCATCATGACAAACATAAACTTTCAAACCCACTACATATTTAGCAGATATTCTGTGAGATTGGCCATACGTTTCAAACAGCTACATATTTATATTAATGTTTGCAGTCAGTTGAATAAACAATGCCTTCCCGAGAATAACTCCATAATCAAAACCGATCCGCTATGTTCTAAACCGTCTACCTGCATAGAGCAAACTGTATGTACTATGACCACACCTCGTGATAACATACGCGCTCATGGCTACTATGATTCGGATTTTCATAATGCACCATCAGTCAAAATTTAATTCTGAGAATTACAGAACTGAAAGTTTTAAAATGAGTAATATTAATAGAAAACTAGATGATGGTGATGAAATCGATGGTAATAATTATTTATTTAAATTGCGTATTTCATTTTCCTTCACCTAGTGCCGCACCTAAATAAATAATTTTTTGCTTTTTGCATGAACGTAGAAAAAATGTATGCAATTCGTGCAAAAAATGTTTATTGCACTGGACGTGTTGTCCAACTCGGCCACGTCGAGCAATAAACACCTACTTGTTGCATAAATAACTATTGAACTGTATTTTATTTCAGAGCTTCTTTCATTATTTTTCTATATTTGTGATATATTTTCTTATTTCAGAAGGTACACGATTATATATTTTTTTGGTTTCGTAGATAAGAGAATCCTTTGTCGAAGTAGATAAATAAGATGGACAAAAACACTCGTAAGAAAAACATTGTACCTAACTCTTGCGGAAAAGTCTTTTCCACCCTTGACGGCTGCCCCAACTCCGCTCCGCGTCGTTCGTGCAACTGCCGTCGCGTGCGGAAAAGTACTACTTTCCGCACTTGTTAGGTAAATAACCATTTCCGATATTTGCCTTGTTACATATTTCATTTGTCTATTTGGATAAACTTTATGAATGGGACGCTCAAATTCTAGATTGAAAATGCAGGTGAGAGTCAAAATTACCTTGCTTATAAATAAAGATCTACATTCGAGATATAAAAAGGTATCCAACTGCTTTTCCTTGTAAACAAACACCTGTTGAACTAATTGTTGGCTACAGAATCCCCAAAAGGCAATTAAATTTCTCAAATGAGCCTCAATCTAAGAATGGTAAACCATTTTCGCTGTAGATGTGCTCAGTTTATTTGAGACAACTCCGAGTGTATAAGTATTTCAAGTATTTTCTTAGTATTGTACACGAGTATTCCGAATTCAGATAATTTCTTCTGAATATAACTTTTATCCTGTACAAACATGAAAAAAGACAATACAGATGTGAACAAAAAATTTATTCATTTGAGGATTTTGGAACTAGTGGCTAGTATTAACAGGTTTCCAGTGAAAAAAGCTCAAATATTTTTGTAAATGATACATACTTATGTCTCATCATATTTTATTTATTTTCTGTTATTCAATTAATACCACTGAATAATATCACAGATAACTTTTATTGACCCCTCAGAATTTGAGATAATCAAAAGAAGTAAGTTTAGCTTATTAACAAACTACTCCAAAATTGAACTTTGAGATGCAAAAAAAAATATTATTTCAAATATAATTTGGAGAGTAGATTTTGAAGGTTTTTCCAGGAATTTTTCTGCAGGTATATAGGAGCATAGTTAGTTTTTGAATAGAAAAATCATTGTGGAATAATTGAAGAAGAGGTTTTAATATACATTTTTGAAAACACGGCTGTGGATGCACTTGATGCTAGATAACTGGTATCTTGTCAAACTGACACAAAAATCAGTGTTAGGTACCTGTAAAATTTCTATACCAATAGTATGGTCAAATTTTAATTTTGGATTGTCCTTAGGAGCTGTTTTACTATGAGTTTATGCTTGAAAAGTACAGAACATGATATTCATTTATTTACACATAAGGGTTCCAGTTACTTCCATCTTCAGGTGTCAAATAGTTTGTAACAAGGAGAACAACATCGACAATCCACCATATACCCAACCCACCAACTGTGAGTAGTTTTCCCACAGCAGTACCTGTTTGTCCCAAACAAAACCTGTCCATTCCCAGAAAACCCAACAGAATACTATACAATAATGTTGTCGTGAAATATTGGTTGGAGTACTTTACGCAAGGAATTCCGTCTCTGAGGAATTTCCTGTTCCCAAAACACTCTATGTTTGGCAGAACTGTACACACGACTTTAGTCTTCTCTACATCATGAAACTTGGAGCCCCCAAACTTCAAACATCCATGTTCCAATTCGTCCTTTGCGGTTTTGTTTCCTTTATGGTCGACCGGTTCCTGGCATTCAATGAACTCAAAGGGAAGAAAGTCGCATTTGACCAGTGGCCCCAGGGGATCAAAAGGTTCTTGTTTTTCTTGGGCTTGTAATGATTCACTGATCACTGATTTTGTTAATAGAGTTGTAAATAATAAAAGAAATATAGAACTTTTCATTGTTTGCGATACCACTGCTTCGGAAAGTCCTTTAGCTCGGCTGTTAACAAATTATATTTATATTTATTTTTGTTTTTTAGATGAAATTTAGGTTATTCTTCTTCTTTTTAGGTTATTGGGATCCGTCGTGAGACTCGTGAGATGTATACCCAGATACTTAACAAGAAGAGAGTGCGTACATTAAGTGCACTAAGTGCAAGGCTTTTGAAGCAGGTGCGATTTACACGCATGTGCATGACAATTCATAGAGTGTGTTTCACTTGTCATGGAAACACCTCCTATCTTCTGTAATTTTCGACGAAAAATCATGAGATTTTCAGGATTGATATTTACACTAGAGATGAACTCTCTGCACGAAATGGGTCATCTTACGTGATATACACTGCACGCCAGCAGCGATATAACCATCCATTTTTCGGAAAAATATATTAGGGGGCAAAATTAGTCCGAAACTCCTTCAGATTCGTATTCAGAATCCCCAAATTACTACTAATACACCTGTCTCCTGAAAAAATTCCATGAGATGTGAAACATTGTATATATTGTGCCTTTCACTTGCGTTTCATGACAAGGTCATATTTTTATTTGTTCTGTAATGTTTTCAATCTGGAGTAATTGCACCTTTGAGTTTTTCAAATAATCCCAATTAATTTTCTACTGTATCTTTTATTATTTATTTAAAATAGAACATATCCTGATTCCGTGCGTGGTCGTGGTCCTCCTGCGTTTTTCACATGAGCCACATAAATATCCTATGGATATTCGTTTCATGTCCAATTCTGGTCGGAATATCCCCGAATTTGAAATGGACATTCATAAGATAGCCATCGAGGATGTGTAATGGTTTAGAAGATGGTTTATGGATAGCCATAAGATATACAAAGCAATCATAAATCCATATAAATATAATAAAATCAGTGTTCAACCTATATTTTTTTACTTTCCATTTTCGGATGAAAATTTTTTCTTTCAACAAATATTATATCGGGTGACCACGAGGTGAGGTACGACCCCCAATTTTTCTATAGTTTTGAAGATACAGATTTCAAATTTGGTACACTCAATATATCAATACGCATATTTTGACTCCATTGCCGAAAATTAACCACTTCCGGTTTAACCGGAAGTGACCCCAAACTTTTTTATTCAAATGATACTCTCTACAATTTTTTTTCATTATCCGTAAGAACACGCAATTTGTGATAACAATTTTCTTCACAATTGAAAATCGGTTGAAAAATGGCGGAGATGCAGTTGATTGTTCAATCGAATAAAGTTGGTCGTGAACATCAAACTCAAATCATCACAACTGACGAACGGCGTCAACATTTACGAGAGGAAGGTTTGAGGTAAGATACAGCTGAAAATTGAGCTTCTCATGTAATTACAGCAACCATATTTTCCAACAATTATCAAAAAATTTCTCAAAAATGTTTAGTTTTACCTGTTAAGGATCCGGTCGGAGGCCAGCACAATGTTTAGTTTTTCTCGTCTAGTTTATTGGCTAATATGTACTTTTCTTATTCAAAAAACTTGCGTATATTTTCAAAATTTATTTATTATTTTCGCGTTCATCTTTTTCATTCCAACATTCATCTCTATCGCAACAACTCAAAATTAAATGAAAAAATGTCAAATGACATATAAATTATTCACAGAGTGATGTAAAACGCAACAGGAGTAAGTACCCATAAAGAAATGCTCACAAATGCCATTTTTCAAATGGCAATATACTCTTTTCACATTGTCGTATTGAAAAATGGTGAATTATCAGATTACTCGAATGAAAAGATTTGATTTTTTGCTTAGCTTTCGTAGGTTCAAGCCGCCTCTGTTTAAGAATATTCAATTTTGAGAACGCTTATAATGAAACATCCCGTATCTTCGATTCCTTTCAGAATTCTCAGAAACTTTTAACACGATTATTTGGATAATCCATAACTTTTTAATACGACAATATGAAAAGAGTATGTTGTCATTTGAGAAATGGCAGTTGTGAGCATTTCTTTATGGATACTACTCCGTTTTGAGGAAATTTTTGATAATTGTTGGAAAATATGGTTGCTGCAATTACTTACATGAGAAGCACAATTTTCAGCTGTATCTTACCTCGAACCTTCCTCTCGTAAATGTTGATGCCGTTCGTCAGTTGTGATGATTTGAGTTTGATGTTCATGGCCAACTTTGTTCAATTGTTCAATCAACTGTATCTCCGCTATTTTTCAACTGATTTTCAATTTAGAAGAACAGTGTTATCACAAATTGCGTGTTCTTCTGGATAATGGAAAAAAATTGTAGAGGGTGTCATTTGAAAAAAAAAGTTTGGGATCACTTCCGGTTTGACCGAAAGTGGTGAATTTTCGCTAATGGAGACAAAATATGCGTATTTCAGTAATATATCGACGTACCAAATTTGAAACCTGTATATTTAAAACTATAGAAAAATTGGGGGACCTCACCTCGTGGTCACCCGGTAAGGGCGACCAACATGGTCCAATCAGAAAAATTGTGGAGTAGTTTAAACCGCTCGTACATTTCAGCCTTTTGCTAGCAATTCCATTGCCAGCTTTTTTCTCGTGAGCACTGCGCATGCTCTTCAGTGCTTTTGACTGCAACAAAAAGGCTGAAAAAATAATAGGAACATTTCTATTTCAAGGTCAACTCCGCGCAATTTGGTTATATTATAGAGAGTTTATAGTTGAAATAGGAAACCATCAGATTAATGTTAGTAGTCACAATATTTATTATTCACGATTTCTGTCTGTGACTGTGTACGTCAAAATGTCGAAAAGGTGCAAAAATACTGTCAACAAGCTTTTATTAGTTGCTAGAATGTACGAACCTCGTCAATGTTTCCATGGCAATTGCATAGAAGCTTGTGCTCAGTTGCCGACCAGAATGCAGTAAATACTATGAGAAGAAATTTATGAAGTAAACAACGTCGTTTAAGATAATTTTTTCGGGCAAACATTCATCCCTCGGAACAAAGGCCTCCGGGTGAATGTTACCCTCCGGGCGTTAGGATCTATATAACGCACTTGGTACATAAATAGCTATAACGCATACCGTTACATCTGTTGTGCTTTTTCACCTTTAGAAAAAGGAATTATTTTGGGATTCCATTTTGAAGAATTATGAAATGATAAAGATCATTGCATTTGTGTTAGAAATTAGTATTGTCGTCTCATGGTTCACAGTGCCTTTAAAAAAGGAAAAAAAAAAAAAAATTGTTTTATTTTGTCTTTATGTCAGTATACCTATAAACTGAAATTTATGCTTCTCCGAATATTTCAACCAGGTAGTCAAGTGGCTTTCCGAATCCCGAACCGATGATGGCAATAACCCTTTTGGACAAAATTCCTCCTGTCATAATTTTCACCTCGCCTCCATCGCCTGGATTGAGATTTGTTATCTGAAAGAAGGTGAAATTTTAGATGAGAAACGTGAAAAGTAGTAACGGAATAGGGACCACTTACAGCATGGACATACTGTTCACGATATTTACGTAACAATCCTACCCAGGAAAATATAAACAATAGTAATAATGATAATACTTTCCCATGATCACATACATCGCTCTGCTATTGGGCCACTTAATTTTAGCTGGAAAACCATGGAATAATTTAGCGAGGGGCTATACAGTGTCTTTCAAAAGTATCGTAACGGTCTCATATTTCAGAAACGGCCCTAAGAAAATTTACAAAAATTTCGATAGGGTGGTTTTTGATGATGCCCGATTCAGCGGTGATATCGGCAATGTTGCCAAATCAACAGTTTTCCAGATATTGAGGGAAACTCAATTTTTTCAAATGGAATTCCCTATTTGATTTCATTGCAATCAACCAGCTCCCTGTCATCACTTATGTCTCAAAATATAAGATTTTAAATCAATGTGGCTTTTGAAATACGACAACACGGCATTTTCGTTCAAAAGTCTAAGAACGGTCTAATATTTTCAATACGGCCAAGAAAAATTTGTGAAATTTTATACAAGATGGTTTTTGATGAAACAACTCTGTAACAATTGAATTTTTTCCAATAGAGTTTTGAATCAAATAACAAACTGAAAACTATCTGACCAAGTGCTCAAAATGTTTACCATCATTTGCTAAACAATAGCCCAAGCGGTCGTAAAATTCCCTGAAGGTATTAGTTATAATTTGAGGCGTGATTAAAAGAGCTGCCTGACATATTTTATTTTTTAAGATTTCTAAATTTGCTGGTTGCTCAAACTACATCAATTTAAAGTCTGATATTTGGAAAGATGAGTAATGAGGCGTCGCTGAATTGATTGCAATGAAAACAAATAGGGTGTTCCGTATGAAAAAAATGAGCTATCCTCAATATCTGAAAAACTGTTGATTTGGCAACATTGTCGATATCACCATTGAATCTGTCATCATAAAAAACCAGCATGTATAAAATTTCACGAATTTTTCTTGAACTGTATTGAAAATATTGAAACGTTCCCAGACTTTTGAACGAAACAGCCATGTTGTCATATTTCAAAAACTACATTCATTTAAAATCTGGTATTTGGAGACATAAGTAAAGAGGCAATCCTTGGAGGCGTTGAAAACAAATAGAGTGTTCCATTTGAAAACATTGAGTTACCCTCAATATCTGAAAAACTGTTGATTTGGCAACATTGCCGATATCACCATTGAATCGGGCATCATCAAAAACCACCCTGTCGTAATTTTCATCAATTTTTTCTGGGCCGTTTCTGAAATATGAAACTGTTCCGATACTTTTGAAAGACACTGTATATATATACAATGAATGAACAAGAGAATGGCTGTTATCCTCAGAAAAAAAGCATCTATATGCACGTGTTTCTGACTTGGAAAATCGTCAGTACCGTGTAACCAAATGGAATATTGAAATTTTGCGCATATTTGCATTTGGATAAGCCTTACTGATGATGACCATCAAGTTTGAAACACTTGTTTACGGTCGCTTTAAATTTTGAGGATGGCACCCATTGTCTTGTTTTTATAAATAGTTCCAATTTATGGTTTTCCATCTGCATTTATATTTTCCCGGGTAGAATTATAAGTATGACTGAAAATTTACACAGTATTTCTGTGATCATGAAGTAATTTTTATTTGAATGGTTTGATGATAATTTAAAATAGAAATATCGCTAAAATATGCTTTTTTTCGTATTATAGTCTACTTTGATCATGCTGAAGGCATATCCCCATTATATAGGCATTCATAACACCACAAAATGAGATTCGAGTATGATGTTGCGTAGATCAGGCTTTGATTTTCGCATTCAATGATGCTTTTGCGTCAAAATTATCTTAGTGAATCAATTGAGTTGGTCTGTATGTCATAATTTAATGTTAACATTATTTTATTTTCTCTCAAAAGTGTACCAGAGACATTCTTTCCGAAGATCTTACCCATTCGGAGGATCGAAGGGCACGTTGACCGCAGGTATCACCATGGGAGGAAAGACCAGTCGGGAATTCAGAAGATTTTCTGAAGGGCCGCTACGTTTCTGTCAGACTGTGCCGCGTCGGTCCACTTCTTCGACAAAACGCCGATCATGCCGTGTATTATATGCGCCACGCGTATGAAGCATGTAAACAGACAAATTGACAGCACATCCGTCCTTGGATATCACTATCTAACCCAAACAACCACTTACCCTATTCACAGGATTACAGTGGTTATTGAGTCCGAAATCTGTTCTTTGAAAAAGGTAGACAAGGCAGGCAAAACCCTATTGCCAACTGTACCACCCAAAACAAAGGTTGACTACAATATATTTGCTGGGATTGCAATTTACGAGAGAGGGGACTGGGCTACTGATTCCTTTTCATCTTTCAAATTTCCAGTGGATGACAGTATATTTCCAGGCATATACTACAAAAGGACAAATGTATCCTGATCTCCAATCTTCTGAAGATATTCCGCAGCTGTCTCGCATATGGATACGTTGTGGATATAAGGTGTGGAGGATGGCCAAGGTCATCTCCATCCCCGAACCTGGTAAGCATGACTACACTCAGGCAAACGCCTTCAGAGCCACCATCCTCACGTCATTTCTTTTGAAGAGGCTGAAGGACAGATACATCAGAGAGAAGGAACTGAAGATGAATCCACTCGTCCTCCAGCACGCATTCCAGAGGCAAGGGCAGTCACGGAGACTGCCCTTCTGCCCCTCAGCGACGCGTCCATTTGATCGAGGATGGGTTAGACCGTGGTGGCGCCACTCTAGGTATAATCATCGACGAAGAAGGAGCATTTCGACGACTTGGTGTCACAGAAGCGTAACTACAAATTATTGATTTTGGGAAAAACAGAAATAACTAAATTTTACATCTTAATTCATCAATAACGACCATAATGTTCAGAATAGGATATATATTTTCAGATGAATAACTACTTGATATGCAGGGACCATGCCAAATATTTGAAAAACTTGATAATGATGAAAAATATTCCAAAATCCCCGAAGTCTTTATAAAAAAATGTAGTTTCGATTTTGTGACCCTAAGGCCTCGATTTAACAACACGTTATTTGATTCTATATGTCAAGATTGTCAAGGAAAAGGGGCATGTACCCAACTATATTAACTTGTATTCATTCCATGCTGTCCCAAAGACTAGCTAGATCAACCCTTAGCTCTAGCTAGGTCAAACCCACGGATGAGTCTTGTCCCCTTAGCTTTGGTGTTTCGTGGTGGATGGCCTCCTAGTGAAAATGAAAGACCTGGGTTACTAGGTTACTACACTCAGACCGACGTAGACATCATTGCCATCCTGGCCGATGACCTCGTGAGGAGCACGATACAAAGGGCTGAGTGTGTACCCTGAAAACACGGAGCTGTGTTTTTTTCACCAGGAAATGTAAACCAGGGGACCTCCCAAATGTCCAGCTCACTAGGAAGTCCCTGCAATACAAAAGCTCAGGTGAAATGACTCCAATCCTTGACTCCAAGCTAAACTGGAACGAGCACATCACACAAACAGTTTGAAAAGCCATGGCTGCTTTCTGAGAACGCAGAAGAGCATTTGGCAGTGGATGGGGCTCAGCCCTAAGATTTCATACTAGATCTACACGACTCTCATACCAATGATTACGTACGGAGCAATAATATGGTGGTGATGTACAACATCCGGAAAATCAAAATCCCAATTAGATAGGGTACAAAGACGCCTGTCTTGCGAAAACAAGTGCAATGAGGATGGTAACTGGGGTGCTAGACACTCATTGAACTGCCTCCCCTGCACCTCTTCATTGAACATGAGACTCGCAAAGACATTGCTCGCTTGCTCCAACAACAAATGGCGAGCGAGGGAGTTTATGAAGATCCTTGATTATAGAACAAATCGGTAATGAATTTTTCTCCTCTTTGAGATGATGGGAGACACTTTTAGCTACCAAACAGTTCAACAATAGGCTACAGTCAGTAATGCCAAAAAGGGAGAACTGAGAGCAGATCGGACAAAGCCTGATCCATTTGATATGCTTCATTGAGCAGTCTGAAAGGTATTTAGATTCAAGCCATAAACCTCAATCGGCCGTTCTGTTATCTCGTGACATTTCTTTGCCGTGGTGGCATGCGGGTTAAGTGCTCGCTTCATAATCCAAAAATCCGTAGGAGCATGAGTTCGAATCTCAGCACTGCCACCGGTCTCGTGGTGAAAGGTCTTCCCCTAGCTCGCACTAGTCTTTGACTTCTGAGGGTTGCAAGTAGGGGTGCAGCCGGTTGACAGATATAACAATTTTAACAATTCAATAACAATTTGTGTAGATATGATCTAACGAAAAACTGTTGAGTGAAGGCAATGGAAGTTTTGGGTTTTTAGTTTTAATTTTCGTAATTTTGGATATTTTTTTAACGCGAAACTATCATAGCCATTATTATTCTGATAACGCCTCATAAACAATCTTGTTGGTGAAATTTAAACTCAATTTTTCAATTCTGTTTTGCACCTTGTTTTATTTGTAAAATTGATGTCCAAAATTCCAAAACTTAAAACTTATTACATAAAACTTCCATTGTGTCTACGGCTTCAGTGTATGCCAAAATATTTGAAATTTTTGTTGATGGGACGGCAGATATCTCTAGACAAGAGCATACGTCTCTTTGTGTTCGCTATAAAGGAAATATAAACAATTTGTATGCGCTTAACGAAGAAAGATCTTACATCCTTGCATGATCTTGGTGTTGACGGCAAAAATGTCACAGGCCAAGGTTGTGATGGGGCCTCTGCAATCAGTTTTTGGCAGACCAAAATTGAATTTCCTAGTATGGATATTTTTGTGTGAAATCATCTGATTATCAAAGTTATGTTCCGATATCGGGTTTTACCCGGAAGAGAAGAGATAATCCAGAGCATCTGCTGCTGGATACCCTTCATACCACATTCTCTTCCAAACCTTCGTTTTCAATCCTTGGAACTAGAAAAGAGAAACGTGGACGATTTGAATATGGGCTCTGCAAAAATTCTAGGAACTGGGATCCAACAACTTGGTAGAATCCAATGCCAACAAAACTCAAGTGTGTCCTTTTTTTAGAAAGGGTCATCTCCCTTAGCCAGCGTACATACGTCAGGCAGTATCCATACCAATGAAATCTTTCATTTCAACGCTCGGTGTTAACATTAGCAGTACCCTCTCATGTGGGTACCACTAAAAAGCTTGTTTAAAAGCTTCCCAGTGATGCATCACACATGAAGGGGGAATCGGCTGGGAGCATTGAGGTTTGCTCTTATGCTTTTTGACCTTGCCTCGAAACGGGTTTGAGCATTTCATCATACATTTTTTCATACACGAGATATTTGCACTAGCAACTTTTAAAATTGACGCACTGTATTTGGAACCCTTTAAAACAATATTCAATGATTACCTTAACGCAAGTGATTGTGGCATCATTTGTTTCTTCTTCTCCAGGAAAATTTATAACCAAATCTACCATATCATCATGTTTTGAGGCGTCTTCGTGAAGTGTTTCGTTGTATAATAGAGTATAACTGAAAATAAAAATAATCTTTTTTATCAGAATTGGCTGTCCTCTCATTTTTTAAATCGGTGGCCTTATATAAAGAAACCCTCATCAGTAACCATGTAACACTCGAATGTATAAAAATTCGGCAAATTTCGGAGAGATCAGAAATAAACAAAAATATCATTGAACAATTGATTATTTTGACAACAAAATTCATTCCTTCTTTTTATATAAAATATGAGAATTCAAAAAAGCAGGCAAAAACTGTATCGACCCAGTTTCGAAAAAAATGAGAAGGGGCGATTAGGGGTACATATTTGCCGTACGTCTCTGTTGGAAGTTACAAATTTGTTAATTGTATTAACATATTGAACTATATACTGCCAAATTACAAGGAGAAATAAACGTATATTGGTAAACTCTCCAATTCAATGATACAAATATTTCGTAAAACCAAAAAATACCTGTCTCTCGACACAATTCCACAAAAAGTGGAAATTAAGGCAAATATCTGACAGAAAACAACTACTTTTTCCTACGAACATTGAATTATATCTGTCGTCCATTTGTGCAACGTTCGTCAAGGACACATAATTGTAAATTTTAATTGTTATATGAAATGACCACCTCCATACATGCATGTTTCGAGATTGTTTTCTCTCATCAGTGCAAGGATGTATGCAGAGACAGGTATTTTTCGGTTTTACGAAATAATTGTTTCATTGAATTGAACTCTTCAATATACACACTCGAACTTTGTTCGTTTTATTTGCATTTGGCTTCTGCCTAGAGACAGTGCTACAAGGAGTGTCGGGGATCCAAAATTGAAGTCGGGGGTACGAGATTAAAGTTGAACTCCCGAGATTGATGTCGGGAAAGAAAAATTGATCGTGACCCTCCTATGGCTTCTTATGAATGAAGTAATATTCGATAATACTTTATTTTTGAGCTGTGATCGTTGCCAACTAGGACCACTATCATATGATTTTTTTGTTTTATAGAATCTGTTGACGAACAATCATTCAAGGAGATGTCCAAATCTAGTACAAAGTTATAAAATTATAACTAAAATAGAAAGTCCTATGAATGTCCATAGCAATATCTAGTCATAGTCCCAAGTGGATGTCCGCGGTGAACGTTCGAATTCGAATTCAGTACACAGTTGTGACAGTAACCCCGGAAAAAAAAAACCCGGAAAAAATACCCCTATATGCAATATCAATGGCCAGTACACAAAAAGTATTGAAATTTCAACTGTGTGTCATGTTAAAGAAACTAGACCATATTTGATTCATTTTCATTCATTCATTTAAGTTTTAATCTATCCTGTGGAATGTTCATCGTCGACGACCACAAAAGACGATTTTTTATATTTTTATGACTCGATTGTTCCTGAATAAACTAACCTGGTGACAGATTCGCCTTTTTGCAAGGCTGGAAAATCTATTGTTCCACCCCTCTGTATTGTAAAATGAATCAAATATGGTCTACTAGTTTCTTTAACATGACACACAGTTAAAATTTCATAACTTTTTGTGTACTGGCCATTGTTATCGCATATAGGGGTATTTTTTCCGGGGGGTATTTTTTCCGGGGGGTATTTTTTCCGTTTTTTTTTCCGGGGGTTTTTTTCCGGGTTTTTTTTTTGGAGGGTATTTTTTTCGTTTTTTTTTTTCAGTTTTTTTTTTCGTTTACCGTACCGAGTAGGGCTTCGCAAGACCAAGACCAATACCAAGACTGATCAGTCTTGGTCTCGGTAAAAAAAAATTCACTCTTGGTCTTGGTATTGGTCTTGATGTTTCGAGACCAAGACGATACTGGCTCAGTCTTTGTTACAGATATCTAAAGACAACACTTTGTAGAATGACCTAATCATAGGTGACATGTGTAATTCTGAATAGTAAGCGGGAAATTGTCGATGTTCAATTAGAAAATAAATAAGACTGATGACAGCAGTATTTTTCTATATATTATTTGCTACTACTCACATTACTCTAATAACATATTTAATAATCTTGGTCTTGGTCTTGATAGTCTTGTTCTCGAAAAATGGATGTACTCTTGGTCTTGGTATTGGTCTTGATGTTTCAAGACCAAGACGAGACTGGCTCAGTCTTGGTCTTGGTCTTGATAGTCTTAGTCTCGAAAGTCTTGGTCTTGGATCAAAATTTGTCTAGAAATTTGAATTATTCAATTCAATTGTTGAACAGTTTATATGCATATAATAGGTATTTCGTATTTCTCAGTCTTTCACAATTGTCAATTTGTACGGGTAAAGTAGGCGAAATACATTTCTCATCTCACCATTATAATATAATTTTTAAGAAATCTTTTATAAAGATTGAATTAGACCCATCCAGCACACAGGTCGACGCCCGACAGGCCAGAAAAAAGGTTAAAAATAGTTGGAATGTTAATTAAGTTTTTATCGACCATTTTATAATGGATTATTGTGTGATGACCAGTAAGATGTGGTTGCGGCAGAGGGGTGGAAACGGAATCCCAAGGAAATTGCATTACTTATTAACCAATGCGACCTTACAGCATACACCTATTTATTGTAAACTGTATAACTGCAATACAGATTTTGGGAAATGTATTTTCGATTCTGAATGAACAAAATTAAAGAACCCACCATATAAAAAATAAATAATTGAAATAAAATGCCATAACATTTTCCATCAAAATTTTCTTAATATTGAGAAGATTTAAGTTCACTATTTTTCTTTCGAGACCAAGACCAAGACAAATACTTTTGGGGGAGAGTCTTGGTCTTGGTCTCAAAAGTCAAGTCTTGGTCTTGGTCTTGGAAATATTTAAGAAGTATTGATCTTGGTCTTGTATCAAGACCAAGACAAGACCAAGACTAGTCTCTTGGTCTCGCGAAGCCCTAGACTACCGAGTCCCTCGGATGTCTATAGTCCTATGAATTACATGGAATGCTCAGTCTGATTCCTAATAACTTCAAATCCAAGTTCACTTTATGCAATTTTATTTGAGAAGGTCGTAGTCCAGTTGAATCATAACTTATCGTGCCTATACCCTCCATTGCCCTTGATGGATATGCCAATTAAAATCTTCGAAATGCCACGTATTTTCCTCGAATCAATCTTCTTTCAAGTACTTTGTGGAATCAATTCAATTACCAAATATGTCGATAGAAATATCATACAATAGAATTACTTATCAGGTACTTACCTATCCGATACCAAACATTGGACGATATCTTGTGAGGGTGGAAATACTTTAGCCCCGTATACACACAGCAGTCCACTAAGGGCAAGGAATATTTTCAAAAGGAACATTCTGGCAGCTCTTTATGAGGTTCGACTAAAACAGGCCTCTTAACAGAATATTTATATATATTGAGTAGACTTTCTACTAACTTGAACTTTAGTTTTGCGATTATTTGATAACAGTTCTATCAGTACTTGATGGATCACCGTTTAAAAAAGTTGGAGATTGATGTACCTGAGATTAACGTCCCTGTTTCTTCATTAGTATATAAGGGACGCGTCGTCCATATGGGCAAGGTCGTACGGCACACGACGGCGCCGAGGGTAAAAGGAGCCGAAAGCGCCTGAGCTATTTGAATTTCTTTAAATATTTTGTTGAAACTACTTCAAATTGAATAAAAAAATAATTAAATTCTATTCTATTGCTATCATTTCTATAATTATGCCACAATCAGCTTTATGTTAATTTTCAAAATAATTCTCCCAACCCGGAGCTCCGAGTGTTTCTTATTCTGCTCGCTAGGTGGAGCGGCCTAGACCCATCGTGTGAGAT
Organism: Chrysolina americana; assembly: GCA_958502065.1. Lineage (NCBI taxonomy): Eukaryota > Metazoa > Arthropoda > Insecta > Coleoptera > Chrysomelidae > Chrysolina > Chrysolina americana. The sequence continues at coordinate 12,311,446 of OY293417.1, read as the reverse complement.
CAGATTGACTAAATAGCCAGAGTGATGTGATGATTCAGACATCTTAGATGATTCGAACAGGGAATAGATGGCTTCAGGGCTGTCTGTATTGACCTACCCTTGCACTGATGAGAGGCAAAACCACGAAAATAGTCGCAGGTGGTCCCCCTGTCTGAATGAAAATAAATTCTGCTCGTTAGATACAACGAGCACTTGTAATTGATTCCTTTCCTCTGCAATGAGGAACATTACACGAGTATCTGTTGGATTTAATTCAATACTCGTCGTGGCATTAGCCACAATCAGCCTCCGATTTAGGCATATATGGAAGAGAAAAAGAGTTCGAGAATTTTCATTACAATCGACCTCCCAAGAGAACTCTGAGCTGATTTGTATAAAGTCTGAATTTTTAAAGCAGCTGGATATTGACAATTTTATTACTGAATTTGCCAAAAGTGAATGAAGCAAGAAAAGTATAATTACTACAAGAAGTTTTCATTATCATCCGTACATAGATCTACGAGTGCAACTTGGGTACATTCATATCGGACTCCATAAGCAACCTATGGAACATAATTTGATATTTTTTTGTATTCAGTTACACTAGCAATCAAAATATACCATTTCTCTATGAGTTTTTATTTTTTAATAATTTTATTTCCCATTATTGTATCTATTTAAAAACACAACAAATCTAAATATATTTTGTCTGAGACTGACAGACATTTTAGTAATTTGGAATGTTTCATAACTTTGATACTGATCAAGGAACTTTGCGCATTCCTGAATACAGGGATTATCACATAACCCGTTGATAAGAAGTTTTCGACGTTTCTATTTGAATGAAATTCCTTAATTTTGGAACAACATACCTCCAATTAGAGTTAGAGTAGGAATTGCACTAGGAAAGACTTTGTTGCGAGTTGATAAATTTGTGCCGGTATTGGTAAAGAATTGTTTTGTTGTTGTTGTTAAAATTGTTATATCCGTTAATTATTACCCGGTATTTGGAGAAGAGAACAATTTTGGGGCACTGCTCGTTAACATCCTCTGTTATTAGGAGTGTATCTGGCACTGTTAGCCGAGCCAACAACTTGTCAGCGGAATTAGAAAGAAGCTGAAAGGAGCACTGATCAACGCACCAATTCTGAGCTATTTCCTTCTGAATGGAAATTTCATTTTGGATACGGATTCGAGCAATGTGGACTTGGAGAAAAGAGAAGACCGAGAAAAGACAGCCTTTACCGTCGGCTCAGGATTGTGGCAACTCACAGTTATACCATTCGGGCTTTGCAATGCTCCAGTCACATTTAAGAGATTGATGGAGACGGTACTGAAGGAAATCTCCTGGAAGACGTATCTAGTATACCTTCACGACATAATTGTGGTTAACAGATCACATGAAAAACATAGAGGGGATATTCTGCGACCGAGAAGTTCTGGATTGAAATTGAGCCCCAAGAAATGTCATCTGTTCCAAAAAGAATTACGATATTTCAGCCACGTAGTTTCTGGTGAAAGAGTCGCAGTAGATGAGCGGAAGATGAAAGCTGTAAATGAGTGGCCCATTCCAAAAGAAGTAACCAGCATCGGAGTTTCTTTAGTTTGAACACTTACTATCGCCGATATGTGTGGGATTTTCTAACATCACCAAATCCCTAACCAGACTTACGGAAGGGCAAACAAAGTACTAAGTGGTACGAGGAAGGCCAAGATTCGCTATAAGAAACTGAAGGGCGTTAATGATTATTGGTATTCCCAATACGCCAAAACCAACTCTTTTCCGAACGTTTCATGCGAAATATTCTAGGCATTTGAAAATTGTCTTCATGGCATGTTTTTATTAACAAGTGCATGCACCTCCAACCTCCAAATGCAGATAATCTTGAATCAAGAATATTTGTTTCATACACCTGTCTCTCATTATTTCAAGGATATGTCAACTTCAAATCCTGTTTAGCCATCTTTAAAAATTTTATTTTATTCATAGGTACGACATGATTCAGATATTCATTATTTCTATCATTTTCTAAAGTTATTTTATTTTTAATGTAAATTATTTATAATTAATGATCTTTTGGGACAAGCTCGTTTGACGAAGGACAGTTCTAGCACCCTAAATAACACCGATAGAGACAGATTGGCAAAGTTGGTAGTTACTCATTTCATCAACAAGTTTGGTCATATGAATAACGAACAATTGAAAATTTTTGCTAACATGAAACCTCTTGGGTCAAGAGGTTCAACGCTCACAGGTGTTAAAGGATCACATTGATGGAAGAATAGTGATCATTATTGATGTTGAAATAAGAAAATGATCTTATTTCTCAAAATATTTTCTTTTCCTGTGGTCAAGAGGATTCTGTCAAAAAATCAAACTTATATTTGGTTGGACCTATTCAAGAATACAATCTTCTTGAATCAATGCAATTATGCATTGATGCAAAAATCCTTTTTATCAGTGCACTTTTATAAGTATATGTATAGGAGGATATTCCTGATGAGAACTAATGATCATGCAATTTTCAAAAGGCTTTCATAGTTCCCGAGGGTCAAGTGGCACGTTGGATTGAGATATATATTTCTTTTTTTTGCGGGATAGCATGCATGAATAAGTCACTCTTCATTGAATATTTGGGGACTCTGCACCTTATATTTTTTGAGAAAAATACTAGTACTCACTAGAACTGATCCAGTGTTTATTTTTGAGGCATGACGCCTAGTGATGCTTCATTGAATGAGATTTCTTATCAAGAGTTATTCAATAAAGAACTAAAACAAAAAAAAATTTTTTTTAAATAAAGTACCTATTTTTCACTTGAAGATCCATCATTGGAAATTATCAAAAGGGAATATTCTATATTTAAGTATTTGGTCGCTTCTTTCTGCTTAGCTTTTCCTTCATACTTATTTGTATGTTCAATGAGCTAATTGAGTGGTATCAATAAACTTTTTTTTGTTTTCCTGAAGTATATAATCCTCGAAAAATTCATCCAGTATCAAGATAATTGAGCTTAAAATCGCATTACATATTATTGATACGATAATTATCTAACGTCTTGTTGATTGATGGGACTGACGTACCTAATTAATCGGGTTATTGCAACAAAGAAAAATGAAAATGGAACTGTGAACACAGAATGATTTTCGGAGAATTGCCGACGGAAATGTCTATTGTACTAGATATTTATGAGGAAGACTGAATTGTTTGATTCAATCTTCATCAAAGCATCAAAACATCACAAGTAATTTTTATGCGGATAATACCCAATTCTATAACAATTTTGATGAGCAAGATGTTAACTTTTCTTGAAATAAAAGGAAGATTTACAGAAAGTGGCGACTATATAAAAAAATAGTGCACGAAATCAAAAGCATTACTGTTCGGCAAAAAGCAACTCTAGCTCATGTGGCTCCTATAATAAATTGCACAGTTCTTCAACTTCTCATATAAAAAGAAAAAATGGGGTCACTACTTGATGTTAAAGTATTTACATTAATTGAAAATAAATAAAGAGCAGTGGGTCCAATCAGAGATGATACATGACAAGAATGCATGCTCTGAGCAAGCTGCCCTATTCATCTTCGGGATCGAGGCTATGCCCGAGTCCTTTCTCAGCTGTTTAACAAAGTAGCAGAAGTGTTGGTTTGGCCATAGAGGAGGCCCATACCATACTGCTAACGGAAGACATCAGATCCTGCAGGACGCTTCAAAACACCAAGCTCCTGAAGCCACAACAAACTGGCACCTGTAGAGATTAACGATTAACTATACCGAGTATGACGCCGCACATAGTCTGTCTCAAACAGATAGTAGGGATACCATCCCTCTCATTGGGAGGCATGAGCGGCACATACACAAAATGGATCAAGTCGGCAAGGCAACACGCGTCTCGTATCCAATGTGTGGTAGACTACGTGGAGGCCAATACAGTCCTTTCACGCCCATAGTAGGGCAAATTGCCACAAAATTAAGCCCCCTTTTTGTGGTTGTGTGGTTTGTGGCCGGCCGATCAAACGGTTGCAAATTGCACTGTTGCTGTCTATTTGTGATCTCTCGAACTTTATCTCCGCAACTGCAACTCTGCAACTCTGCCTGCTATTTTATGTTGAGCGTTTCATATATCGGCAAGTAGATTCCTGTTCATTTTCGAACTATCGAGAGAATTCTTGGACGTGATGAGTCATGGGTAAACCGTTAGCGAGCAGAGATGAGATCATACGATGTTAAGAAGCCGGGGTCGAATAATTAGGCGGTCAGGTCCGGCCTCAAAATCGTTACAATACGAACGCTGGTGGCTGCAAAGAAGTCACTAGTGAGGTAGGCAAGAAGTATCGCGGAAAACATGAATTTCTGTGATAGATCTTTTCGCTTATTTTAAGAGCCTCCTCGTGTTGTGATAACCCGCCGATGGCTGATCTCATGGAAACTCTTTGGAAGAACGTTTACGAATTTCCGCAAAAACTCAACCCTAGCTCAGTTTGAAGCTTTCTGCAGGAGGCTTCGTCAGCCTGAGCTCAATGAACTGCGTTATCTGATAACTTCGATGGCCCCTTGAAGGCTCGAAGAACTTTCCTGCTACAGGCCCTGGGGTGGGGGTGAATGACTGTAGTTGGAAAAAACTTCCAAGCATCCACCACCATCTAGCAAGAGTTTTTAACTAATAGCTAGATGGACAGCAATAGATTCTGAATTGGTTTGTCGAAGGGCGAACCGTGCTAATTCTCAAAAACGGAGATTCATATGATCGAAAGAACTACAGACTGATATATATGCAAATACTCTCCGCAGATGATCTGGTGTATAAACGGATATATTAGCATAAGTGGGTCTAGGCAGGAACAACAAAGTGATCCTCCTCTGGGTGCCGGGGCACGTCGGAGTGGAGGGCAATGAACAAGCAGACACCCTGGCACGAAAAGTGGCATCAACTCCACTGATAGGGCCAGAACCATTCTGCGGACTTGAAAAATCTTACTTCCAAGAAGAACTCAATAAAACTGAAGAAGCAATGAGAGCAACATACTGGCAAAGACTTCCAGGGCTAAGGCAGGCCAAAGGTCTCCTCGGCAACTTCAACCGAGCAAGATCGAAGACACTACTTAATCTCAGCAAAACTAGTCTAAAGACAATCACGGGATTTCTGACGGAACACTGCAGACTCAAAGAACACCTAATGAAGCTAGGCTTAGAGGAGGACAGCACCTGCAGATTCTGTGGAGAACTCCCAGAAATACCACAACATATATTGATGGAGTGTAATGCTGTACATCACAAAAGATTGAATATACTGGGAGTACACCAGCTGACTGTGGGAGAAATTCCACTAACAGACCCCTTCAAAATCCTTAAATTCCTCAAGGAATTGGGGCTTGAGGGGCTGCTGTAAACGATAATACCTTGAAATAGCAAAAGAAGATAGGGCACAATATATCTAATAAGGTCGCAGCGCATCAGTTACCATCCATACTCACCATTACCATTACCATCAAAGAGGGTCAAAGGAGGGGGTCACTGGCTGCGAGGAGAACCTGCTCATCGATAGATGCAGTATAAGCGTAACCATTCAATAGCCTGGATCGATTACCTCAAAACATTTGGTACAATGAGCTCATCATGCATTTGTTTAGATGCCTTGCAATACCCGATCAAATAGTGAGATGCAATGGACAGCTGATGCCGCTCCGGACGACTCGCTTCACCATACGATCTGGTAAAGTCAGATTCCGAATAGTGCATTCAGGAAGACTCTCTTTGCCTTCTTCTCTTCTTCCTCTTACTATTGCCATTTTCCGTTGCACTACGGAAAACAGCGGCTACAACGGTAGCACAATCACAATTACAATTTACCTAAAATTGAATGACCATCTTCTGGACGAGAATAACAGCATTACTTTATTTGAAAAGAACTTGAAGAAGTTTCAACCGGTCATCTAATTAAATATTAACATTTATAAAATTCCTCCTGAACGCAGTTCAAAGAATATATGTTTAGAAGTCATTAAGTGCGTTCTAGATCGAAGTCTATCAAAACAAATAGATATGCATTATCAAATTAATTTTTGATTCACCATTTTCAAATGAACTATTGCATTCTGGCCATGCAAGATGAGATAACCTTTTGAGCTACTTTGTTGACCAGATATCTATTCAAATGATGTCGAGATTGATCCAAAGCTACTTTCGTCTCAAATATCTACTACCGAGTAGCTTGTCATAAAAGGTCAACTGAAATGAGAAAGTTAAGTACTTACTGAGAGATGCTACAACATATTTAGCAAAAACTCGGTACACTTCCTCAAATGAAATCAGATGCTGGAAAACATTAGGATACCGGAATTGGAGGGGGATCTTGATTCTTACAATTGAAACTTCGAGGAAATGTCCTAAACTAGAATGAAGATCGACCGTTTGAGGAGAGGAGAGGAGAGGAGAGGAGAGGAGAGGAGAGGAGAGGAGAGGAGAGGAGAGGAGAGGAGAGGAGAGGAGAGGAGAGGAGAGGAGAGGAGAGGAGAGGAGAGGAGAGGAGAGGAGAGGAGAGGAGAGGAGAGGAGAGGAGAGGAGAGGAGAGGAGAGGAGAGGAGAGGAGAGGAGAGGAGAGGAGAGGAGAGGAGAGGAGAGGAGAGGAGAGGAGAGGAGAGGAGAGGAGAGGAGAGGAGAGGAGAGGAGAGGAGAGGAGAGGAGAGGAGAGGAGAGGAGAGGAGAGGAGAGGAGAGGAGAGGAGAGGAGAGGAGAGGAGAGGAGAGGAGAGGAGAGGAGAGGAGAGGAGAGGAGAGGAGAGGAGAGGAGAGGAGAGGAGAGGAGAGGAGAGGAGAGGAGAGGAGAGGAGAGGAGAGGAGAGGAGAGGAGAGGAGAGGAGAGGAGAGGAGAGGAGAGGAGAGGAGAGGAGAGGAGAGGAGAGGAGAGGAGAGGAGAGGAGAGGAGAGGAGAGGAGAGGAGAGGAGAGGAGAGGAGAGGAGAGGAGAGGAGAGGAGAGGAGAGGAGAGGAGAGGAGAGGAGAGGAGAGGAGAGGAGAGGAGAGGAGAGGAGAGGAGAGGAGAGGAGAGGAGAGGAGAGGAGAGGAGAGGAGAGGAGAGGAGAGGAGAGGAGAGGAGAGGAGAGGAGAGGAGAGGAGAGGAGAGGAGAGGAGAGGAGAGGAGAGGAGAGGAGAGGAGAGGAGAGGAGAGGAGAGGAGAGGAGAGGAGAGGAGAGGAGAGGAGAGGAGAGGAGAGGAGAGGAGAGGAGAGGAGAGGAGAGGAGAGGAGAGGAGAGGAGAGGAGAGGAGAGGAGAGGAGAGGAGAGGAGAGGAGAGGAGAGGAGAGGAGAGGAGAGGAGAGGAGAGGAGAGGAGAGGAGAGGAGAGGAGAGGAGAGGAGAGGAGAGGAGAGGAGAGGAGAGGAGAGGAGAGGAGAGGAGAGGAGAGGAGAGGAGAGGAGAGGAGAGGAGAGGAGAGGAGAGGAGAGGAGAGGAGAGGAGAGGAGAGGAGAGGAGAGGAGAGGAGAGGAGAGGAGAGGAGAGGAGAGGAGAGGAGAGGAGAGGAGAGGAGAGGAGAGGAGAGGAGAGGAGAGGAGAGGAGAGGAGAGGAGAGGAGAGGAGAGGAGAGGAGAGGAGAGGAGAGGAGAGGAGAGGAGAGGAGAGGAGAGGAGAGGAGAGGAGAGGAGAGGAGAGGAGAGGAGAGGAGAGGAGAGGAGAGGAGAGGAGAGGAGAGGAGAGGAGAGGAGAGGAGAGGAGAGGAGAGGAGAGGAGAGGAGAGGAGAGGAGAGGAGAGGAGAGGAGAGGAGAGGAGAGGAGAGGAGAGGAGAGGAGAGGAGAGGAGAGGAGAGGAGAGGAGAGGAGAGGAGAGGAGAGGAGAGGAGAGGAGAGGAGAGGAGAGGAGAGGAGAGGAGAGGAGAGGAGAGGAGAGGAGAGGAGAGGAGAGGAGAGGAGAGGAGAGGAGAGGAGAGGAGAGGAGAGGAGAGGAGAGGAGAGGAGAGGAGAGGAGAGGAGAGGAGAGGAGATGGAGAGGAGAGGAGAGGAGAGGAGAGGAGAGGAGAGGAGAGGAGAGGAGAGGAGAGGAGAGGAGAGGAGAGTTAGAAAACTCATACAAGTCAATGAAATCAAGACTCACGATCTGTCTGTAAAGAATGTGATTATTTGGTTTGTTTCATATGTCTGTAACCAACATAAACTCTTCCATAGTGAAGCGGTAGCCTTTGATAGGAACTATCAAAACTAGAGAGGGGGCGGTGTTACGAAATGACTACGTTACTCATGCCAATGTGGAGAAACAAGCAGCGTTCTGCAAAAATCTTGATACCGTCACATCGATGCACTTCGAAATCGACAACAGATGATTCTGTACGCTTCCATATCGCTATAATTGTTTTCGATGAATCGAAGGAAACCTAAGAGAAAGGGATTCGAGCAAACAAAAATTAGTGTGGGTAAGAGATTAGAATTCAGCGGATTATGCAAGGTACCCCTGCGGAGTAACTAAATTGTTGTAATAACTATTTATTAATTAATACTTTGATTTTATGGTGAAAAATCGTTTCTTGACATGTTTGTTTGGTATTTCATTATTCCACTGTCTGAAGATGCAAAAATGTCAATCTATAAATGGTTAAAGGGGCAAATGAATCAATTTTTCATGTAGATAAGCAGTACATAACTGTTAAGCCACAAACCCCTATTTCGTAGCAATGTACTTTTCTGAGTTGTAAGTTAATAATTCACAAAGATCATTTATTCGCACACCTATACGTTTGAATACATTGTCCAATCCAGCTGTATTTCACATATTCATCGTTTTGCTACGTGGGTGATCAGTCCACAAAATTAATTTACCTAATACTATTCAATATATTCATTATCTCATATTGAACCAATGTTGATATCATTATTACCTGAATATCACTCGGGGCCACATTTTGTACATAATTAAAAATATGTTCATTGAATTTATGTTGACAAGCACTTGAAGATCAATATATTAAGGTCAGTGTTGGTTGTGTTCATTAGATATAGGTACCTACTTTGGAAAATGTTCAAGGGTTCAGCTGATATTTGACTGATCATTATCTAGCTTAATTTTCATGAATATAATCTCCCAATCGCAACATTATTATTGAACGCAGACTCTTTGTAGTGTTTCGAATAATTTTTTGTTTCTGAAATATATTAAATTAGTGATTCTAAAGATTCTCGTCCATATCCTATTTCCGATGATACTCTGTTTATTGGTATGAAAGCTACATCATTGGTTTCTTTCTCTGGCACACACTGAGATACGTGAACTTTATATTTCTAGTGCCTCAGTAGCCATATATAATAATGTATGGAAGGCCTGATAATTAATGAAAGAGAGGGATACATTATTCAAGATATATTTGAGAAAAATAAAAACACGCACTCATTTAAAGAATATAAAATGTATAGAACCTGAACTCCCAAGGTAATTATTGTTGAAAACTCTCTCCGCGGCAAGTATCAGCATAAACTCTGACAGATCTGGTCATCAAAAATGTCAGGGAGAACAAAGTTGCTGCAACTAATATGCTTGCGGTTCCTATTCTACTTTACTCCTTTGGAATGGCACTGGATAGAGCCAGTAAACTCATCATGCAGGGGTTCAGATCCCATTCTCTGCTTAGTACGCAATCATGAAAAAGCAGAGGTTGGAGCATTTCTCTTCAAAGCAGCAACCCGTGTAGCCAATGAAATCGGCCAAACTCTGTTATCGACTTGAAACCCGTTCAGCAGAAAGCCCACGTCAAAACTACATCGTCCGAAAAGAGTAGGAAAAACGGACTAAATATTGAGATCTATACTCTTTGAACTACGCAGGCTTTACCCAAACTATTCTGTTAAAATGGTGGTTCTGATGATAGGGGTCCTTGGTGAAATCATGGACGCACTGCTCTCAAACTTCAAAATGCACAAGGCCGTCATTCTTGGTTCACTCCACCGGCTCAGAGCACTGGATTTTCGAATCAAATAGTCACTCACCCCTCGGCGTGAGGAGTTGTTATTGGGGGTAAATGATCCAGCGCGACCTCCGAAAGTGTCGGAGACAGGCCGCCATTGGGAAATTCCTAACGGATAAAGAAATAATGCTTCCTCATAAGCACTCAGAGTGTACCCAATGGCATAGCTTGTGCGGGTAGAGGACGGCAATTATTATTATTTGCCATGGCACACCGGGGCGATTCACTGATGTTTAGTGGTGTATTCACTTTTCAGCTAATAGAAAAACCCGAAAAACCTACTGTACCACCCCGAGTGATCGCTGCGCACTCCAAGCTAACACCAGTGAACAGATTTACATACAGATTTATATTTTTATTGTCAGAATTCACACAACAGTTCATATCATTTGCTAGGCAAATTATAATTTTTTTTTATAACGTCTAAAAACTAATCTTTCAAGTTTACATTTCAAAAGTTTTTGAATAATTCTTTCCGTAATCAAAATCCCATAATTGATTGCATGAAATCATACGAAACTCTATATTATTAAGATGAAGAGACCAGAAATAACAACCAGAATATAATAGTATATTGTACAACAAGTGGGAAAAGTTCAACATTTCTCACGAGTGTGGAAGTTTGTGGCACGAGCCTGAAGGGCGAGTGCCGCAAACAAACGAGTGAGTAAAAGTATTTTCCCCACATATTTCACACTATGCTTTTCCTACAACTGCAAAAATTAAAAAAATACAAGTAATATACCTCAATATTTATTTTGTCCTACAACTGCACATCTACAATGACAGATAAATAATTTCATTTTTGTATTTCTTTTCCCGGCAACAAATCCAACGTTACTTTCGCAGCTTCTTCCAATATATCTGGCGGAGTATTATTATAAAACTCGTCACTATTGTCAGTATCCATATTATTTATTATTTGAATAATATTTAATAGAAATTGCGATTTTATTGAAACACGAATGAAAACTATCTAAAGAGTTTAAAAAACTTCTATAATCTGACAGTTCTGATAACGTTCTAAAAATGAACAGCAGCCAACTACCTAGCCAACTAGTTTTTGTCGATTTTTGTTGATTGTGGGCAAAGTGCCGTGAGAAAAAATATATCTCACAGTATGAGCAAAACATCGTTTTGAAATTGAGTAAGCTATGAGAAATACGCTACTTTTCATAGCAGTCGTAGGAAAAATAGTTTTTTTTAGCAGCTATTACGGTGTCCGCGAAGTTAGCATATGAGAAACAGAACAGTCAGTTATTTCAATACCACTAGATTGACATTTCTTGTGAATCCTCATTATCGGTAAATTCCATTGCCACCCAAGTTTTCCATTCTCGAGTTGGCCATAAACGGCGAACCTGTTGTCCGTCGCTTCTTGTGAAACACCCAAGATACGGTACTTGACTTGACTCTGGTCACGGGTCACGGTGTAGGTTGCAGACCGATAACCAAGAAAATCTTCACAAGTTCACAAACAGATGTTGTCGTTTGCATCCACGACGATCTCAATATCATTCACGGAGAGTCAGGGAGTACGAAAAACCTCGTGCGAGACACATTGATAAAATCGGAAAGAATGAAAGAATAGGCGCGGTGGGGACACACTTTTGTTGCCAGCACGCTGCTTCGACTTACACATAACAGACATTAGTTTGTTTAGGTTCGGTAGTGTGAAATCGAAGCGCGGGAAAACAATTGCATCAGCTCATGGACTTGACATAGTGACTGAGTGATATTCGGCGACTGTATTTTTGTATCAGAATAGTTTATGTGGTTTTATGAATTAAACTCTATACGTATTGGTGAGTATTTGACATATATTAAATAGTGAATGCGCTCCAAAGGTGAAAAACCTCCGTACTCGACAGATTTCGAAGAAATACCCGTGAGAATCCATTACTTATTCAACGTCAGTAAATTCAGAAAATATAACAGTGAATTGTACATGAGAACTGAAAATGTATGACACTAGAAAATGTTGTTCAATATCGGGTTTAGGTTTTACAGAGGGGGAAACAACTAGCGAAAATTTGTAAAAGACTCAAAACATTTAAAAGACTCGACACTCAAGATTAGGACTGAAATGACTGAAAGCCAAATCCGATTGACTTAAAGACCGAAGATTGTAACTGAAAAGACTCAAAAGCAAATATCAATGACTCAAGCAAGGGGGAAACATCTAGCTGAAATTTGTAAATAAAAAATATGAGATAATATGAAACAATGTACACTTGAAATATGTCTGCCAATTCAATATTTTGCAAAGATTGATTTAAGGAAAAAGTGCATTGAAACAGATTAAAATAATTGTGATGTTACAAATCGGTCTGATTTTTTGATATCAGTAGTTGGAGTTCTAATATAAAAACAAAAATAGATTTATTTTTTACTTATATCCCAAAGAAATGCATAAACCTCTTGGGGTTCCTATGATATAGGCCATAAAATAAATTTTTTTCCACTTCATCGTCCATTTAAGTATATGATGTTATGTAGTACAACTTTGCAAAATTCTCAACTTCGGTGAGATCTCCTACGTTCAATCTCGATAGTGTAGTATTACATCCATTGATCTCAAGTATTTTCATAACAAATTCTGGAATATTTAAATTCCCATATTTCTACACAATCGAAAATGAGAATGAAAACTGACAATTTTATATGGGAAATAAGGAGCTACAAAAGTAACTCATATATATATAATTGCATATACTTGAGTAAATGAAAAAAATCGAGTTAAATCAAAGACTTAAAAATTCCTCTTAGCCCTATACAGATTTCTTAGCCCATAAATTGTCCTGAAAATTTGTGATTGCGAATTTTTGATAGATATGAAAATGCTATATGGGGCTAGGATACATTTTGTGATACTTTTTAGCCATTTTTAAAAAGAACGTGCCTATAATTTTTTTATTCAATTTATCCAATACTTTTTCAAGAAGGAATAAGTTTCTCAATTCATTTTTGAATAGATTATCATTCAAATTCACATCTATTATATCACTTGTTTTATTGAAACATTTGATACCAATATGAGAAGTAAATGCATTTTCAAAGAGATCAGAGGATCCCAAAAAAATCAAACCGTACTGCAGAGTTGACTGAACCAGCCCAAAATATAGTAACTTCATGATGTTTGCTGATACAGTATCTTGCAGATTTTTTTCTTATATAGCATGTAAGTAGTTATAGTGCTCAGTTTTGAACATACAGTGTTTATGTGTGCCTCTCATGTAAGCTTACTATCCAAAGTAACACCAGATCAGTCTAAATGTAGGTCATAATTTGGGTTTATGTTTTTTGGCAAAAACCGGACATAATTGGTTTTGTTTTTATTCAATATAAGGCCATTTTTAAGGCTATAATTTTCTATTCCATTAGACTATTACTTCATTTTGTTAGTTGGCCAATGTTGCTATGCGACATTAGAATATTAGTATCATCGGCATATATTATTGAAAGTGGTCCCAAGATTGAGCCCTGTGGAACCTCTCTATTTATTACTCCTAAATCTGATTTCACATTCTGGATTCTGTTTGTTAAGTATGATGTTACCCATTGAAGTGGAACACCTCTAACTTCTAACCCTTTCAATTTCATTATTAACAAGTTATGATCAATAGTATCAACAGCACGACTGAAGACGTAAAACAGTTCTAGAGCATTATTTCTATTATTTAGTGCACTATGGATGAACTCTTAACAATCAGAAATTGCCGAGCTGGTTGATTTTTGTGTTTGCGAAAACCATTCTGGTTTGCTGGGGGGAGCTAAAAGTGTTCTAGCACAATAAGATGCTTCGAATAGTTTAGAAATTTGACTTTGTATGCATATCCCTATAGTTATTGTGTCACAGGCAGAACCTTTGTTTTTAAATACAGGAATACATTTTGATACGAAAGATTCATTCAGTAAATATGATATAATTTCTGCTACAACAATACATACAGATTTGAGGATTTTACCATTTATGTCATCAAAGCCAGCAGACTAGCTGTTGTCTTATTTAGAATGGAGAACTTCTGGTGCTAGGAAGAAGCTTTTCTGGAATTTGTTTGTTTTTCTATCATCATTATTAGGTTTGTTGAAATTTTGAGCAAGGTTACTTTTCATCACTAGATCAGTGATCAGTGTCGTTCTTTTTTTGTCTTTGAAAATGTTTTAATCGGCATTTATACTCTTTTTTCAACTCTTCACATGCCCCGATGCAGTTTTTGTCATTTGTTTGTTTTTTCACTCTTTCCACTTCACAAAGCTGGTCATGCATTTCCTTGATTCAGAATAATACCTACAACTTTTTTATCTTATTTTTTAATTTAGTTTCACTGACGGGAAACGAAATGTCATAGCTAGGAGTGAAGGACCCTTTTATTAAAAGATAGCTAGATCTGCTTTTGGAGTTGTTTTCCCACACACGTGGTTCATCCAGATTATTGCTCATTTATTATCAGATTCCATCAACATGCTTTTCACTCTCCTAATCGAGTGCTTCAAGATTTCGAATGCATTTTATCTTAGGAGTAGATAAAAAAAATTGAGATTCGTATCGAAGGAAAGAACATAAAAAAACGTTCATAATTGGCACTTGCAATTATTGTGTCCGACAGGAACTTTACACAAATAGACGACATATATAACTCAATGTTCGTATGAGAAGTAGGTAGTTGTTTTCTGACCGATATTTGCCTAATTTTTTTTTTAACTTCGTGTGAATGTGTAGGGATAAGAGGATTTTCAATGTCAAAATATTTGTTTCATTCGATGGAACACCCCAATACATACCTTCGAGCTTTGTTCATTTTATACATCAACAGGTTAACGAATTTCGTCAATGCGGAAGGCCCGCGGGCATGAATGAATTCATAATTGACGCACTTTGATCAAGAGAATCAAAGGTTCAAAAATGACATTGTTACTATGAATTTTTTTCCTATGTGGTTCAATGTTTTCAGTTTGAATACAAGTATGAATTTCGTGCTCGTTTCAAAAATATTTCATGGAATTATAGATTTTTTTTTAGTAATATGTCAATGTTTCCAAAACACTATGTACATGAGCCTAAATGAAAAAGGCGATAGCAGCAATATTTGAGGTATTTTACTGCAAAAGTCATGGAATACTCTTAATACACTATGTTTTTCGCTATACATCTTTAGACTGTAGCAGATCTCACCATATTGCTCAAAATCAAAGGATTGTACTAAACAATGATAGCTCTGACAGAAAAAAAAAATGTACGTGGTGTCCCCCAGGGCTCAGTGTTTGGTCCTAAGCGATTTCTGCTCTTCATCAACGATATGGCCAAGCTAGATATTTCTGGACACCTTACATTGTGTGCTGACGCTACCACCATTCTCTGATACAATGAATATCGTGATGCCGTTCAAGTTATTCCTATTGATGTAGAAAAAATTTAAATGTGGTGTGAGGATAACATGCTGATACTGAATGCTACAAAAAACTCATGTGGTAATTTTCAAGGTGGACTAAGAACAAGTAACTACGGGATCTCGAATAATGGAAAGTAAGCAAGAAACAAAATTTCTTGGCGTTCACATTGACAATAATCTGAAGTTCGAGTCACATTTCTACAATTTAGGAACTAGACTATAGGTATGGAATTTATTTTGGGGTTATTGCAGCCAAGCTTCATTCCAAAGCATATTCGATCTCCAGAAATGAGTTTTGAAATAAATTTTCGTGAATCATGCAAGCCAATTTATGCCAGAGACAACAAATCGATTTAATTGCCAGGAAAAAATTACAAACTTACACTCCCATTTCCCATCTCAACTCTCGAAATAGTCTTCGATTTATAGAAGCAAGTAGGATCATAATCATTTTCCAAATCAAGTAGAGATATTTGACATATAAAACATTTTAGAAAAATTCAGAGGAATATCTTGCAAGTATTCTAGTTGTTTTATATTCAATATCCTGCACTGTAATACTAGAATATATTTTTACGTTTAAATATTTTACATGTTTCCTTTTTGTAATTTTGTGAATTTTAATTAATTAGTTTATCTTTATTGGAATACTTTTTTCTGAGACTGACATACATGCTATTAGATACATAGTTAACACTGTGATAACTTAAAATTTATCGACAAATGTTTTCATTTTGGCAATAAGAGTTATTTGTTTTACTAGGCATAAAAGCACAAGATTTAATGCCGCGGCTGGTGTTTCATAGCCGAGCGTAGCGAGGCTATGAAACCAGCCAAGGCATTAAATCTGCTTTTCTGCCGTGTGAAACATATAATTTTTTCTTCGAATTTGTTCCAATTCCACGCAAAATCGACTTTTTCATATTTAAATTGCGTTTCATTATCAATATCCAAATAACTAAATTATTTCATCAAAGGTAACTGGGCCCTGCGTTACTATGTTTACCGCTGATGACGTTTGTTGAATTTGTTTGTTTACTGTTTACTTTGTCATTGTCAATTTTAATAACCAGTTTGATTTAAATTATTACTTGGAAGGTTGCCTAGCAACGAATTTTTTCTGCCTAGGCAGTAAAAGTGGACTTTTTCTGCCTAGGCATTAAAAGTACAACTTCTAAGCCTGCCAAGTGTCATTAAAAGGCCGCTTTTAATGTCATTTGGAGAAAAAGTTTATTTATCTATCTCTATGAAACAGGACTATGTATGCATTTGAAAAAATGTGATGAAAAATACAGTTGAGGATGGCCTAATTTGTGTATAAAGTTTATTCAAATATTTGAAAAAAAATTGCTATTGGAAAGTGCCAAAGATATAGGCAAAAAAAAAATAAGAAATAATTTTTTTCCTTTATAGCCCCAGAACTGAAAAAGTTAGCTGGGAAATTTTTGATTCATTTAAATAATTTCTGAAATAGGCTACATTTCCCTCATTTTATAACCCTGTGTAATATTTTTTAAAACATGCTTTTGAAAAACCAACCTTCAACATCAATTTCGTTGCTGAAAGTACTCAATTGTTTGCAGCAAGGGCACAGGAAAATACTAAAGATGCAGGAAAGTACTTTACGCTATTTGAGTCAATTCAAAACAGTTTGTTTTTTTGCCATGCACTTGCTTTCAACATCAAGATTAATCAGTTGTCAAAGAATTGTATATAACGAAGTGGAGTGAATATTCATAGTAATATGGCTCTGAGCCATCTCCACATATTTGCACAAAAGTAAAAGTAGAAAAAATCATATACTCATGTGTTGAGAGGTGGTTTTGTGTACTTTTTTCTGCGTTATAAAATTCGCCGAATGATCTAACATATTTTTGCTCACTCATCAAAGTCTACGGAAGGAAAAAAAGGTTCAAGGATGCTTTAGTGAGTTGCTGCAGTAACTAACTATACAAGTAAACAAATCATTATTGTCTATCGAATATTTTCTGTTTCAATATTTAGTTTGTGTGAATAGAATGATAACCCAAAGTACGTCATAACTTTGGAGCATGATAATTCAAAAAGTAGCCATAGAAGGCATTTACTCTTGGACTTCTATTGAAACATACCGTCTCAATAAAATGATGAAAAACTCAAGAATGAAAACGAAACTTTGAATGATACTGTGATTTTGAAAAAAAGAAACTTATTTGGTCATTATATTTTGCTTGTGTGTTGTGGTTTCCTCCAAATTGATTCAGATTCAGGACTGGTCTTCCATATATATTGTTTTCATTCAGAAATATACAGTATGACTCAAAAATACTGAGCCATTTATGCTAACAGTTTTTGATCCACCCAGTTTGAGTTTGAAAACCATAAATATTTTCGACCAAGGTTTTTTCGGCATATTCTGAAACATATTTTACTGAAAAATGTTATCGAAGACTTGATAAACGATTTTTATCAATTAATTATATTTTTGGACGAAACTCACCCTGTAAATAATTAAAAAAATGAGTCTCATTCAAGTGTCAAAGTTTTGTTTGTGATAATATGAACGATAACCGACAGAAAATAAATTGTTAAATCTTCTAATTGAAAAAATTACGAAATAAAATCACTACTTTCAACTTTTGTACCCCATATCTCGAGAACTAGTCATAGGATTTTGTTGGACCAATGAGAATACTATAACATGCTGAAGGTTGAATAAATTCAACCGGTGGGCCATTTTCCATTAGAGAAGTGCGGGGTTCTTTTGAATATGATACTGTCCCTATCTCTACGGATTTTAATAATGTCTGGATTACTATATTATTATGTTTTTGATATTATATCGATGAAAACTACGAAATGCACAATTATTATCAGACAGACGATACTAAGATTTCATCGGTAGTTATGAAAAAGCTAAATTCCCCCTTCAAGCGATGTTCTGAAAATAATACTTTCCCCCTCAGCTTTAATTTTTATTTTATGTCGTAACAAGTCTAAAGATGCCAAATTTGCTGCCTCTGAAAGTCGTGTAGGTAACTCTCCAGAGATGGAATTCATTTCCAATTCAATGCAAAGCGATCTTATAAATATTTGTCGTATAATGAACAACATTTACATCTCTGTTTCTCTACATGGTTGCTAGGCAAATATTTTTCATATTCAACTTGCCTTTGGTGACAATTATCTATACCTATTATATCATCAATAGATTTAAAAGTAGAATAGAATTGAATTTAATAGTTTTGTTTCGATTTCGTAAAGATGATGTGACAATCGAAACTGTGGTTACAAATCATAAAGTTAGTAAAATAGACAACACTTTACTACAGCTGAAAAGTGAATACGCCACCAAAAATCAGTAAGTCGCCTCGGAGCGCTATGGCAAAAAATGATAATAGCCGTCCTCACAGGCTATGGTTTTGGATACCCTCTACGAATGTTTATGAGGGAGTATTATTAGTATTATATGTTTACCTCGGGAGAAAATGCATATCCGAAAAAGCACTCAAGTCGGAAATGCATAAATTTTTCCCTTGATCACCAAATACTTATCACAAATAGGTATAATCAGTTCAAAAAGTGTTTTCAGCATGATGAGAATTGCAGTTTTCGTCTAAATTATAAATTCCATCATATTTTAATTAGAGAAAGTTAATTAGTTGAATTCAATATATCTATTGTGTGTACAGATGAAAGATTAATTTTTATCGTATTGAATGATACTTATGTTTATTATTTACTCTAATTGAATACATACAATCATACTGAATGACATGAAGATAAACCTTGGAAATACATTGAAAATATGCTTGGATATAAAAATCGTATCAGAAATTTGGTGGATATTTGATCATGGAGAAGTTATGACAAAAAGTTTTACGTGATGAAAGCTAAGCTTCTGGATGATTTTAAATTCACGTTCTATTGATATTTCTAAAATAATAATAATACTCCCTCATAAACACTCGTTGAGTGTACCCAAAGGCATAGCCTGTGCGGGTAGAGGACGGCTATTATTATTATTTGCCGTGGCGCTCCGGGGCGACTTATTGATGTTTCAGGTGATGTATTCACTTTTCAGTTGTAGGAAAACCCGGAAAACCTACAGCACCACCTCGGGTGGTCGGTGTGCACTCCAAGCTAGCACTAGACGAGATTGGCATCTAGACAACTCACAATACACTTGCTTTTCAACAAGGCATGCGGTCGAGTAGATGAGAAAAATTCTCTTGTACCTACATCGGGCTCGAACCGACTATCGCTATGCTGGAGTTTCGAACGGCCTGTGCATTAGACCGCTGATCCACCGACCAATATCAAATATTGTTGGACAAAGAAATTGCTTCGGCTAGAATTTCCTTCGACAAGCAATCTCCTGAAAATTTTGGTCAATAAATGTGAGTTTGAAAGTTTTTATTGATCACTTTCAATTTTTGGTCGTTGCTGGACGGTCGCGGACTCCCAAATAAGTGCTGCACTAGGAACAAACACCTCCGTATTTCAGGCGGAGGTGTACACGCTATCTTGCAATGCGTCAGAGAGAACAATATGAGGGAAATGCGCAATGCACAGACAGTCAGGCGTCTCTAAAGGCTCTGATGAACCCAAAAGTGACATCAAGAGACTAGTATGTGAACGCCGCGAAGAACTTAGTGTTCTTACAGTACACAACAAAATAACCTTGATGTGGGTTCTAGGACACTGGCATATATTGCAAGAAAAAGCCGATGAATTAGCCAGAATGGGCTCATCAACTCCATATATATTGGCCCAGAATCCGCACTCACTCATCCGAGGATGCATACGGGACTGGGTTAAACGAAAACAAAAAAGAGGTCAAACGAAGCCCCTCTTATGCACCACGGTAAAACATTCATTAAAGAACCGACAAAACACAAAACTGAGGAACTGCTTAAGTTAAGCGGGAATCAAGTTAGGACTATAATGGGTCTTCTCATTGGTCACAGTCCAATAAGGGGACACCTGCACAAAATGGATCTGTACAATGTAGAACTTTCCTGCAGACAATGTGGCAGTGGAACAGAAACGGCCGTCAAACACGTATTGTCAGAATGCGAGGCATTAGATCACAAAAGACAGGCAGTATTCGGGAAACCTATGCTTACTCCCGAAGAATACCCATTGAAGAACCTGTACAGACTGGTACAGGGGACTAGAGTCACGGAGTGGGTGTTGTAAACTAACTCGGAAAACACAAAAAGCCCAAGAGGCTGAGGTGTAGCTGGCGACAGGACCAGCAACCGAGGAAAAGAAAAAGTACGCCAAAAAATTATTTCTTTCCGTGGTTAGTAGAATTTGCTTTCATTAACTGAAGGTTTAAGATATATTGGGGGGGGGGGGGCGTGTCGACAGACTGTAGATGATAGTGCAAAAAATCCAAGAGGACCCAATTTTTTTAACTAAGAACACAACGAAAAACTATTTTAATATTCCTTCAGTAAAAGTTTCTCCTGTGAAACTTTCCAATGATCTGTTGTTTATTATTTTCAATTTTGAAAAAGTCTATTCACATTGTACCTACGTACAGGAAAATGTACGCTGATACAATACGAAATAGTTATTATAAGCAGCACCATAGAAATAATGAATGAAACGAAGAAAATAAAAGAAAAACGCGTTTCGCAATTTTAGCATGTAAGTACATAGCAGATTCAGTTTCTATAGTCGTGAACCTTTTCATAGAAGGATTCTTTATCCAGAAGTTTTGATAAATCTGAGAAGTTTTTTGAGGCCACTGTGTTAGCTTTTCAGTTATTTCTACTTCTTCACATTTAGCTAAATATCAGAGTTGGAATTTTTATCCTGAATACTTACTGAATACGAATACTGAGTGTGTACTTTACGAGCCTACCTAATAAAATTTGAATGTATCTAGGTATGATTTGAAATGTTGAACTTAAATTTTTTTCCCTTTTTATATGTGAGTATTGACATGTTAGACCCACCTGTGTACTTACTTTTGAACCATTAAAGTGATCTATCTATCGACTTTTTATCGAACTTTTGGCGCCCAGTACGCTGATTCGTCTTGACATAGTTTCTTCTTTCGTCTTATTCTAGTTCCTGAGAAATTCTGTTGCATATCTACTTTTCTAGGTGATCAATTTTATAAATAATGATATCGAAATAATAAAATACAAACTTTTCTCGTATGTTTTTTTGAAGTTATTCCTGATCTCGTCAGTGTTACTGTTGTTTACTTTATCCGGACATTTTTATCTGCAAATTTTTTGGCAATGGGATTGTGTAGAAAATTTGCAGTAACAATCAAAAAAGTTGTTGATATTATCATTGAAGTGACAGTAGTTACGTAATAACACAAAAGCCTCTCATGCTGTGTTACCATCTGTAGTATTATCCACTATTACCTAACAAGTAACAAGAGCTTAATTTATAGATCTCCAACAGATAATTGAAACTTATTTTTACGAATGTTTACTAAGTTTCTGAGTAAACTGTTCAATACTTGCGATAGAGTTATTATTGGTGGTTATTTTAACATAGATATTTTGAAAAACAGTGAGAACCTAACCTTTTGAAGATTATATTGCAGGTTTCAATGTGAAAACAATCATTTCAATGCCAAGACGAATACTTGTTGATAATGAATTTTTATAGTGATACACTGTTGAAACAAGACATTACTGCTTATCGGATCATCATGCAATCTACATAAAAATTAATGAATTCTCTTCAAATGAGCCAAACAATAATAATACTGTATATAAAAGGCTTCGTAGTGCTGATAATGTTGCAAGTGTTAAAACTCTCCAGAGCTAAGAAAGGTGGGATCATATACAGGGTCCTGCAAACAAAAGCGCGGTTTTCCATATCTCCATTATTTTTATACTATTTACAAAATGAAAATGATGGTACTTACGCAGGGTGTACAGTACTTTCTGGGCGGGTCCCAACTTTGTTTTTTTTAATAGAATCCTACACGGAGAAAAATGTATAGTGATATTTACAATAACTTCTGGTATTATATGTGACAGCAATAATTTATACTAACGTTAACTATAAATTATTTCAGCAATTTATTGGTATTTCAGCACTTACTATCCAAGTTATTAGGGTTACCAAAAAATATTGTAATTTTTATCATAATTTCTTGAATATACCAATATGTTCTTCAGATTTTTCTCAGTGTATATATTTTATCAGTTTTTCACTTTCTACATAAGAAATAACAGGTACTCTATGTGAATATTTTTTCCGAAAATATCTACAGTTTTCGGGTTTTTCAGGATGACAGCTTTTTTTCCAAAATTCATCCCCTACAATATTTGAAATTTTAAAGTTATGACAAGTCCCATTAAAATTCATTTTTGGTCACTTTACAATAAGTGGGATTGTCAAAATCGACCTGTGATATATAGGGGGCGAAAAACAGCTTGCCAAACATTGTAAATACAAATATGCAAAACCTTCATTAATTCAAATGGAACACCCTGTATATTATCGATTCATAAAAAGCACTTACAAAGACTCTACAAATGTCATTAAATATTCGCTATTATGAAAATTACCTAACTTTTTGTTTGTCGAAAAATGGCTCCTATTTCGTCGCCATAATTTCAATGAACGTTTTTTTTTACCGTGATCATTGATCTGCGGGCGTTCTATCTGGATACTGTTGAGAATAAATTCACCAATAAACCATTCCTGTCTGATTCACCTCATATGAAAATCATACCAATCAAATCAGTTTTTTAAATAAATATTTTCATTGAATTGTATGGAAACTTCTCAATACAGCAACATTCACATAAGATTTCAATTTCGTATGCTGGCATTCACTAAAGACTTCACTCATACAAACTGGCAGGCAAATATTTCGACCTGCTATACAAATTGATTTTGAATGAATCAATTTATTCGTTTTTACTTGAAAGGTTGTTGTTGACAGGAAGATGATGGCACAAATATCGAGGTAGCTGAAATTATTGTAAATATTCCAAAACATGCATTTTTATGTGAATGAAAATAACAGAATGTTGGTCGAATTCACAACTTGTTCATCATCTAAACGGGTATTTGTAGGCATGAAACGATATTTTGAAGAAGGGGTTGGACAAAAACTATGCATCAAATGAAGAAATTAGAAGGTGTTTCATTACGAGAAATTATGTATTACAAACATAACATATCTCTCGATCATAGTCTTCAAATATAGATTTCGCCGTAAAAAAGGTCATTCATTATGATTATTGCGAAGAAATAGAAAACATTTCCATTTTATAACGAATATCTATTGATTTTAACCATAGGGAATAAATAAATAAATAAAGAAGTTTCTGCACATTTTCATTTACAATGTTAAGCAAGCTTTTTTCCGCACCCTTATAGCACAGGTTGATTTTTACATATATCTAGACTTAGCACAACTTTATAATTCAAATATTATAAGTGACGAATTTTAGAAAAAAGCTGTCATCCTGAAAATATTGAAAATCATGAATATTTTCAAAAAAAGATTTTCATAAATTACCTTTTATATCTCATGTAGAAACTGATAAAATATTATTATTATTATGATTCTGAAATAACGAAATCCAATAACAAAACAATAAATACCTGGTGAATTCTAAATATGATACAAAAAAATCGTATGAAACACAGGAAATTGTCAAGACGAAGGATAATGTTAATATTCCATTACAATCAAACTCGATAACACTCTCTGCAGGTCACATTTCCAACAAACTGATGAATGAATGCAGATAACAGTTGTGCAAGCCATTATTGTATCTCTTGAATGCACTACTAAAAAAAAGCTACATTTCTAAAAACATTTTAAGTATGCGTTGGGAACTCCCATACATAAAAAAGGAGAGGAGCCTTTGATTGCGTAGGACATGAATTGTTGATTTATAAATTGTCTCGATACAAATACAAAATACACGGCCCTTGTCTGGATTTGTTGAAATCAAATCTGATAGGTAGATCTCAATTAGCATAACTAGGAAAATTGAGTACCAAAAAATGTATGAATAGGGGGTGTTCCTCAGCGTTCACTCTTATTCCATAATTTTTTCACTTCAAATACTCCTGGGGAGAGAATATTCTGATGACTCAGTTATTAACCCAAATAATCCCTACAGGATAAACGTCCACATAACCAATCCAAATGGAATATCTCTTCTATGGGAGAGAGAAAGCTGTGGTATATGCATTTGACAACACTCTTGTTCTTTGCCAGAATTATTCAATACCCTGACACATTTCCACCCTACTTTTTGTAAAAGATAAGCACTAATAATTTAATAGAAACCACAGCATTTAATACAACTCCAATCCATTCTTAGAATTTATGACGAATTGTCTGTTTTACCATAAATTTCTACTCACTTTCAGACGGATAATCGCAGCTGGATCTATTATAATCTTGATTAGTATCTTTCACTACGAAATTTCTCAATAATGAACTCAAATTTCCACAGAAAAACCTCTGTATGACAGTAGGGTTTGACATGTCTATAATAAGTTGGAAACCGGCAATCTGAACTACTCTCGTAGCTCATGATCTGAACTAACAACATACTGAGAATACTGCCCCAAAAGTATTGTTGGCTTAGATATAATGGTTCGATGATTCTAGACTTTGTTGTATGTATGGAATGAACAGATAAATTCATCTTCTTTCGGATGGTCAGGGTTTTCTGAATATTCTGGGGTTCAACAAAATTATTTATCGTTTAAAAAGAATGAGTTTTTGGACAGCCTCTGAATTTTTTAAAATGATAACACATTTATTAGCAATTATTACATAACACTTTTAACAAGAATTTAAAATCATATGTTTAGTTGTTATTAATATTGAGGGTAAAATTACTACAATTTTGAACGAATAGGCCACCTTTTCTTTCCTCAGATTCTACATTAATTATATTACCAGTTTGATTCGTCTCATGAGTAGATCCTATATTTGTCAAAACTTTTTCACAAATGCTGGTTTTACTTGCGATTGAATCTTCAATGTACAATTCTGCTATAGTTGAGGATTTCCACCCACCATGTCGTTTCAACATTGTTATGTCACCTCCTGCATTCACAAGTAAAGTGGCAGAACTTCTGCGGAGGCAGTGTCCCGTATATTCCTTAGCATTCGGCAACTTTAAATAGACAGCTATTTCTTGAGGTATTTTACCAAATTTATGGATTCCAACAAATTGCTTTATGGATTTACCTTTTGCGTATTTGAAAAAAAATCTTGTGTCTTTTAATTCAGCAGGCCGAAGAGCTATATATTTTCTAAAAACATCCAAATATTCCATTATTACGAAAGACCTCGAATTCTTCGTCTTCGTGTTTAATAGGGATACCAATAGTTTATTGTTCATATCTTCAATATTTTCTAACTTTAAATTCAAAAGTTCGTCGCAGCGACATGCACCCGCAATTCCCAAAATCAATATAACCTAAAAGAATGGATTATAAGTATTTTCACTCCATGGTATAGATATCTTATTCAAAACTTACTTTTGCTAATAAATATACATCATCTGGTGCATCCAGTATAAAGTTTATAATATCTTGTTTTTCGAAAACTCGGGACTTCTTTGCCTTGTAGCCTTCAGATGACCGTTTTGAATATGCCCGCAACTTCAAGTATCTTCCCATATCTACGCCATTTTTAACATTCATAGTTGCCTTCAACATGGAATATACAGACCAAAGGGTAGAACTCTTCATTGTTTGAGATAATCCAGCAAAATAAGCAAGTAATATATTCTCCGAAAAAGTCTTCGCATTTTTCTCCATGCAATAATCCATAAATCGTTTATAATTTCCTTCATATTTCACCCGAGACTTCTCCGGCAACAAATTCAACTCTATATTTCTTGCCACCTCCCTTATTTCTGGAGGAGTAAGCACTTCCAGGTCGCTGTCACTGTCCATTATATAATAATTTAAATATACCGATATTTTTTCGCACAACTGTCAGAAATTTCATGAATTGTCAAACTATAATTATTATGGACATTTCCATAGCAACCAACCATTCCAACAACTGCGATTTCTATCAAATTACAGGAAAAATAGATTGTGGAAATTGTAATAATTTGCAAATACAATATCCTCCTATATCATTATGAACAATCGGAGAAAAAATTATATGTTCAACTCGGCAGCAAAGTAGATTGACTGCCTTATAGCTGAGTTCAGCCTCGGCAGTCAATCTACTACTTTGCTGCCTAGTTAAACAAATAACTAATTTTTTCAAATAATTTTTTTTTTGGTTCCACCCCCTGATTTTTGGTAAACATTTTTTTTTTCTTGTTTGACATGGTTCCAACTACTAGCATGCCAAATTTAGTGGTGTTACAACCAATCTTCGTCTCAAAACTGAGTAGACTGTACTATTTCTTCTTTAGGCAAGTGTCACAACAGACTCATGAGTCTGGGGCTGATGATTGTGAAATTTCATTTGTTGAAAATTGTAAACTGTTAGGAGATTGGGCCTCGCTGATGAGTGACAAAAACCATGAATCTGGGTCGTAGGTGTTGCGGCATTTGAATCGAACCATAATTCTAGTTGTGATATTTGGAGAGACTTGGAAATTAGTTTTTGTAGGGAGCAGTAGTTGTTTTCTGTTGGAGTCTTGCCGACAAATATTACTATTATGTAGGTTGAAGCGGAAGACTGGATTATTCAACCCATTTTTCATTATTAATGTTTACCTTATCAAAATAATATCTATAATATTATGTATAATTTATTGCACAAGCATGTATATGATCAAATGGGTGAATTTTACAAGTTACATAAAAAAGTAACTAATCAGCCAGTATTACATTCAGAAAACCTTGGAAATGCGTTGAAAAATTGAAACGAAAATTTGTAGTTAGCATTGAGTTTATGAGATTTCATGGAATGAACTTGATATCTACATATAGGTGAGCATTTGACGTTAGTGTGATGACGTCGGTGGATAAATTTCAATATTGATATAACAAATGCTGGAAAATGTCCAGGAAATATCAATATGATAATGGCACGTTTGGACAAAAGGTCTATGGCACATGTTAATATTTTCCTTCACACCAATTTTTCAGAAAGTTTCAAAGTCATGTTAAGTCTTCACTTCTGATATATCACATAGTCCAGGACAAAATCATGATACTCGTATCTTCTGAGATAAAATTATTTGTTTGAAGGAGTTGAGTACGCCTTCCTCAGAACATTGTGAAGTAATTTTGTTATTTCTAGAATGAATATCGTTGCTCATGTTGTGAATCAAAGAAATTCAATATTTTTTCACATGCCATACAGATAAGTTTCATTGCTACTGATGTTCATCACTTATTGGAACATAATTTGCTAATTGATTGCTCCATAATTATTGGGGATCCTTTCATCATTTTCGAAAGCTAAACAGTTTTCCACATGATGGACAGTATTTTTTCAGCAAATCCAAATATAGATATGTTGTCCCAAAAAATTTGGGATGCACAAAGTGGAAAATAAAGGCAAACATCTGTCAGAAAACAACTATTTCCCTGGCTAATACCACGACGGACATTGAACTACAACTGACAGATATTTGTGCAACGTTCTTCAAAGAAAAAAATAAAGGTAACAAATGAAAATGAAGTAATGAATGAATGACAAGAATATTTCGATTTGTTACTAGGAGCAAATGAAAAAGTTAAAAATAAAAACAGACAAAAAGATGAAATGAAAGAAATTAAAGAAAATATAACCACAAACGTAGTGCAAGAAAAATTCGGGAAGTAAAGAATGGAAAGTCACCGAGAACAGATAAATTAACAACAGAGATGTTGAAAAATATGAAGAAACAGAAATGAAAATACTCTTGAGACTGTATAACAAACCGTAGAAGAAGATTGGAGAACAGCCTTAATAATCCAATATATAAAAAGGGGGACAGGCATGACTGTAATAACTATAGAGGACTAACTCTCCTTAGTACAGCAATGAAAATAAATGAAAAAATTATAGACAGTATTCTTCTTCATAGGTTGAAGGATATCATGCTGTTTTGGGATGTTGTCTGAAGGTGTTGATTCTATGTTAAGTTATGGTCAAAAATGACTCCTCAGTATTTTGCCTCTTGTGCAATTGGAATTCCAACACCTTTCTGAACTGGTAGCATTATTTCTCTTAGTACCTTTTTTGTGAACATAACTATTGTGCATGGTTTTGTGAGGGTTCACAGTTAGTTCCTTAGTTACAGTGTCAGGAGCGTTTTGTGTTTGCTTCGACATTGTTCCTGCAAATTATCCTTTTGCATTAGCAAGATCAACATATCCTTATTTTTGATGTTAGCCATGTTAGTAGTTCATCAATCAGGTTAGCCCAGAAAAATGGAGATCCCCTGCCAGATCGTCTATGAAATATGACTACCTTATTTTCCACATTGGCTCTTATCCATCGACACAGAAGAGAAGAATCCCCTTTTCTTTCTAGAGCATTGGTGATTGGTTTTGTAGATGCATTGTCAAATGCACCCTCAATGTCGATAAAAATGTCGTCATGGCTATCTGTTTACACCCCCGGGATTTTGTAAATAGCATGTTGGGATCGTTCAGTACACATGTAAGTGAGGGTGTGAATGAGTATTTTGAGTATTTGTAGATCTTTGTTTCTCTTTCGCGAGATTCAAATGTACCAGAAACATTTTCTGTTGACATTTCATCATGAGTGAAGCAGATTTATTATTATTGTTATCATTACACATTGGAAACACGGGCCTATTTCTACATGGGAAAAGTTTACTGCGAAATCGTTTGAAATACAAGAGTCATGAAAGATTTCGTTAGCACCTAAGGAATTGTGTATGTTTAGGCGGAAGTATAGTACCACCTCATTAAATTTATATTAAGCGTTGTCAACATTCCCATGAATTTAATTACAATGCCAACTAATTATGGATCAAATCGGTTTAATCATGTGATTTTATTCTCGATTAGTTATTATAATTATTCAATACAGGACGAATAACTATAACTCCGTTCAAAACTTTCGGCCTTCCCGATCAGATTTGTGAAATACTTCGAATGAAACTATTCGGCAACTCCCACGAAGCCTGTTGGCTACATTATCAATCAATCGCGGTAATTTTATCGGAGTGGATGATCGCCGACGAAATACCAAACATTCATTTCGATTGAAGAAATAGTAAGGTCAAAGCCCCAAGGCAAGTGCTATTACCATTTGTTTGTTCCGCCGAAAATTCAAAAATAATATCATTCAATTCACAGAATTGCCAGTGTTATAGGTTACGTCAAAATACACATTACCATTCATAGACAGAAGTGTACTTGTCTACGTCGCGTTGAACTAATTTCTGTTATTTACTTACTTTGTTGACTTAGTCTATTTTTTCGATTGATTTATGACGCATGATGATACAGATGACCTTATTGTTGAAAAATTGTTTCCAAATTCATGAAAGTTACCCAATTTCATCTGCCAACACATCCAAAGATAAGAAGAAGGTTGGATTTCACCGCTGACGTCAATATTCTGATTGGTTTCCAG
The DNA here is from genome assembly GCA_958502065.1 of Chrysolina americana. Lineage (NCBI taxonomy): Eukaryota > Metazoa > Arthropoda > Insecta > Coleoptera > Chrysomelidae > Chrysolina > Chrysolina americana. Next base: position 12,281,618 of record OY293417.1, on the reverse strand, counting down.
GTTTTGTCAGGGTCAACTTTTGTAAAAATATTCAAACTTCTCGACTATAACTGTGGCAGTCATTTTCATTAGCGTGGACGGTACTATTCGCGACATATCAACTGAAATTGAAGCTCTGTTCTTTTGGCGAGGCTATGGTATTTTGGAATTGTTCCTAACGCATTAGCAAAACGTTCAAATCAGAGTATAGGTTACAAAGAGAAACCACTGGAGCTATTTATGAATGAAATCGTAAAACTGTCTCATTGACCTTGGGTTAACCCAACTAAGATTTTATGAATGGGATGAAGCGATGAGTTAAGCTAATCACAGCGATTGCAGAGTGACAGTTGTCATTATAATTCGTCACTCTAGCTATCGTAATCGAGAAATCGCTCCGGATTGATACGAGTTGAAATGAACAATAATCTATAAGCCATAATAACATCAATAATAGTTTTTCTCATAAGACAAGATAAATTGATGTCTTTTCAAGAAAAATATAGTCTTTGTGAAGCAACAAAGACATTATTCTACTGAAAACAAAAGAAAAAATTGTAATTGCCAACAGAAGAAAAACGAAGTAAAAACTTATTTAACGAATTTTTTTGGTGAAGTTTTGGGATTTTCCATTTTAATCTACAAGTTCAACAACTAATCACAAAGAAGGCAAAACAATACGAAAAGAAAATATTTATAACTTATTATTGTTATTGAAGGTTTTTAATGACAATTATTGAGGAAACGTATTTCTCCTATCAACTAGAAGGATAAGTTATTTTATATAATTTCTTATCAGGCAAACTTTAATTTATTTAACAAATACTGATTTATTTTGTTCAACATTTCATTCACGCAGGGACCTCCTTTTCTTGAATAGATTATTGATATGTTTTTCTATTGTAGATTATTCGTGGAATGTTAAAATCTCAGAAAGTTTGTCGAACTTCCGAAATATTTAATAGTTCTAAAGATACAGGTTTCTAATTTGATACGCATATTTTGACTTCATTACCAAAAATTCACCACTTCCGCTTTAACCAGATGTAACCCCATATTTTTTTTCAAATGACACCCTGCACAATTTTTTTCATGATCCGGAAGAACACGCAATTTTTGATAACACTGTTCTTCAAAATTGGACATGAACATCAAACTCAAATCATCACAACTGACGAACGGCGTCAACATTTACGAAAGGAAGGTTCGAGGTCAGATACAGCTGAAAATTGAGCTTCTCATGTAATTGCAGCAACTAAATTTTCCAACAATTATCAAAAATTTACTCAAAACGGAGTAGTACCCATAAAGAAATGCTCGCAAATGCCATTTCTCAAATGGTAACATGCTCTTTTCTCATTATTTTTGTATTGAAAAATGATGAATTATCAGATTACTCGAATGAAAAGATTTGATTTTTTGCTTAGCTTTCGTAGGTTCAAGCCGCCTCTGTTTAAGAATATTCAATTTTGAGAACGCTTACAATGAAACATCCCGTATCTTCGATTCCTTTCAGAATTCTCAGAAACTTTTAACACGATTATTTGGATAATCCATAACTTTTTAATACGACAATATGAAAAGAGTATGTTGTCATTTGAGAAATGGCAGTTGTGAGCATTTCTTTATCGATACTACTCCGTTTTGAGGAAATTTTTGATTATTGTTGGAAAATATGGTTGCTGCAATTACATGAGAAGCTCAATATTCAGCTGTATCTTACCTCGAACCCTCCTCTCGTAAATGTTGACGCCGTTCGTCAGTTGTGGTGATCTGAGTTTGATGATGTTCATGGCCAACTTTGTTCGATTGTACAATCAACTGTATCTCCGCCATTTTTCAACCGATTTTCAATTTTGAAGAACAGTGTTATCACAAATTGCGTGTTCTTCCGGATAATGAAAATGAATTGTACAGGGTGTCATTTGAAAAAAAAAAGTTTGGGATCACTTCCGGAAGTGGTGAATTTTCGGAAATGGAGTCAAAATATGCGTATTTGAGTAATATATCGAAGTACCAAATTTTAAATCTTTATCTTTAAAACTATAGAAAAATTGGAGGGCGTACCTCACCTCGTGGTCACCCGGTATAGCCTGGAACTTACGAAAATTTCCGGTAAATGAGAAGAATTCTGTTCTATCTACAGAAATTAGACCTATACCTGCATTTTGAAATTAAAGTAAATGTTTCATGTGACGAAATATAATAGAAACAATAATAGATAATAATGCAAGAGAATCGTAGAAGGTTATCAAATCAGAAATATCAAAAAAATCTCATGTAGACTCGCAATTTCCATTAATGCATTTTCCAACCTCTGCCTTAAGTACATCTTTATTTATTTTGTGTAGTCATTGCATTTCATGCTGGAATACATTTCTTTCCCTCTCCTGATACATAAAACATCAAAAATTATTGCAAAAATTCAAATTAACGGAAATTCGACTCCTTCAACTCGCCCAAATCTTCAAAACCTATTATTCCATCGCATTTCAGATTATACTGCATACTACTTTTCAGTTCAACTTTATCCATTGTGGGGAGAGAATACTAATTTTGTCTGCTTTACTTTCTCCTTGTAACCTTAATTTGAGGCTCCTAAAATAAAATCATCAAGTCTTGGATACTTTTGTATATTTTGAGTCATCCTCCTCACAGTAGCCACTGATGGAAAATAATAATTTTTGACCATTCGCTAATAGATTTTTGGTCCACTCAATCATTTGTATATCTCCTTCTTTTGGATTTGCAGTCCTTCAGATATCTCACAAACTTGACCGAAATCAATAGAAAATAAGAGAAGATGATTTTACATGCTCTCTTGTAATTTTCTTTTGAGATATCTTCATTCTTAGATTTCTCCTTAAAATTCGTGAAATTATAATTAGGTATTTCAAAAAACACCGCATCACAACCTTCAGAGAACTTTTAATTTTCTTTTTCATGGTGGCAAAACTACTAATTTACAGAATTGCAGCTTAAACATGTATGACTATAAAATTGCATGAAATGTAAAACCCTCATACAAACACTTAAAAAAATTCGATCGACGTAACAGCTACTTGCATTCCGTAGTCGACGTATGAGAAAGTACCACAGTGACTGATGGATGATATTGAAAACCTGAATGCTTTATAAAACGAGTTTGAAACGTTGAGGCTGGTGGAAAATCCCACTAAAAAAGTGAACAGGAGCCATTGCGTCAATTCAATTTTTTTATTATCTCGAAGGCATTCGATTGAGTTTGTCACCTTGTACTGCTCTGCAACCTATACGGGGCCTACTTGCTGGCAGACTTTATCAAACACAATCCTTTCTGTCAAGCAGAACTTTTCAGGTAGGCAGAGAAAATGCGCTTTCAACCACGAGGAAAATCTCTGTAGGATTGGACAATAGCGTCCAACATCTAGGTACATCAAAACATAGACACGTGCCGAGAGCAATCGACTGCTGACTTTCAGAGATAATATATCTCGGTTAGCAGCATGCAAGAGTAAAATTTGTTAGAGACTTTCTACCCTCTGATTATTAAAAAAACTGCTAAGGCAGCCAGGCCAATGGTCACCTACGCTTCTGAGAAATCAGTTTCAGAGTGTATAGTTGAAATGTTGAATACGTCATGATTGCAGTTTATTTTATTAGTGTGTAACTAACTGCTGGATCAGCATGCCAATCGACGCGAAAACTAGAAACATTTACATATATTACCATGAAACTGCGACAGATATATTGCTATATGTATGGCTAGGTGATTTAGGAGATTATATAAGGTATTAAAAATGGTGATCTGGACATGTTAATATCCTACTTAATATTTTCGTTCGAATATTTATCAGCTTGGGTAGATTTGGTGATTCTTCAGCTAACATTTTCCAATTTTGTCGTATTTTATTGCTGTCGATATGGCTTCAGCTGGTTACAACTTTGTGACAACAGAGAAACATTGAAGGAATGAGGAAATAATCCAAGATTTTCCGATCATTTAATTTTGAATCCTAACAGTAAACTATTTTTTGAAAACATTTTTGTAAAATTTGTTTTACGAATCATCCAGGTTTTCGGGCAAAACCCCTCAAAAGCAAGGGAGATCTGGGACCTACAGCTTACGTAAAAGTGGATTCCGAACTTTAGCTTAGTGATATGCGAAGGGGATCGAAGAGTTATGAAATATTTTTTCGCCCAAACAAATTGGTGGATTTTCATGTCCATTATACCAACATTCCACAGTTTATAGATTTAAATAGGTATTTCTATCACTTCTTCACAAAATTACTATTTTCGCGACGAATAAGAAAGTTGCAGTCTGTTTATCTGTTTCATTACATTACTAGTATTTTTACGTAACTGAAAATATATTTCATCAGAATTTCATCCAATAAAATGCCTGGAAATGCGTGGTTACAGCGAAGCTGAAAGAGAATGTATCAAGATTATCAATGATATTATAGTAGAATATACTTCTTTTGAGGAAAACATTTTGTTACTAGGAAATAAACAACGTTTTTATAAATAATTATTTAGGGTCTGTAAATATGCACCACTGACAGATATTATTTTTTTAGTATCTGTAGCAACGTCCAAGTTAAATTTATTAGAACAGCTGCAAGCGTTTTAGTTTCTTTTTTATTTAAGTGCTGGGTTAAATAAATATTTTCACTCAAGATTCCTTCAAAATACCAACTTTATTTGACTCTTGTAATTTGCTTTGGTCTAAAACTTAAAATTAGTCATTTTCAAATAGTTACGTAAATAACTATTTTGTTTGAAAATTGATTATTATGGAGGTAACTGAACTGAATGGTTATTAGGTGGATTTGGTAGGATAACTGTTTAGGAAACAGATTTGAAAAACCCTTTCTTTACTTCGACTTTTGAAAAAGGGAAAACCCCCCAACATACAGGCCGTTTCTTTTATCATGTGGTAACATTGCTATATTCTAAACCGTAATAGATACAAAGACGATTAAATGGGGAAAAAGGTAACTATTGTGGTGAGCAGTACATTGGTCAGAGAAAATCTACGAGGATTCTCGCCCTTCCCAACTTATATAGGGAAAACTGAAAATGCTGTTTTCGGGTTTTTACGAATAGAATGGTTATTTCAGAAAATATAAAAAAATGAAAAAGGAAAGTTTTATTGTATTCAAAATGTACTAGAACTACGTATTTTTTTCAAATACGGACCTCTCTATTTCATCACAAATATTGATAGAGCGATAAAATCACAATTCAGTGGTATATCACACTTGACACTTTTATAACGTTTCATATAAAACAACTAGCATCATCGGTGACAACAATTTTTAATTACGGTCCTGTCGTTAGTTTGTTTATGAATTCCACAGAATCTAAGATAAAAATTATCAGTGAGGTTTAGAATGAATGTATCTATGAAAATTGTATTTATACTATAAAAATTCATAAAAGATTTCTGCAGTTTCAGAGACGAACGATAGCAATTTACCCCAGAAATAAACTTACTTAAGAGGAAAAGAAATCAAACAAACAGAAAAACAATTTATTTCATAATGAATTTGTGGAAGAAAATGAAACCAATACAGAAAAAGAATTCTACATTAAATGCTCGAACTGACGACCTCTTTGTTGAATGCACATAAGTTGTCTATCCATACAATTTCTGTGGCAATTTTCTAGCATGATGGTTGTAATGCTATTACATGCATCTCTTATTTTCTGTTTGAGATGGTCGATATCGGTACTAGGTGTCGAAAAAAATTTATCCTTTATGTATCCCCAGACAAAAAAAATCCAAAGGAGTAATGTCTGGGGTTCGAGCTGGCCAGGCAAATGGTTCATTGTTTCCAATCCACTTTGTTGGGAATATTGCATCTAAATGTTCCCTTACTATTGCTGCATTATGGGGAGGGGCAGCGTATTGTTGAAAATATTGTATTTCACGGCGGGTGCTTAATGGCAGTTCATCTAAGTAGCCATCAAACTCATTGGAAAAAAAAAATAAATACATTTCACCATTCAAATGTTCATCGTAAAAGAAAGGACCTAGTATATTCGTTCCCAAAATTCCCAACCAAACATTTATTCCGAACCTCTCCTGGAAATTGGTTTCTCTATGTAAATATTCATTCGTATTATTCCACCTATAATGGATGTTTCTGTTAAACCAACCGTTGTTGGTAAATTTTGATTCATCCGTCCATATTATTTTTTACAAATATTTCGAACTTCCCTATTTCTAAGTCTTAACCATTTCGCACATCGTACTCTCCTTCCGTAATCCCTTTCATTAACGTGATGAACTTTGCGTATCCTGTAGCATTTGTATTTGTTCTTTTTCAAAATATTTCTGGTAGATTTTACAGATATCCCAAGTTCGTGGGAAATTTATCGTAAAGAACAATTTTGATTAGAAATATTTTTGTAACTGACCAATCCTAGATTTAAAAAACGACGTTATTTTTCACTTTTTAGTCTTTATAAGGTAATATTTGCTCACCCTAAACATTTATTTGGTTCCTTATACTTCCAGTAACAACACATTTTCTAGTTTTATTTCTGTCAAATGCACCACAGTCTCTCAAATTTCTTTCTAATCGTCTAATCATTGGAATGTTTGGAATGCGACGATTTGGGTATAGCACACCATACATATTTCTTGCCAAAAGAGGATTTCTATTTGATTTTGCATAAGTAAATAGCATATCAGTACTTTCATCATTCGAATACATCTTTAATATGTAACCGAGTGCTTAAATGTCTGACAGTTCTTAACAGATATCAGCAACTCATTCATTTTTCCTGCCATAGAAATCAAGCAAGCCTACGTGTTCAAATATGGTAAAAGAAGTGAGATGCTATTTAATTGTACCAAATTAGAAAACACTTGTAATTTGATCAAAAACTGATATTTTCATTACTTCCAGGATTGAGAATTATGAAAATAATCCGTGTAAAAATTGATACAGGAGAAATCAGCCTTGAATCAAGGATTACTGTAATATAAAAATCCCCAAAAAGGAAAGATACGAATGTTCGTTGTGTTGGGGTATGTTCCTATCGAAAGTATTGGGTAATGACTGAAGTATCTTAATAGTTGAATGAGTTTTGAAACAATTTACAAAAGAACTAACGACAGGACCGTAATTAAAAATTGTTATCACTGACGATGCCAGTTATTTTATATGAAACGCTATAAAAATGTCAAGTGTGATATATCACTGAATTGTGATCTCATCGCTTTATCAATATTTGTGATGAAATAGACAGGTCCGTAGTTGAAAAAAATAGTTGATGGTGGCCGTGTTGACGCGAAACGTTTAATTAAAAATTTATCATTTCGTAGTTCTAGTACATTTTGAATACATTAAAACTTTCTTCTTTAATTTTTTTATATTTTCTGAAATAAACATTCTATTCGTAAAAAAACGAAAACAGCATTTTTAGTTTTCCCTGTATAAGTCGGGAAGGGCGAGAGTCTCCGTAGATTTTCTCTGACCAATGTTCTGCTGACATTTAATCGTCTTTGTATTTATCACGGTTTAGAATATAGCAATGTTACCACATGATAAAAGAAACGGCCTGTATATTGTTATCCCATTCCCCATTGAATTACTTGGGAATTTTATAAACTTTCAATATGAAGGTGGTTGGTATAAAAAATCTCGTATGAGCTACAACAGGTCCAGGGTACTCTCAAAGATGAGACAGAAGAAAAATAAAAGTAGGGGATTAGCTACAAGTACTGCAAGAAGTATGTGGGTCAAACTAGAAGGGTCACGAAAGTACGGTTCAAAGAGCACATTGCACATATCCGTTTTTCGATACCAGAAGGATCGAGTGTAAATAATAAATAAAATAATGAAATTAATAATTAATGATTCTCAGACCCAGTAATCACTCACCCCACGGAGCTGGGGTTAATGATACACCAGCGCGCCCTCCGGTAGTATCGGAGCTCCGGAGACAGGGCCTGACTGGTACATTCCGTATGGAAATGAAAAGTATCTACACAATTAACCACTCAGACAAGTATTATGAATATGATTAGAATATCATTGGTAGTTCAGTACGTTTTGAGCTCCTGAGGATGCCAACTTTGTTGGCGAAACGCGCGTTGAGTGAAATTGACGTCGGATTGGTGTTTTGGGTAGTTTCTATTTCATGAATTTCATTCACAACAAAGGTTCCGAACATTCAATCATATACAAAATCAAATTATTACTAGTTTTTTCATTTCACATATTTCACTGAAACGCTCAGTATATTGGATTTTGTCAATTTTGATGTCATTCCGATACAGTTCAGAAAATACTTGAATTTTATGTGCAGTTACCATGGACACTTCAAATACAACTTAAGAAATAATAAGATCTTGTACGTGGTTGGAAAAAAATCAATTTTTTCGAATGGACTGTATTAGATATAGATATCTAGCACAATTATAGAAAGAAGAGGGAACAAACAAAGAAATACAATGAATGAAATCTGTATCATTAAAAAAAGTCATCAAGCCTTGGTTAGAAAGAGGAAGTTAATTGTAATCGTCAAAAAAATACTGGAATTTGACTTTCGCTACATCATGTTTCGGTTCTCAATTAATCATTTGAATGGTATTTTCATAACGTATTCGTATTTAGTTAGGGGAATAGTCACCTACAAATTATTTGATGAATCGGGAACTTCGAATATTCTTTGGGTGATACAATATGTTCAAGTTTCATGATACCTAATAAAGCTGATAGATATTTGGTCGTCATGAATACAGTCTTTTCAACATATCGATAGTGATGAATCTACAGTGTAACAAATAACGTGCGCATCACATGGAACTTCTTTTATTTAATTTATTTGCAAAGTTTGACACCAACCGTTTCTTCTTCAGAAATTATAAACAAAATAACGTAATGAAGTCAGGATTTTGATTCGCACGTATTCTAAATATCAAATTTTCAAAGAAAAGAAATAGAGCGGAGTGCTCTTAACGTATCTAGTGTTTCAAAGGCATCTATGCACGTGTATAATACGGTATTTATTATCAAATCTTCCACATGATTTCAACAACAAAGCTGATAATGGATTTTACATAAGAAAAAAGGTTCTTATAATGAGTACATCTGATCTGATAGGTAATTGACATATGATCACGTATTGACATGGTGAAGTTATTATTGTTGTTCACAAGCTTGGCAGTTCGTATGAAAAAACTGAGAACGATGCGTTGTTACCTTGCAAAAACCTTTGAAACATGGCGTATTTCAATCTTCAGACATCTAACTCTTGTGAGTTTATTTGAAAACAATTATGCTACAGGTTTAATGAAAAATAATATATTTTCTTTCAATACCCGTATATGTGCTAGGTGTGTGATTGAAGTTGTATGACATTAGTTTAATTTTTTTGATGAACTTGAATAATGTTTACGTGTGAGGTAGCAATATTTATTTAATTCTATTTTATTCAAATTTTTATTCTTGTATGAAACAACCCATCAATGAGAGTGAGGCCTATGATCACCTACGGAGCAGTAGTGTGGCACGACAGAACCGAACTTGCCTTAACAAAGAAAAGCCTGGAGAAAGTGCAAAGACTAGCATGTCTTTGTATAACAGGAGCGATGAGGTCGACTCCAACAGCAGCAATAGAGGTAATTTTGGACCTCACTCCTCTCCATATCATGGTGAGGAGAACTGCTTGGGGAGCAAACCTCAGGTTGGCTAAAGTCGGACTCAAAGGGACAGCACACATCGTAAGGGGCTCAACCCCCACCGAAAGTGCACACCTTGCCGATCTCCCAACTGACGAAATTACCAGGAAATTTAGTTTCGAGAAATTCTTTCGAACGGAATTGAATACCAAGTGTGGATGGATCATAGAATCCAATCGAGCACTGGGAAAGAATACCATAATATGGTACACGGACGGGTCAAAAACTCCCGACAGAACTGGAGCAGGAGTCTTTGGGCCTCGCACCAAATACTCCGAACCCATGGGCCAGTTCCCCAGTATTTTTCAAGCGGAAATTTACGCCGTAGAAAGGTGCATTCAATTCAACCTCGACAGTAAATACCGAAACAAGGAAATCGCAATCCTCTCCGATAGTCAAGCATCCATCAAAGCGTTGAGGCAGGAACAACAAGGTGATCTTCCTCTGGGTGCCGGGGCACGTCGGAGTGGAGGGCAATGAACTAGCAGATACCGTGGCACGAAAAGGGGCATCAACGCCACTGATCGGGCCAGATCCATTTTGCGGACTTGGAAAATCTTACTTCCAAAACGAAATCAATAAAACTGAAGAAGCAATGAGAGCAACATACTGGTAAATACTTCCAGGGCTAAGGCATGCCAAAGATCTCCTCGGTAACTTCAACCGAGCAAGAGCGAAGACACTGATTAACCTCAGCAAAACTAGTCTCAAGTCAATCACGGGATTTTCTACGGGGCACTGCAGACTCAAAGAACACCTAATGAAGCTAGGCTTAGAGGAGGACAGCACCTGCATATTCTGTGAGGAACATCCAGAAACACCACACCATTAATTGATGGAGTGTTATGCTGCACATCACAAAAGATTGAATACACTGGAATCACACCAGCTGACTTTGGGAGAAATACCACGAATAGACCCCCTCAAAATCCTTAAATTCCTCAAGGAATTGGGGCTTGAGGGGCTGCTGTAAACGGGAACACCTTGAAATAGCAGAAGAAGATGAAATGTTCTCTTTGTATGAAGAAAAACAGCTTGACGTATTTATGGGATAGATTCAATTTTTTTTAAGATTCAGGGTTGTCAGTGAATTGCTTTCAATAATCCTTTAATAATCGGTTATTTATTCAGATCAGATGGCTTTGAACAATTATGGATCTTTAAAATTTTCGAGACAATTAGAAATATTTAGTCTTCTATAGAAAAGTCGGGTGGGTCAATAAACAATAATTTATATTATTATTATAATATTAAAGTCGTGTCAATAAACAATAAATACAACTAATGATTATACTTCATTGTTGAAATTAGGCGTAGCTCCCCCTTACCCCTCAGAACTTCCGAAGGGATTGGAGAATATCCGATGGTGATGGTTATTACATATTTCTGTTGATTTTCAAATTTGATTCCTTCTAGTGACAATCGCGATTTTTTATTTTCAAATCAAACTAGTACTAACTAGTTTTCGTATTGAGGGACTGAATATATCGAAAAATGTTGAGACATGAATACGAAGGAAATAAGTTTATTAACTGACATTACATTCATTGTACACATACAATCTCTTTTCACCGACATTGAAGAGTTCATATTCAACCCGAGAATCAATCGAAATACTCAAACGAAATGACCCTGTACCATTGTATACCAGAAAACTCATTACTTGGTCATTGCCTCACACTTTCACTCTCTTTGCATCATGCCGCCTAGGATGTGATCTTGAAAAGAGACATGGACCAAAATATTTCATGAATCACATATCCCTACTGATTAACTCTGTCAATTTTTGAATGCATTGACGTGGCCTTGACTGAACTTCCTGAGTTAATGAAACCGGATATGATAATTTGCGTAACCGAACAGAACACAAAACGTAATTATTGTGAATGATACAGCTGATAATTACTCGAGATATTGTCCAAAACGATTATTTCCTTGAATATCTGATTATTTCGTAAGTGACAGGGCCGTACCCGAAGTTTTCCTTCGTTCTGGTTGTTTGTTCCCATTGTTCTTTCTTCTTTCTTATATTATATTATTTTTTCTAGTCTATTATTTCTACGTACTGTCACTATCTTAATACCTGTACAAAATGTTTATTTGCCACATTTATAATTGGTAACTGTATTTTTTGTTTTGTTTTATTCAATTTTGTTATTACAAAATTCTACTTATCTTGTACAGGAACTTGTTTTACTTTTACCTTTGCAATATATTTCCGAAGTATTTCCTATTATTTGCAAGACATGTAGTATAATTTCTATTCTATGGATTCTTTTCGGATATACAACGGATGTACTTTGGACGTACAGGAAATATCCACAGTGGATGCTCTTTGGATATATATACACGTACATTGTGCGTATTTTACTTTAATTGAACGTCCACAATGGTGTCCTAGAAGTCTTGAATTTCCATATTCAACGTCCATTGGTCATCCTTTGTACGTCCATGTGCTGTGTATTTTCATTTGATCAATGATGAATGTTGTGATGGTACACTTTACCATTATTTTGAATGTTATACTTTCATCGCTCTGATACCAGATTATTATTCAAATCTTGAGGATCAATACATAATCTAAGAGAAGAATCCGGATTTTCAACAACAACCAAATTGCTTACCCACTCAGATGGCTCAGTAGCTTTTGAAATTATACCTTTTGTTTCTAATTCATTTAACTTTTTCTGTAAACGACTCCGAATGCTCATGGGAACCCTTCTAGGAGATTTGGCCACAGGAATAGATCCGTCCTTCAAATCTTTGAATGCGTCTTCATTTTTCAACACGAATGCATTTTTATCAGCCGGCTGTGAAAAAATCTCATTAATTCGGGCAATCAAATTGAGTGTTGAGCATGTATTAATACCTAATGAAGGACAAGAATTTGTATCAACAATTAAATATTCAATTTTATATTCAGAATTTTTTATTTCACTTACTAAGTAAGCTATACCAATTGCATTCAGTTCGTGGCCATCGTAATTCAAAAATGTGGCTTTAGGTTTTTTTAAAGGAATTTTTTGATAATTTTCTAGTTCTTTGAAATATCTTAATGGCAATGTGTTTGTTTCTGAACCTGAATCTAGTTTAAAATTTATATATCTACCTTGTATTTTAACTGTTTCAATCCAGGCCTTCTGATTCTGACCCTTACCATTTAAACTATGAACAAAAAAAATATCCAAATCCAGTTCAGAATTTGATTCTAAATGTTGGACCTCTTTTTCCTCTTGGACTATTTCACGAACTGAATTCTTCATTGGACATATCTTGCCGAAGTGGTTATAACTCTGACATCCCGAACACTTTTTACCATAAGCAGGACATCTCATTCTTTCGTGTTCTGTTGCACACTTGAAACAAAGGTATTTTCCTCTTCGTTCATCGCTTCTGTAGTTTCTCTGGGGATATTTTCGTTTGACTTCTTCAATCATTTTTTCATTGCTAACCAACAAAATTTGGTTTTTTGTAGTTTCTGATGCTCGACACATTTCAACAGCTTTATCACAGGATAGATCGGCAATTCCCAACAATTTCTCTTGTAAACTGCGACTTTTCACTCCAAGGACGATTTTATCTCCAAGCATATAATTTTCTTGATCACCAAACTCACAATTGCTGAGTAATTTTTTGACATCTGTCACGAAATGAACGAATGATTAATTTTCTTCCTGTTTCTTGTTATAGAAAAGAAACCTTTCATATACTTGGTTCTTTCTAGGATTGCAATAATTTTCGAAAGCTTTCACCACCTCTGCATACACTATTTTCTGGTCCGAGTTCAATTTAAATGTATTGAATAATTCTACAGCCTCTTCTCCAGCAAAATTTAACAAAATTGATATTTTGACTTTATCTCCCAATTCTTTTCCTGTAGCGGACATATAAATATCGACTCCTTGCTTGAATCTTCTCCAGTTTTCTTTCAAATTACCTTCCAAAGATAAGTTTTGCGGCCTTCGGAGGGCTTCCATAATTGAGATTTGGAATTAAACGGTTTCAAGTTCTTCAAAATCCTTTTTTCGACTGCGCCATGTTTTATTCTTTACTTTTAATAATAATTACAACTTTTTATATTTTCTACTTGTTTATTATTCTCTTCAATTATCTGTTTCTGCTGCCCATAGATACCATGACTAGCTATTCGTGACATAAAATATACAAGTCATATACAGTAAGAATAAACAATAATTGAACTAATAAATATAAATATATATATATATATATATATATATATATACCGGGTGACCACGAGGTGAGGTACGCCCCCCAATTTTTCTATAGTTTTGAAGATACAGGTTTCAAATTTGGCACGTCGATATATTACTCAAATACGCATATTTTGACTCCATAACCGAAAATTCACCACTTCCGGTTTAACCGGAAGTGACCCCAAACTTTTTTTTTCAAATGACACCCTGTACAATTTTTTTCATTATCAGGAAGAACACGCAATTTGTGATAACACTGTTCTCCAAAATTGAAAATCGGTTGAAAAATGGCGGAGATACAGTTGATTGTTCAATCGAACAAAGTTGGCCGTGAACATCAAACTCAAATCATCACAACTGACGAACGGCGTCAGCATTTACGAGAGGAAGGTTCGAGGTAAGATACAGCTGAAAATCGAGCTTCCCATGTAATTGCAGCAACCATATTTCCCATCAATTATCAAACATTTCCTCAAAACGGATTAGTACCCATAAAGAAAGGCTCACAACTGCCATTTCTCAAATAGCAACATACTCTTTTCACATTGTTATGTTGAAAGATGATGAATTATCAGATTACTCGAATGAAAAGATTTGAAGAATTCCGAAAGGAATGGAAGATACGGGATGTTTCATTATGAGTGTTCTCAAAATTGACTATTCTTAAACATAGGCGGCTTGAACCTACGAAAGCTAAACAAAAATTCATATTTAAAAAAAAATAGTGAAAATTTGCGGTACATTCTGAATAATGGAACATTGTGAGTTGTCGAAAAACATTCTACGGCGATGGAGCGAACTTTTTTCTCATTACTCGTATGCTAATCGTAATTGATGGTGGATTCATACAGCAGTTTTAAGATCGTTGTTGGAATAAATATTCCATTAACGAACATTCTTATGACTTCTTACTAGTGACTAAAAACTCATGAATTGGAACTGCTGTATAAATCCACCAGAAGAATATACCTGCAGAGTAAAAAAAATGTATTAGATATTTATTCCAATTTCTAACATTTGATACAACTAATTTCTGAACGAAAAAAAAGGTATGAAGTAAATTGTTTATTGGTTCTGGTCACTTACTACACTAACAGAAATCAAAGTAATGAAAAAATGATTTACAAGTACTGTTCAAAATGTTCTCCATTATGTTCTCTGCACAAAATTGCACGTCTCACTATTGCTTCCATAACTCCATTTAACTGAGCTTGAGTAATACTTGCAATTGCTTCTCTAAGGCGATGTTCCAAATCCTCCCTTGATGTAGGACAAGAAGAGTAAACCTTGTTCTTCAGGTAACCCCATATGAAAAAATCCAGTGGCGTGAGGTCCGGTGACCTCGGAGGCCATCTTGTAGGACCATTCGTGCCAATCCATCGATTTGGGAATGTTTCATATAGGTAACTGGTTACTATTCGGGAATTATGGGGAGGTGCACCATCCTGATGGAAATACATATTTTGGTAGACGTCGAGAGGTAAATTCTCCATGAATCCTTCTATTTCGTTTCGTAGAAATCCCAAATAGCGTTGCCCATTCAACATACCATCAAATATTATGGGCCCAATGATTCGAGTTCCTATCAGACCTATCCACACGTTGAATCCAAAGCGTTCCTGAAAATTCCCTTGTCTTATGAGCCTGGGGTTTTCAGTTGCCCAGTATCTGGTGTTGTTTCTATTGAACATACCAAGATTCGTAAATCTCGATTCGTCGGAAAATATAATGTTTCTCGTCATATTCGGGTTCCTCATGTGGTTCTCAAGTAGCCAATTGCAATATTGGACCCTTCTTTGATGATCATTTTCGTAAAGGCGCTGATGTATCTGATATTTATACGGCTTAAACCCATGTTTTTTTAGAATTTTTCGAGCTGATTCTCGTCCAACTGGTAATTCATGTTCGATTTGTCGAAGTGATATGGTAGGATCTACATAAACAACAGCCAAAACATTAGTTTCCGTCTCTGCATCAATAATAAAACTATCCTGATCATGTACATTGTCATCTGGTTCTATCCTGAATTGCCTTTCCAAACGTGCGAAATAGTTTCTACTTGGTTGGCGTTGTCTGAGAGGGAATCGTTCACTGTAAAGAATGCAAGCCGCAGTTGCATTTTTTCTACACTCGCCATAAATTAGCAGTAAATGTACTTTTTCATTTCTAGTAAATTTTCGCTCCATCGGAATGTTTTTCAACAAGTTACAATTCTCTTGTATTGAATGAGTAGAACAAATTGTCACTTTGTTGACAAAATATGCTTTTTTGTTTAGCTTTCTTATGTTCAAAGCCGCCTTCGTTGAAGAACATTCAATTTTGGGAACACTTATATTGTATTTCTGGTTCCTTTCGGAATTCTTCAAATCTTTTCATTCGAGTAATCTGATAATTCATCATCTTTCAACATAACAATGTGAAAAGAGTATGTTGCTATTTGAGAAATGGCAGTTGTGAGCCTTTCTTTATGGGTACTAATCCGTTTTGAGGAAATGTTTGATAATTGATGGGAAATATGGTTGCTGCAATTACATGGGAAGCTCGATTTTCAGCTGTATCTTACCTCGAACCTTCCTCTCGTAAATGCTGACGCCGTTCGTCAGTTGTGATGATTTGAGTTTGATGTTCACGGCCAACTTTGTTCGATTGAACAATCAACTGTATCTCCGCCATTTTTCAACCGATTTTCAATTTTGGAGAACAGTGTTATCACAAATTGCGTGTTCTTCCTGATAATGAAAAAAATTGTACAGGGTGTCATTTGAAAAAAAAAGTTTGGGGTCACTTCCGGTTAAACCGGAAGTGGTGAATTTTCGGTTATGGAGTCAAAATATGCGTATTTGAGTAATATATCGACGTGCCAAATTTGAAACCTGTATCTTCAAAACTATAGAAAAATTGGGGGGCGTACCTCACCTCGTGGTCACCCGGTATATATATATATATATATATATATAATTGAACTAATAAATATAAAACATATATATATATATATATATATATATATATATATATATATATATATATATATATATATATATATATATATATATATATGAAAACTAAAAGTTCGGGTTGAACCGCGTCTAGAATTTGTTGAAATTCGACGTTTCGGCTCCGATTTTGGAGCCATTTTCAAGAACTGAAACAGAAAGAAAATTAATGAAAGGTTAAAACGTAATTCTACGCTGAGGTCTCAATCTGCCTACTATATATATATATATATAACAATATATATATAACAATATAGTCACTGAATATCTTGCTCTATAACCTTATGAATGCGTTCTGGATTAATTTTTTTCTCTTATGGAGAAGGGTGGTCGATTTTTGTCCCACAGTTGATTCCTCTTCCTCTGTTTATTATTTGCCATAACTCTATCTGAGTTTTTTGAATTTCCTCTGCACATTACCTTTACTCATTCCAACTTCTTCGGCAAACAGTTGAACAGAAACTCGTGAATTTATACCGACGAGATATACAACAACTGTTTTTGGCGTACCAAAAAACAAAATCTATGGAAAATAGAACGAAAATCTTTAATTTCATAAATACTGATGTAACTCAATAAGAATCTCAAGCAGTGAAAATATACGAATTCATTTATTACAGTGATTAATGTTAATTTTCCCTCGAACACAATTATGGATAGTAGAAATTATGGGCATTTGGTAGGTGTTTGAAGTGCTAGCAATATGGTGACATTTATATGGATGAAGATGATGTTGCATTGGAAGCAGATTAAGTGACAATTCATTTATTTGATCGTGGTGTTTTTTCTGCGATTATTAGGCTGCTGTTCTTGGTTTGTCAGAATTTTTTGAGAAATGTTAATCCCATTCAATAAGCTGTCGTCAATATATCCTTGTCACGCTCAGAGTCAGCTGAAAGGGTTGCAGAGCTATAGCAAAAACAATGCCCTGTGTGTTCTAGGTTCAAGCAGTTGAGAAAACAGTGGCTATTTATCGTTTAATGAATATTTATGAGAAATGTTAAAGTACTTAAGTGACAGTCAAATGTGACTAGATAGACATAACCAACAAAATCCTGTTGTTATGACTTTTATTTTTCACTCGTTCATTACTGCTTTATAATACCTTGGCAACGGTTGCTATTAACAGACCCATAATGCCCGGGGCGTTACGGAGGGCAATATGAATCATATCGCCCGCTAAATATTTTTTCAGTAGTTCAATAAATTAATTACTCAAGAAAGTTTCATTTATAGCTGTATACATAAAAAGGGACTAATTATTTTCTCTCAAATAGAAATTACAATTTTCAATGTTCCTGAAAAATTAGTACCAAGTTTGAAGTTCTGTGAGTTGACCGATGATGAACTCCTCTCAATGTGCATTTGGTTTCGTTCGGAACGTTCACATTTAATTTTTCGGAAACGGAATGGGCTATCATTGTAGCAATTTTGTTCTTCGAGGAGATACTTTCTTCAATATAGCTCTTCGCTACGGTACTACTCTTCCATTTTCCATGTAATTTTAGTGTTTCAAAGGAAACAAACACCACCTTGAACAAGAAAGCGTTGACCACGTTCGGCGTAGACAATGTCCGGTGTAACCTTTCGGATTTTCCAAATTAAGGTATTTCGCTATGATAGAAAGAACTCTTCGTATAGTATTTTTACCTACAGGTAACTCAAGGCATTTATTATTTCTGTAGGTAAAAAAAAACTACGTTGTTTACATCCTTTTGGTCGTAGTGCAATGTACTTTTTAACTAAGTTCGAGGCTCCTATTTTGCTTTCTTCAACAATGGTGAAACTTATTCCTCTGTCTTCAATGTCATCAATTGTCATCTTGACCATTTCATCACGTCTTAAGCCTCCAAATACACCCATTACCAGAACAACTTTATGAAACAGAAAAGTATCATCTGGAGATTTTCTTATGAAAAGTAATACTCGTCCACCTACCAACAAGTTTTTTTTTTAGAAATTTATCCTTTTGAATTAACTTTCAGAAAGGCCATCGGTTGACTGAATGCTGATATAAACTACTTGCCAGATGAAGTGGGACAGCCAAAAAATTGCCTGATTTTGAACAGAACTTGGACATTTCTTGGCCGATGTTGGATTTTCAACCAAAGGTGGAAAGCGTCATTCTTGGTCTATGCGTCATTGGCGTCGGGTTTCTTTTTCTGTCATTCGTTCTCTTTGTACAGGGTGAGTATTTAGAGCCTGAAACATTTAAAATTTTTGACCAGTAATTTGTGAAATGTGAGGGACCCTCGAATTTTTTTTTAATGATGTGTGAATTGTTGGGCCGATACCTCGAGACGTCTTTGAAATAATTTTAATGAATTGCGTTGCTATAGAAATATCGCCATTTTATGAAATTCCGTTTTTATTTTGAAATGTGGCCTTTTTAAGTTAAACGATAACAGCCACCATCTAAATTGCAACAAGGGATATTTCTACTGAAGATAATTAACAACAGTTGCGCGCAAAAAGGAGTTTATGATATTTAGAAAGGAAAATTCGTTTTTTTTTAAATTCGACAGTTTTATTGATCGTTATAGTTGAAAAGGTGCCATACATTTAATCAGCATGAAGCTGACAAATTCAAATGCGTGCATAAGAGGATTCGAAAAATAACAAATCCCCGTCAGGACCGATCAATAGTGCAATTAGAAATAGGGTTTGGACCGCCAAAAGAATCCGAGCGCACCTGCAGTTAAATGTTTTAGCAAACACTATCAGAAGGCGCCTACATGCCCAAGGATTAAATGCTCGTCGTTGGGCAAAATGTCCACTTCTAACAAATAATCACCAGGCGAACAGAAGAAGATGGTCTGAAGAACACATACATTGGCATCTTCGGTGGAGAGACTGTCTTTTCGCTGATGAATGTCGTTTCAACCTGTATAATTCCGATAGCCGATTATTTACTTGGCGGAGACGGGGAGAACGTTTCTTAGAAGAAAACATGCGTCCACAAGTTGCATTTGGCGGTGGAGGATTGACAGTTTGGGGCGGTATTCAACACAACGGAAAGACAACTCTTGCACAGAGAGAAAATGCTTATGCACAACGTTGTGTAAGACACAGTTGTGCAGATATTTCACACAATTGTTCAATCTTTCATCAATATTATAGAAGAATAATACACAAGTTGGTGCTGTCAACTTTTTAGAAACCAATTGTGACAAAATTATACACAAGTGTGTGGAAAACATACATTTATTTCTCTCTGTGTGTGGTGTTTCGAGGCAATGTTAACAGCATAGTCTACCTGAATGAATGTCTGATTCAGGAAGTTCTTGCGCATACTCGAAATTATGGCGATGATTTTGTGGATGATAATGCTAATGTAAATAGATATCTGAAAGACCAAAATGTTAATCGTAGTGAATTGCCTCCCAGATCTCCAGACTTGAATCCTATTTTGCACGTCTGGAGTTGGATGAAGTTGGAGTTTTCCCGAAGGGAACGTCAGCCAGAAACTCTTGACGATCTCGAGTAGATGATTCTGGACCTCTGGGAGGCAGTTCCTATAGAACTGATCAACGAATTAATTTCGAGCATGCCAAGTCGGTGCCAGGCAGTTATTCAGGCTAGAGGGGGGTAACGCCATACTGAATAGGATTAATATTCTTGTTTTAATTTGAGGTATCTTTATAGTTTTTTAAATAACGTTTCTCATGTTCGTAAACATATGGATCCTTTTTTGTACGATGAATTCATTAAAAAGAAATTAATTACATGTAAGCACATTGTTAATAAATGAAAAAAAAAACTGGAAATTTAATTTGTCTACATTACAGAATTCCCTTTTGCACGCCTCTGAATTTGTCAGCATCATTCTAATTAAATATGGCACCTTTTTAACTGTAACGATCATTAAAAATGTTGAATTTTTTCAACAAAAACGAATTTTTTGCGCGCTACTGGTGTTAATTTTCTTCAGTAGAAATGTCTCTTGTTGCAGTTTAGATGGTGGCTGTTATTGTTTAACTAAAAAAGTCCACATTTTCGAATAAAAACGGAATTTCATAAAATGGCGATAATTCCATAGCAACGCAATTTATCAAAATTATTTCAAAGATGTCTCGAGATATCGGCTCAACAACTCACCCAACATCTAAAAAAAAATTCTAGGGTCCTTCACATTTCCCAAATTATTGATAAAAAATTTGAATTGTTTCCAGCTCTAAATTCTCACCCTGTACAAAGAGAACGAATTGCAAAAAAAGAATCCCGACGCCAATGACGCATAGACCAAGGATAACGCTTTCCACCTTTGGTTGAAAATCCAACATCTGCCGAAATATTACCTACTTATAGCTAGACAAAATTGGGCAATTTTTTGGCTGTCCCACTTCATCTGGCAAGTAGTTTATTAATGTTTTCTTCAACAATCAATGTTGATTTCAGCTGTGAGTATTTGGTCCATAGACTATTTGCACTATATTTTTCAGACTGAAATAATGTAAAATGAATAAAAAATATTAATATTTTTCATGAGATAAACTCACAAGTTCCTGGAAGTATGCCACTAAGACAGTCTCATTTACGGTATTCTCTCTGTTTCATCGTTCCATTTCAAAAAATGGTCATACTCCTTCTCGTATAAGTATTTGGATTTCACAAGCAATAAATTTCCTAACGCTTTTTGAGCTTTGATCGCCACATTCTGTGGGATCTCCATAATTATTATGAACACAATCGTTTTTAGTTTTCTCCACTAACAAGCTTGTCAATTTTTACGAAAATGCAGCGTCATTTTATCAACCTCATCAATGTTTCCATGGCAATTGCCTAGAAGCTCACTTGTGGTCAGTTGCCGACCTGAACGCAGTAAATACTATGAGAAGAAGTAAACAACGTCGATTAAGATACTTTTTTCGTGAAAAATGAAATCTTGTATGAGCGTTACTAGATCCTAACGCCCATCGGGCTACATTCGTCCCTCGGGCCAAAGGCCCTCGAATGTTACCCTCCGGGCGTTGGGATTTATATAACGCACTTGGAACATAAATAGCTATAATAGCCCAAGGGACAAGAAAAATTACTTTCAGTCATATTTTTAGGGTTGATATATAATTCATTTTCGTATACGGTAGGCGATGAAAAATGTGTGTTTTATAATCAAATAATATTTATTCATAATTTTTTGTGTAATTTTTGTTACTTCAATTTGAGAGTTTTACAAATCCAGTAGGGTTGTTGAATGTTATTTCTTGGATTTTTCATTAAAAAAATTTCGAGCAGGTATTGACATTTGAAATTTTATTTTGTTACTGCGGTGTAATAAATCGTAGGACGAATTGAAAATATACAGTGGGGCCTCGTTTTGAAATGTATCACTCTACATAATATATTCACTTATTGGAAATATGACATAATGCAAATACAAAAAATCTATTTACACTGACTCATGTCATGATTTTCTATTATCATCTGAGAACTCTTTCTAGACACGGTCCTGGGCAATATGTTGCGGTACATAAAATTTTAATTCGTCATTGGATCAAGCAATTTGGAGGAGTTACTGTTGCACCCACATAATCAGTAATTTTGATTTGACCATTTAATTAGCATGTTGAAATAGGAATGTGAATATTAGGCAAAATAAGCACGTTTAAAATCCAAATCCTCTCACTGGGAAGTAGGACAAGGACATCCTAGGAAATTCAAAATAGAACGATCGGAGATCCGGATAGAATTAGAGGAGAAAACTCGATAATGTCAATGGCATCATCAGAACGAAGGCGAAGGGTGGGATTTATCCCCACGAGTATGTTTTGTTGCCTGGATCAGTTCTAATGAGAAATATAATGTTGTGGTACCTCACGAAACGCTTTTCATCTTCAACGGAAATTTCACCAGTTTTGAAGCATATATCATCCAATTTTTTTCCGTAACATGCGAAAAATATTGAGGGCCGAGGGTATTGATTTAATTAATTATATTCATTCAAGAATATTGGAGACCCAATACAACTAGAATATTTCCAATAGGTTTCTCAATAATTAATAACAAAAACATGAATAATTTGGTTATAATAAGGGGAAGACTGTTGTATTAGAGTGAATGAAGGCCGTAGGGGTAATTGGTTTGTTTGACAAGTTTTCTGACGCACAGAAAAACAATTTTTGATTCTAGCAGTTTATTTGGTTCAAAAAACATTTGGTGCAATATAAAATCTAATTGTCTGCCCTTTTTCAATGCAGTACTTTCAGGGATGCTTTTAGTCTTCAAGAGCATCAATAATAAATTTTTCTTCAACATTTTTCTCTTACAAGCACAGCCAGGAAATATCCACATATAAGAGATAGTGCTTCAAAACACTTAAGTTAATAATAGAGTTAAGATTTTTCAAAAATTTTGGATTTCTAACGTCGAAACCAAGAATTGTATTAGCCTTGTTTACTATGAAGTGAGTGTTGAATTTTAGGCTAGATGCGTACACTGATTTTTCCTAGGAAGTTCAGTGTCTTTTGTGTTATGAGTATTTTTAGTAAATTGATACTTTATAGTGTCAAATTCATCAATTTTGAGAGTCATTCTGTTTTGATCAATCCCTGCAGAAATTTAATTGGTATTCTTCTGTAAAAGAAGACAGTTCATCGATGTAGTAATTGGCCTATTGATCCTGAAATCATCCGCAAACAAGAAGTTCGAGGAATGCTCAATAATTTGGGCAAATCATTCAAAATTTGATGAATAGTAATGGTGCCAAGTTATTGCCTTGTGGCACACTTGAGCTTGCTGAACTAGCAATTTTTTTTTGATATCGGGAAGCCAAATGAGGTTTTATTGTTGTTAAGTTAAAATTGTTATATCCGTCAACCGGTTGCACCTTTACGTGCAACCCTCAAAAGTCAGAGACTTGTGCGAGCTAGGGGAAGACGTAGCCCTTACCTTTTAATACGTGTGATGCCATGCACGAGACCAGTGGCAATGCTGAGATTCGAACTCACGCTCTCTGGCTTATGAGGCGAGGACTCAACCCGCACACCACCGCGGCCCATCGATCAGAATCAGGATTGTTTCTCCGATTCAAAGATCAGACTAATCTTCTAGTACGTCTAGGTCAACTTTGTATTAATATACAAGCAAGTTTTCTGTAATCCCAAATCGCTTTGTATACCTTTGGATTTCCGGAGGTCACTGTCATTTTCCACCCATCTAGTTTCACATGCACATGGCATTTAACATTTTTGATCTTATAATAATGATAATATTCTGACTAGCTGAAGCTGACGAACTTTGGAAGTAAACAACTCTTCTTCGTAAATTACATCTTAACCTTGATCGATATTGACCATCTCGTTCTAGAAGGCTTTTTTAAATTCCACCATTCAACGATGGTTTGACTTTTCTACTCAAAATTCTATACTACTACTACTTTCATTAAGTTATTTTTCATGGCTACTATATGCTCAGGCATATTAAATATCAATCTATCCTCATAATGTGATATTGAAATTAAAAATGAATCCATTGCAAACCAGATGATCACCTATCACCCGTTAGTATGGTGAAAATAATTGAATATGGAATCACAATGTTTGATAGATACCTTAATAAGTTTGCTTACAAATATCGAGAATGTACTGTATAATTTGGAAACCAAATATGCTAATGGATGGAATAGCTACCAATTTCTGTTTCTGATTAAATGTAAAGGAAGCAAGGCTAAATAATTCAAGAAAAACAAAAATCCTGTGCTAGTGGGTACGACAAACTGTATCATTGCTACGCAGTACTAATGAAATAGAAAAAAAATTATCATAATTATAATACGGAATGTTGAAAATATTAACATATATTGTTTCAACAATTGGTTGTTATTTTTTTCGAGGTTCTGACGCAGATTATCTGAGATAATAGGTTTTCAATCGACAACTTTTACTTCATTAAACAAGTTGATTCTGGAATGTTGGATATATAATAATTTGTGCTATATATGAATAACTCAATGTCACATTGGGAGAGCTGGTTTTCTATGTTTTTCATATTGATAATTAATAGCGTCATATGAAGAGACTATTTTTTTTTTAATTCGCTTTCACATAGATCATGAATCCTTTGAAATTTTCTGGCACAAGTTTATTTCCCTTTCCTGAAACACAAGAAGAAACATGTTTGTTCTATACTGGGTGTAACAGAAAGTAACGGAAATTAATGTTTAAGCTCGAATAGAAGTTGATAAGACTGTTTCTTTAAGACAAATTGGGTTTGAATTGAATCTTGTACAAACATAATTATAAACCTTTCACATATATCATTTGCACCAGCTCCTGTATGAAAATGTTTATGAACGTAGGATAGAATCTTGCAAATGGATCTTGCGGCCAAACATTGCTTTTTTGGGAAGGATTTTATTTTAGGGCTAGTCTAGGTTTATGACCGACAAAATACAAAATATTGATCAAAAGAAAATCAAAAGAACCCTTGACTGGAGCAAGATACTTAGAATTTCTGCAAAATTAAATTGAGGACAGGTTAACTGAATTACCTGCCCATTTACGACAGGGAATGTATTTCCAAAAAAATGGAGCTCTTTCCCATAATTCAAGAAAAGTAATTGATTATCTTCAACAGGAAACGTAATTTCGACGAATGGTCCTGTATAATGGCCTCCAAGGTCACCTGATTTTACACCTCTTGATTTATTCGTTTGGTGCCATTTCAAAAACATTGTCTATGCAACCGCCATTACAACCCGCGAAGACCTGGAGCTGCAAGATGCGCAATTAATAGTATAACGGCCCAGCAATTAGTGTGCAATGAGAAGTGCATTTCGAAACCGGAAGTGAAGAAAAAATCAATTAATCAATCAATCGAAAAGTGCCGCTTTTTATGTATATGGGATATCCCAAATTCCAGTCAGTTACCTTGAAAATTTTATACCAGTTAATCTTCTTCTTTTCTTCGGAAATTTCCCTGCATAGAGGGTAATTAATAAGTGGAAATCTCCCTCTGGCTTGACAGGTGTCATGAACACAGTGGCGTAAATTATTTTTGATAGATATTCATTTATAACTTAACTATAGGTACATGATATTATCTGATATTTAATTATTTTCAAAAAATTCGTACTTCGAGAAAATTTCCGGAAATAATTCATGCTCTATGGAGATTATAAGTGATAAGTGCCCCGGTAAATTATCACTATTCAACAATCGAGTCACCATGGTTATGACATAGTTTGACGTTTACTCAATTAAATTTTTAAAATGTCAGTCCCTTCGAGTAGATATGGAAATATCCAAAATGAGTCGATCGATATAATTATAAGTGACAATTCTATGAAGAACATTTCTTACTGAATATCATTCGGCTATTGATAAATTCTCAAAATTTGTCTTAACTTTTCTCAAGCGAGTTGCTTTAAGGTAAAACAGCCCTGCGCCTTCGGCGACCATAAATCCGAAGTGGTATCATATGGTTTTTTAGGTTTTACAAACCAAACGGCAAAAAATAATGATAGCTATCATATTCTCATGTTATTTTATTTTCGTCAGAAATTTCCCAGTCAGGCCCTGTTTCCGGAGACCCTAAACATCCGGAAGGCGCGCGGCAGCGTTAGTGTGACATTAAAAAAATTGTTTAAAATATTGTTTTTTCCGTTAACCAGCTGGCATCCCCCTACGAACGACATCCCTTCGAAGTCTAAGGATTAACGAGGTCTTACCTTTTAACGTGCGATTCCTAGCACGAGACCAGTGACCATGCTGGGAATCGAACCCACGTCCCTCTGATTGATAGACTAGCCCTCTACCATCATGGCCACTGCGGCCCTCCCCCAGTAAACACTGCCCATATTCGTGGGGTGAGTGATTACTGGGTCCGAGAATCATGTGACCTGAGTAGGCGGAGTGAACCAAGAGTTACGACCTGGTCATACGCATAAACTCGTCCTATTTGATAGCGTAGAATTAACTGGCGTTGAGAAAAAATTGGTAAAAAAAAGGTTACATACTTTTCGTGATAGCCAACTTATGAGCATCCAGTATAATTTTATGAAAAGTAGTTCCAAAGATTCAGGAAGCTTCAGGTTTTATATGAGAAAATCCTGGGACTTGATTGTACTCGTTTCCAAAAAATTAATTATTTTGTGAAGGACTGCATCTGTCAAAATAAAAAAAAAATATGTAAATAACTGAAAACTGGAGCCCTTCAGACATATTCTGTAACGAATAGAATTATATTCAAATTCATCTTGGATTATAAAAATGCAATAAAAACAGGGTGTTCCATTTAAAAAACAAAGTTTTTCTCTGGTAACCGGAAGTCGTAGACAACTAGAATAGAATAGAATAGAATAGAATTTATTCATCATTGAAAATTTTACATCTGTATTAGATACATTCATAAAATTTTATCACACTAGTCAAAAACAGGATTACTAACATATGTACACACACAAACAGTTTAAAATATAAAAATTTCTCAACAGAGTAAAATGCATTTTGTATGGTAGTCGTAATTCGTTACCCCTTCTGGTGTTGTAGCTGTGAATCATATTATTTTTGGTGTGGTGTATTTAATTTTTTTTATATTCATAGTTATTATATGAATATACAGGCTGGGTAGACTCAGTATGGCTAACTTGGTAAATGTTCTCTTACATGATTCTTTATGCTGAAGTCCAGCTAGGCATCTTATCACCTTTTTCTGGACTTTGAAAACTTTTATCATATGGGTTGAGTTCCCCCATAACTGAAGTCCATAAGAAAGAATAGATTGTACCAGTCCATAGTAAGTCAGCTTAAGTACATGCAGTGAGACTGTTCAACGTAGTTGCTTTATTACGAAACACATACTACTCATTTTTGATACGAGGTTTTTTGTGTACCTCCCATGTTAATTTCTGATCTATAGTCAGTCCTAGATACTTGAGCTGACTCACTTGTTGTATGGATTTGTGATTAACTTTCATAAGGGGACAGTGATCATAAGACATGTTTTTTTGTTGGAAAACCATGAAGACTGTTTTACTGGTATTTATAATTATGCCACTATTTTCACACCATCTGGCGAATTCTTCTGTGGCTGAGTTAGCTGCTTTTATGGAAAGCGGGAGTTTATTTTGTGCCGATATTTTACTGGTATCGTCTGCATAGATAATCGTTTTCTGCTGAAGATATTTTCACAGGAACGGAAAGGACAAGAGACAAAAAGTGAAAAATGCAACAGGAATTCTGAATAATATTTTCAATTAATGAAATTTAATCATATGCAAATGCTCTGACATGAAATATTATAAGGGTTGGTAATTTCACCCCGTAATAATAGTAATACTGAAAAAAATTGCCCTTCACGAATGTATGTCCTTTCAAGAGTTGGAAAATCCTCAATTTTTTCTCATGAATTTAGAAACAACCTGAACGAGAGACAATGAAAATTTTTGTACGTAGTATGCTGCACCTCTGACTTTCAGTAGTATCCATACATCTATAAAAATGCTATTATTCAATAACTTGGTAATGACATTCACTTTGTCTCGTTGATTTCAGGTGCTGATATGTGTTACAAAAAAAAATTACAATAACTAATACGCAATTCATTAATTCATATTAGTATCACACTTTCACAATTGTTTATACAGCCACTGTGGACAGTGTAGTATGTATTTTTTATACTCATGTATATGAAAATGATCATTGTTCACCCGAATACCCCACACGAAAGTGATAGTTTTTCACTCCAGAGATGAAAATGAAGCAGATGAACATTATCATGCAAAAAACAATTTGATGGAATTTTGACACTAATGACAGTTAATCTCACTACTTGGAACTTGAATCAGCATGCAAACCAAGATGCATAGAAACCCTGGTGTGATCACAGATTCGATTTTGTTTCTACCAAAGTTGTTGATACTGTAATTGCATTGATACCGTTGGCTTCATTCGTCAATGGATGGCGCAGAAGTCAAAAATAGCCAAGTTTCAAACATTCCACGGTGCCTTGATTTGTCATTTGATTGTTTTTGAATGTTGACATGACACTTGTCGCTTGTCCAACCGTCAATCGTCAATGACAACATTAATCTGTAATTTTGCCGCCATCTGTGCTAAAGAAGTGAAACGGTACCAATGCAATAAAAATAACATGAATCAAGTAGGCCCTACATCAACACATTTGTATGTCGGTATCACAGGTATAAGTAATCACACCAGGGATTGATGCAAACGAACGTCACTTCGTTTGACATTTTATAAACATTTTCACGATTATACTTGAACTTCTCTCTATAACTAATTAATACGGACTCTGATAGCGAAATTCTAGTATATTATAAACAACATCCATCGCAGAACAAATGGCATTTCATACTATTTATGTTATGAGTAATTTATTTATGGAATTAAATTAACCACCTGACTCATCGTACATTTACTGGTTTTTACGGGATTTTAAAGTGCAGAGGGGATAAACGAAAGTAGCTAAGTAAAACTGTATTTGAAGCCAAAGTACCTAGCTTATTTCTGTTCTATTTTCTGACCTACTTTATATGAATTATGAACCGTACAACCGATGAGTCACTATCTACAATTTAGGAACTAGACTATAAGTATCGTGTATGTCACAACTGGCAGTTCAATTGAGATCGAACCAATCAGTTTGGTCTTTCCACCTTTTTGTCGTTAGCCTGAAAACTCACTGAAAATATTGCAAATCGATTTACAGGGTTTCTACTTATGAGCCTGATGTCTGACTGCAAGTAAGGAAGAAATCACAATTTTTCAACAAGGGGAATCAGGTACGGTCCAGATTTCAGTAATATGGCTATCAAGTCATGTCAACCACGCATTGTTTGCATCTGTTTGCTTGACTCGCAGATATCGACATCAATATCAATAAAAAAACTTGATAGAAGGTCATACATGCAACTCTTGATTCGAGAAAAGGATATCCGTTAGTTCCTCTGATAGAGATAAACTGCTTTTGTTTGATACGTCGTTCGATATTTCGCTCCAATGCCTTTTGGGCTGCGTAATGCACCTTCGATCTCTGTTATAGCGGTTGATGAATCGTTTGAAAGCTGGCCTGCGCGTTACTTTTATATAAAAAATTTGCTGAAACGATTGATGAAATGAAAATTTCATACGTTCATGGAACCCAAATGAAATAATTTTCACAAAAAAGAAAGGTGGTAAAAAAAATAAACCAGAATTGACAAATTTGCACAATGAAGAAAAAAAATATTTTGGTTATTTTCAAATTCACGTTTTATGGCGGTCTTTACGGAACGAACTCATTTAAAAAATGTATTTGAAAAATAGGATCACAACTTTACCAAAGGAAAAATTGTAAAAAAACGAACTATAAACATGGATGATATTTCCAAACCATTTTATCCCAGCCCAATTAGTAAATGGAAAAATAACAACTGAATAGAAAATGTATGCGTGATTCTTTCTGAAAACGTCAAAAAGTCGAGAACTGTAGAAAATATCAGAAAAATCCAAATGCAGTATATTTCTCATAGTGATTTATATAAAATTTTATTATCGAGTTTTTGTGATACCAAAAATGAGAAGTTGGTTGAAATCTTTCTATGAATTGTACGATCGATTGAAATTTGAAAACGCTAAAATATCGTGAATGTATTGAAAAACAAAGTGAAGATAGTGTTTTCCATTTATTTCCGAGACTTTAGATTTTTTTTGTGTTTCTCTTAATGCATTTGATTGAACGAATCCTGGGTTGGTCAGAACAACAAAATTTTTGGCTGCCTGTCGGTAGATAATCATCTAACTTAGGATTCCATGGTTCGTTTCGAATTAAGTTCCAACTAGTGACTGTAGGTGTCACTAGTAACTTTTCATTTATATTGAAAATCTATTTTTTTCGAATATATCCACAAAAAAATCTTAAATTTTTAATCAAACTAATATCTAATTATCTACGAAAAATCTTCATAGTAACAATTTAATTATTATTTCTAAATTCAAAGAACAAAATTTGAAAATCTTGATGGAATAGTCAATTGTTTTCAGAAAATCTACAAACATTTCAATCAATTGAAGAATTTGATCGTACTATTGAAAAAAAATTATTTGAAATAGCGATTCGCAAGACATTGATGAGCGTAAAAATCATTCATGTTCTTCTCAAAATTTTGTGATGGTTTGAATTATCGAAATATAATTTTGATATTCTATAACTTCGTTTTCACATCATTGGTGTTCAGTTATGGTTTCGAGCCATTGAAATAGACAGTTGTTTTTTATCTTGACATAAACGTCATCGTACTAACATCACTGGTAACCATTGCTAGTTTTGAACCATTTCGAAAATTATCAACTCGAACATGTCTTATCGAGGCCAATAGTCTTTGTATTTGGTTCATTGGTAGAGAATCGAATACTAGACGCCTTTTGTGTCACCAATTTGTTTCAGTATTTTCACTCCTAGGTATACCAAACGTAATTTAGCATTCCTATCAAAATTCGCATCAATAGAAGTGAAAATACTTGTGTGGTAAGGTGATTATTTTTTGACAATTCTTGCAACCAATTGAAACCATCAATTCAAAGCATTCATGTACGTTCAGGCCAATCACAGCATTATTATAGTGGGAATTTTCTACCTTAAAAATTGCCTCGGGAATTTTTTGTGGTATTTTGTTTTAATTATTTGACAACTGATACTTTTGATTTGACGTCTGTCATCAGTTTGTACGAAAAGTGAAAAATGATTCTAAAACGGTTTAGTACATCATCATTCGACGAAATTTTTAAAAAAAATCAACGAAAATGCATTTAAGAATACTATTTTGAGTAACGTGTCAATTTGGAAACAGTTTCAATTGATAACCTAGGGACAGAGAGAAAGCAACAGCTTTCAATCCAACAGAACAAAACATTCATAATAATTGTATATTTCATGATGAGAACTTTAAATTCCAAACTTCATTCTGTTTATAGTGATTCAAGTAAATTGTTGAAATAAAAATGTTATACCTATGTATTATAGAGAATAGGTCTATGATTGGGGCATCAAAAAATAATCAATTGAATACCTACCACACGAGAGTTCGATAAAGTAGAAAATAATTCTCCAGATTTTTTCTCAAACTTGTTGGCAACAAGTTTTCGAAAAATCTGTCAAATTATTTTCACTTTATTCTCACTCTCTTGTGATATTACAACTGAAAATACTGTTTCTTCTCAGTTCACTGGTGAAAAATGATAACTGCAAAACATTTTGAAAATCATTTCATCGAGAGTTTTTTATAGTGAAGTGGTCGTTGTGTTGAAACGTTCAGATTCCAATTGTGCGTAAGCTGTAAGTCCCGAATCTCCCTTCTTTGCACAAGCTCTGATTTTAAGGGGTTTTATCGGAAAACCTGGATTATTCGTAAAAACAAAAAAAAATTATTGGTTATCAATAACAGTTTCAAACTAGGAAGTATTTACAATACTTGTAGGATACTTGTTAGCTGGGTGTTGATGTAAGATCATCCAGATCATCCAGCCGAATTTATCGATTGTTATTAGTGGCGATAACAGACTTCCTTGTTTGTATCCTATTCAAGAAGCTGCAAAATACCGGAGAGACGTTAATATTTGTGAGCATAGTTTTACGCAATGAGTGACAAGGCAGCTTTAGAGCCGTTATCGCCCCTGGTATAATATTAATAAATTTATTTACAAGATATTCTTCATAATTTTCAGATTTTTTTCTGATACATTTGATGTGTCGCAGAGTTCAACCACTTTTTAATACAGGTATATACTCTTCTACACAACCATGCATGTTTTTAGACTTTAACACACTAACTAAATAACTGGAGGATTCCCGCTGCTTGTAGATAATTTTCATTAGCAGTCATTCATGATGTTAGAAGGGAGTTCGAGAACAGAGTTTATCATTGCTTAGTAGCTCGACCTATTGAAAACCTCGTATTGTGAGGTATACGGTGAAAAATATTAGCATTGTGAGACACCTGCTTGAGTAGAATTTTCTGGTACGTGTCGGCAATTACCAGTTCATACACTTAGTTGCTTTCTCAACGTCATGTTGATTTTCTTCGTTATAAGAATAGGGATACGCCACTGTTTATAGTATGAATTTATAACGTCCAGTCGAAGCTATTATATCAAGTTGAAGGTCAATCGGTTTTTCCTTCCAGTGTTTCACGAAGAATTCTGTAACTCTCGTTTCGGAAAGTGAACGTAGACTGCGAAGATAAAGTCAGCGATTGTATAATAGTTTTGCCTCGTGGCAGGCCCTACATCTAGACCAAACGGTTGAAGATAAGGTCCTGGTAGGTCAATGAAAATGCCTTAGAATTCATTTTCACTTAACCAGATCTGAAGGAGGCAAGAGTCAGATTTTTCATATAACAAGGCCCTTGCTAGGAAGAAGACTCCTTGTTATAAGTCGCTGATCACCTCATTTATTATCTAATACAAAACAATTGGTTCTGACGTATTAAGGGAGTCATAATGATGATTGTAAAAACTGCTATCGATATCCTTCATCAGTAACTCCCGTGATTCATTCCATGGACAATTTGAATTTGCATATATAGGGGAAACTACGACCTCTTAGAGAAAATTATAAAGTGTTTTCTCCCCAACAAAGGACGTGAAAGTAAAATTAGGACAAAAACAAATTACCTTTGTATGTTCTTCCTCCGTTCCTCCGTATCTCATCCTCAATCAAACTTAGGACTGAAGCTGGTGATTTGTGATTTAAAATGAGCATGACTCCCAGAATGAAGTAGATTATACATGAAGGCACGGAAATTCCAGCTTTTTTCTAAGGCGCGATTTGTAGTTCGAGGACTAACAATGTCAAATTCTCGAGGCAGAATTCAATTTATAGTTTTTGTAGTTTTAATTCCATCGAATGCTGGATCTTCATCAATTTGATTAAGAATTAATACATATTTTAAAATCTGTATAGGGTGTCATGGAAAATGCAACAGACAATTTTCCGACGAATTGAAAGAAGGTTGTTTATAAACAAATCTTTAGGTTAGATATTGGATACCATTTAAGAATGAGAGAACCATAGAATTTGAGTTCACATATATAGTGTCTGCTAGATATTGAATATATTATTGGTCTCAAATTTTTGAAAATAAATCTTGAAATGAATATCTTTGATTGGAAGTTACTATGGTCGCTTATTCGGATCCTTCGAATCCACCATCTTATCGTTTACAATTTATTTGTAGCTCCTCTAAAATATTGGTATCAGATCATCTAATTTGACTTTGGATGAGAGCAAAACAATGACTAATATCGCTAGTTGACATTATTGATCGCTTTATGGGGAAGAATTGGGTATGAAATACGAAAATAGCATCATCTTACCTGTGATCATACTTAGACAAAGCAGTATCTACATTGAATGCAAACGAACGACATAAGCTTTGCAGGAGGCATGTATTATCCGAACTACAACAGCTATCAGATGGAATATTCGACTTCCCACTAACACAATCGGAGGCGAATACTAGCGCCCCCTTGCCCCTGGCACGAGCACTCCCGCGCCTTTTGGCCAGCAATGGATCTCCATTGCGTCCTCCCGATCCTTCCCTCTCCTGAGTCCTATTGGGCGAAGAATTTAGTTGTTTGGTGGAGTTTTGAAAATATCACTTGTAGTGAAGAAAAAACGTAAACTTTGTAATAAAACCCTTATTTATTCATTTAGTACTGTCTATAACTGAAACCAAACAATGGTGACGTGCCGTCAATTTGGATGGGTTATCAACCATAAGTTTGAATTCACGCCAGTGAATGGCATCACAAGTCTATCAAATATTTCTAACGGTTGCTCGTAAGGGTGGAGCCGGTTGACGGATGTAACAAATTCTAGAACGAACATTTTTTAAACAAATTCACCTTCGCCAATATTTTAAATACGAGAAAAAGGCTTGTCATACCTTCCACAGCGGTTGTGGTTGAGCGGAACTATAAGCACCCACACTGTTTTTGTTCAGTAAGTAATTATTGATCAATTTGTAGAACCAACATTTATACCAACATTCATTATCAGATACCAAAACTACAATTCATATTGAAAAAAAAGAGAAACAAAGAAAAAGATGCAATGATCAGTTAAGACGTCTGCAAAAGGGCAAATTACTTTATCTCTGTGTTATACCAACGAGTAAAAATTCAGTTAGACGCTGGAATTGCAGTGGAGAGAATGCGTCCCAACTACAGACATGAATATTTATTTTTAACTGCCGCTGTTACAAAATACCACATATATCTTATGAAAATAAGTTGCCGCTCCATTTTTGTATGTAGCATAGGAGTCGTATGAAGTGACTTGTTTGGGTATTCGTTTGAATGGACTGTCAATGCTGAAACATGATATAAGGTAGTTAAATGAGGAAAACACCTGTGAAATGATTTTCCGTATCTGAGGAACGGATTCTTGAATAACAGATACGAGGAAACAGCTCTTGTCATACCTCCGCAGCGGTTGTGGTTGAGCTGAATATCACCCACACTATTTATGCTCAATAAATGCGTGATAATTGTGCAAATTTTGGTTGAAATCGGTCCTGGGCTGTGGGAACAAACATTTTTACCTATATTCATTATTAGAAGCTACGGAAGCGTACAAGGGCCACGTGATTTTCGTGACTAATTCCGACTTGCTAAGATGTAATTACGAGATCAAAGTCGTAATTATAAAATTACTATTTAGTAACTCGTAATTTCAACTGACTGAGACGTAATTATGAAATAAAAGTCTTAAATGTCAAATTATGACTTGCTAACTCGTAATTCCGACTGACTGAGACATACTTACGGGATAAGAGTCCTAAATGTCGAATTACGACTCACTAACTCCTAATTACGACTTACTAAGTCGTAATTCCGACTTACTGAGATGCAATTACGAGATCAGAGTCGTAATTATGAAATTACGACTCAGTTACTCATAATTTCGACTTACTAAGACGTAATTACGAGGTCAAAGTCGTAATTATACAATTATACATAATAACGAGATATGAGACATAATTCTTCGGGAAAGTAGTAGACGGACGAATTTTTCTAAGCTACTCTATCACAACCCAGCGATCTTAAAAACATCCCAGAGATATTAAAAGTACGAGTTTTTAGGACATCAAACCTCCACTGCGATGTTCTGTTCATACATGAATAGAACGTGTACGTATAGCCAAATGTCCGCCGCACGCGCTATTTTAGGATGTTCCTGGGACATCACAAAAGGCATTTTTTCCTCGCTCTTTTCAAAGCCATTTCAAAGACTCGTGATAACATTTTCAAAGCTGTTTAAAAGCTATACTAAATCACTGTATATAAAACATTTCCAAGCCGCTTATTAAACAACAACAAGACCGATCGTCACTGAGATCACATTTGCGCTTGCGCGACCGGTAGATATATTCTCAGTGAACATCTCAAGGATGAACTATGTTATGCCAAGTGAAAACGTCCACACATTCATATTTTGTGCACCTAACCGATACATTCCTAAAGTTATTTAAAAAAATGCCACAAAAGAACAAAGGCAAAAAATTGAATATCCTTCGGAGACCTCTTTGGAAAGTAAACATTACGTCTCAAAGAAACATCGGCATGCCTTTTCGAAACATCTCAAAACCTCCCAGGGATGTTTGTGCTCGCTGGGAAATGTTACATTCGAAAGGAACTGGTGTCCTCGTTGTCTTTAGTGGTATAAAAGGCGGTTTCATTATTAGTTGATTGCTCGTCTACACGATAATTTTTGTTTGGGTTTTCGGTAGTATTTCGGTAGTATTTCTATGTTTGATACTATGTTTGATACTTGATTACTTTGTCAGTATAATAATATTAATAATTTCGTCTGCGTTGAAGATATCCATCCTCATGTGAGCAAGCACTATGTGAAAGCCTGTTCCGTCCTTCCCATTGCAGAGCCTGCTTAGTGTGGAGTCTTGGTACAGCCCACAGCAGACACAGATTTTTCTCAGATGGCAGTGCCCTGTGTTGTGAAGTACCCTACCCCAATTACAACACCTGTAGAATTTCTTTCCTACCGTCCTGAGAGAGTTTCGGCTCAGTCTGAACAGGTGTATTGATAGCCGATTAGTTGTCCCAAACATCATATTTTTATCGTGGTTTTTCATGGCCTGAGGCATTCATCCATGAAAATTGATGGTTCTTGACTCATTTCATCGTACCCTGCCAAATTCCCCCAAATGGTATTCCATAAACTGGTTATGGTTGAATGAGAGTTGTTGCTGCCCCTGCTTTTGTTAGGGCATCTTTTATCTCACTCCTTAGTACTCAGACAAGTTTTACCCTGTTCTGCAGTACTAGGTCGTCGAGGTTTTTGTGTATATCTTCCAATGTAATTTGAAAGAAAACCTGAATGATCGCTGGGCTTTTATTGTCGCTTGAATAACTGTGGGTTGGTTTTTAGAACCCCTCCTTAGAATTCCTCTCATGCCAACGGGAACAGCTACACCTCAAAGAAGAATTTTTTTGTTAACTGAATATTTTTCGGAATAACCACTTTTATCTCATAATTACGTCTTAGTCAGTCGGAATTACGAGTAATTCGATTTTCGACAATTACAACTTTCATGTCGTAATTACGTCTTACTAAGTCGAAATCACGAGTTAGCCATAATTCAAAAATTACAACTATTATCTAGTTAATTACGTCTTAGGAAGTCGAAATTACGACTTATTAAGTCGGAACACGAGTCAGTAATTTGGCAACTACGAATTTTATCTCGTAATTACGTCTCAGTAAGCCGAAATTACGAGTTACCAAGTCGTTATTTTGTAATTACGACTTTGATCTCGTAATTACATCTTGCTAAGTCGAAATTACTTACCAGTTAGTAAGTCGTAATTTTACAATTGAGTGTACCCAAAGTCATACCTGTGCGGGTAGAGGACGGCTATTATTATTATTTGCCGTGGCGCTCCGGGGCGACTTACTGATTTTTGGTGGAAAACCCGGAAAACCTATAGCACCACCCCGGGTGGTCGATGTGCACTCCAAGCTAGCACCAGACGATATTGGCATCTAGACAACCCACAATACACTTGCTTTTCAACAAGGCATACGGTCGCCTATCGATCCGATATAAAGTAGATGAGAAAAATTCTCTTGTACCTACATTGGGCTCGAACCGACTATCGCTATGCTGGAGTTTCGAACGGCCTGTGCGTTAGACCGCTGAATATATAGGCAAAAGCTGAAAGTTCTAGATAAATGGACAAAAAGAGACAATGATCAGATTCAGAGGTTAACTTGGAAACTGAGGTTGAGGAGGATATAAGGCTACAGATGTTGGTGTTGAAGAGGAGTCCGCACTTCTCTTAAGGAAAATGGCTTTTGGTCAAATTTCCTTTGAAATCAGTATGTTGTAGTATTCGATCATTTTCTCTAAAGATATGGGGTATTGAAGTTGAAAGTAACCAATTTTCTTCCGATATTTTTGTTTTCTTGCGGTCATTATTCATATCAATCTTCAAACAAGAATTAACTTTATCTATAAATTTCATTTATTAGGCTTTCGATAATATTTTTTAGAAAAACACTTATCATAATATTATTCACTACTCCCAAACTCAAAATTTGTTACCAAGGATGTTTCAGTATTTTTGAGTCGTCCCGTACATTTCGACATGAATACGTTTTTATTGAAGACCAATTCTGAATCTATGTCAATTTGGATAAATCTAGAGGGTGATTTAACAGAAATAAACGGTTAAAATCGGTTCGTTGGTTACATTTTTCCATTTTTCTTCATTTTATTCAGTGGGTATATGTCAATGGAAGTCCAAGATTGTATATGTCATCTGTGACTTTTTGTTGCGACGTACTTGGTTTTTCAGAATAGTTATTTTCCTAACAAGTGCGGAAACTTTTCCGCACGAAAATATACTTAGACGAACAATAGAAGCTGAGTTCAGATACGTTTTGGCGTGCGGAAAAGGCAATTTGCGCACGTGTTAGGAACAACAGTCTTACTACGATAATATGATAATATGAAATGAAAATATGAAAAATTATTCAATAAGTCTATTCATAATTTGGTGGAGCAGGGAAAATGTATGGGCGCGCTTTTTTTCAACTATTGAAAGCGTTTGATACTATCAACATAAATGTGGCCATAAACGAACTAATATACTAAAAAGACTTGGATTCAGTTCGGAAAGTGTTATTTCATATGCCAACGATACAACTTTAGTGACATCAATTCAGTTTCAGGAAGCATTGGCTGTAAATCTGAATAATCAATACAGTTCATATTATGGTCTGGAAGATATTTCCTGATTGTAATCTCAGATAAAACTGTTTGCATGCAGTTTCAATCACAAGTGGCAATCACTAATGAATACATGGTGAATATAAATAACACGACGATTAAACTGTTTACGCCCACAAAATTTCTAGGGTTACATATAGATAGTAATATGAGTTGGGAGACACATATCAACAACATATCTAAATGAAAATTATGCGATTTCTTAATAAAAATTTCATAACTTCACAGCTTATTTTGGCCATTACCTTCTCGCATATATCATATAACACAAGTCTTTGGGGAAATGCAGTCGATGCATCTAATACGCATAAAATAATAATATTAAACCTTGACTATAGTCAGTCGTGCAAAGAACATTTAATTGAGTTACAATAAATTAATGACTTAATAATATTTATAAAACTTTATTATTCATAAAAAATAATATGGAAAATTCCAACCCAGTCTAGTCGATTCAACATTTCTTCTCGAAAAATTCCCAAGGTATATGTATTGATATTAAGTATTCTTGCGGATTCAATTGAATCAGAAACCAATAACAATCATTTCAAACTTAAATTAAGAAGTTACTTAACTTAACTTAATTTTGTTATGCTTTTATATTTGTATAGTATGACATATCCTATATCATTCTAGGAATCGCACGTTAAAAGGTAAGACCTCGTTAATCCTTAGCTCGCACTAGTTTCGACTTCTGAGGGCTGTCGTTCGTAAGGGGATGACAGCTGGTTAACGGAAAAAACAATTTTAACAAACAACAACAAATGCAATGTCATCTTATAGAATGAATGAACTCTTCTATTATATTTTTTGCACTTCCGGCACTAAAGTGCCAACTCTAGTCTCGTATAACAGGGGCTAAAATGTATCTTTCAGTCTCTAGGGAGATAAAGTTGCCTTTCAAATCCCTAGGGACATAAAGTAAAAATCAAACTTACCGCAGCTATACACTATTAATAACTAGGTGAAAAATTATCATGTCAGCTGCCTTATCTATATCAAAATTTATGGATTCATTCATTTCTTGATTAATTTTCTTGATATTCTGTTAGTTTAATTACGATTCGTTCAAATGTCAACAATAATTGAAATGTCTCTGAATTGAAAAATTTTGTTGACACTGTTTCTATAACGTTACCTATTGAGAAATCCAAATACCGTGTTTATATAACTTATCAAAATTATTGATTGTATCAATGTTGAAAGTTATATTAGTGGGAAGTGCAAAAAATAGCGTAGGTTCATGTAGATCGAACACAAACGTCTATGGTTAACTGGAATTATGGTTTGGCATCTTATGATCCCTTATAATTTCTGAGCATGTTAAAAACCGACCATAGAAGGAAAAAACCAAAGAGACTTTTGGTTAAGAATTTTGGGTGCGAACTTAATGAAATATAGTGTCTTTAAGTTTCTGTCACCCCTTCATCCCAACGATGAATTTTGAAAAACGAATTTGGATTATACCTATTATATAACAAGGGACTAAAGTGAATGTTTTAATCCCGCACGTGAGTGATGTTTATTGCCTGAGGGCTCGTAGAGCCCGAGGGCCAATAATCACGTAAGGGATAAAATATCTCTTTAATCCTAAGGCATATAGGCAGATGAAATAAACGTGCTTTAGTCACTTGGCAACTGAAAAATATTTCTCATTAATAAGAACACCGATTCTTCTCGGCTCTCATGAAACAGAATATAAATGAAACTATCATGACTTCAGTTCAACAAATAATCTGTTACCTTTTCATCTGTTTTTTCTACAATTGTTTATTTTTGAATTGTTATATACATTTCGAGAACGTAACGTAGTTGAATAAATACTTTAGGTTACTTTGGCAAAGGGATTTATTACTTGAGGAAAACATGGATAAATTTTTGTTTGTTAAAATTGTGGGTAGATAAGAATTCAACCAGCGGTGGTCAGGCGTCAGACATTCCTTAAAGGACTTTCTGTTGGTTCACACACTAGTCAAACTGGTATACGAGGATTGCTTCTTATGTTTTGAGATATGTCAACATCGTAAAGTTTGACATTTTTATGATGAACACACTCAGAAAGTGTTGTCATACGAGTGCTAGTTGTCTTATTCACGGTTCCAAGTACTCTTCTTGACTTATCAACTGAAACTATTTCAGTTGATTCGTTAAGAGTACTTTTTGACGATATTATGTTTCTTTTCTGGTATGCCTCTTCAGAAGGCAGAATTTCTCAATACATCCATGTGTTAAGTACTGTTTATCTTATAGTTTCTTATATAGTAGGGGAGCCCAATAGGGATTTTGGGATTTGCTCGAGCGCGGCAGATTAACAGAAAAGGGGATACCTTACGCCCTGTTAAATACCACCACCATATATAAGCCCTCAATATAGGGTCGCGCGTCTAGGACAGCCGATCAGTTTAGTAAAAAAAATCGATCGTTCGAAATACTGCTCGTCAGATTAAGGTAAGGTGAGGAAATCATATGCTAAAAAGTGTGTAATTCAATAATCTGACGATAAGAGCGTGACGCAAGGGAGTGGGAGGGTCACAAACTTGCAAAAAACACGTCACTTTGACATTCTCGAGCGCGGTCGATTTTTTTTTGTTTTGAAGGCAATAATTCAAGAATAATGGAAAAAATATAATCTGCCGATTTCCACAAGCCCAAGTAGCAAAAATCGTCATTAAAGTTTAGGGCGTGCACCTGCAGTGAAATCTTGTATTTTCCACTCCGCCACAGCATATCTAACATCTTCTCTCTTTCCCGTTTACTGTTTCTGTATCTCTTACTCTCTCAATTTTGTCTTCTATTTATGCACGAGGCAATGGAATTGAAAACTGTTGTAAGTATTAATTGTTCATGTTGATTCATCTCAGGGCTCATACTTTCCTTAAAATAACTCTAGCCGAGTGATCTGATAAAATTCTTGAGGTGTAGGTTGGTGAAATTTTTGAAGTGTTGGTTGATGCAATTTTTGGGGTGTTGATTGATAACTTGAACGGGGTGATTTGATTTCACGTTTCAATTCTTGTTTCAACCCAGTCGTTGGAAGTTTTTGAATCGCTGTCAAGAATTCTATTGAAGGGTGGGTGATTGGTTCATAAGTTTTTTTATAAATGTAACTGAGATTCTGCTATATCACATTTCAAAGACTTATATTTTCTTTTCATAGCCTTTCTTGCTTTTAATAGTTATTCATGTAAATGACTTCTCATGATCATTATGTTCATGTATGAATAAAGGCATCGAAACCTTCCCTATATCGCACCTCGTTTAGAGAACAATCTTTATCGATAACAAAAAATTGAATTTATCTTTCTAACAATG
Organism: Chrysolina americana; assembly: GCA_958502065.1. Classification (NCBI taxonomy): domain Eukaryota; kingdom Metazoa; phylum Arthropoda; class Insecta; order Coleoptera; family Chrysomelidae; genus Chrysolina; species Chrysolina americana. The sequence continues at coordinate 12,239,186 of OY293417.1, read as the reverse complement.
AGAGCAGAGTTCTTTGAAATTTTGTAAGGACATATCTATGAGCCTCTTCCCATTTCAGTTGGCCCACATTATATTTTTTCAGAAATTTGTCCCAGGGTGACAAAATAAAAGTACCTCGTGAACTATATTTTTAAATTTATTTAAACACATAATTAGACCAATAGATTTATACAAATTGAGAACAAATAGAAAAACGTGAACAAATACAGAAAAAAAAACATTTTTGAAGTTTACCACTGGGTATCATCGCCTTTATTTTTCAAAACTGCAGAAATTCTTTGTGGCATAGTATTTATTCACTAAGTTTTCACAAAATTGTGATGGAAACGAATCTTATATCTCCTTTCCTTTAATTCAGGGATTATTCTGGCAGGATGTATGCGCAACACTTTTTTCATAGCATGCCACAATGTTTCGTTCGGAGATAAATCGGGACCACTAGAAACCCATTTCAAAAGTGGTATGTTATAGTCTTCCATCCATTTGAGAGCTGTTTTTGAAGTGTGGCATCCGGCGCCATCCTGTTGGAACACAAAATCTTGCCCTGATGTCAAATATTTTTCCATGACTGGCATCAGCGATTCTTCTAATATGTCCAAATATTTTACAGTATTCACAATTCCTTGGATAAAATGGAGTTTTCCTACCCCTTTGGCTGACATGCTGCCCCATACCATGACTTTTTTCTTTAAACAGTCCGGATGGAAGGCTTCATGTTTTTTGCGGATAACTCTACTTCTACTGTCCCCAACACACACTTCAAATCGGTACTCATCGCCCCACTGTACTGCATGCATTGTTGAGATGTCCAAGATCTATGTTCTTTAGCCCATCTTAATCTGTTTTTCTTTTGCTGTGGCGTTAACAGTAAATTGTAAGTTGTAAACAATTTTGCAGAAAAAATATTTATCCAGTATCAACTTCATTATTTTTTATCATAAAAAATGTTACCTTGTAAGTGCCAAATCCCACTTTGTGGGCCTCCCGGTGGCATGTGGATATCGAAATGCGCCTTCCAATAGCATCACTCCATAGAGCACTTAGCTGTAAATAATTGGAACGTCGATTCTTTTCGATAATTCTTCGTTGCTCTCTTCTATCTGCATCTGTAATATTGCTTTTTCTCACATATCGAGGCTTTGTATTGACTAAACCGGTAGTTTTGTATCTTTTAACTATATTTCTGACACTAACGCGACAAATCTAACAAATTTGCAATTTTCGAGTTTGATTTTCCAGAATGGGCAAATTTAATAATGATTAAACAAATTTTCTCATCAATAATTTTTCCTCTACCCATTTTCACGATAAGAACTAACCTTAAAATGTATAAAATATATTCTGACAGTTCCTTAGTACTTTGTCTTTGCTTAAATATTCCAAAGCCACCGTCTATATAATATGTTTATTTTGTAACACAAGTCAAATGGGGTTTATTAAAAACTAATAGAAACTTTCTATTTCGGAACATTTTTGATGTTCTGCTAGAAATTCTGAAAGGAAATAATAAAGTGGAAGTTTTTCTATTTGATTCTATTAAAAATATACCCTTTTTTTACATTATGACCTAAAGTATCATGTAGTATTTATTATTATATCATGGTGCTTAAAAAATTAAGATTTCAATAGTTGGCCAACTGAAATGGGAAGGGGCTCGTATACTGACATAATTATTACATTATATGCTTCAGAATTGTGAGTTGTGATGAAAAATTATAAGCAAATTTGCTTCATCTCTAACGAGTTGCTTGGATATGGCAGAATAGGCATAACTAGAAACAATCTTTGTGTTCGAAACAAAAATATTTTTTAATTATGCTTTGATCACATGTGCTAACATCAGCAATTATTATGACTGAATGATCTTTCATATTTTCAGGTATAATAAAGTCATCAAAATCATTGTATTCATAAAATCCAATTTATTTCGTAGGTGCCAGCAGAATCCTAAAATAAATATACTTAGATTGGTATAATGATTTTCACAATTCCACATATAAAGATTGAAATAAAAATTAGAGTTTATATTTTATTTATTTCTCATTTTTTCCCCAAATATATTATAATTGGAAGAAATAGATTTTGTGTATTTCATTTGACACATGTAGTGATATACATTTTTTTTTTCATTGAATTTTTTTCAATTCGGCCTTAAAAAAATCCCTCCAAATAATCATCAGATTAGCAGATCAGCTCAACTAGTACATCAAGCTGAATCGTCTGTATAATAATCTGATGCACTCGAGTATTTCAAAATTGTGATTTTTTTTTTTAATTTCCAAGTCACCACAAGCTTGCGTCATTTTTGAATCGTCAGTCTTTTGAATGGGAGATTCTTTCGGACTCATTTAACATCCCTTCTGAATATTTAATGCGCTCGAATACATTTCTTTCTTTTTCTCCCGTTTTCAATCCTTCCGTACAGCCACCTCCACCATGCAAACCCACAGGTTAACATATCTCCAATATCAGAGACACGTGGGACATATTCACAATCAATATTTGACGCACTCGAGTACTTTCGTGTGACCATTTTTTCTACATTTTTGAAAACCTGTATACGCTCCTCCCACCGGTGAAATAGTGTACATCAAATAACCTTTTTTTTTCTACCGCCTTATCTTCGAAATCAAATAGGTCTCTACGATCCCCATTTAGCATTGTGGGCTCTCCTACTAATAGACAGCTAATGAAGTTGAAGATTAAAAATGGCCCACTTAGTTGTTCTAATGATGAAAACCAACACCGCCGACCTCCGCTTTCAAACAAAATTGTGAAACTATTTCATAATTCTTTCAGAAATACGTGCTGAAACCAACGTACCTCAAGCGTACAGCAAAGCGTATTTGGACACAGGAAACCTCAAAGGTAAAAATAGAGAAAAGTCGTGTAAATATTGTGATCTATTCTTGGGCACCTAGGGTCAGTTCACTCTTTGAACAAATTATTTTATTGTTCATTCATTTAAAAATAAATTAATAAAATCGATTCAATTCTATCGGTTTTTAATGGCTAAGAAGCATAAACAATTAATGCAGACCAAGCGGAAGCAAAAATAAAATTATGTCATTCCTTGTAACACGGAAATACTCAATATTTGCAGTTTCATAACAATCTTTATAGGTCAACATCTCGATTATTGCTAAAAATACAACTGTTCGAAATGTTTACGTTTGCTCTCATTCAAACACGAATGAAAATATACAGGGTGTCAATTTGAGAACTTCCCACTCTTGATATCAGTCCTCATGGTGCAAGCCCCTAGTAGGGGTATATGTTACCCTTAGGAACGTTTGTTTGAAGAGGGGTCAAGTAGCACATTATTTTGAAGGGCATGTAATTTTCTTTCCCTGATACCAAACTTCTCCAAAAGTTCCTGAATTCTGCATCCTCCAAAATAACCCATAATCAAAACAAAACCTATAACAAAAAAAATGGAAATAAATACACATAGAAAAGAACATAAGGAGAAAAATTATAGGGGGCGTTCTTTAGAAATCTGGTAATGAATTAGTACATTTATTCCGCTTTGAAAATGAACAAAATTTCTTTGAAATCGGCCAGAAATAAAATTATGTACCACGGAAATTAATGAGCCTTAATAACCTCAGGCAATTACTGTCCTTCGGGAAAGAGGTCCTTGGGACGCAAACTTTGCCATCGGTAATTAAGGCCCTTATAATTCCCTTGATACATGAATAAGTATTAATTTGCGAGAAAAAAAAAATCAAATATGGGATCTGCTTACACCTATTTTATGAATTGTTTTCGAAATCCTCTCCAATATTTTGGAAAACTTCACCGGGAATTGACCGGCATGCTGCTGTAATTGGTTTTCAAGTTCATCAGTATCAGTAGGTTGTGTTCTATGAATCACAAATTCAAAATGCTCCCCGCCCGCCAGAAAGTAAGGTTGTTAAATCCGGTGATCTTATTGGCCTTTCAATTACTCCACTGCCAATCCATCTACCCTGAAATCTCTCGGTAAACTACTGTCGGATGGGGAGAAAATAACAGATCCTCCTGCAAAAGTAAGTTACCTTCTACATCAGTTTGAGTTTATAGCTCGTGAGTTATGAGATAAACGATAGCCTCTTCGAACATATCAAGGTACAGATGGCCAGTCAAATTTTCTTCAAGAAATAAAGGACCAATAATGGCATTTCCAAGAATACCAGCAAATGGTTAGTGTTGCCCCTGATGAAGGGTTGGAATAGTACCAACTAATCTTCTAACCGATTCTAATAAAAGGGAACTCACTGAAATAGTATTCATTCAATAAATAACCCGAAACCCATGCATCTCAGTGCAGGCATGTTCTAATACTTTTGTACGTTTAGAACGCTATTCTTTGAAAATAATCATCAAAAATAATAAGTACGGGTACCACTGGAAAGAGAACTGAACCCCCATCAAAATGAAGTGTCACTTGATCTCCCTTCCCAGAAATTCTAAGGGTAGATGACATCTACCGCTTCTAGGCGACTGAACCAGGAGGGCATCAAATATTTATTGAAAGTGAAATTAACAAGTTTTTTCGAATTCTCATATTATTTAGTGGAAGAACGATATTGAAGGTGGGAAGTTTTCAACTTGATACCCTGTATAGCAACTCCGGGTTGTTTCAGACTGTGAATCAGATAGTTGAGATTGGTTTCTTCATTGGAAAGTATTTTCGAATTAGTAGAATTGGTAGAAATACTCTTATTTGTAGAAAAAACATTAACGTCCCTACAATGAGTGCCTTATTTCAATGATCTACGTGTTGTCCCCTGTCAAAGATTTTCATGGCATTTTTTTTTTTCAAATGAATTGGCATATTTTTTGTAAAATATGATAGAGGCTGATTTTCTGAGTTGAACCATACAGTGTGTCCCAGCTAAAACTTGTTAAAACTTCATACATCATTTTGAAGGGAATTCAATCCCAAATACATCGGTGTACTGAAATTGAGGATCGATCAAGTGTTGTTGAAGTTTTCATGAAAACTAAGTTTTATCCAGATATTTTAATTTTTCATCACCTCAAATGTTAGCGTCGTAAGAAAGGTTCACTGTGGGTACGCCACTGTATTGAAAAATAATATGCTGTCAGAAATAATAGTTTCGAAGGTGAGACAGACGTTTTTTTGAAAAAAAAATTGCCCACATGTGTTTTTGTATACGCATATCTTCGTTTACGCCTTGGTAATTGATGTATTCGAGTCACTGCATTCAACAATTTGAAAACATTCGAAAATGGTTTATACTGTACAAGAGAGAATATCCATTGTAGCTGCGTATTTTGAAAATGGACGATGTGCTAGAGCTACGGCTCGAAGTTTCAATGAAAGTCATCCAGAAAACACCACATCATATCAGTACGTGCTTCAATTGATGAATAAGTTCTTGGAGTCGGGATCAGTGCTGAATAAAAAACATGAACGAGAGAAGCCTATGAGAAATGAAGGGGTCGCTGTTGCAGTTGTAGGACATGCAGTGATGGACAACATTCAATCGTTAAGACAACTTGAGACTATTTCTGGAGTTTCGAAAAGCAGCGTACATCGAATTCTGAAAGACGCAAAATTCCATCCTTTTAAAATGCAGAATGTACAAGAATTAAATGAAGATGATCCTGACAGACGTACAGAGTTTTGTGAAATCATGAGTCAATTATTGATTGGTGATAATAATTACCTCTACAAAGTGTGTTTTCTGACAAATCTTCTTTTTATTTGAATGGACATGTGAACAGGCACAACTGCAGATACTGGAGTGACGTAAATCTCCATTGGTACAGGGAAACTCATTCACAAACTCCCCAGAAATTGAATGTTTGGGCTGGTATTCTGGGAGACCATATTGTAGGTCCATATTTTATTGACGGTAACCTCAACGGACAAACGTATCTTGAACTTCTTGATACAACTGTGAACCCCAGAATCACTCAGTTACTTGAAGACGATGATAGGTTACTTGACGGTCAGCTCACCTTTCAACAAGATGGAGCTCCTCCACATTTTGTTGCACCTGTACATCAATTTTTAGATGACAATTTCACAGGGCGATGGATTGGAAGGCGAGGACCAATAGAATGGCCGGCTAGATGTCCTGATTTATCACCATTAGACTTCTTTTTATGGGGTCATTTGAAATCCAAAGTTTATATTACCCAGCCAACTTCTCTTGATGATCTACGCAGGAGAATTGTTGTGGAGTGTCGTGCAGTGACTCCAGAAATGTTGAGCAATGTGCGAAGAAATTTCGAAGATCGCTTATACTTCTGTATGGAACTGAATGGTTCACATTTTGAACCTTTCATACGATGATAACATGTTAGGTGATGAAAAATAAAAATATCTGGAAAAAATTAGTTTTCATGAAAACTTCAACAACACTTGATCGATCCTCAATTTCAGTACACCGATGTATTTGGGATTGAATTCCCTTCAAAATGATGTATCACAAGTATAGTAGTCCCATTGAAAATTCTGAAGTAGGGGGTGCTGGGGTTGAGGGGGTTGACAACGCAATGATGGTGTATTTGGTGAAAGTGTTCCCCCTTGAAATAAAAATCAACGGGTCTGAGCGATTTTCCATTTTTTTCATGAGTTCGGATATTAGGGGGGTGACAAGTTTTAGCTAGGACACACTGTATATAAAACTTCAAACATTTCCTTCATAATAACGTCGAGAACATAAATTATTCTTAAATCGAACTCAATATTTTTATGCATAATTTACAGTCATATACTGTACACGGATGTTTGGAAAATATAGCGTCATGCGTCCTCAATTGTTTTCAGAACACAAATTTCCCCTTTTATAACAAACTGAGTGCTTATTCTCTTTGGGGGCTGACGCTGTCTGACACTCATGGCGTATTATGTTGTAGAGGACTTCGATATTTGCAAAGGCTTCAATGTAAACACATTCTTTGAGACAGGCCCAGAGAAAAAAGTCCATCGTCGCTGGTGACCTAGCAGTTCTTTTAACACTCGTACTATACTCGATGTGTGGGCCGTGATGGCCATGATGGTAGAGCGCCTGAGAGTCATGGGTTCGATTCCCAGCATGGTTATCGGTCTCGTGCATGGCATCACACGTTAAAAGGTAAGGGCTGCGTCTTCCCTAGCTCGGACAAGTCTTTCGAAGACTTTTGAGGGTTGTACTCTTAAGGCTGTGCAGCTGGTTGACGGAAATATCCATTTTAACAAAAAATGCAGATAATTGAAATCAGTCACTTATGACTTTCAATAAACCATTGAAAAAATATATAAGGGACGTTTTTATGAATAAGAAAGTTTCAAGGTCGCGAATACTTGACTGACAAATTTGTTTCGACATACGGTACCATTCGTTTGTGTACAGCAAAAATAATTGAAAATGTCGATTTCGTATTCAAGAAATTTTTTCTAACAATTAGAATTCTACGGTAAGTACTAGGAATCCCATGCCAGTGTAGCCACATATATTGTACAAGAAATAGGTAATCTTCGAAAAATTCTTTTCCTTTTACACAATACGGATAATAATGATAAGCATTGGTCTCATTATGGTATTCGACCAAATTACCAGACCCGTCTTAAAAATATTAATAGTAAATTAAATTCCGATTGTTCGATTATATTCTTGCACAACTGTAGACGCAGATCATTATCATCTTGATTAAGTTCGTGTACAAATTTTATGTTGCACGTATACAATTTATTACCTTTCAGTAGTCTTTGTTAACTACTTCAGACATACTCCCGTCGCTTCAAATAAAGGCATTGAGTTTTTTTTAGTGGTTTGAACGAAAGTGAGAAAACTGCATTTTTCCAAGAAAAAGGTGTTCAAAATATTACAGTTTACACTTCCCGGAGTCTGTATTGCCTAGGAGTATTTGTTTCTTGATTTTCCGTGCGGATGGCGCTGCGACCAACTTAGTTATGGTTCGTAGTGGGGAAATATTAGTTAAACAGTTGATTATTATCCATTCTACAGGGGCAGGACAATTATAACGTTGTCCGACCTACCCTGGCACCGATGAGAGGCAAAACATCCCATTCCCATTCCCAGCCAAATCAAGGATAATCTTCTGTTTAATTATAAGACAAGCACTTACAATTGAGTCTTCTTGGAAGAACGTTGCACAAATATCTGTCAGATGTAGTTCAATGTCCGTCGTGGTATTAGCCAGGGAAGTCGTTGTTTTCTGACGTATGTTTGCATTCGTTCTTCCACTTGGTGGAAACAAACGCTAGGAGAGAAAGGAATTTCGTATTAATTTCACAATATAGATAGTAACGAAATGTATTTTTGTTAACTTAAATTTTCAAGATCATATGTGGTAAATTGATAATAAAGGATTCTCACTTATTAACTGTGATTCTGAAGTTGAATATCAAAGACATTTTATTCATTAAAAAAAAATCTAGAGTAATTTCATACACTTTAACTCAATCGGAAGAAAAATTTTCCGATATCTTTTGGTTGCTACAAAATACAGGCATCAAAATTATCGATAATTTTCCTTGAAAGCATGTTGTCTAAGAACTGTTCGAGTTTATTTTGATATTTTGGCGAAAGAGCCCGACTCCGAAGGAGGAGAGCTCTTTTACGGAGAACATGCTTGCATGGAAAATTATAAGGTTCATTTTGATGCATCAGTGTGATTCGATAGCTTATTTTTTTACTCGAAATAAAAGTAAAGTGCTAATTCTAAGTGCTAAGTGTAAGTGCTAGGTCTAAGTGCTAAGTGTAAGTGCTAAGTCTAACATTTCATTTAAATCATGAATTGCAGTGGAATACACAGTTGAAAAAATTCGTATTTTTTGGGTCTGGGGCACTACTTGTTGATCTGTTCGAGTGTGCTATTGTATTATAACTTAAACAACTTATAGTAGGCACATTATCAACATTAGTTTCTTTTTAAAGGTTAGTAGAATTCTTGTAAGGTGTTCCTCGTCCAGTTGGAGATATGACTTTATGGACTTCGGATTTGAAAGTCCAGTCATTGTATTTAACACATTTTCTTCGACCCCTCTATTTGCTAAGTATGAAACAGGTGCTGCACTTAGTGAATGATTGGTTATTTCAACTAATTCAGTCGCCAAACTTGACTTTTTTGCCTCCGTTGGCGTCCACTGAAAGATAATGTTTTTCCGACAGGAATGTTCTTGTATCACTTGCGCAATTTCTAAAAAGGATTAACAGTTAAGAGGAATCTTGGAATATTCATATGATTTCTTTTCTCCATAAACATTCTGAACAACCTTACTGAACACAAATTCGGGTTAACTGTGTTAACCAGCCACTTGGAAGGAGTGCAAGATTTATCCCCTCCTTGCGAAGTTTTGTCAAATATTGGGTTGTATCCCAGTCTGTTGATTTTTCCCCGCTTTATTAATGTCTTCTTTGAAATAGGAAGACACACATTTTACTCCCTCTCCTCCTCGCCATGCTACTTCGTACGATAAAATAAAAAATAACTTATTTTTTTTAGCCATCAGGTATTTTTTCATCACAGTTCTGTATCATGCCTTTGAACTCTTCGTATTTGAATGATACAGTGCTGTTTTCTTTTCAGAGGGCCTGTCTGTAACTCCTTTCTTTTTGCATTTTTTACATCGCGATCATTTTTAAATTCTTTGTCATTGAAAGGATTAATTTACTATTCGTCTTGGCATTTTTTCATTAATAGTTTTGACATCACAGTATATAATCTTTATAATCCTCACCATTTTTTTTCATGTTGTTGGCCCAGTCAGTGACTGTTTTTGTTTAAACTACAATTCCTTTCTTTAATGAAATCCATAAACTCTTTCCAAATATATTGATGGTTCAGTATTGTATTTTTAGGTCACTTTTTCTTGAATCAAACTTGGAGAATCATTTCCAAAACATGACATTTCAACGAATTAACATTCAATATTCATGCATGTCAGGATGACAAATGCAGATTTCAACAATCTTACTATATTATATACGGACCTATGAGAAATTTTCGATACCTTCCGGCAATTATCATTGAATGTCCCATGTCCCGCTTTATGAATATGTTCTGCTTCTACTTCCGTCAATTCCGTTGTAATTTATAGAAGATCACCGTGTATAAACCTTATTTATTATGAATAAGTGATCGTAGTGTTTCATGAATGGTGGTTATGTATAAAAAAACAAAGTTTTTTTATCTGATGTCAATTATACTTGATACAAAAATAAAGTTTCATATTCTCGTTTACATTTCTGAATTACGAATCTAATTCAAAATAATTATTCGAAAATGTCCTACTTTACATGGAATTTTTAATATATGATGGAAATATTCACTTATATTTCACTTCTTTTTACCCAATTTTGGAGATGGCATACAGAATACTATTCTTTGTTGCATTTGAATTGCATGTTTGGCGTGGAAGACTCCGCGAATTACCCTGTATGTTCAAGTAATGAAACTTGCTGACGAGTCGAACGAAATTCCGAAAAAATATACAGCTGTGTTACCGATTAACAAATGACAAACTAACATGACGGAAAAATTATCGATATTGCATCATTTTCAGACGGGATATCCATTGGATGCGTCCAATTCGCTTTCGAAACGAACTGCTTGTATAATTTAGCAGTGGCGACAGGTTTTTCTAAAAATAGCGTATTGTCTGCTCCGAAGAATTTGTGTCCTACAACAAACGGTGAGTCGTGAGTCTATAACATAAAAACCCCAAAAAGTGTCAGTGGTTCATTCAGGGTATTCTGGGATAGCTTCGCGTTCGTAAAACTTTCGTGTAACGTAAACGTCGAATGAATGCCGTCATGGAGATAACAGACCGCTAGTTTATTTGGTTTATTGCTCAACGCATACACGATTTGATAATATCATTTACAATCTGTTAACGACTGATGTGTTATTATATCAGAAGTGATGATTCAATAAAAAAAATGACTGGAAAATCTAGCGTGTGAAAAGTAAGCTCCTGCTTTAAGCAAAAGTTTTTGTGTGCGCGTTTTTGTGTGTCACCTTTTAAAGGATCGCAATTTTCAGTAGTAATATTCCTAGGACATTGATAATAAAGACGAGATAATGTTATGACAATTGAAAGCTCGAGCTTGGGAAATTTGTCATAAAATTATGAGGTATTTTTCAATGTCCGAGGTATATTCGGGGGAATTTTTTTTGACAAAATAATGTATAACTCAACACAATGAAGCTATTTATTTATTAAAATTACAGTTAGTAAAAGTACCATTAAAATTTTACTCAACATTAGATTTGTTGTGTTCTCTACACTAGAAGATCTATTACCACGCGTAATATTTATGATCTTGTTGTGGTGTTCTTCATCGAGATTTAAGTAACGTTTTATAGAATTTTGATTGCTATGACCAGTAATTTTCAGCAATTGTTGTTCTTTTTGCCAATTCGCTAAGGGCAGTTGATATATTCGAGTGATTTGTTATCTTTTTGTCCTTCACATTCAAGCCAACTGCCTCAGCAGCAGATTTAGTCCATCCATTTATTGTATTTCTTTCAACAAGTACATTATCTTACCATTTGACAGTTCCACTTTTCCAGTGTCGATTTGGTTTTAAGAACAGTCGTGGTGAGGTAATATTGTTGCCTCGTTTTGATATCAGTTTATGAAACAGACGTAAAGAGCAGCTTTCACTATTGGAAACCAACCATTTACTACTTGTACAGCTTTTAGAACCACCTTGGCACGTTTTACTGAACACCGGATTGTATTCGATGCGATTTGTGGGAGAGTCATCGTTATTTTTCTTGATTTGAAAAAAATCCACCGGACAAGCAACTGCCTCTCCTCCACGTCACGCTAATTCTACAGAAGCAATATAGTAAAATTTCATCCCATAGCAATATTATTTTGTTAACTTCAGATAAATAAAAAGAAACTGAACTGGACTTACGTCTACATAGATCTGCTTGTAGTTTCTTCCTGATTGCATCGCTGGCATCTCGGGCTGGTTCAAATAATGTATTGTTAAACAGGTCAATCATAATATTACAGTCATTAAACTTCTTTTTGGAAAAATTGCACAATATGGTAACCAAAGCGATTTGGCTGAAAATTTGGCAGATGATTCCAGACACACTAAAAACGATAAATACCTTGAAATTTTTCTGCGGAAATGACTGGAAAATACTTTTTTTTTAAACTGTCATTGGTGTAGCATATTCATATGCACGAGTAGTTGCAATTTTGAAATACTCCCTATCATTATATCTTCAATTCGCACAATAAAATAGTAAGTTTGAACCATACCAAAAGCGATTTGCTCATTAAAGTACACAGAATAATGATTTAAATACAAAATTATTGGTATTTTCAATTTTAAAGTTACTCATTTTGTCAAATGTCAAATATAGGAAATAATCAAGAGTACAAATCGACGTTGCCAGCTCTTGATAAATTTCTGCATAACAAATGAAAATTACATTTGTCGTGCTCAGTTATTAGAAGTATCGATGACTTTATAATTCGTTACTTTTCGGATATTATTAATGGAAAAAATGAATTATTTGAATTATTTAAAAATAATGCATAACTTAGACGTACTATTCTAATGCCATGTTTTCGGCAATGGACACAATCTAACCTAATTAACCTAACTATCCAAGTTGCTGGTAATTCGATCACTAATTAGAGTGGATAAGTAAAATCCCAGCAAAGGTTTGCTGTTCTCGCATTTTATAAATTTCCAAAAGAAAGGGACTCGCCTCCGGCATGTCCTTTTCTTCTGGCTGCTTATGTTTTTAGCCATGGACATAATTTCTCAATGTAAAAGAAAAGGACACAATCTAATCTAACCTAACCTAACTAACCTAGCTATCCAAATTGCTGGTAACCCGATCACTAATTAGCATGATAAAGCGATATCAAAACAAATGCTCGCCGGAGGCGTGTCCCTTTCTTCTGGCTGCTTATGTTTTTAGCCATAGATATGATTTCTCAATGTAAAAGAAAAGGACACAATCTAACCTAACCTAACTAACCTAGCTATCCAAGTTGCTGGTATCCCGATCACTAATTTGCATGATAAAGCGATATCAAAACAAATGCTCGCCGGAGGCGTGTCCCTTTATTCTGGCTGCTTATGTTTTTAACCATGGACATAATTTCTCAATGTAAAAGAAAAGGACACAATCTTAACTAACCTAACTAACCTAGCTATCCAAGTTGCTGGTAACCCGATCACTAATTAGCATTATAAAGCGATATAAAAACAAATAATTTTTTTTTATTTCAAGAATCTGGCCAACTTTGATCATAAATGAACAGTTATAGGTCGGTTCTGTTTTTTATGACAAAATAGTCGTGTATTTTGCAAATATTTCAAGGTGACAACTTCACTGATATAAACTATGTGGAAGTCAACATTTTTTTGTGAATCAAATAATCTTAACCATAGTGTAATTCGTCCTCATCATATTTTGGCGCATTCGTCAAAGGCCGTATTTTTCATTTGGGAGTTGCCAGTTGTCAAATGTATTTATTTGCTACTGTCAACTGAAATGAATTCTAGTTGAAAAAGTATTTAAACATTTTATTTCTTGGATGTTCTTCAGCCAATGAATTCCTATATTATCCTGAGATTTAGTGTCTACAGTTGAATACGGAGTATTTGGTTTGTTAAATACGTGGGACGTTTTCATTCATAGACGTGTTTTTGTGAAGTGACCATTATGACACATTTTGTAGAAAAAAATTATTTTAAATACTTTTCCGCGCTGAAAATTTGATTGATACAGTGATTTTATTGTATTTTAATCATTCTGTGAAAGTTTCAGTCAAATCGCTTTGGTTACCATATTGTGCAATTTTACCTTCTTTTCTTGCAAAAGTTTGCTCGAGACGTTCCACAGTCTTCACCGTTGCTTCCTTAAATTCGGCCCCATCTTTCTTTCTCTTACTGACCGCCCAATCTATTAGTATCAACTCCAATTCATCTAAGCTTCTATCTTCATTTAATTCATATTCTCGTTCATAGCAAAATTATTTCTGGAAATTTTTTCTTTGATTTTACAAATTTGGAATAAAGTTGTCAAACTCAATCTTGTTGTCATAGTGATTAACAAGACCTTGATAAATAGTCGACTATTTTTAATGCATCTAAATTTCGACTGTATTTTATAATAATTTAACGAGACATTATTTTGGCATTAATAATCTGATGAAAACCCGAGAGCGAAGCTTGAGGGCTTTCATCTCTGATTATTAATGCCAAAATAATGTCGAGTAAAATTAATAAATACAGGAGAAATTTAGCAGCAATAAAATAGTCGACAATTATTCAAGGCCGTGTTATATTTATGAAGATTATTTCTTGAATCCAATTCTTTATATCACCAGTCATATGAATTACTAGCTAAGAGATATGATGAAAGAAAATCTACGATTACTGATGTTGATTTCGAGATATGTGAAGAAACTATTTTTTTCTTGTGAGCAATCGTTGATAAATTTTTTCACACTTACATCAATCTACTCTCTCTACTCCGTTGGATGAAATCTTATCTTACTGGTAGATAAATGAGACAGATCCGGATGATGTCAATGTCTAATCTTGAGCTTCCCTAGGGTCCTATTTGGAACCTCTACTATTTTCTCTTTTCATTAAAAAATGCTCTTTGAGAGTTTTCAAACGAATTCAGAATTACAATAATTGTACCCTCCTCGGTTAGAGACCATTTGTTAGAGACGAGTCCTGAATGAAAAAAAGTGCAATAAAATAATATTTACTAGATTAAGGAACACTATCAATTACATCTACTACATGAATGATAGTCCACTAAATGAGGTACGTTCTATAAGAGACCTAGGAGTAATATCTACTCGATAACTAACTCGATTTCAACTTTGACGTTGAGAATATTATGGAAAATGCCTCAAGAAACTTGGGCTTCATCATTCGAATGAGCAAGTCATTCGAAAGCATGTCCTCGTTAATTTTGCTTTATTACCTTTTGGATAGGGGTCATTTAGAATATTTCTTTGTCATTTGGAATTCCCATAACCATAAACACCGTTTAATGTGTTATACATTTTCGCAAAATTGTTCCCAAGATTCTTGTTTTGGTTTTCTGAAAAGGGGATATGCCACTAAAAATCACTAAGTCATCCTAAAGCGACAAGGCAAATTCTGTAAGAGTTTTCCTTCAGCTCAGACTGTATGCACTTCAGAGGGCTTCATACAAATAAAAATCATACAAATCAAATAATTTTCATTTATTGAATGAAGTTGTTTGGTTGCTATTGAGTCAATTTAGGCGATTAGCGTGATTGGAATCATAGATCGATTTTTGACAACAGTTTTGAAACAAATTTAGAAATCGTTAGTGAATTGAATGCCTTCGAATAGTTTTGGGAAAATCTCACGAAACGACAACACGTACGTCAGAATGTAAATGGCTGTTTATTTTTCTGCGAACATCACGAACGATAAAAAATTATAAAACGATTCTGTGTTTTGACTCATTTGTTTAACAAATCCAAGTTGAAGGTTAGATGAATTAATTTGGAATAAGCACGTGAAGGAAATCTGTTTATGATAACTATTTGAATAAGAAAATAAAAGTAGAAGGATTATGATGGGTTTACTTTTAATATGGCAGGGGAATAATCATTAGGACATTGAATAGATTTCTATCGCTTGATTTCAATTACAGACACCTTATCTCCAATTGTTTTTATGAATGGTTTTCAATAATTTTAAATACAACACTCATCATGAAAGGTACAGCAGGTAGTCTCTTTGCTGATCACTAGTGATATATTATACCTACGGTATTCACGTCGGTATACTAGAAGTATAGGATTACCTATGTACTATTCTCATACTTGACTAGTACCGGCGTTAGGGTAGGGCGCGGTTGGGCGACTGACAAGGGCGCCAGATATAAAGGGGCGAAAGAATATCCTCAAGAGAGACGCAATGCTATTCTCCCCTTCTATCATCCCACTTCACTCTTTGCGTAGTAACGTCGAACGACAATTCAATACCCCTGCATCGAGCTATTCAAAAAGAAATTGTAATGTTCTCTCAATATTTAGCACGCTATTATTTACCTTCTCTTTAAATCATGATGTCCAAGATGAATCCTTGGATTCTGTATAAAAACGGATAATGAGATAAAGAGAATATGTTATGAGTAATTTAAAATGTCATAACTGCTGATGATAAATTAAAACCATTTAAAGCTAGATTTAGGTAGTATGAAACTGCGCAGTAACGATATGTTATAATTCTAGTTTCCATGAGGCTACTACACTCTAGCCGAACGGGTAGACGATTTCGGCTTCATAGTGTCATTTGTTGTTTCGTATGATATTCTTTTTCAAATTAATGTCGTCAGTAAATCTCTACAATCAATAGAAATAGAAATGTTGGAAAATTGCTTCGTTTTCTTGGAGAAATATAGATATACATGTCTATGGGATTTAAAAGCGCCATTTTTACTGAGAAGGAGTTGACTGAAGAACTGGAAACTGAACCTGTGTTTAGGCCACAGTGAGGATTCGACGTATTAAATGCCACGATGAGCCTATAACTCCTCTACTTTCTCAAACTCTGTGCGATCTTTAATTTGAATCAACTGTAGACTCATATATATTTAGGTGTAAGTTGTGTGATGAACTCATAAGTCTGAAATCTTTCTTGCCTGATCTGAATGTGGCTACTCCTCATTTCAAATTTCATCAAAGATCGCAACTTACAAGACCTGATTTGAATACAGTTCTTGTAAGTATCGATAGCATTGCGAATATTGATCAGTAGATTTACCTATAACTGTTGCCAGTGGGGAAAGGAGTTTTTCCAAGCTCGAGATGATACAATCCTATCCGCGATTGGTAGTAACTCAATTTAAGGAGTGTTTGCCGTTGGAAAGGCTAGAAAAGTGAAATTTCATTAGTTTTTTTTTTTGAAGAATATTATTTCATTCTATCCCTTGTCTTTTTATTGTATAGGTTTGAATGGCAACTATGGGGCGCCGTGGAAATCTTGACCAGGGCACCAGCAGTTCTAAAACCGGCACTGTACTTGACAGTATATTCCTTACTCTGCTATGGGTTCCAGAGAGTCCAGTGCAAGGACAGTTTAGAGGTGTTCTATAGTGTCGGCATCTGATAAGTGTAAATTTATCATGATTGATAAATAGAGAGGAAATAAAAACTATATTAAGCTGATGAAGTTGTTTCGACAAACGGTGTCATCATTTGAGTGACAAGTTATAAACTGCTGCTGCTCTCATCAAACCGTTTAGAGGCTATTATAGAAAATACCTGTTAGAAAACAACTACTTTCCTTGCTTATACCACGAAGGGAGTGAGTTACTATTCTGTATCAATATATACGGTACATCCTGTATCAATAATGGAGTTGGTTATTGACGGGTCATCAGATATATGATGCAAAGGAGAAAAAGACAGTGAAAAGTATTAATCTTTTTATACATTATCTGCAAGTATGAGTTGATTTAGATGCAACAGTTACATAACGCAATATCTACTGATAAGAGAAAGATCAAGGAGTGGTATGATGCAAATTGTTATCCACTATAACAAAAACAAATGTAATATCATTCCGATATTCATTGATGACCTTCCATTTAGTATCAACACATTCATTGGAAATAGATTCTGCGGTAGGGAAAATAATAATATGAGCCAGCCGTCTATATACTGTGCTTCTGGATACACACATGCGAGTTTTTATGAGGAAGTATTCTTGACAAGACTTTTATGAGATTTTATACCACAGTATGAAAACAAAATAATTTGAAATGAAGGAAATCCATACAAATATACAAATAAATGAATCAATTTGTCACATTAAGTTTATCCGTTTACTTGAATGATGTCGTGAAAATGTATTCAATTTTGTTAGTAATTTATCGTATTCTGAATTCTGAAAACTCCAAAAAAAACAAATATGGAAGCTTGCGAACTGATATCACACATAAAATTATTTTATACCTATGGTACAAAACATTGTGTAAAATTATCACATATATAGTTGTGAATACTGTAATTATTCAAGGCAGTCACCAAAATATTCCTCCAGTATATAGTACGTCTTCTGGAATATTGACTTCTTCATTTATTGCTTGGCAATTTAAAAAAAAAGTTGGATAAGTGACTGAACATTTTTGTCACTGAGAATTCCAGTTTCCCTTGAATGTGAGAATTTGTTTTTCATCTGTGATTAGGTGTTGTTTTAATCTAGTTCATGATCTAATGATTTATAAAGAGTTCACTATTTTTAAAAATTACCGATTTATAAAATTACCGATTTATAAATTTACAATATCATGAGATTGAATACATTTACTTTCGAAAATACACCTCTGCATTTATCGGTTATAGTTTCATACCTAGTATATTCCCAAACATATTTTTTGGATTACCGGAATTCTATTGGCGTCTGTTGAATCATCCCGAAATATAATTCCATATCTCATATTAGAGAATTTTCAATGTTTGTTTTTTATAATTTTCAGATATATCGCTGAATATTATATCATCCGCTTTAAACATTTTTTGGTCAACTATATATTAGTTAAATTATAAATTGTAGAATGAACAATAGTGGTCCAAGTATAGAACCACGTGGAACACCCACTTTGAATTTTTACTCGTTAGATTCAACCAGTTTTCGTCTCCTTTTTCATCCCTATCTGTTACATACTGAAATCAATGTGTTATGTAAGAGCGTGTTTATTTCAAGAAAAATCCTCTTACTGCGAAATATTCATGTTTTTGGAAGTATAGTGTGGCCAACCTCATCGAAGGCTTTAGCAAGATTTATGCATTTTATTTTTCAATATCATAGTTGATAATAATAATGCAGTACCTACATAGAATATTGGAATATATACATAGGAACTCAAGATTTAAAAAAGACATATTAAATTCTTGATTTTTCAAAATTATATTTAATTTCATATTTTAGTTTGATAAAATTTTCTGTTTGAATTGTTTTAGGGTTGATATTTTTACGCGTATTTTATTTTTGAAGCAAGTACATCTACACTTTGTTTTACACAACTTTTCCAATTGTACAGTTGTTTAAGTTATTTGTGCCTTGTGTTGAATATAGTTCCATATTATCGTCATGATTGTGTGTTTCAGGACCAGCATGATTAATTTCTGAATACATATTCATGGAAATCTTGAAACGACAAGTTTTTCAATTAAATAGTTGCTGAATTCTCTGATTCACAAAATAAATTTGTCAAATTACTTTTTCTGTTTCAATTAGGGACACAATGTGCAAATTTTCATATCACGAGATAGATAGTGTTCAGAGTGGTGGCTTTTTCATATTAACAGTTATTTGTGAGATGAGAAATTAATTGTGTATGCATTGCAAGTTTAACTTTTCACTATTGAAAAAGTTCTGTTTTTTGAAATGTTATTAAGTAAACATGCGACAATATTCGCATCAACCAGATTTTCAACTTTTTTGATGCCAGCAAATCGTAAAAGAAAGTGGATATATGGAAAAACAAAATCATTAAAATTCAACACGACAAACTTTTAGAAATGTTCGGTTCATGTTATTAACAAAACAATTCAGTTCAATTGAATTCGGTTAAAGTAAGCTTATTATTTCAACTCATTATTATAATTTTTTAATGTATATAAGTAATGTGAGATTTGAAGTGGCTTCCGCTTCTGGATCGATCGTTATTAATTTTTTTTTCGAACTGGGTGATATGAACAACCTTGCTACAGAAGTAGATATCATTGTTTACGATACTTACTCTTTGATTACTTTTCGTCACAATCTAAATTCGACAAGGATATTTTGGCATTTCTATTACCCAATTGCTCATTACCCTTCATAATTATCAGATATTATACAGGAAGTTACGCAAACTCGCTAATGTTTCTTCAAAATTGATAGAGCACATCGATGAAGGTCGTTCTGGGATCTCTTGTTTATGCGCTTGAGACCAAGCTTTATTTATAATCACCAGCAATTTTCAGAACCAGATTTCCCAAATTATGGAGTTAATTCCCAGTTACAGAATTCCTAATGGAAATTTCAAGTAAACATCCATGTAACAGTTTTTATTTCGAAATTTCAGGTGGGTTTTTGTCTCGTCAGTAGGAAATACCTGGGTATTTTTTCTCTTTTTTTTATGCAATAGAATCAATTATTGATGCATTTTATGTAATCCATTGGCGTCAGTGAAATGACCCATCACGTTTTTATCTTCTCTTGAAGATTGTTTTACAAAATCTGTTTATAGATAGTATTGTGTACAATTCTCACAATGGCGAACAAATTTATCAGTGGTAATTCATAGCTTAGCTTAAATATCATCGTTAAAACTTCTCATTTTCTTTTTTAACGTCCCACCATAAAAGTACAGGATTTCGATTGTGAGGGTCAAAATTCATTCAGAACGACAGAATTGCAGAAAATTGCGAAATTCGAAAAAAATTATAAACTTTGAAAGGCTTAATCTCGGAAACTATTGGGTCTACGGAGACTGTTCCAGTATCATATTGTAGAAAATTTAGTCGTTTTTTAAAATGTCGAAAGAAATTTTAGTCAAAAACTAGTCCTTTAGGGTTATAATCGCCAAAATTTGACAAAAAAGGATATTTTCGCGGTTTTTTCGATTTTTGACAAAGTTGCGTTGGGCGCTCGAGGTCACAAAATTGGATTATTCATTGGGTCAACATCATAAACAAGTCTGCAAAAAATCAGAACTACCGAATTTGACGCATGCTGTGATGTAAGTATTAAGTTATTGGATTACTTGTTGAAAAATATAATACTTTCATTCAGTTGCAGTTTTTACTTCACTTCTGAAAACTTCAATTTTGTAATCAAATATAATTAACTTCTCGTCAGCACTTACTGGTAGAATTAGTAATCCAAGAGTAGCAATTTTGAGATACACAATATTCAAAAGTTTTGTTAATTTATTTTTCCTTGGATAACTTTTAGGATAAGTCATAAATATAACTCATTCTTCAATAATTGTATTTGCATTATTTAACGTACGGTTTGACTTGTATATACGGGAAATGACACCTAAGCCAAAATAATATGATGTTTGGAGATGTTGAAAATGTATCTGTTGCATTTATTGGATTTGTCGATTAACTTTTGGCTGTCAGATAAATATTGAGAACGGAGATAATAGAGAACATAGTGATAACAGGTACATTCGACTGGATGAGTTGCGCGAAATGGCAAGTTGAGCCCACCCACGAATTCATAAACGAAATATACATAAAAAAGGGCATTTCTGGCCTAGGAAGAAATGCCCCGCAAGCATGTAGGATTGTTTCATCGACACATGGTTATTAATCTTGAATTAGTCTTGACCTATAACCCCTGATCTGAGCCCGGTTTTTTGTTGACTTTCTTCTGGAAACTAGAGATTGAGACTCACCAATCACAAATTCTTCTCAAACAAGTTCTATGCAACTCGATCATAATCCCATCATAAGGGTCACTAGGACTATGGAGACATTAGGTTCATTTCAAGCTGCCTCTTTTTGTTATGTGAACGAAATCTGTTTTGCAAAATCTGGCCACCAATTCGTAAAAAATTTCCTCAGAAGTATGTTTATTATGATGCCGTTGTTTAACAGCTCCGCGATCCGAAAAAAACTCAATCATGTTTGCATTGAGTACACCATAATTGAAAAATTCAAAAGGTTCAACGACACAAGGCAGCAAGTAACACAACTACCGGCCTATTGATAACTGATGATGAGCGGGGGCCCACAAATTTTTTAATCTTCTAGAATTGACGTTTCATTGAATAGTACCACGCTTAGGTAGGGTCAATTGAGAAAATAGGTAGTCCCCAATACCAATACATTTTGTAAATTATTGAAGTTTCAAAGATACACTAAATATGGGTGTTCCCCAGGGGTCCATCCTGGTACCAACATTATTTCTGATATACGTTAACGATCTCGTAGAACAAACGAGGAAACTGTCTGCTCGCCTTGTAGCTTATGCTGACGACACTAATTATTTGATCGTAAACAATAACATTGATGATGCCTTGAATCAAGCGCAAAATAACAGTGGTTTTCAACAATGTTAAGTCTCAGATGGAAACTCTTGATGAAATAGTTTCAAATACCACCAATATTACATGCTTCGATTCCACTGAGCTACTAGGGCTTATCCTGCCATGTAATCTGAAATGGAATGCCTTCATTTTAGTTGATTCCACTCAAATCTGAAGAAATGAGCAGTTCGTATTATGACACTTTGAAAGCCTGTCAGTTTTAACAATGATTTAGTATAAGTTTATGAAGTTGTTTGCTTCGTTTTCCCCACTTGGGGGGTTTGAAGGTTTAGCTATGCTTTTTACGTCAAGAGTTGCCCCCCTGACAACGTGTTTATAGGTTTTGTCGAAAAGTTCTTTCCCAGCTTGTAATGCATTACGGTACGTTTTTGGTAGTCCACCCTGTATAGTCAAAATTACACCAAATACAAATTTTCTTTCAAATTTCATTCGGACTCGTGTATATAGCATCCAAATTACTCCCTTAAATTTTGCTTGTTTCGGAAATAAGCAACTGTGCAAACCCCCTTTGAGATCCTGTTTCATAGAATCAATAGGAAACCAAAAATAGATTAAAATCACTAAAAATATAAACTTCGGGGTAATGTAACCGACGTGGTATTGATTCAAGAAAGTTATACCTACCCATGTTGTTATACAAACAATTCAAAGGCCCCAAAATGTGTCGCTGCGGTTTGCTCATAGATAAGATTTATTACAAATTCCAAGTAGACGCTTATGATAACAGGGCCGGGATTCCGAAGTTACGATCGAGCATGAATCGTGTCGTTTTCACGAATTTGACGATTCCGAGCCTATATGCCGATCGTATATGTGTTGCAAATAGCCTACATTTTGACGATTAGTTGACGAAAAATGGATTCCGAAGTGACGATTAGGCCTCAATGGTGTCGTCTAGACGATTTTGATGATTCCGAGGCTATATGACGATCGTAAATGTGTTGCAAATTGCCTACATTTCACGATTAGTTGACGATGACTATTTTCTTGTCGTCAGTATATCTATCTTGGTTTGATATATGTGTTGCTCTTTTTATTAGTGGTCATTATTGCTTGTCTATTTGTTTCCATCCCGTTATTTACCTATGATCCATACTTCTGCAGTAGGGATTTTTTATTCAGGATAGCTTTCAGAGCAACCCAAAAGTTAACTGGGAGTTGATAATGAATTTCATGGGGAAAAGGGCATAGCTAAGTGGCGAATAGATTTACCCTGTTGAAAAAAATGGGGAATTCTTTCGAAGATTTCTGAGGGTTGTGCTCGTAAAGGTACAGCCGGTTGACGGAAACATTATTAACGAGTTCAAGGAATAGGATGTAGGTACCTATAATGATATACAAATAAGTATGCACCAAATGTACGTATTCCTTTGAATCAAATTTCAACAGAAAAAGCAACAGAATTACTGGAACCTACACTGTGCGAGAATGGATTCCTAACAAAGATATACATTAACAATTAAAGATACATATCTTATAATGATAATAATGGGAGTAGTGTGTACATAACTGCAGAACAATAATTATTAATATTATTATAGAGTATTATACCTACCTATCTAGTTAGGTATAGGTACCTATCCCGGTTTACTGCAATATCAAATTTTAAGCCAGTAATATAATTTATACACTGCAATGAAAGAAGAGGCTACTTCAAAAGTATTATACAGTGTGTCCCAGCTAAAACTTGTCACCCCCCTAATATCCGAACTCATGAAAAAAATTGAAAATCGCTCAGACCCGTCGATTTGTATTTCAAGGGGGAACACTTTCACCACATACACCATTATTGTGTTGTCAACCCCCTCAACCCCAGCACCCCCTACTTCAGAATTTTCAATGGGACTACTATACTTGTGATACATCATTTTGAAGGGAATTCAATCCCAAATACATCGGTGTACTGAAATTGAGGATCGATCAAGTGTTGTTGAAGTTTTCATGAAAACTAATTTTTTCCAGATATTTTTATTTTTCATCACCTAACATGTTATCATCGTATGAAAGGTTCAAAATGTGAACCATTCAGTTCCATACAGAAGTATAAGCGATCTTCGAAATTTCTTCGCACATTGCTCAACATGTCTGGAGTCACTGCACGACACTCCACAACAATTCTCCTGCGTAGATCATCAAGAGAAGTTGGCTGGGTAATATAAACTTTGGATTTCAAATGACCCCATAAAAAGAAGTCTAATGGTGATAAATCAGGAGATCTAGCCGGCCATTCTATTGGTCCTCGCCTTCCAATCCATCGCCCTGTGAAATTCTCATCTAAAAATTGACGTACAGGTGCAACAAAATGTGGAGGAGCTCCATCTTGTTGAAAGGTGAGCTGACCGTCAAGTAACCTATCATCGTCTTCAAGTAACTGAGTGATTCTGGGGTTCACAGTTGTATCAAGAAGTTCAAGATACGTTTGTCCGTTGAGGTTACCATCAATAAAATATGAACCTACAATATGGTCTCCCAGAATACCAGCCCAAACATTCAATTTCTGGGGAGTTTGTGAATGAGTTTCCCTGTACCAATGGGGATTTACGTCACTCCAGTATATGCAGTTGTGCCTGTTCACATGTCCATTTAAATAAAAAGAAGATTCGTCAGAAAAGCACACATTGTAGAGGTAATTATTATCACCAATCAATAATTGACTCATGATTTCACAAAATTCTGTACGTCTGTCAGGATCATCTTCATTTAATTCTTGTACATTCTGCATTTTATAAGGATGAAATTTTGCGTCTTTCAGAATTCGATGTACACTGCTTTTCGAAACTCCAGAAATAGTCTCAAGTTGTCCTAACGATTGAATGTTGTCTATCACTGCATGTCCTACAACTGCAACAGCGACCCCTTCATTTCTCATAGGCTTCTCTCGTTCATGTTTTTTATTCAGCACTGATCCCGACTCCAAGAACTTATTCATCAATTGAAGCACGTACTGATATGATGTGTTTTCTGGATGACTTTCATTGAAACTACGAGCCGTAGCTCTAGCACATCGTCCATTTTCAAAATACGCAGCTACAATGGATATTCTCTCTTGTACAGTATAAACCATTTTCGAATGTTTTCAAATTGTTGAATGCAGTGACTCGAATACATTAATTACCAAGGCGTAAACAAAGATATGCGTATACAAAAACACATGAGGGCAATTTTTTTTTCATAAAAACGTCTGTCTCACCTTCGAAACTATTATTTCTGACAGCATATTATTTTTCAATACAGTGGCGTACCCACAGTGAACCTTTCTTACGACGCTAACATTTGAGGTGATGAAAAATTAAAATATCTGGATAGAACTTAGTTTTCATTAAAACTTCAACAACACTTGATCGATCCTCAATTTCAGTACACCGATGTATTTGGGATTGAATTCCTTCAAAATGATGTATCACAAGAATAGTAGTCCCATTGAAAATTCTGAAGTAGGGGGTGCTGGGGTTGAGGGGGTTGACAACACAATGATGGTGTATTTGTTGAAAGTGTTCCCCCTTGAAATAAAAATCGACGGGTCTGAGCGATTTTCAATTTTTTTCATGAGTTCGGATATTAGGGGGGTGACAAGTTTTAGCTGGGACACACTGTACATAGAGGTATAGGCATTGTTTAAATAAAATTTAAACAATGGTATAGGTTACCTATTGCGATTACTAATGTCTTTATTTTATTAATGCTCCAAAAACAGCGGATGAATGATTACAGAAATAGTCAGGCAATTTGTCTAACAAATTCAGTGAAATTGTAGACAATCGGAAATTTCCAAACCTTCTATAAATGCATTTCGACTTCTTAAACAATAAACAATGGTCACGATTTACTTCCTACAGGTATGCGCAGTGATTACAAATTTCTTACAGCTAACTTGCAGAGTAGGTATATGAAAGTTGTAACAAACTTGCACTTATTTAATACATTTGCAATTTCAGTACAATACCTCTCCTCTTGTTACTCTTGTTTAGATTCAACGAAACCTTAGGCAAAGAATATATGTAGATATTCTTTGCCTTAGGTTCCTACCTAGGTATACAAGGTAGAATAACGCGCAAAAACAAACATTCAAGAAATTAATTTTCTTCACAGAATAAAATGTTCAATCAATACTCTGGACTCCTTCAAATAATCAAATGTAAATTTAAAATCACGAAAAACTAGCAGATTGAATAAAATATATTGAGAATATCGAAAATATGTCAATTATCAATTCAGAATTTTATGTTTAATGCGGTTTAATTCATCATCTTACCGTTCCATGTTGATTTTATTGTGTTGAGTGATCGAGTACCGAAATCACCCGACGATTTTATTGGGAATCAATTATTACAGTCGAATCGTCTAAGAATGTCATTTAGGTAGGTATTTACAGGAAATTTCCAATCAAACCAAGAGATCCTGAGTTCGAATCCCGGTTTGTCCACATTTTTTTAATTTACTTCTAATTCTCATCTTTCCGTTTGCTATGCTAAAAACTTATTCTGGATTTTAAATTCAATTACATACGTTAATGCTATTTCATTTTTTCATTTATTCTTATTTTCTACGATCTACGATGATGTTACCTCCATTTTCATCAAGTACCGAGAGTGCCCGACAATTACTTCTTGTCGTCTGAAGTTCGAATCGTTGATCGTTCGTTCGTTCCGTTTCCATTTATTATTGGGTTATCTCTCATCTTTCTCAAAAGGAAAAAAAGTGACAATTCACAAAATATTTTTCTGCTTAATTGCTTCGAAAGTGCTTTCCTTCAGATCTGCATTCAGAATTATTCATTTTACATCTGAAATGTTATCACGAGCGATACTTATTGAAATGAAGAATATAAGAATTTTTTCACAAACAAGTGAGCTTAGAAGAATATTTCATCAGGCAATGATACATACAGGATGAGTCAAAATTGTTGTAGAGTTTCCATGAATCTTTACTGGTTCTACAAAAATTGTTCTAACCGTTATTCGGCTGCACTCCTGCGAGCAACCCTCAGAAGACTTGTTCAAGCTGGCAACGTGTGATTCCATTTAAATCCCTTACATGTTTGAATAACTGTCAGTGTCAGTTTCCAGAAAACTATGAGACCCACATATTATGTTCAAATAACAGCAAAGAAGACCCTAAATATAAACGAAATATTCTTGGTATTTTTTGAAATATTTGAAACCAATTCAAAGTTTGGGATTTTGATTTTACATCTTATCACTTTGGTATTGGAAAAAATTTAAAAAGAGGTAATAATTCTGTTATATCTACCACAAAACAAAGATTTCCTTTTTTAATATAGATACCTTGCAAGAGGTCATCTTGAACAATGGAAAATAACGACTACCACGTCTGATTTCATGATTCAAAAAATTCAACAGAAACTCCTTATGCAGAAACCCTTGGTGAAATGAAAAAATATCTTGTTCTGGAATTCAATTGAATTGTCGCATTTTTAGGGATGTTTTTCTCTTTAGTCTTTTACATTATTCAGTCGTAGTCCAACCTTGAATTTCCGGATGCAAGTCCTCTTTGATAGTTGTTGCATTTTCAGTATCTATCCAACAATAACTCATGTACCAATTGAGCACTTTCAACCAGTTTCGAAAAAAGTGGTCACCACCATTTTTCATCATGGTGTAAAGATAACTTAACTTATGGAATAACATTATTTCAGGCAATGTCCGAAGAAATTAAGAGAAATAAAAAAAAATGTAATGTTACATGAACTAAAATTGAAATGTACAGGGTTATTCATCTGTGTGCAGCACACAATACTGTATGTTCAGTGTCCACACAGAGAGTGTTGGATGTAATCACAAGCCATCTATCAGAATTTTATATAAACTGGATCTTGTGAAGTAGTGCCTCGATCGGAAAGGCTGGAGAACCTACGACTCTTTTTCCTTACCAACCTCAACTCGCTTTATCTCACTCTAACATCAAGGATTCATATTTGGGTGATCTACTTTAACATTTTTGCTTTACTTACGGTTGGAACATTCGACGGGTTGAACAGATGTTCATGTGTAATAAATGAATATTTCACTTGGCCTTTCGCAGTTTCCTGTACTATTATTGGAGTCCTATACTATTGGCTCTAGACGTAGTCATTCCTGTGGTTTCTATAAATAAATGGCGTTGTACCTGCTTTCTTAGTAGGGACTATAGTTTTGGTAGTGCCATATTGAACCAATTTCTTCGAAATTATATCT
Organism: Chrysolina americana; assembly: GCA_958502065.1. NCBI lineage: Eukaryota > Metazoa > Arthropoda > Insecta > Coleoptera > Chrysomelidae > Chrysolina > Chrysolina americana. The sequence goes on along the minus strand of OY293417.1, from coordinate 12,210,939 downwards.
CTGATTGTTCAAAGAGTTCGATGGTTCTACAGGATATCTGGCCACGTGATAGGATGAGAGACAGTACCTGTAGCGAAGAAACCCAATATCATGGATCATGAGAACATGACTAGAAAAGAAATTGTCGATGAAAACTCTATAAGCATTAGGTCCCGTGGTTATATACTCACACAGTTTTAACACAACAAACACTTTTGCCCAGTCCAAATTTAGCATTACTAAATATTCACTAATAGTTTACCACTTCTGAGGTTCACCACTTCTGTAGAAGCTTTTACAAGAAGAAGAACTTTGCGGTGCTACATAAATCTTTTGGTCAAAATTATTTTTCTTGTCAAAACGTGACTCATCAGTGAAATGCTTGCTTACTCAATTGCATCGAAAAATATTTCAAGTTCTAGATAGGAATTCCTAGTATAATCACTATAATATAAATACAGCGTCATCTTCAAGGAATTCCTATATTTAGCCAAAGATTTAATTCGAAACATAACTTTCTTGTTGATGCTCAGTTAATTTAACAGATATAGTTAACTTCATTTAAACCTTGAGGGGCACACTGTACACAGGTATTTCAAGGATTTCAGGAAATATTTTTTTGAGATCTCGATAACGGTGAAAAATAGAAGGGTGGTTGAATGGGGGCGAAGCTGCGTATTTCAGAAGTCAATTACGAAATACAAAAAATCTAATGTAGCTTCTTTGGTTGTGAAGTTATACACGAAAAATCGAAAATATCGGAATTTACCTCAGCAACTTTATGTGTACTTTCCAAATATGCAAATGAAAATTATGTACAAAGTATCTTACAAATGGGTCCACCCTCAAATTTAATTTTCAAGTACAGACCTGTATTTTCATTGTATTTTTTTAAATACTAAGAATCGTGTTTTATATTGGCCTAGTATTTTTATCTACACAACAGAGTATTTTGGAAGTATTGAACTATGAGCAGTAAAATTTGAAAATTTTTCAAATTTTATAAGCTGTAACCGAAAAATATCAGAGAATAAGGAGTGAATCAATGACATGTTGACATTTTTCAATTATAGCCGTTAAGGAATTGAAAATTTTTCAAATTTTACTGCTCATAGTTCAATACTTCCAAAACACTTTGTAGTTCAGATAAAAATACTACGCCAATATGAAACAACTCATAATATTGAAAAAAATATATTAAAGAACGCAGGTCCATATTTGGAAATGAAAAGTTGACGGTGGCCCCATTTTGTCGATACTTTGTATACAATTTTTATTCGCATATTTGGATAGTAAACAAAAAGTTGCTATGACTGTGCCGAAAGTTTTGAAAAATCCAAAATGAAATCAGCCAAACACGTTGGCTCGAGATGGACCAAAAATTTAAGCGAGTTGACCAGCACACACTGCTGTTGGTTTAATCCACGTCAAAAGTCATAGAGAATCATAGTACGAAAATGTTTACGATTTTATTCAGTTTCAATCATCTGTAAACAAATCAAATAGCTCTCGTAATGACAACACACACGTTCATCATTAAACATTTAGAAATCACTTCCGTTAAAAAAAACGTCACCGTATTTTCCGTTATTTTGCTATGATTGTTAATAGTGACGTTATTTTTAACGGAAGTGATGCAGCATAGGGCTGAATGTCAGATTTTACATAATGACATCCGGGTTGTCTCGTACTAGCGACTGGTCATAACATTGATTTCGGAAATACAAAAATATCAGTAAGCGACGAAATTTTCTAGTCGCCGAGTACGGGTCAAGATTTTTTCTACAAGCGCAATGAAACTTCTTATGTAGCGCTCTTGAACAAACTTTCGCGTGTGGGAAAAATTATTCCCGCACTAGTGCGGGAAAAACTCACTTGAAGTGAGATTAGCGTGCAAGAAAACGACACCTCTCAAACTCAATGCGTGCGGGAATAGGGCGCCACACGCACGCTTGTAGGAAATAGTTATTATCCTAACAAGTACGGAAAGAGTACCATTACCCGAACGACGCAAAGCGGAGTTCGGGTAAGCAGTCGAGTGCGGGATAGTACCTTTCCGTATGAGTTAGGATCAAGATTTTTCCTACAAGCGCATTGAAACATCTTATGTAGCGCTCTTGAACAAACTTTCACGTGCGGGAAAAATTTCCTTGAAGTGACCTTAGCGTGCGGGAAAATTTTTCCCGCACTAGTGCGGGAATATGACACCTCTCAAACTAAATTGCGTGCAGGAATAGGGCGGAACACGCACGCTTGTAGGAAAAATTATTTTCAACTTGCACCGATACTTTTGCACTCCAATATTATGTTTGTGTGCTTTTACCACATCTATTATAAGACTTTTCGTCTTGGCACTGAAGTTTGCTGCCTCTTTCTTAGACATTGTGAATACTGAAGAACGAAGTGTTATGAGCAGAAAAGTCTCAATTACACCACTTTTATTATTTTAGTGTTAACTGTCATTTTATCGTCTTAAAATACGCATTTGTACTAACCGTATACAAATGTTGACCTCTAGAGCTTAAATGAATTCCATCTCACGTGATTTGTACAACAAACCAAAAACTTAAGCTTTGGTTCAGTTAACCTTCGGCTAAACTCCCGTTTGTAGAACTGGCCCGAGAAACTATCTAAATTGAAAAAAGTCCAAACAACATGAATAGGGAGGATGCTGGTCAAATTAATACCAACAAGGTTAATTTTGCTCCTCGACTATTATCAACCTTAGTCTTGACATTGACGTTCCTTATAAATGATCAAGAATTGGATCAGAAATCGTGACTGTGTGTCTCTTTGTATAACATGTTATTCTGTTTCTATTAGTACCATCAGCTGTAATGTCTACAACATTTTTAATGAAACGAACTTTGATTTCCTTTGTGAATTCCAACTCTTATGAAGAAACCAGTTATATAACTACCGAATTTGGTACTCGCCATAGAAATCAACAAGTATTGAGTTGAATTCATAAACTAAAGTTAGTTTTTTTTTCAGCGCACATTGAACGATGTCCTCTTCCAACATAGATTTCCCAGAGAAAACTGGCATCTCCTACAGCCAAGTACCAACCTCAGACAACGATTCCGAGGAAAGGTACGACAGTATCCAGGCTGAAAGCAAGAACCTTGTCGATGCCCCGGAAAGTGAAGAAGCTTCCTCCACCGATGCGGAAGTAGTGATACCACCGGACGGAGGATGGGGCTGGATAGTCGTCCTGGGGTCTTTTATGTGCAACGTAGTCGTGGACGGGGTGATTTTCTCTTTTGGAACTTTCCTCGAGGACATCGCAGCGGAGTTTTCCGTGACAAAACCGGAGGTGACTCTCGTGGGATCGTTGATGTCGGGATTTTATCTCATAGCCGGGCCGTTTGTTAGTGCAATTGCGAACAGATACGGGTTTAGGACGGTAACCATAGTGGGATCAATTGTGGCAGCTGCTGCTTTCGTGCTGTCGAACTTTGCCAATAGCGTTCTGTTCCTTTGTTTATCTTATGGAATTATTGGAGGTAAATTTCATTATATAGTCATAGTTTCAGTAGGAAAAATCATTAAGAATGCATCAATCACACTTCACAATTGAAGAGTATATCTTCTATATGGTCTTTGTGCCAATTTCTGCGATTTAATTATTTCAACATTAAAAGGTCCATGTGCTAACCCCAATAATTCTATAAACTCGCTAACTGCCAAGGCTAGATTCCTGCGATCTCAATCGACTATGTTTTTTCATCGAATATTTCCATTTTTTATCTTTGACACTTAGACCTTATAGAAGTTATACTCAATTTTGTTTGAAAATTACATTATTCAAGTGGCTATATAGCCCCGCCAGAAAGAAACTGACTTCGCTAATAATAACTCTGACATATTTGTAAGTACAGTACCTCTTTAATATATATATAATATCATTATGGACATGCCGCAGAATATGTGGCAAAACATGGGGCATGTCACCAAAATAAGTATACTGGCTGTACGTGATCGTCATACGACCAATAATCACGTACGGCTCTGTAGTCTGGTGGAGCAAGGGCCAGCAAAAAATGGCACAGGCTAAAGTTAACGGACTTCAGAGACAAGTGTCTGGCGATTACTGGGGCCATTTGTTCCACGCCAACGGCAGCAATGGAAGCCCTTCTCGGATTATTTCCTCTTTACATATTTCTGGAGAAATAGGCAAGATGGGCAACATACAGACTCCACCAAGCGAACATTAGTCTACCGCAGGCAGTGGTCATGAGAAGAAGCAGCATACTGGAGGGCATAATAGCTCACAACATTCTAGGAATGGCCTCAGACATCATGCCCAAAACTATCAACCTTCATACGCCCCTACACTGTGGTCTTCCCTGAAAGAGAAGACTGGGTTCGGAATGAGACTGACCTATATAGGGCAAATGAACGTTGGTTTACCGATGGTTCCAATACCCTGGAAGGCGTCGGAGCCGAAATATACGGAATGAACCCAGTAGTAAAACGCTCATTTAGTACGGGTATATTAGCTACGGTATTCCAGGCAGAGGTATATGCCATTGAAATGTGTGCAAGGGAGGTGGAAAATTGACACCACACACAAAAAACAATAGAAATATTTTCTGGTTTAAATCCAGAGCAGTATGGAACTTCAGAGAAACCTTAAACCAACTGGCACAACGCAACAATGTGAACTTAGTCTGGATACCAGGCCACACGGACCTAGAAGGGAACGAAATAGCGGACGCCCTAGCAAAAGGGGAGCCGAAGTAACGTTCACTGGACCAGAACCGGTAATCAGTATAGCACATAGCACTGCCAAGAATGTTATAACATCCTGGGCAGACAACAAAAGACTCGAGTATTGCATAGTCTACCGGATCTAGCCCATTCCAAAGCATTTATTGCTTTCACAAGGAAAAACAGGACTTCGACAAACTGCTAGTACTCAGTAGAGCGCATCTCAGAGTTATAGTAAGTTTACTCACTGGCCACTGCAAACTCAATCACCACCACATGCATAAAATCGGACTTGCACAAGATGCAGAGTGCCGTCTATGCATGGAGGACGATGAAACGGCTAAACACATTTTGTGTACCTGCTCCGCAGCGGCCAGAACCAGATTTTCAACATTTGGCAATACAACAGTAAGGCCAGAGAACCTGGTAAATTGTTCTCCCAATGTACTCCTTAATATCGTTAAGAGATTGAAAATACTGGGAAAAATATAACCAAAGGGTGAGCCACAATAGGCCATTGGCCGCAGTGGAGGGCCTGATATGGTCCCACTCACCTTCAAACCTAAGTCTAACCTCTTTAGTACCACAGGGCTCAATATTAGGACCTGTCAAATCAAAATCAAAAATATTCTACAGTTCTAAGATATCAACTAGGTAAGTTCACCTTAAAATTAAAAAAAGTGAATCTGAAAAAAATTCGAGGGGGTCTCGATTACTTTTCGAGTTATGTCGTTCTGAATCTTGAAAATGACCCATTTTCAAACACAAATTTTTCTTAAAAAATCGCACCAAAACCCTTCTTATTTTTGACGACACTGTTTTTAGAAGCTAATATACGTGATTTTACAATTACAAACACCAAAATCAACCGTTTACCCAAAAATTTGACAATTGAACAGACAGTGTGTTTCACTTCTCATTGAAACAACCCTGTATCTTCCGTGATTTTCAACGTAGAACCATGAAATTTTCAGGATTAATAGATACACCAAAAATGAACGTACTGCATAAAAGGTGTCATCCTACGTGATATACACTGCACACCAACAGCAATGAAACCACCCATGTTTTTGGAAAGTTATAGTAGGAGGCAAAATTAGCAAGAAATTCCTTCAGATTCGTGTTAAGGATTCCCAATATTTTTCAGTCCTGAAAAATTCTCATTTGTTTCACTTCTCATGGTAACGCCTCCGTATCTTCCGTAATTTTTTACTGAGAACCATTAAATTTTCAGGATAGATAAATACACTAGAAATGAACTAACTGTACAAAAGGAGTCATCATACGTGATATACACGGGAGCGTTCCCATGGGAAAAGAAAAAAATTAGGATTTGTCAGAACTGAAATTTTTTAAGGAGACCGGTGTATTAATAGTAATTTGGGGATCCTGAACACGAATCCGAAGGAATTTCGGACCATTGTTGCCCCCTAATATAACTTTCCGAGAAAATGGGTGGTTTCATCGCTGCTGGCGTGCAGTGTATATCACGTAGGACGACCCCTATCGTGTAGAGAGTTCATCTCTAGTTGATATATCGATCCAGCGTATTTCATGATTTTTCGTAAAAAAATACAGAAGATACGAGGGTGTTTCCATGAAAAAATGAAACACACTGTATAAATTAAGGGGGAATAGTCGCCCGCGCATATTCCAAGTAACCAACCTACTGTGATTATTATTTAATAATAATACTCCCTCATTAACATTCTTAGAGTGTGCATAACCTGTGCGGGTAGAGAACGGCTATTATTATTATTTGCTGTAGCGCTCCGGGGCTGATGTTTTCGGTGGTGTATTCACTTTTCAGCTGTAGGAAAATCCGGAAAACCTACTGCACCACCCCGGGTGGTCGGTGCGCACTTCAAGCTAGCACCAGACGGATAGAGAAAATATCTAAGGAAAACGAGGAAATGTTTTTTTGATTATTTTTTTCATATGTTTTTGAACCAATCAGAACGTCTAATTCGGTTATCTCGTATAGTTTCTATAATACATCTCAAACTTCCTGCATGATCACGAAGAGTGTCAGTTTGACAAAATAATCTCGCTTCGTGGTTGGATTACTAAAACCGGTGCTTGTAATTGTTAAATCAGTTAGATTAGCTACTAATGAAGGTGTTTTCAAAAAGAAGAAAGCATTTTGTGTTATTTTTTGACGAAAAATTTTTGTTTGAAATTGAGTCATTTTCAAGATTCAGAAGGGTACCTATAACTCGAAAAGTAGTGAGACCTCCTAGAATTTTCTTCGGATTCGTATTCAGGAGACAAAACTACGTAAGTTAAGTAATTTTTTTTATTTTAAGGTGTAGCCCGATAAATCTACTTTTACTAACCAATTGTTCTTGATGATACATAATTTATTAGTTTACCAAAGATTTAATCGTATTATTTGATTCATAGTTATGCTGGTTATAAAAAAAATGCTGTGTAGCACTGCCCAAGAGAAACCCCGCAACTGATAATCTCAATTGCATATTGAATAAAATAACCTTAAATAACTATTTCCCTGGCTGAGGCAATGCTGGAAATGTTGAAGTACATCTGATAGATATTTTGAAAAGACCCCAACTAAAAAGAAAAAATCTGAAAGGGAAAATTGGCATTTCCATTTAGGTTTTTCAATTATTCAGTTTTCATTGGAAATTCATATACACCAATTGGAATCTCATGTGTTCATTTCTGAAGACAGTCTATCAATTTTGATTCTGTAGTATTCTTGGAAATAATTAACGTTCTGTTTTATGTTGTTCTTATTTATCGCCAAGTACCTACGCTTGGGCGGTACATAAAATTTCATCACACTGTGTGATATACATTTTTAATGACATTTTATCTATTTGGTTTTTGATTTCGTAGTCATTTGATGAATAATATTTTCAATCAACTCCTTACTGTTCGAGACCTGGATATTATATAACACTGTATAATATCTATTTCCGATGACGTTCATTGATTTTTTCCAGACTTGTTGTAGTTTCGGAAATAATGAATATTCCGTTTAGTTTTTCCCATATTGCTCGTCCTGTCTAATTCAGCGGTGTATTCAATTTCATCACACTCTATAGTATTCATTTTGACGACATTCAAACGATATCGTTTCCGTACTCGTAGGATTTTCGGAAACAATGAATATTTTGTTTAGTTATACCCTTATGGCAAACCCTGTACGCTTCGGTATTGTTTATTTTTTTTTAAAAGACACCAAAAGTATGCCAATTTCACTCGACGCGCGTTTCGCCAACAGAGTTGGGATCTTCAGGAGCTCAACGCTTACTAAACTTATAATGATATTTACTTATCTGACTAATTGCAGTCATTATCCCCTCCTACATAAGATTTTCCACTTCAATTGCTTTCCTGATTTTGGAATTTACCCACTCTACCTACATTATTTCTGCCTTCAGCAAATTGTGTACCTACTCTCGGCGTATTCACTCATTTACTTCGTTTCAGAATTTATCTGGTATAAATCAATTTTCTACCTGCTTTATTTTGGATTTGATGACATCATTCTTAAAAATCAATGACCAATCTATGAACTTGAACAAGTGGCTGTATAGAAGTGTGTTTACATTTTGCAATTTCCAGATTTGAAGGTATCGAGAAGTCTATGGTCATGAACCTGTCTAATTAAACTCAAACTTGTGTCATCGAAAGGAAGAAAACCCTCCTAAATATATCGTTATCCCACACGAACCTTAAGTTACTGAGGATTTTGACAGTATTTTGAAAACCCTCAATATGAAGGTGGTATACAAAACCTCGTACAAGCTATAACAGATCCTGGGTACTCCCAAAGACAAGACAGAAGAGAAAAAGGTCGGGATTTATGAAATCAGCTGTTAGGACTGCGATAAGAAGTATGTGGGTCAAGCTAGAAGGGCCATGAAAGTACGATTCGAAGAGCACGTTACCCATATCCCATTTCTGAGACCAGAAAAACGAGTAGTAACCAACATGGATCACCACCACCAATTTGATAACACATGTTTGAAATCAATTAAACAGGTTTATCACCAATAGCCGCTCAGATAAGTAGTATAAATAGAATTAGGATACCTTTAGTGAGCTTTGAAATCCTGAAGATGCCAACTGTGTTGGCAAAACGCGTGTCGATTGAAATTGGCGTAGTTAAGGTGAGAACAATTTCAATTAACTCCATGAATTACCGTTACGAACAACCCTCAGATGTCTCCAGAGGTCTTATGAGAGGTAGGAATGAGAAGGGTCTTACCTCTCAAAGTGTGATCCCAAGCACGTTCTCATTAACCTACATTGAACAATTTCGCTTCTGTTTTTTCCGTTATACTTCTATATTTCTTGAAAATGAAGAGCACAAGGCACAAGCCGACAGCCACATATATCATGTTTTCTGCATGCCCAAAATATATGGATGATAGCAAACTATTTATGAATTCTGGTCACGAAAACCGTGTTTCTGATGGTTCATAATTTCTTTCACCGCTTTATGCGATACCTTAACCTTTCTAGCCTCAAAGTACTATGACCATGAACTACAATTGTGTGTGTAACAAGTGATCATGATTTTTTCCTGGCGCCAGTCAAGACACGCGAAGTAGTTTGCGATTGTCAACACTTCTGACGAATAAAGAACAAAACAAAAATCTTTTTTCGAACAACACACGTGCCATAGTTTTCTTGTTTGCAGTATCGGCGGGAATTCTGTTTTTATTTTCCTGTCGACGAAGAATTTCGTTGTGTCTATTTTAATATCAGTGTCAGCTGCTAATGTGGTTTCATCTTTAAATGCCTTCTAGTTATTCTTTGTCGAACACTGACTGAGCAGATTTATAAAGGTTGAATGAACGGATGAACACAATTAGACATAAAGGCAGCGAAAATAGAAGAAACATTTTGTTGAGCCAAATATAGCAATTTTGTGTGCTTGAAAATAAATTTGCGTTTGTAGGTACCCCTACTGTAAAATAATACGTTTTATACAGGGGCATCATTGTGAAGGTATTTCAATGTGAACGAGGAAAAAATTATTCATATTTTCATTAATTTTTAATATTTAATAGAAAAGAAATATGCGATAGACAAAATATAAAAGGAATAAAATGTGAAAGAGATAGGAGCTAGAAGAGAAATATAAGCTAGGGGCGAGGTGGGAATGATAGAGATAGAAGATATAAAGACTATAAAGGGATATAACATAAACGTTCTTGATTTCATCATTCATTCAGAGGCATAATAGAGTTCATTTACATTAATTGAAATACTTATTATTATAGCGAGTTTGGATTAAGATTGTTTTTACAAGAGCTTTCAAAAATCTTTCTATTCGAACACATTTTTGCAACAAATTACTTGAAACAACTTTAGCATGCGTGAAAAATCTTTGATGCTCTAGTGCGGGAGAATTAAACTGTCAATGTCACTGAAAATTACACGCTGGTGTTAAGCTGTCAAATATATCGATACCCCCAACGAACAAAGCCGTAACTAAAGTTACAGCTATTTTCAGTTATAGGTGTAGGCGTATTCAGCTTAAAAAACTGATGCTGACGATAAAAATCCATATCTCTAGACCAAGTAGTTACGAAGAAATCTACTTGAAAAAAGTTGTATTTCGACTTAAATATTGAAAAAAAAAATCAGTATTTTGGCTCTACTGAAATATAATGAAAATTGAGTTACGTCTTTGTTCGTTGGGAGTGTCGATATCATTTCTATTTAGATTTACCTACATAAGTAATATTTTCATTCGAAGCTGAAAACTATTTTTTAATAGTGCATATCTATTAGTTTTTGAAAAAAATTTTTTAACTCGACTGGGAATCAATCAATCGTACTCTTAGAAGCTGAATGATTTGTCAATTGAGCTAATTGGCTGTTTAATTGCTTCCTGGATGAAAACTTAAAAAGGAAATATTTTGTATTTGTAATAATTAAGGAAAGTGTGTATGATTTGGTTCTCGTAGTAATTATAAAATGATTTGCATTTTGAAATAATCATTTATAATTGAAGAATTTAGATGAAATGGTTCTCAGTCAGCCTTTTTATTCGATTTTCTTGCAGATATCATACTATCGATAGTATTTGATGAAATTATATACTTATTCGATATGTTATACCATTTTTGAAATTCAATTATTATATTGAAAAATTGCATTTTTTCTTACACGAACTATATTTTGAAACAAACAAAGACTTATAAACAACAAAATCGTTTACTTAGTCTAACTCTAATTGATTAGTAAAAACAAGTATAATTTATAAAATTAACAGATTTTGTTGGTATTAATATTTTGATCCTTATCTGAAGCATTTGCTGAATTATCAATATCAATAATGTTATTCCTATTAGTGACAATAATCTTATCTTCAGATATTTTTTTGCTGTGTTAAAATATATTTTTCCTTTCGCGATGGTACCCTGCATTTATTTTCAGTACTCTAGAAATTTTTCCAATTTTCCAGTACTGTTTATGTTTTTAATTACCTATACAGTAAAAATATCGTCAAACACAATGCTTTGGTTTTGGCACATCGAATAAAAATCACAACTAACTTAACAGTCAACACAAAGGGGAAACACACAAACACAGAAACAGGGGTTATTTGGAGAGGCAAAAGCAATAACAAAACAAATTGTCACGAAGCTGGGAATTCCGAAGTCGGAGCGGGAATGCTTGGAATAAATCCCCAGTTGTAATATTTGTGTGTATTGAGACATTTCCGGATATAAAGAAAGGTAGAAAACATTTTTCATTTAATAATATGAGAACAAAAGAAGTTTTTCCCTTCACTACACATGTAATTTCATTCCTAGATAAACTGAGTTTCGTAATCCTACTGATAAAGTTAACTTGTTTAACGAAATGCGCATCTACGAATGAAATTACTAGTGTGGTGAAGGGGAAAACTTCTTTTGCTCTCATTGAGTGACACCACTGGCGTCGAATACATTTCTATTCAATAATATTATTTATATCACCAGATATACAGTATGCGCGTAAAGTATGGAAACATGAAGATATGAAGACATGAAGATACAATAACAAAATTTTGGTTATGAATATTAGATGCACCAGCGATTTTAATTTTTATATTTTCGTTGTCAAATGTACAGTTTCTGGGATATACGAACAAAATTTTCAGTGGAACAACCAGTATATTTTACAATTTTCTCTTACAGTTTTTTATTGCCGATACAGCACACGAACTGTTTAAGGCCAATATTGACTATTTAAGAAATTCGGAAAAATATTTTTATTGCAACCGTTGATGATAACATAAATATGATTGATATATTGCATTTGAATGTTAAAATATTTGTTTTAGATGTATTCAACGTTAATAAGTTTGCATTACACCACTGTTTAACTTTTTTTATGTAACTTTCTATTGGTTTTTGTAATATAGCCGTGTTATTATCATGCCAAAGTATGGATGTATCATCCGCAAAAATAATGAAAGCCTCACTAATGACTAAGTCCGTAAATCATTTATATATAATAGGAACAACAATAACACAATAACAATGGGCCTAGAACAGACGCTTGTGGTACTCCGTATTTTATGTCCCTCCCTTGTTGTTTAAAATTGTTTTTTCCGTGAACCAGCTGTCATCCTCCTACGAACGACACCCCTCGGAAGTCGAAACTTGTGCGAGCTAAGGATTAACGAGGTCTTAACTTTTAACGTGCGATTCCTAGCAATGTTACACCATTGAATGTCGTCTATTGTACACGATCTGTTAGATATATTTCAAGTTTTTGTAGCAATACTAATAACTTCATCATTCAGGTGATGATAAACTTTCTCGAGAAGAGAAAACATTGCATCATTTGTGCTTCTCGAACTTTGAAAACCAAACTGCTTGGAATTTGTCAGTTTATTTTGTTCAAGAAAGTTCAAGAATCTTTTTTTCATCAGTTTTTCAATAATTTTTGATAAAATTAAATAAAGATAACAATGAAATAGGTCTGAAATCTGGTAAACTTAGATCGCCCCCTTTGAGTGAAGGAATAACCTCGGCATGTTTCAGGCATAATGGAAAATTGCCTTTTAATACAGATGTATTTATAATATCTGCCAGAATATCAAAAATGTTATCAGGTACTGCCAAGAATATTTAAAAAAAATATCATCCCTACCTGAACTTTTTGTTATTTCAATGAGAATTTAATAAAAAAATATCGATAACGTCATAACTAACACAATTATGACGTGCCCCAAAAAATTATTTGTCAAAAAGTGGACGTTTAAATATTTAAATTGATGTGTCCCAGCGATTTTTCTCTTTCGGCCCTGTAAAAATTTTGCCGAATTTATTCCAACCTTTATGTACAGAGACTGAAAACAGAGTGGGAAATCAACGTGAATATTACCTAGTTCCACCACTTGGCTTGTGGCAATCGGATCCGGTCTCCCCTACCGTTATTTTCTGAATCTCACCATCTTCCCAAAATTCCTGAATAGAATCTTTTTCAATTCACTTTATTTCTGTATTGCGATATCACGTGAAAAATACTCGTGTTACAACCGGAAATAGTGTACTACCATATCTACAATTCCTTGATAAACAATCACATTGGCAAGTGATAAGAAACTTGTTATTAACATATAATGTTTACCACTCAATCCAACTCCAGAATTGATTCGAAAAAATACCTCCAAGCGAATAATCTACACTGTGTTATTTCGAAACGGATCCGAATACCCCAACCTTAAATTCAGAATAGTTTATAAACGTCGATATGAGTATCGTTAGTTGTACTTGCAGATTTTGAAGAATAAAAGCCTTTATATGGTTCATGTTCGAACTGAGGCTTGAATTTAAAATGAATAATCTGCGGTTGCATTAAATTTCTACGTTTCTGAAAAATGATATTGTTACGATATTGCTAAATGATAATGCCGAGCACACGACTAAACTGTTTATTTTCTAACTTTACTAAAAACATACAACTAAATACTTCACTGACTAATAAAACACCTAAATCTATCTATACAGCAATAATACAACTAGCTAAATATTCCAAACACTTATTTACTTGTACAAAAACTTCTAATTACTTCTTCATAAATTCTTCCTCTTAATCCCAGTGAAATCTTTTTATATAGTCCATTTGTGCCGACTGGAACTTTCGCAAAATTTCCTAGAATACTCCGGACAGAAGGCCGTCCAAATAATCACTTTTTAGAACTGCTCGATTACCTAAATACCTGCGGCGCGTTGTCAACACATTTGTATGCGATTTGTTTTTATGGATCTCTCAGCAGCGTAGATAGGGGAATTTTATCAATCTCGTAACAATATAGTGCCAATAAGTTTGGTAGCTAGTTCTATACTACCTGTGTACTATAAAATTTATCAGCAGAGATTTTACTTCTGAAAATAGAAAGTTTATCAGATAATGACAACACAATGTCTGTTGCGATTGATGTAGTTACTAGAACAGTTTGGATGGTTTCATTACAACGACGCGGAGTTTAGGCAAGCAGTCAAAGAGCGGGAAAGAAACTTTACTCATGAATTAGGAACATTATTTTTTACGACCGCATGAAGATTCAAAAACACATTGAAAATATACATTTTATTTCGACAAACAAAACTTTCAATGACAATTTCCCTCATATTATATAAACCAATCAAATGCCATAATTTTCTCATTTCGAACCAATGAGAACAGGACTTTTTGAAAAATCTTCCTCCAGCCCGTGGTGTTTTCAAAACGGTGTTTCGCTTCTAGCTTGTTCCATAGTTACGACAATCACGGTAAATATAGAAACGTCAGTTTGACGGTTCAACTCTTCAACTGACATTAATGACACATGATGAACCGTTCTTGCAATACGCATTTAGTCCATAATATAATGTATTCGTGAAATTTTCTGATCGAATATCCCTTCAAAATGCAGAATTTCCAAAATACTTTCACCTTGCCAGCCACTTAAACTGTGTTGCTGTACAAAACATCACTCGAGCAAGCTCTCGTGGTGTTTCTAAGCAACACAGTTTTCGTGCTAGCAAGACGAAATTATTTTTCGAAAATTATGCATTTTGTCGGGATATTACTACTGAAAATCCACTTATTCTTATTAGTATTAAAGTTGAAAACACAATTTGTTGCATTCTGCAAGTGAGCCCGAATATCGTTGCCGAGGATTGTCTGTGACCTGTGGAACTTTCTGAGTTAGGTAGGCCTAAATAGGTAGCGATCTCTGCCGGCATTTTACCAAATGTGAATTGATTTGAGAAATGTATAGGGGAGATATACAGTTCATTCCATTCAAAAGGAGCCACCCTGAATAACTGTTGGTGCAATAATTTTCAGGAAAAATAAAAAAACACGTCAACAATAGTATACAGAGGAACACATTTTGACATATTCACATTTGATCTAACTTTCCCTATCGAACCCAAATAGCATGTCACCAATTTTTTTCAAATAGATCACCCTTTATTGTTTCGCATTATCAGATGCTCCATGATGAGCAGATTTCAACAAAGTATAGAACATATGGTCTGAAGATCATGGTTCGGGAGCTACAAATTATTTGAGTTTAAAAAGAGCCACCCTGAATAACTTTTGAAATAATGATTTGCAGTAAAAATAAATAAACAGGTCAACAATTATATAGGAGGCCACATTGTGAAATATTCTTTCTAGAGACAAATATGAAAGCAATAAATCAGAAAAAGAGATTTTTCATTAAATTCTTGAATCAAAATCTGATGACTTGACAATGGGAAGAAACAAATTTTGCATAGTAAATTTTCAAAAACGTTTTCACCAACTTCCATACAATGGTACAAACGAGCTTCCATTGCCACCCTCACATGGTTGAGAATCTCTGGAGTTATTTCTCTGCAATGCCTCATGATATTCTCTCCCAAATCTTCTAATGTTGTTGATTCTATCTCATACACTTTAGAATTCAAATGACCCCATAGAAAGGAATGTAAAGGAGTGAGATCCGAAGACCTTGGTGCTGGTGGCCAATCTAGCGACCAGGAAAATGATTATCCAAAAATTGTCGCACTGAAGCTGCATAATGAGGAGGTGCACCATCCTGCTGTATAAATTCATATCCTTCTCAATTGCCCTATTGATGCACGGTATTATTCGATTCTCAAACATCCAAATATTTCTCATCAGTCAAATTATCATCGATAAAAAAGGTCCTATGATGTGGTCACCTAAAATTCCTGCACAAACATTCAGTTTTTGATGTCGTTTGGTATGAACTTGCCGGTATAAATGAGGATTCGTATCACTCCAATATCGACAATTTTGCCGATTCACCTCTCCATTCAAACTAAACGTTGTTTCATCCGAAAATCAAATTTTATACAAGAAATTCTGATGCAAGTTGATCCGTTCAGTGAAACTTTCACAAAACTCGATACATCTACCGAAATCATCTACGTTCAATTCATGAACTAGTCTAATCTTATATGGATGAAATTTGTACTTATGAATGATCCTGAATACATTTGTATGACTGATACCTGATTCTCGAGATATCTTAGTAAGAGATTGCGTATTTTCCATTAGTCCAACGTGCCCTAAAACTGCAATAGAAATAGCTTCATTGCTGACAACTCCTGAACGGTTATGCTTTTTATTGTTAACAGATCCAGTTTCCATAAATTTGTTCAATAATTCCGAAACTTATTTGTGTCGCACATTTCTTCCTGTATGATTATCATTGAACATACGCAGTAGCTGTAGCACTATTTCCATTCTGGTAGTACAAACTCACTATTTCAATCCGTTCTCGAAGCGTATAAACCATTGCCTCTCAAGAATTCACAAAAACAGAAACACCAATTGTAACTTCACCTGGTAGGTAAGGTAAGCTCGGGTAAGTGTGACCGTGATTTTCATTAGTTCGCATTGAATTTAGTCCATCTGATGAACCTAAACTAATATAACAATGAACTTTTGCAGGTATTTACTTCGAAGGTCAGTCTTTGTAATACGCCACAGAAAACTGTTGAAAAACGTATTCTATGATTTTTATTTATATATTCAGATATACATCTCCATAGGTCACACTTTCCCGAAAATTTGGGGCAAGTGTGATTCTGGCCAAATTTAAAGATATTAATGAACGTAAATCTCTCTTTGGGGCAGGTGTGAGTAAACAGTAAAGGAACTTTCACCACAATTTATTTGTTTCGAGATATCTTTATTCAAAACATAGTTAGGATCTTTTAATATTGAATTTGAAATGCCCCATTGCAAAAAAACAAAAAATAATCGTGAAAGTGAACATTTGTTGAAAAGAAAAATTTACAGGCAGAAATCTGAAAAATCAAATGAGAATTTCATTGATCTCCATCTTTTGACGAGTGGTGATGGAAGCACAGTTTTTCTTTCATCCTCAGAAAGTGTATCAGTGTCTTCCACATCTGGCCAGGCATATTGTTTGACTCTTTGAGATTTCCGTATATAATTTCGTACTATAGCTGAAAAAATATTACTGTTTAGATTGGCCAAATGAACCAGGTTCCCACTTACCCTGACAGTTAGGTCACACTATCCCCAATAACATTTAATTTCGGGGTCAGTTTGACATGCAATGGAAAAATGTAAAAAAACAACTTCATGAAAAAAAGGCAATCTATAGTCAGATTCATTGTTTAGGCAGAAGAAAAGTGTATAAAATGGATTCTCACCTTAGATTTTAACAATACACTCAAATCTTGAGATAAACTCGTTATACTCGTTCGGATTCATCATTGTAGGTTAGAAAATTGGGCAAAATATTTGTATTTCACAAGATCTCTTTTGTATTTTATAATATGATGGTTATGGATTCATTATGAGTGTAGGCTATTCGTCAATAGATGGCATTGGGCTGTCGCCCGGTTTAGCGAAGATAGCGAGCAAACTCACACTTGCCCCAAATTCACACTTACCCGAGCTTACTATACTCGTTATTGTGGTATGAGACAAATACAAAATGAAGAGAATAGACAAAATAAGACTTTTTTGAAGTATACTTCAAAAAAACACCTATGAAACCTAGTAACAGATTGTACAGAAGTTCATTCAGGGTGGCTCGTTTTCATCTCAATTAATTTTTAGCTTCCAAGCTGTGAGCTTCAGACCATAAGGTATTCTACTTTGATGAAATCTGTTCATCATGGAACATCTGATAATGCAAAACAATATAGGATGATCCATTAAAAAAAATGGTGACATGCTCTAGGGGTGCGATAGGGAAAGTAACATCACATCTGATTATGTTAAAATGTGTATGCATGTATATTATTGTTGAGTAGTTTTTTTAATATTCCTGAAAATCATTGTTCCAAAAGTTATACATGTTGGCTCGTTTTCTACTTAAATAATTTGTAGCTCCCGAACTAAGAGCGTCAGACCATATGTATTATACATTGTTGAAATCTGCTCATCAGGAGCATCTGATAATGCGAAACAATATACGGTGGTCCATTTTAAAAAAATGGTGACGTGCTCTGGGGGTGCGATAGGGGAAGTAACATCAAATGTCAAAATGTTTCCCCCTGTATACTATTGCCGACGTGTTTTTTTTCCTGAAAATCGTTGAACCAAAAGTTATTCACTATGGCTCGTTTTAAATGGAATGCACTGTATTAAAGTATCCCATTTTTTTTCATTCCAATGAATAAAAAATTGCGATTTTTTCCGCACCAGTGCGGTACAGCGACACTTTCAAACCTAAAATGTGTGCGGAAAAGTGGGTAGAAATGCACGGTCCGCAGAAAAAGTATGTATTTTGCAGTACAACATGGAAACTTTAGCCGACATACTGAATAATAATGCTCCCGATCAAAATGCGTAATTATGTGAACACCCAATTATGACCTGAAACCATAAGTCTGTTGAACGTACCTAGGTATTATGAAAACTGCCAAAGGGTTTCGCCAGAAGGGCCAATTTATTGAAGAAGTACCGCCCACTTCCGTTATTTATTTTCTTCAGAATGATATATGGCCTTTGGATATTTCTCGAACTGTTCATTAGTCAAAAGTGCTGTTATCTTACATTTTATATTCATTAACTTGGCTAAATACTCTTGACCTTATCACCTAATAATAACAATTTTCAAATCCAGGGACCTTTAAAGTAGAATATAATGGCATAATTATGGTACGAACATGAACTTCTTTGAGCCTTCTATGGTGATTAAAAAAATATGTATCACATTAACTTTGTATATACAGGGTTATTCACATTATTCGACATTTAATATTCAAAGAGTTTTTCCCTCAAGATTGATAGGGACCTATTAGCGCTACATTTTGAAAATATCTTCATGTTTTACAGGGTGTGCTAGAAAAACGAAACGTGTCAAAGTTGTTAAATTTCAAATGGAATACCATTCAGTATCAGTTTCAATGCCTTAATTCTCAACCGGTGTTTTCTTATTTTAAATAAAATAAATGCTTTACGCTACTAACTAAATAACTTTTATCGCATTTGTGAAAAATTTACCAACTTATAGAAGAAGTGTAAAAATTAAGGACAGAAAACGAAGGAACTGAATTTGCGGTGATTGCCTCTGTAATAAAAAATCCGCATACAAGTCAAAACCTAATGGCGGAAAATGTTGGCATTAGTCAAGCAAGTGTTCCAGAAAAAAAAAAATAGCAAGCTCACATTTGTTGTCGGACTCAACATCTTGTCTCAAGTTGACTTTGACACACCTTGAAAAACTAATCACTTTGAAATGATGTGTGGAATAAAGGTAAGGAGTTTGAAGGTATAATTCAGACCCACCCTCGTCATGTTTTCAATCTTTCCAACATTAAAAAATATCCAGATGGATGAAAAATACTCCGATATGTTATAAAAAATTAGCATTCCGCAATTATGGCATACAGGAAATGATATCTTTACCATGATGCTTTTTTTTAGGGCATTCTTTCGGTTTCTCGTGAATATCTCAGAAATATCCACATTCGCAGGAACATAGAATATTACGATTTTCAGGTCAAGTGTTGATGAGCCTAAGTGATGTCACTCATTTGTCAATTCACTTGTCCAAAGAAAATATGAAGGAACATATTGCGACATACTGCACTGTATCTGCACCACTATTTTGTGAAAATTAAACACTATCATCATATTGTTTTATTGATAAACATGATTGGTTAACCAAATTTCAATTCAATAATGACGAAAAAAAATAAATATTTTTTTCGGACTTTTGACACCCTGTATCTCAGACAAGATACTTTTATTTTAGGATATGTATTGATAAAAAATGTGACAAGGAGAACTCATTGTCAACTTTAAATCAGAGTCCACGAAAGCGAAGAACAAAATTCAACCTCTTTGTTTCTTTAGCTCATCAAGGTCTGGATGGATTTTTCATCTCTTTTTCATTTTTTTGTTTGTAAATTATTCATTTTATTTCAGTTTTGTTCCATATGTATCAGTACTGTTAAGCTAAGTTTTCATGCATCCGAATTTTCGGTTTTTCGTAGGAAATTTGAAAGAAATGTCACTTTTTCGTACGAATGATATTTTGAGCGGTTTTCATTTGTGCGAAATGCCTACACGGAATGAATGAAATATTCAACGCCAACCCCCTAATTTACCGTCCATTTTTTCAAATAAATTCCTCTGCTTATTGTTAATTAAGCTGTGGTAATTTTCGTAGTTTGAAAATGGGTCTCATCCAACATCGTTTGGGAGCCCTTTTTCTTTTTTTCTTCAATTCAAAATTCCAATACGTCAACAAAATCAGTAGAATATAGAATATTATTACGGCTTTTCTTATCCTTATATTATCAATCATGATATTGCTGTCCACATTTAACATTAAAATTTTAAATATGCCTGGAAACAAACACCCGCACTAATCATTGTGTCATTTTGAAATTTCGGACAAGTTGACTTCATTTCAACTTCTTGAATTTATTCGTACCATCATTCAAAATTTGCCGCCACGAAATATATTTGAACAGCTTTTGACAGATTTCGCACGAAAAACGAATAATTCGTGTACATGAAAACTTAACTTTAGTTTGTTTCTTGCAAGAAAATAAAATCATGAACCGACCTAGCTTTGTAACTTTGTTTTAATATTAGGATAGGAGTATTTATTGAAAATTTCAATTTGTTATTTTTGGCACTAAACCTTTTGGAAGTTATATATACTCTTCAAATGTGACTGACCCTAGTATGTTTCGTTATTTCGGGACTAATTGAAAAAATTTAAAACGGTACAATTCAGTATGATTCATAAATGCAATCTGCATTGGATATAATGAGTGTTGTTTTAGAGTTGATGGAAAGCGATAACAGCTAAGGATAAAAAAAATATCTTATACAGAATTGGTTCTGCCATATGTTAGAAAGAAAAAAGTGATTTAGTAAACAACGTGTGCTCAGCTGCAGTGTATGACGAGGGTGGAAGGATTCCAATTTGCCACTTTTTTTTTTCAGATCCTTTTGAAATAATCTGTAGTTTATTCATCTAGAAACCAATTACTTACCATTTTCCTCTCCAACCAGGGACAAGAAAGAGTTTCTTCAGCTTTTCTCACTTCCATTTCTGTTGTAAGTTGATATGACTTCCTCCATAGAAGCCTCTGACTCAGTTTTTTAGGAAGTGTTTCACCTTTCTCAAATATAGCACTGGTGCTGTCATAACCACAAAAAATGGCCCAGAGGTGAACGGTAAAACAGTGCTGTTGATATGAGGATGCTGATGAAAATAGTCTCTGATTAGTTTGATCTATTTTTGGATTTAACAAATGCACAGCTATCGATATCACGGAACCCATCATATTGTATGACAGCTGATTTGAAATGCTATTGGGAGTATCTCACATGTTCATTTTAGGATCCACAAGTTAATTTGTTTCATTCAAGTGTATGAAAAAAGTGTTATTATTCTCAAGAAGATTCTCGCTGATGCTTTTGAACTCATTGTATGGAGCTAGCTTGACTGTTTTTGAAGACTAAAGAGCGAAAGTGGGTTTGGAGCAATTTGGTACCTGGAATAACTGCATAAATCGTCTTTTTTGTTTTGCTCTCGTAACTGTTGGTTGAATTTTTACAAAATCTTGAGCTCTCGATAACACTGTTCAGAGATACAGATTCCTGTAGGTGTACATATGTCATATATAGGAAGTTATCAGTTATTTATTGATAATGTGGTTATATAGTGAAAATATTTCAAAAGCATACCATGCTCATATAATAATCGTTATAAATATGTGTCCTCATGCATCTGACGTTTTGCTGTCACCCTGTACAAGTGCAATGGATTTTTCCGCCACATGCCGTCTGCAAAAATGATTATTCATTCAAAGAATTTCTTTCGAAACGTTCCTTAGAATTTCATTATGCCTTTAAAAGTCTCTACCGTCAGAGGTCAATTAAGGGAATGCCAGTTGAAAAAATTAAATAATAGCGAATGAATGTCTCAATAATTGATGATGAAATATCTTCGGCCGTTGCGTGAAGTTTTTGTGAAATTATAACCTAATTGGAAGTCATACCCGGAAGTTTCATATTAAGGGGATAATTGATTGTTGTTGGGATTGCCATTTCTGATCATATTTCTCGTACTTCGGGTATATCCTGTTGAGTGATAACGGTTTTATACAGTTTTTCTAACATCATTTCTTATACTGAATCTGTTTATAGTTTGTTTTCATTATAACGAGAGAAAAACAACCTCAAAATATAGTTACAGCTCACAAGTCAAGTCTACTTGTGTCCAGGTATTCCTCAACCGGGACAAGGGGCGATACCGTAACACGGGTTTACTTTACATGATATGGGCCACTTTACACAACTCTACCAACAGTATGATGATCACGTGGTGTCTCAAAGACAAGTACAAGTTGAAATTGAAGCATTATCGTAAATGGTTTCTAACGATAAAATGCAATTACAGAGGGCAGTTGACGAAATGAGTACTAGGAGTATGAGCTACCGAGAAGCTGAACATTTCTTCTATATTCCGAGGGGGACAATATGGAATAAAATCTATAGAAAGCACATCAAAGCAGATAAATTTGAAAAAAGAAAAGTAGGCGTTGTTTTACTGGCTGCTGCAGAATTTGGCAGCCCTTTAACATATTTGCATGTAAGGATGGTTGTAAAAAATCATCTGGACAAAACGGAAAGAATGATTTCAAAGTTTCCAGATAATCTTCCTGGTACGGAATGGTGCCTCAACTTCATCGATAGGCATGATAGTCTTCTCACAAAAAGAAATTGTCAAAATATTAAAGGTGTACTAGTACAAAAAAGCGACGGAGAGATACAAGTTTTCTTTGATAACTTAACAGTAACATAGTAGGATATTCAGCGAGAAAAAATATTGAACTTCTATGAAACCAATCTTCCGATCGATCCAGGATCTTCAAAACCAAACCTGCGCTTCCAACATGTCCGCAATTACTGTAGAGTGAACTGTGCTAACACCATATGTGGTGTATGGAGCAGAAATAATGTATGATCAATGGATATTGGTGGACTCAAAAATAATCGATAACAATTTGGCTGGTTCGATTCGGATACCTTCCAGGACTGGTTTTTAACAATTGTTATTCCAAAAAGCTGGAAAGTTATCATCGGGGATAATTTATCGTCGCACTTGAATATCAGCATTATTATATAATGCCAACAAAACGGTGATAAGTTTGACTCTCTACCAGCACAAGCAACACATCTTACTCATCCTCTAGATGCTGGTTACATGCTCCTTTGAAACGACTATGGAAAAAGATTTCACAACACTAACAGTTGCAGAATACTGAATAAAAATTGTTAATATGGTGTATTCTCACCCTTCACTGAAAAAAATTGGTCGATAATATTCAACAGATCAGAAGAACATTCAGGGTGCTGGTAAAAAACTGCTAGATGTTTACCAGGTTATGAAAAGACTGCCAGATCTAATCTTCGAGCAAAAGATAATTTGGAAATCCTACTGGAATAATTGAAAGACATGAGAACACCTTCTTCTGATCGAAAAAGTATCAAGAAAATTATCGAAGTGGTGGCTGGTCAACCAGTTCCTTTTGATGAGATACAGTGCGCATCTAGGAATGAAAATAAGGAAAAGAAAGTCCAGGAAAATAGCGCTTTCTACTCAGATGCACCTGAGGATACTGTTGTCGATGAAGACTTGTTTGAACCCTAGTTGTAGCTCACATATGATGTTCATTATTATTCTATTATCTACCTGACTAAGAGTTGCTTCAATGGCTGAATCTGAAGCATCTGTTTCCACAACCAGAGATTTGTTATTGATAATTTAGGGATAAAAAATTGTCTTGGTCGTTTGTGGGCAGGAAACAAGTCTTACAGTTCACTAAATTTATCTTGAAAACTTGAAGTAATAAGCAAATAGCGAAGAGATGCTGTATTATTGGAAAAAGCGGAACTGATGAGAGATATAAGCCTGTAAGGTCTTAGGGTTTTAATCTCAATGGTGTACCCTAGTAAGTTTATCGATTTCTCTGAATATTGACATTTATTTTCATTGAGATAAAAATTGTTCTCTAGAGTCCTTGTTTCAAGAATTGTGAGTATTAAAATACTGGACTCCTTTCCTTCACGATTTGTAATATCTTGCAGTTCAACTACACCTATTTCAATCTTAACACGGTATGTGGGAAGAAACCTGATTCTTCAAAAACACACCAAGTAAGAAATTGTGCGAAACATTTCGCAACAACAATTCCATCTATTTGAATCAATTCAAATATGTTTCAGTACCATCAAAGTTCAAGTTCACGATAGAGAGTAAAAGTGATACTGGTGGCCTTTGATTTCACGTCTCCACTTTGGACAAATTGAAGCAGAGGTCAGACAATCATATGTTTGTTTTTCGGAATTTTATTTTGATTACATTTTGATTAGTTTTGGATTACATTCTTTCCAAATATCGTGTGAAGGTCTAATTCTTCCCGGAGATATGTTAATGTTAGTAGTTAGTGATGATAACAATGATAATTTATAATTCAAATGAATATTTTGTGATTGTTGTAATCACCAGAGTTGACAAATTCACCCTAATTAGATACTAAATTGAACTGCGTGGACCATTGAAATGAAATAGATTTTTCTTCGGAAGTTAGGATTGATTAAAAAGATGCTAACCATCAACTCAATTTTAGATTTTTCATCACTTGCAATGATAACAACCATAACAAACCAAGCATGTAATGGCTTTCAGTGACTGATTTTCAATTTTCCGATCAAAAGTTTCCATGTGAAAAGAATGGACAAATATCGAAATAAAACAGCCTAAATATTGGTCAAATGTTGAATTTGGTGGTTAAGGGTAGCCCGTCAATAGCATGCATTCTTACTTTTCGTATGATAGCGAATCAGTAATATTTGAAGAACTCAAAGCACCCCGCACTTTTTTATGTAAAGTGGCGACTGGTCAAATTTTCTGAAACTTTGGTATGTATGTTGTACCCAACCTAGTAACCAAAAGTGTCTATGGGTCCAAATCAATCCTATGACTAGTTTTCTAGATACGGGGTGTTGAATCTGAAAATTGCCCAGATTTCCGGATTTTTTTTCCGTGATATAATTGTGAATATGTAAGACTGAAAATATTCATATTTACGGGGTGACTCACAAATAAATGAGTTATATTTTTTAAAATCTCATTTTTTTCTACTGTGATCTTAGGAAAGCATATTTTCGAAAATTACTCGTCAATAAAATATTTTGAGGAGAAAATATCGCATAGTACACATTTTTCATACAGGATATTTTTAGGATTTTTTCAAATCCCTGTACTCATGGATTGATTTGTAAGAGAGTTAATACCACTAACATATCGATGTCTGTAACGAAAAATATAAGGTGGTATATTTGTCGAACGGCATTTTATTTTGAGATAAGTACTAATTTCCCTGGTCAAACATAACCATTTTTTCAGTATATATTTATTTCAATAGCGTCTTAAGAGGTATGATTTCTTCCTTCGATCCTATGACCAGTTTTCTAGATACAGGGCGTTAAAGTGGAGAAATGCTGATTTCATCTGTTTTTCACCTCAAATTGAAAAACTGCATTGACTTATAATATTGTGTATGTTAGTTCAATGCAAGTTTTGGTCGGAAGTACATTGAAATATATGGCTAAAAATATTTACTACTACAGAGTGATTCACGAATAATTCACAATACTTTCAATAATTTAACATTTGCGCCACAAAGAGCTTATTTTTGAAGTTAATACTCACCACGTTCACAATTTCGAGACTTAATGATTTCGATTATCATTATTTGATGGATTATTATATAAAATTATTGATAGCAAATTCTTTTAACATCGAAATTGTGAACGTATAAGTATAAACTTCAAGAAGTTTTCTGAGGCGCAAATGTTGAATTATTGAGTGTTCGAAAAACGTATTGTTAATTATTCGTGAATCATTCTGTAGCATTGGATATTTGCCATATCCTTTTCATTTGAAGAATTTATTTCGAATTTTGTTGTCGCTAAACAGGAAGATCGTCTTAAAAAAACTCTCCGTAGGAAATTTACTACAAGTTTGATGGTTACTGAGAATCCTAAAGTCATCTAAATTATTTTTATCAACCGACACGTTCATAACCAAAATTTTTTTTTTCAGGAATTGGATTTGGTTTCATATATGCACCATCAATCATAACTATTGGATATTACTTCGAGAGATGGAGGGCTTTGGCTACGGGAATAGCTGTATGTGGATCTGGAATTGGTACCTTTCTTTTTGCACCACTGAGTAAACTGATGATAAAGAATTTGGGATGGAGGGGAGCTCTTTTATGTGAAGCAGCTTTGTCACTCACTTGTATAATCTATGGACTTACATTCAGGTAGCTATTAGGTATTTTTTCCATATTTGTTGATGTTTCGTAAAGATACAATCTAAAAGCGGGTTTCCACCAAGCGGACAGGACAAAACAAAACACGAACTGTCCATTTGAACAGAAATTTCGAACAGTTGTGTTCTGAAAGTGTTTCAACACTGTTGGGTCCCAAACGGACTTAGTGTTTACACCAGTTACGAACAGAAATCAATAAAAACTGTTCATGTTTTGTTTAAGTTTTATTCAGTTTACATAGGAGACACCGGACGTGCAGTTGTGAAAATGTGGCGCGCAGCAAATTGGAGAACACAAGATGACGAGGATTTATTTCTACTAGGAGTGACATATGTCACGATGGAAAAGAACAAAAGTAAACGTCGGTTTTGGATGAGGCCATATTTAAGATAAAAAAAAGAAAATATGACTTGTAAACTATTGCAAGCTCTGAGAGAAGATGATATAAGTATAGGAGATGAACTTCGATCAAGTTTTAAGAACTTTTTACGAATGTCAAGCACAGATTTTGGAAATCTGTTATGTTCAATTGGCTCTATCATTAGCATGAACAATACCAACTACAGAGACTCTATCCCAGCACAGGAACGAGTTGTTCCCTTCACGCACCAAATTAGACTACCACTAAGTCACAACAACGAAAATAAAATCAAACTGGTTCTTATTTCAAGGGCGTTTACACCAAGCTGACAAACATTCCTCGAACACGTAAACCCTTTGAAGTTACCGACATTCGCCGGGACACTGTTTGTGTTCGTAAAAACTCTATTCGCGGACTAACAAGTTTAGAAAACGCTCCAAAAGTTCTAGAACAGTTCGCAAACAGTTCGCGGACTGTCACAAACGGACCGAGTATTTTGTTTTCGTCCTGTCCGCTTGGTGGAAACCCGCATTAAGACCAACACCACTTCTACTTTACAATAACAACCTCACGTCCAGAGCTTTGCTTTTCAGAACTGAACGGGACAGGAAGGTGAATGATATTTTTACATTCATGGGTTCCTAAAGTACTAATACACTTGTTCTTTGATAGCTGTCTTTATTAGCTCAGGCAAAAAATTAGCATTACAATATTGTACTTCACTTGACAGTTCAAAAGCACACTCAAATATACTGTCAACTCTACAAGTGTTCACAACAATAAACAAATCCAACTATCATATCATACTGGCCGGCAGCTGAGACTACGAGTGTTCATAAGGGAGTAATATTATTATTTTTTTTACTTGTGAATTTCTCAGTCGGGTGAGTGATCACTAGGCCCGAGAATCATATGCCCTGAGTAGGCATAGTCACGGTATTCTGCATTCTTCCGGCTATTCTGCCGCATCACGGTAAGTCGGTATAATTTTTAGACTCGTCAACAACGTGTTGTGGCTCTGAATTGACCAGATCTTAAGGTGAAGCCAGTGAAGCAAGTCATCCAGAGCGGTATCAGCTGTCCGCATCTCACTATTTGATCTGGTACGGCAAAGCATTTGAGCAAATGCACGATGAGCTCATGCGATGTTGGATTAAATAGCTTGCGGTAATCGATCCTTGCTATTCTTGAAAGTTTACACTTAGCATTTAAGCATGTTTTTGGTCTGTAGTTCTTTGGATCAAACAAATCTTTGTTGCTCTTCATCTAGCCATGACAAACATTTTTGCCAGATGGTGGTGGACAATTTTTCCAGCAGTAGTTATTTAGCCCATCAGGGTCTGAAGCAACAGAGTTTTTCAAGCTTTCGAAGGTCCGTCGAACTTCTTCTGGAGTTATAGGATCCGCAGTTCATTGAGTTCAGGCTGACAAAGCCTCCTGCAGAAAGGTTTCACCTACGATAGGGTTGGAGTCTCTACGTTGAGTGGTTGCGGAAACCTGTAAATGTTCTTTCAGAAGGTTTATTCACTACACGTGGAGGCTCTTAGAATAGGTGGGAAGATTTATCGCGAAAATTCGTCTTTTCCGCGATGCTTCTCCATGTGATTTCTTTACAGCTACCAGCATTCGTATGTATGATAGACTCGTCTAAATTTGAATAGAAGCTTCCACACTGTGGGAGTATAAGGCCTGATTGCCCCATTGCTTGTCTTGGAACCATCCGTATACCAGATTTTTCCCCTTGATAGCATTGGTTTAGCCATTGATGTGACTTCCCCCCCTATCTTGAATAATGATGGTGAATGTTCCATTGAAGGAGGAGGGAGGTAATTTCGCCCCTCCATTGGCCTATGCATTTTATTCTCGCCTCCGCTATTATATACAAATGCAGAAGAGGGAGATTCAGAATCACCTCCAGGCTAATCGTGGATGTGCTGGACATTGCATCAGGGACTTCGAGCAGGGCCAGTCTTCGCAAACCAGCCGTCTTCCCTCTGGTTGCCACTTGTTCTGCTTTCTCTTCTGAGCTACATCAAGGCTCCATACATTATCGAGTTCAGCCACAAGTATTTGGACTCTCCTGACATCTGTAGCCTTTCATCAAAGATTCGAAGAGCTCTGTTGGTCTCTTAGTTTCTTTTCCTGGTGGAAGGGACAATCGTGGTTTTGTTGACCCTGAGATTTTCCCTCATGCACCATGTCTGTACTGGTGGTTTATGATCCACACAGACACCCATATGCTTCCTTTTCACTGTTTTGTTAATATCGTCAGCGTAGCTCTGGGCATATACTTCTCTCGAATTGAAGTCTATAAGGAGGCTATCTATCACGAGGTTCCACAAAAATGGGGATAGTACTATCCCTTCAGGACAGCCTCTTGTGGCTTCCACCTCCATCGTGTCCCGAATAAGGAGGCTTGTACCCTACAGCTGAGCATGGCTGCTATTTACTGGTTCAGGACTGGAGCAATGTTTCTTTCCCTGAGGAAGTAATAGACGCATAAAATGTGTTATCAAACGCCCCTTACGTCAAGAAACGCTGTGAATCCACTTTATTCGAGAGTGATTTTTCAATCCTGCACACTAGACTGTGGAGTGCTGTCTGACAGGATTTTCCAGAATAATAGACGTGTTGGTAATTCGAAATGATTGGTATTGTGTTCTCGGATATTTCTATCAACAAGTTTTTCCGTCGTTTTGAGCATGAACGATGAGGGGCATATTGAAGACCACCTTGTACCTTGATATCTGATGAAAACCAGTTTGTTTATGATCAATTCCTGATCGTTCTAGATATATCGGAGCATGGCTTTTTTCATTACCTTCGAGAATAGTGCAATAGGTCTGTAGTTGCTAGAAAGTGTCATTTTGAGTTTTTTGGGAACTGGTTTTAGCCTTGCAATTTTCCAGAAAATGTTAATGAAAATAACTCCTTTTCGAAAAACTATAATACTTTTTTTATCGTACAAATTATATTATTTCAACAACTGTCAGAATAACAAACTGTAAAGTCAGAATATCGAATCGTCTGAAAGTACAGGGTAGTGAAGTCAGGAATCTATACAAGAATATTCTCATCAGCAGCAACACAAAATACCTCCAAATCATGAAAGGGGTTGAATAACGAATAGTTATTTTTAGTTCGGAAACACATTCCTTTAGCATGAACAAAAAGATGGAAAACCTGTGCGTCGGGCGTTGCAGTTTTCTTTCAGGCATTGAGTTGACTAGTTCATGTATGAACATATATTGAAGGAAAAGGGTTTCCTAATATTTTTTCACTTTCTAGGCCCCTCAAACCAACCAGAGCAAGAGAAATCCTTGCCAAAGACGAGAAACCCGAGTTGGAGATGGATCCGTCCAAACTGCCTCTGGCGACCCGACAGAAAATGGAAGAAGCCATGAAAGTTATGAAGAGAAACTCCTTGGATAACCACTCATCAGTTCCAAGGCTTTTGGGAGTGAACAACAATTCGGACTACCCCAGGGTATCCGATGTATACCACACCATCAGCGTACCCAACCGAAAGAACAGCATTAAACAGAAAAGTTTAAGCGAAGCCTTGAGTGTGCCATCTTTGGGAGGAGACAGGAGGAAGTCCTGGAAGAAACCGGAACTTATAGACACTGATACACTGAAACCAATCATATTACCGAAGAAGTTAACTCAAGACAACAACGAGAAAGAAGACGTGGTGAGGCCTTTGTATAGAGACGACATTTTCTTCGGAGGAAGTCTATCGAGACTGCCCCAGTACACGTCCAATACCTCTTTGGGGTACAACCTGGCAATAACCAGGCTGCCTACAAAGAATGATGTTGAGGAGGAGCGAAGACATAGTTGCAAATTATGTCCAGAGGCGCTGAGGAGGGTCTTGGCCACGATGCTGGATTTCAGCTTGTTGAAATCGCCGACTTTTCTCATTTTAGCCCTGGGCGGATTCTTCACGATGATGGGATTTTTCGTCCCTTATATGTACTTAGTGGCTAGGGCTACTTCCAATGGAATAGACGATACCATGGCAGTATGGTTGGTTTCGTGTATTGGTATAGCGAACACTTTTGGAAGGATGTTTTATGGGGTGATTACCTCATTTCCTGGAATGAACGCTCTGGTTATCAACAATCTGGCTTTGACAGTTGGAGGGCTCGCCACCATACTGAGCGGGTTGTCGATGGCGATTGAGTATCAATTTTTCTACTGCACGGTGTTTGGACTAGCCATATGTGAGTATCAATGTAGCTAATGTTGTCTTTATTCAGTAACGTGATATAATTTAAGAACTAATTCTCAAGACAAAAAGATAAGATTCATAACGATACAAAATTTTAACTCAAGTTCATCAACAAAGATGTTTCTGAATTCAATGAAAATATTTTCAGGACGTTTTTCTGGGGTCAAAATGGGACTTTCTTCCCATAAAAATGTGTTCTAAAATTCTGCTCCTCCAAGCTACAGGGTTAGGTTAGGTTTAAAATGAGCGGGTCTGCTCGGCGTTCCACTGCGATTCGTACGGGTCTATTGTGGCTCATACCAATTCATATTTCACCAAATAAACCCAGCTTCTTGACGAAGCAGATACGTTTATATGGTGCATGATCTGTCAGGTCCGAGGGAGAGAGTGAAACTCTGCCAAACATCGAAAACCTGATTCGATCCACGGCGGGAAAAGAACAATGTGCTCTGCTTCTTCATCATCCCCAAGACAGAGATGACATGTCGGGTTCTCCGACAGTTTTAGACTTTTTATGCGATGATTCAAACCCTCGTGGTCTGAATCCAGACCATAGAAAGACTGTTGAGCCTTTCTATTGAGGAGAGTCTTTTCTGGCAGTTTGACACCAGCTTAGACGTTGGTCGATACGAGCCAAGGCTTTCAAAGCCGCTTGACTGTCCGAGAAAATTTTGATATATCTTTGTGTGAGGTTGATTTCTTCCAGTCTCTCTACACATAAATCGATGGCGTGAATTTCCGTCCGGAATACTGTCGCATATAATCCTAGACAGATTGATATTTCTGTTTTAAGTTTACGACTGTACCAGGAACCTGAGGGTGTTTTTGAACCATTTGTGAACCAACGGTAATCTGCTCTCAGTAGTCCCTCTCCTTGAAGGACCCAGTCGTCTCTCTTCGGAATTAGAACGGTAAAAGGCAAGTCAAAATGTATTGTTGGAGGCATTATATCAGAGGTCAGTCCCAGAACACTGTGACTTTTAGTGTCAATCAGCAGTCTGCCACGCTCTGTATAAGTCTGTATAACTATGCATTTGCCAGGTTGTCCATATAGCCTCTTTCTGCAGGAAGATGTGGAGGGGAGATAGTTCTAGTGAGATTTTCATAGCTGCTGACGGTGTGGTGCTGATGGTACCAGTTATCACCAGGCAAGTCTGTCTCTGTGAACTTGAGAGCTTCATCTGGCAGTTCGCTGTGAAGTTTTCGGCCACCAGGCAATGGCTCCTTCAATTTCGAGAAATATGGCCAACGCAATCTCCTTATTATTGGGAGATTTTTTCTCCAAGGTTATGTAATGCAGAATCTATCGAATTGCCGGTTTAATAGGCAAACTGGTGGTTGTTCAGAGGGAGCGTGCAAGGAGCGTTCCGTCTGATACGTACGTCCAGGATCCTTTCAAGTCCTTTTAATGTGAAAGTTTATGGGCTGATTGGTCGTACCCTAGCCACCAACCAACTGGGTGGTATATAATTTCACGCTAGACTAGCTCTATACAGTTCAATTATGAAAGGTAGAAGCGATTCCAGTCCGTTTTGAAGCAGAGCTGGAAATATTTCAATGGCTGAAATGTTTTAATTGCTCATTCAACTGCTGGCGCTGTGATAACTTTCTTAGCGACCTCTCAATCATTCCTTCTTGGACGTTAAGCGCCCTCAAAGAGAGAAGTTCGATTGCTATTCAGATTCAAGCTTCCAGGAAAGTGGTTTTCCATCAAAATATCCAGATTCAAGCTTCCAGGAAAGTGGTTTTCTATCAAAAGCTCCAACGTTTCTTTTCTAGAGGTCGTGAATGTGCCGTCGGGTCGTTTCATTGATCCAATTTCAGCAATCAAATCTCTAGAGAGAATCTTGTGGATATTTGGACTGCGAGGTAGGTCGGATATACTCTCACAGAACTGTCTCCAAGATTCCCGCTTTGCCTTTCTGATCGCCTTGTTATAGTTTTTGTTAGAGTAGCCCCGTAGTGTTCCCAGTTGCCTGAAGCTACAAGCTACAGACATTACAAAGTTGCCAGAGAATAGTTGAAAATTTTTAACTGTGGCTACAATCAAATGGTCGGAAAAAAAGTAACTCTGATTCAAACAGGTGAACGAGGGTTGCCTAGAGTTTTTCTACCCAACATTTTCTATTTCCGCAAAAAACACATTTGAACATCATAGTTGAGTTGACCATGAAAAAACCTAAAATTTTGGTCTCTTGCATTTTTTGGAATAAGCTAATCGTTTTCAATAAAATCGCTGGTAAATGAAAGGGTAGTATTACTAAATGATCAAACTAAAAACCTTAGTGGACTATTCTTATTTTATTTCTGGTCACAAATAATGCTGACGTTTTATGTCAAATAACATAGCGGTATATTATAAGCATCACGTCATAATCAAGCTCAGAAAACGGCCTAATTTTAATAAATGTGCATTATTCAAATGATGCAATTTTTACACCACAATGTTAAAACTGATTCATTATTCAATGTTAAAAACAGGAAATTAAATCTACTGTAGTAACCATGAGATTGTTAAAGTTAGTGCTCGAAATGCCCTCCATCCTTATCCGCATAGACTGACGTACGCGTTCTACGAAGTACTTCCATGGCAGTCTCTGTTTCTGTATTATGAACTAGGCTCTTCGACTACCTCCAGAAAAAAGTCCAGTGGGTTGCAGTCTGGTGAGCGGGGAGGCCAAAGGGTATTAGACCCGTTTTGCCAATCCACCAATTCGAGAGTTTGAATGACTACGCACAGTCAAACGAAAATGAGATGGAGCCCCATCGTGCATAAACCATGGACGCTGGCGAATGATTGAAGGCACGGAGTTTAAATAACCTTGTTTTGCAAAAGTGCAAGTATGTGACGCCATTTTAAATTATCGGGAAAAAATTGTCCAATCAATTCATTTTCACATATGCATATGTGCGCGTGCATGTATATGCATGTTTGCGAAAACGCAAAAAATAGTTTCCGTAATCTATCACGTTCTCTAAATTCCACCAGTCAGCATTCATTTGGGAACATTTTGAGTACCAACGTTTCGACTGTGCAGTTAATGTTATGATAGAAAAATATAACTGCTATAAATAATCATTTTCCATAACTCATTCTTTGAAAAATATCTCATGTGATATAGTAAATTTGATGAAAAAAATTGAAAATGGCCTCTCCGCGGCAAAATTTCAATGGATATATCATTTTTATCATGGTTTAAGCAATCTGTGAAAATTTTGTACAATTCCGACATTTACTCATATTCCCTTCTTTTTCCAAAGTGTGAAAAAGGGAAACAATTAAAGAGTCATACTCAGCCTAAGTATTTCAGTTTGTTACTTCAATATTCCCCTGTCATTTACCATCGATTTTATCGAAAACGGTTAGCTGATTCAAAAAAATGCAAGATAACAAAATTTTATATTTCTCCATGGCTAAGTCAACTGCGATGTTTAAATGTTTTTTTTTTTCAAAAATAGAGAATTTTGGCTATAAAAACTGTAAGCTACCCTCATTCACCTTTTTTAATCAGAGTTATTACCTTATTTTTGAAGCAAGAAATGAACAGAGCGTCGAAAACACCAAAGGCCTGTGAATTTCCCGAACAGTTGATGCATAATTATTGTAGACACAATTCAAAATTTGCCATTCTTTTCTGACAACTTGCGATGTCTATAGCTAGGTGGGGATGAATTTTGAGACACATGTTTTTGGGAAATAATGGCTTATTTCAACTCAAATAATACCTCCTTGAAAAATTTGAATTGAATTTTGAAACACCCTGTATAGTGTCCTTCAAAAGTTGGCATCATATTGCACAACCTACCTGCATTTAAGGTTGGATTATTTGTTTCAGTTTCAAACTCCTATATAAAAAATTGTTGTATGTGATCCAACATTGCATGTGTTTTCAAAATCTCTATTGCGTTTTAAAGCTGGGCTAGCAACAATTGAATTGGAGATTAATTTGTTTGTTGTTTGAAAAGAAATTCGATTATTTTTTGATTGATGACTGGTATTATTTCAGTACCGATAAAAATACATTTGAATACTTTTTTATCACAATTGCTTGGCATTGACTTTGCATCATATATAAAATAAGTTTGGATTTGAACAGATTTTGTAATTTTAGCCTTAAAACAATTGTCAATTGAACGTCGAAACGACTTTAATTCCATAATACCAATCCAAAATCCAAATTTATAAATAATGAAATAACTGAAAGAATTGAGTTGGAGTTAATCTCCTTATCCCTAAAATATTGAAGTATGCATGCCTTTGAATTTATATTAAATAATAATAAGCTTATTATTAGCTCATAATTCTGTTGTTTGAATGTTTTTCTGTGGTTATGAACTAGACCCCTGGCTATGAAGGCTCTGCAGACATTATGAGTTTGATATTGAGTCCACCATAAAAGGAAGTCAAACAGCAGAATTTGTTCTAAAAAAACATTACATTATATTTAAAGAAATGCGAAGACCTTTCGAGTCACTAGATTATGTGATGAAAGATGAACCACTTTTTCGAAAAATCACAATCAGACCTTGAACCCTTGATATTATAACTGCAAATACTATTTTCTCAAATTTTTTTATGAGCGCCCTTCTAGCAAATAGTATAAATATGGTGATACCTAATTGTGTTGAGCACTATAAAGCAAATATTTTATTTATTTTTACTTAATATCTCAAAGGAAATACAAATCTCAATATGACATATGGATAAAAGATGAATTTGACATTTCGTTTTTGTTTTTTCGTGAGCCTCATAATTTTCTGACACTCTTTGTGAAACTGGGGATGAATTCAAGGCAGTTTTGGTTACTTTACCAGATTTAGGTCAATACATTTTTACCCATTCGGTTTCTACGAAATTTCATATCTACAGGGTACCCCAAAATGTTCAATAAATATAGAAATGAACGTCTGTGCAATCGTATATGAATGAATACATATCTGATATGGTTGTTTATGTGTTTATTCCCGAAATTAATTTCTTAATGAAACATTTGGATTACGATTTGTTATGAAAACATCAAAATATCACAACTTCATTGTTGTTGTGCAAATGGGTCAAAATGCTAAACGTGATTTAAATAAATTATGTAAATATTTTGGTATCATTGCCAACTACTGGCAACGTTTCGATGATATGAATCGAAAGAAAATGTTTCCATCCTTTCAAGAAATTTATACAATGAATTTCAACAATAAATAAATTCAACAAGTCGTACATTCCTAATATAAGAAAAATGCATGAATTTTGATAAAGAACTAATCTCTTATCGATTGCATCGATTATGGAAGAACCCGTTTGTTGATATTTCTACCAGAATTTCAGAACAAAAGGAATGAACTTCGTAGGATAAATATTTACACTATTGTGAAACGAAAAGAATTCATCTATTTCCTTTTTTTTTTCTTCTGGATTTGAAGAGTTCATATGAAGTTGAGAGAGGGAATTACCGCTCCCAACTCTGGATGAACTTTTCAACTAAGGAACGGTTAAAGATAGATCAATTCTGCGAAAGCCAAATGATTCCGAATGATGAAATCGGTTTACTTTATGAATATCAAGTTGATCGGCGGAAAAAAAATATCATTAAAAATCACGAGAAATACAAAATCATCAGATTTACTTGAAATTTGCAACACATATGCAAAATACCATGCTGATTCCGATAATATATGATTTGTATATGCTCAGATCAAAGGTTTACCCTAAAAAAGAGTTGAGAGAGAAAAATACCGCTCTCAATTGCAGATGAACTTTTCAACTCTAGAACGGTTGAAGATAGACCAATCATGCGAAAGCCAAATGATACAGACTGATGGAATATGAATATTAAGTTGATCGGCGGTAAAAATATTTGAATTCGCACTATATACGCAAAATTTCGTATTGATTCCGAGAATATATGATTTGTATATGCTCAGATACAAGTTTACGCATGAAAAATGGTTAAAATATCAAAAATATCGTCGCACGATATATTATTATTATTTTTTCTTGCGGAGTCTTGAGTCTCCAAGCTCAATAAATACTGTGAGACTCTCTTTATCAGGCATACTCACTAAAACCTCCGCCTGAGTGTAGGTCCGGTCAGGCTATTACCTCCGGTGACTCATAGGCCTATTGGCCTATTGTATCTTTTTATTTTTGATGGGGCGGTAGAGGAAATCTTTATGGAGAAATATTGAGTCTCCTGACTCAATAAATACTGTGAGACTCTCCTTAGTAGACATACTCACTAAATCCTCCACCTCTGTGTAGGTCCGGTCGGCTATTGCCTCCGTTGACACTAAGGCTTATTAGCCCATTGTATCGTACCTATCCATGCCCTAATTCGCAAACCCGCCAGCTCCACGTTTTAACAATGGAGCCAGCAGGTCCGCGAACCAAGGCACCGCTATGTTTCAATGTCACAGTACCCAATCCAGTATTTTTGTGCCTTGTACGAGTTTGTACAAGTTCCGTATTGGGTGGGAACTGTATAGTTCTGGGTCGCCCGATGGCTACCCGAAAATTGCCTGTCTTTTGCGGTCTAGAGCTTCACAATAGCACACTATGTGTTTCACGGTTTCTGGATCCTTACCGCATAGTCTGCAGGTCAGGTCTCCATCGTATTGCCCCATTTTTTTGAGGTACTCCTTAACTGGTGCATGTCCAGTCAGGAGTCCCGTAACGGTTCTCAACTGGCTCCTGGTCATTGCTAACAGGTCTGCCGTTCTTTTGTTACACGTTCCTTTGATATATTCTTTCCCGTGTTTGTTTCCTGGGACATTGTCCCAGTAGTTTTTGTGCTTGTCCCTAATCCAGTCTTCAACATACGCTCTTATTGTACACTTCGGTACACCTAGCATCTACCCTTGGTTTGGGAGCATTTCCGATCCTCTTCGTGCAAGTTCGTCTGCTTTCTCATTGCCTGCAATTCCCTGATGACCTGGGACCCGTATCAGTTTGACTTGATTCCGGTCTAACAGAGTTTTCAGTTCTTCTTTGCAGTCCCATACCAGTTTGGACGTTACTTCCTTGCTAGACAAGGCCTTCAGTGCCGCTTGACTGTCTGATAGGATGTTGATATGCGCGCCCACTATATCTTACCTTTGTTGTGATATCACAGTACCCAATCCAATACTTTTGTGCCTTGCACGAGTTTGTACAAGTTTCGTATTGGGTGGGAACTGTATAATGCTGGATCGCCAGATGGCTGCCGGAAAATTGCCTATCTTTTGCCGTCTAGAGCTTCGCAATAACATAGTATGTGTTTCACGGTTTCTGGATCCTTACCGCATAGTCTGCAGGTCAGGTCTCCATCGTATTGCCCCATTTTTTTTAAGGTGCTCCTTCACTGGTGCATGTCCAGTCAGGAGTCCTCTACTGACTCCTGTTCATCGTTTTTGTGCTTGTCCATAATCCAGTCTTTTACGGACGCTCTTACTGTACACTTTGGTACCCCTAGAATCTGCCCTTGGTTTGGGAGCATTTCCGATCCTCTTTGTGCGAATTCGTCTGCTTTCTCATTGCCTGCGATTCTCTGATTCCCCATATCAGTTTGACTTACTTCCGGTCTGACAGAGTTCTCAGTTCTTTTTTGTCATGTTTTGTCAGATGGATCCAATACTGAGAGTGGAGCGGGCTCAGGAGTATTCTCCAGGAATCCGAGTATTGGCACAAGTTTGTCACTGTGCACCCATACCTCTGTCTTTCAAGCAGAAGTGTACGCCATCCTTAAATGCGCGAAGGAAAATAATAGAAGAATCGTTGAAAATGCGCATATCAACATCCTATCAGGAATGTGGTCCGTTCTCGTTCCTAGCGTGTCCCCGATCACAATTCTAACGATTCTTATTTGTCCCGTTTCAACGTTTAGGTTGGGTGTGGTCTGCTGTCTGGGGGCACCAAGCCTTGCCTCGCTCTGAACTACAAAGTGGAGGAGAGGTGGCAGTCCGAGAAGTGACTCCATCGCTGCAGTTGGTGTTGATTTGATGGCCCCTGTGATTCCAAGACAAGCAAGTCTTTGTACCTTGCTTAGTCTCGTTGTGGCTCTTCTTTGTCGTGTCTTGGGCCACCACACCAAAGAAGCATATGTAATGGAAGGCATGACCAGTGTAGTTTTAGTCCCCATTTTTATTCCAAAAGTGCGTCTGGCTATCACCAGTGAAGTAACCGTTTTTTGGTTATATTTTGGATATGCTGGTTCCAAGTCAGCTTGAAGTCTAGTATTACTCCAAGATACTTGACTTCCCCCTTTATCTTCGGGTGAATGCTACTATGGTTGCCTTGTTAGGATTGACGTTGAGCCCCTCCAAGTCCGTTCATCTCGTGACAAGGTTAAGAGCCTCCTACATGCGATTTCTACCAGATGGTTTAAATTTTTCCTGCGCTAAGACCACAAAATTGTCAGTATAGCCAAGGGCTTGATGTCCTGCTTCGTTCAGTGTTTCCGGCAGCGAGTCCGTGACCAGATTCCACAGAAGCGGGGATAGAACTTCGCCTTGTGGGCATCCTCTGGTCGTCCTGGCTACTACGGTCTCCTCTAATACAGTGTATCAGTCGGTTTCTCAGCATTGAGTCTGTCCAGACCACACATGGTTCCTCGATTCTTCTGTGTCTGAGAGCTCTAGTGATTGAGTTTATAGAGATATTGTCGAAAGCTCCTTCTATGTCTAGAAAGGCCGCTAGCAGTACCTCTTTATTTTTCAGCGTGTTTTCCACCCTCGTTACTTCTTGGTGGAGTGCTTTCTCCGTTGAACTCTTTGAATTTATAGAGAAAATGTTCCATATTCAGATATTCCATTGCATCGATGACGAGATCAGGATAAATTTGGAAGTACTCTCGGAGGCACATTGACAGTTTTATGACGACTAATATTTAAAACAATTATCTGCATTTGAAATCACAACTAAAACATGAAGTTCACCCACCTTCACTCAATAATAATGAACTCTATAGTGTTTGCTCGAACTTCAATTACTGGAAAAAATGCTACTGTTTGTGGAAACATCTACCTATCCCATTTGCCTCCGTATCCCATCATGATATATTAATATTTTCACATTAAAAGTGTATCGATAACACATTAATATTACCCATAATAGTAATAACCACAAAATTAGACAATGACTATGTTTTTTTATCAAAAGAATTTCCGAAATTTTTAGAGGATAAAGGTGTCATGCAGTAAAATAACATGTTCATCCTATGAAAATGCTGGTTGTACGTGTGACATGACACATCTATCATTTCTTGATATTAGAAATTTACAATTATATGTTTATTGATGGTTGAATCTATACGAGAGGTGTTCAAAAAATCAAATAAGTCGTTTTAAGGTCTTCGATTATATTGTATTGTTGTGTAATACTGAATTTATCCTCATTTTCAGCTTGCTTTGCATCGCTGAGATCGATCGTGGTGGTGGATCTCCTGGGACTGGAGAAACTGACTAACGCATTCGGACTACTGCTCCTGTTCCAAGGAATAGCTGCTATAATCGGAGCTCCATTGGCTGGCGCCTTCATGAACGCTACTGGAAACTACGACTCCTGCTTTTATTTATCGGGAGGAATGATTCTCCTCTCTGCTGTCGTATGCTACCCTCTAAACTGGGTTAACAAATGGGAAAGGCGACGAAATGCCGAAAAGGCCGCCAAGGCTGTTTCGGTTTAGGAAATATTTTGTTTTTGTAGAGTATACCCAAATAGGGACCTTGTAGTGCCACAAACTTTCATCATTCGAGTACCAAGACGCGTGTTTCACTAGAAACTTATTGGCAATTGTAGAAAATTTTACCTTTAACTTTGATTCTGGTTCTCTTGTCTTAAACCTGCATTATACTTAGTTGAAAAAGCCAGAATCCAAAACTGAAACAATACATGAATTGAAACTCATTATGATCAAACTTTTAATAGAGGGTTGGGCAAAATTGGCGTAACACCCGATATATAATAATAATAGTAGATTTTATTAGTAGGGCACGGCCTTAGGGTTGAACAAATATACAAATTGAAAAACAAGCTGGAGCGGCTAAGTTGAAAAATCGAAAAGTGCACTTGGGTTCAAACTTGTGGTTTTACATTCTACATGGAGCTTCTTCAGGGACTAAAAAAACCTAATTTCTAACGGGAAGACTTTTTGGGCAACTTTTCACTCCTTCCCATCCGGCATCCCTTTGAAATTCCTCTGTTTCCTTTGTTTATTCATTTTTTTCATTCATAAACTTCAATAAACTTGTCCCAACAAATGTAATAAAATTATTTTTTTTGTATATTTACATAAACTAAAGCGATTCTGCTAGGACAAAAATGAAAACCTGACCAATGAAATTCAGAAC
Source organism: Chrysolina americana (assembly GCA_958502065.1). Lineage (NCBI taxonomy): Eukaryota > Metazoa > Arthropoda > Insecta > Coleoptera > Chrysomelidae > Chrysolina > Chrysolina americana. The sequence continues at coordinate 12,169,499 of OY293417.1, read as the reverse complement.
ATTCTCACGGTTTAAAGAAACAAAATCTCTTTCAAGTTTGTATGAATACATTATGAAATAATAATTTGACTCTCAGTTATGACATCGATAGTTTTGACCATCAATTTTGCATTTTTGAGGTCAGTCTGCAGCCTGTGCATTGTTTCCATTTCTCTTTCGGCATTTCCTCTGAATAGGGCATTTCTGAAAGAACTATAAGAAAAGTAGTAGTAATAACTTGACGTTTAAGCTCATCCACATTATTTAGGTACTCTTTCCTTAGTCACTAAAGTTTTCATCAACTCTGAATTTGTAATTAAAATTTTCTTCATTGATCTATCTGGTGAGAAAAATATTCATATCTGATAACATCAGTATCATGGAAATGAATCGCACATACCTTTGAGAGGGGATCCAATTTTTACGAGGTATTGCAGAAATCCACTTCTTTGCATTTCCTCGTCTTTCGGGAATGAAACTACTGAAATGTGGCTTTTTTGAGAATTGTAATTCGACTTACACCCTGTCACATAACACAAAAAATGGAATACGTATATTACCTCACAATCACCTTTGAGTTTATAGCTATTTTTGATGGGTTTTGAACACTATTTCAGAAATAAATCAAACACTAGATTTCAACCAATATTTCGTGAACTATTTCACATGAATCGTACGTGAATTCATCATTTACAACACAAATAATTTACCCTAGAATATCTACTGAACTCAAGTTAACATTCACCATTCGACAATACAATGACTAATTTGGTCGCATGGTCAGGCGCGATTACCGTGTTGTCAAGTTTCTTCACCGTGGTTCGGATAATCAAGACGGCTGTGACAGAGTCTTCCAACTTGTTGCATTCACTTTTTATTACTATATATGTAAATTACAAACAATCAGGTTATATCTATATCCTTGAGATGTCACACATCAACTATACTTCTTATTGTCAGGTTTTTTGTAGTTCCGAATACTTCTGATCAGTGCCTCAATATTTTCTAAAATATCAGATTCAGTAACACTCTGGTTCTTATTCTTTTACATTCACATCTTCAATCAACTCTTTATATTGGAATTTTGCAAGAGTAGGGTAACAGTTGGCAACGTGGCCAAACTTGGGAAAAATAATGTCTTTTCAATAACAAGATATTGATTAGTACAAAAGAATCTTTCACATAAGTTAGATTCGTTATTTAGCAACATGCAAAAGATATGCGCAGCACTACCACTATACTGATATAAAAAACAATATTTTGTTAGCTATTATCATTCCATTAATTTGTTTTGTAGATTCCACAAATGAACTCAAGCCTGTGTGCCCAACAAAGACATCGTGAGCACTTGATCCACCGTTTTTTCTCTTGAAATAGAAAAATGGTTCTCCCACAACAAGCAGTCGGCATCACTGACGTCACTCTTGTCACAAAACACGATTAGTCACTTTCGTTAAATTTTTCTTGAATTCCAGTTAGGTTTCCTTTCATTTTTCTTTCTCATATTTCATATATGGCAACGAGAAATCGTTTTCTCTAGTGGAATTAATTGAGGAGAAAATATCAAAGGGGAAACAAAGTTTCCAAAAAGAACCTTGAAGTTTTTCCCAAAATAAGAAAAAAAAAACTCCAATCTGCAAGACGATTTGATTAGGAAAATAATATGCAGAAACATTGATTATATTCTTAATAAAATATATACTTGACATTTTTTTTTATCGATTCATCTAATATATGAAAGAGTATGATCCGTAGTGACCTCCGCATTCAGAACAGTGTTCGATTAATTTTTGGGTATCCATTTTCTGATGAATTCGTATTCTTTACGAATTATGACCTTATAAATGTCAATCAGAGGGTTCGTTGATGTGATATTTGAATTTTATCAAACATTCTAAGAAAGAATGAAAACATTTTTCACTTTGCGTAAATTTTTTTGACAGCATGTTTTATGTTTCAAATCATTCATTAATGATAAATCTATACAACTTAAATTAGTTTGTTCACTGTACCCTATAATTATTTAATTGAAAACTTCAATGATTCGCCTTCAGTTAGTATATTTGTGGCACTTCAAAGTTACTTGTCTTTTTGTCTAAGAAACGGGTTACTTTTTTAAATATTTTTTCAATGAGCGAAGTATTATTCATATAACGGTTTTTAACAAAATAGTAGGTAATAGTGTAGAGCCTCACCAAATGACTCTACCAAAGTTTAGAAATTTAATTAGCACTCACAACTTATACAATATTTTGGAGTACAGTTGAGGCTGAGATACATATGAAGATTTATATTTTTAGCAATGAGTTTTATAATTTTAGCTATCTTTTCAACACGCAACTGTCTTTGCCATGATCATTCTGGTTACGCCTCGCAAACAATCTTGTTGGTGAAATTCAAAATTTATTTTTCTGTTGATTTATATCGTGTTTTACTTTCAAAACTGATATCCTAAATCTCAAAACTTATTATATGAATCTTCTATTGTGTCTAAGGCGACTTTTTAATAGTCTGCAGTGTATCTATGTTTGTACTGCACCATGTATCTGAAGGGTTTTTCAAATGTTAACATGAAATTTTCTCGTTCATCTGAAGAACCAGCATGGAATATGAATGAAAGTTGATTTGTCAGATATTGTTAGATTTTTTTGCTACAACCCGGAAGCAGCCTAACCAATCGACTGCTATTGCTTAAATTCAACTTGATTGAGAATGTGGTTTTGATATTTCCATATTTCATTCTCAATATAAAGCTGACTTTTCCATATTGACTGTTCATTTGAAATGCTAATAACGATACAGGACAGTTTGTACATTTTCTCAAATGTACCTACATATTCAAGTTTAAAAATGTTTCTATTATTAAAACCACGTCAAAGATACGTCATTCTTTTGAACATTTTTTCATGAAGTTTTGATTGAAAGGTTTTCCTCAGGTACATATACCGTAAAGGCAACGTTTACAAATATTAAATCATTTGAGAACAATGAGGTCATTGGAAAACCAGCTGACAGATATATCTAAACTCCTCTGCCTCTGGAATACGGCCGAACAATATTTTACGTTCACATTTTGAAGTTTCAGGACGCTAAATATTCAGTTCAACTAACAATGAATACTTTCATTCATTATATCTGTTTAGTTTAGTTCTAATGTAGAAGAGGAGGGCATTTACGATTAGACAGTATATTATTGTATATTTATTTTGAAACACATTTTAATGACGATTAGGTAGGCGGTTTTAAAAAAAATATTCCTTGAGATGTATCCGTTTGTTAACTCCTTCAAATACCTCCCTCTTTATCTCATTTGACTATTGTTCAATTCGTGTTAAAAAAGAGACATATTGTGTATTTTCCCTCTGAAAGTGTTACTGTTTTGATTGTTTCTGAGTTGATTTTATTGAAATTTTGTGAATATGTATATTTATTACGAATTCATTTTAAAATATAACAGAGCTTCTTCAAGTTGACATCAGCATAATTTGTCAGATATATCAATATACGTCTAGGTTCTTTCTGTCTTTCACTCTTCACTACTCTCGCAACAAAAATTAGTGAATATACTGTTTTCAGATCATCTAGAAGCTTTGTTACATTTCTTGAATTGGTTTATAGAGTTATTCTAAGTGCCTTATATCAGAATTACTTATTTTTTGTTCTAAACTTTAATTTCATTTGGCATTAGAAATAATGTGATTTAGAAAGAATTAAGATAGCAAAATATCAATCCGCTGAAAGACATTTTTTTAGTATACAAAGTGGTCCAAAGTAAGAAGATAGCTCAGAGTGTATTTGAAACTCATTTGTAATAATTGATTTGAAATCGCATTTCACAAATCTGCTTTGGCCCATTTCAAACTTTGGTGCTGCTTGTTCTTGCCATTAACTGGAAACTATGCCTAGAATCTAATAGTTTGATTTTTTATTGAGTTTAGTCTAATAATTGCTTAATTTTTTATATAATATTAGTTGAGTCTTCAAAAACAGGGTTTTATAATGATTGACTTGAGAAAAATGAAGCTCAAGATAAGACTGATTTTATATATTCTGAGTTAAGTGTAAATATGTAACGAATTCATAAGTAATAAAACATGTTTGGAAAATATATAGTTTTTCATTTTCTCTAGGATGATTCGTTTATTACATCAACGGACGACCTTGAAAATGCACAAAAATTTTATAAAATGTAGGATACAGTGTATCTGAAAGATTACTAAAAATCAATTGAAGATATTATACTACGAACAAAAATTCTCAGGCCAAGAAAGCGACAAAAATTAACATCACAAATGAATATTTCAAATCGATCAGATATGACAGACAAGTTAGTAGGTAGACAGACGATTGAACAAGATTTTCCTATTTTGGATGGGTGTCCAGAAGAATAGCTTACATTTTTCTCGCATTTCAAAAAAATTTAGTCACTTTGACCCTGAAATAATGTATATCCAGAAAATACTACCATTATGCATAACTTCACCCTGAAGAGACATAATATTCAGTAGTAAATTATATCGCAAGTGATTTAATAATGACTCACTTCAGGTTTGATAGTATATAATCTAACGAGCGGTAATGTAGGTCATAACTCACGCAGATGAAGTTTGCAGCACGAGCCGCGGGCAAAAAAATTATAGAACCGTGTACAAGTAGCCTGATAAAATGTGGCTATTGAAGTGAGATGGCAGTCTTTTAGGCTTTGTTACTTACGCCACCTCGGCATTATCCATAAAAAATCAGGAGTTCTCGTACTGTTATCAGCAATCAAGCTGCAGCCTTGATATTGAAGGGCTCACTAGTCGCTTTCACCAAATCACGACATATGTTTTGCCAAACCATTGGTGCCTTGAAAATTGAATCAGAATACTTGGCTACTCGCCTATTTCCTCTCTATGCATACTGAAAAATCAAACGCCCTTACGTTTCATTTCAAAGTTTAATTTTAATGTATTTCAGGTGTTTTGTATGAATATAATAATATTGTTGACATTTGGATTGGTTTCGTTTAGAAAAACTATTCTATACTTACCAATGCCATAAGTATTGAAACATTTAGTGTTAATCGAAATATTGAAAAAATGAGGAGAGGGGCTCACCAAAAATTAGTTTTTCCGAGTTCAATGAAATAAAATATACTAGTTCTTACAAAAAATAAAAACATTAACGGGATAATAATAATTAACATATCAAGTTCAAGCCAAACCAATACTGTCACAAAATTCAGAAAACATCCGTGAAACCGTATAGTTTTGTTTTCAATAGTTTGAGTGGCGTAATTCAATACTAGAATCAAAATTGAAGGACAATTTCAACTCGATTATTCACATGATGTGCTATCATTACAACGTTGCGAGTGCTTTAAAGGCACTTGTACACCTTTATTACAAGCAATTTTTCATTACCTCAGGATAATGTGCCCTATATATACTTTTCTCCACGATCATCACAAAATTCGCTAATTCCGAAATGAAATTTGATTACAGAATGCTGGAATTCTCTCTTTTGAGATTGAAGAAATATTCTGCAACACCTCTGCCCCCATGCAATTCAAATGTATTTTTCTACAAACGCTTAACAAAGTAGCCTTTGACGCTTTCAGATTTCAATGCAAAGTTGACGTTTTCCGTGAAAAGTCATTTTGTGACAGCATTTGCGTTCTAGAGCGAAAATATTTCGTAAACGCTCGCTTCTCCAAGGTATTTCTGCATGATAATTGATGATAGTGACAGTGAATTATCAAACACTCCTCCTGATGTAGCAGAAAGTGCAAAAATTGTTCTTTTGAATCTCCTACCAGAGAAATCAAGGAAGAAATATGAATTAAAATACGGTAAATTCATGACGTGATTTCCAATATTCGGAGGAATTAATGTTAGATGGATCTGCTGATCGTCCATCAGGCTCAGGAATAATAATTAAATGATAAATTAAGTTAATATTAATCAGGAATTTATAAACTGTCTTCGATATTCAAGTTGAAATGAAAGTTTGTTATAATGTGATGCACTTTTGTTGGATAAAGCATCTGGTGTTTCTTTTTCTGAAAACTGCGTTGGTAGAAAAAATGTTGTGTGTATTTCGAGCACAAAGTCATTGTCGCTCTCCAAAGATTATTATTTGTCAAGCGACACTATATCACTATATCACTTTGCGCTCTTAATACACAAGTAGCTATTACATTCTCTCTCTTGTAATAGAATAATATTCTCATACTGGTTAGCAATAATAACATTATCTTTGACGCAGTTGATTGTCATTGTAGTGGCAAATTTCAGTAGTGACAAAATTATTGCTGCTATAAAAAGTAAAAGAATTTATTCAGTGATTCAGAATCAGAGTGTGAAAATATACCACCTGAAATTACAAAGAGTACAAATACTATACCGGAAAGTTTACTACCAAAAAAATCAAAGAATGAGTATGCAAAATATTAATGCCGTTAATATAATATTTATCAAACATATTTTAATGAGAGGCCGGATGGCTCAGATGGTATATAACATTGGCATAGTCATTCGACTTGCTGGCGTCGACTCCATCCCGACACATGTTAAAAGCCTGTCGGAGAAATTCTACAGGTTTCACCTCTCCAAGAGTACGATAACGAGGGACCTTACCAGGCTCCGAATTCACGATAATCAGCCCCGCAAACACGGCGGGCTGATCTATCAATCTTTGGCCATCTTCCAGGAGAGATGGGAAGAACCGGTTCCTTAGGGAACCAAGACGCCTCTATGTAGTGCGCGAAGTACCATGACCCGGATTTTTGCCTCAGCCTTTTCCGGGGTTACATCGAAACAACCTACCTCTGACCAAACCTTAGACAAAGCATTTTCTGCATAGAAAGCAAACTGAACGACACGCATAAGCTTTGCAGGAGGCATGGATTATACGAACTACATCCACTATCATTCGGAATGCTTGACCTACCGCTACCATCAGCGGGGGAGGATACTAGCGCCCCTTCGCCGGGACCCTATGTACCCCTGGGCACAAGCGCTCCCTCATCCTTCGTCCAGAAATGGTCGGGGGATGGGGGAGGCGGCTTTCAGTGCGTCCTCCCGATCCTCTTCCTCTCCTGAACCCTCTTGGGCGACGGCAAGACGAGTTGACGGAGTTTTGAACATATCGAAATATGTAGAAATATCGATTAAATTTGTAGAAATAAACCTTTATTTATTTATTTATTTATTTATTTATTTATTTATTGGCATAGTAGATGAGAGGTTGTGGGTTCAAGCCATTGACAAGGCAATTTTTTTTAATTTAATAGTTTATTCCTAATGCATCTTTGCGATAAAAAAATTAGTTCTGGTTAGTCCAGGATTAGTCCTTTCTGATAAACAGTGTTTTATAATAATAGTTATTATTTCGTGTGGAAATTATCTTTTGTTCGATTCCATTGGAAAATATAAAAAAAAATTATCCTAGAGATAGTATAGTCTGCTACTCGCTTAGAATGAAAATTCGTTATGCTCGTGGTTCCTCCCGCTCGCGTTCGGTTCGCCCTCGGAACTTTCCACTCGCATCGAATTTTCATTCTAAACTTGTTACAGAATATACTATTCTAGCACAGCGTGTTTCAATCTTTAAGATGTCAAATTTGACAAGGCTTGTGATATAGGTATAATGAAAATCTAATTTTTTGTGAGTATCCTTCCATTTTTCATCATTTCAATTCACTGTAAATATTTCAATACTTGCGGCATTGTGTATTCTTTTCTTTACAATTTTACATATAACTCATTGTTACAGTGTCCGGATGACGTACTCATTCAAATCCAAAACGATGACAAGATAAAAAATTATTATTGTTTATTGAGTTTTCAACAGCATAATTCAATTAATTAGTTCCCACTTCTTGGAAGGAGTTTTCTGAGAGGGACACAGCCGATAATGGCCTTAGCGTAGGTCATGAACATACCAGCAAGGAATTCCTCAACAAATGGCTTTTGCTCTGTTGTGATATATGGTGCAGTGGCATTAATATAACCTCTTGCTCTCTCTGCCATTTCAGGATTAGTTCCGTTGTACAGATTTTGATAATCAAATGTGATGAGATCCAGATTGACCGAAACATTGTAAGAAATTACTTCTAGATATACTTCTCCATTCTTGACGACTTTTTTTGATTTTATCTGGTGGAGTATCGTGGTGTTATCTACAAAAGAAAGGGTATAATTAATGAGTAATCAGCTCATGAAAGCTCATGAAAGCTCATGAAAGCTTAGAAAGCTTAGGATTCTTTGAAATCATAATAAATTTTAAAGTCGATCGATATTTCGAAAAAAACGTCTATATTTAGGGAAAAATTACAGTTATGAGATAACGGTGATTTCTTCTCAAATAAGTCGTCAACTACATGACTCTCTGCATGTGGTACAACCGTCCAAATAATTTAAGGAAAATCTTGTAACAGAGAGACAAAGTAGGAGCCGAGAGAAATTAAGTATATAGGAATTGGTTTTCTTCTTAAATTTCTGCAGCCTCGATACCTCAGGGTACACCTACCGATGCAGGGAATTCCATAGTCTGTAGTTACAGACAGTTTCCCTTTTGTTGTGGCTAGTTTTACTCTAGCAATTTTCTATCTGAACGGACATATTCCCAAATCATATGAGAGGTTGAATAACTTTAAGACCTAACAGAATGCATCTGATAGTTCGTTGGCGGAAGGTAATCTCAGGCATATGCCTATTAATTTGATGATGTCCAGGGTAAAATTTGAGGCGAACACGTTGGCAAAAGTATTGGCTTTTACCTGGGCGTATCCTCTTTTTTGGTTTGTCTAGGAAATGAGCTCGAAGTGGAATTTCATCCCACAGATTTGGTGAAAGACCAAATTGAGCGAGCCCGTTAGGACACTCAACGAGTTTTGATCGTATGTTGACATTGTCAGCCTCTTTCGAAAATTCGATTTTCTCTTTGCACATGTTTCTAGCTTCAATATATTCTGATCTGGGGTCGGAGTCGGAATTTTTGTGCGTTCTACATCTAAATGAAAATAAATAATTCTGACTACTGCCACAAGTACCCCTCTCTCCACACATTTCTACAAACTGGAAAAATAAAGGCAAATATTTGACAGAAAGAAACTGCTTTCCCTACACGGGCATTGAATTACATCTTTCATCCATTTTCAACAAGATGAAAGGTAATATTCCAAGGCTTTATTACAATCAGCATTTGCAAATAATACCCCCCTTCACACAAATGGATGACAGATGTATTTCAATGTCCGTAGGAGGAAGTAATTGTTTTTTGTCAGATATTCTTCTCATTTTCCAATTTGTGGAAAAGTGTGGAAAGAAAGATATTTTGGGCTGTGATCGGAATTGTTCCGTTTCATTCGATTCATTGCTTTTTTGTTTGGAGGCGACAGCTCTGGAGCAGTTTTTTCTAAATCACGGCTTATCAGATAATGTTTCTCTTGACGTGTTTCGTATAAATTCTTGTATTCCCAGCATTACGATCTCAGAAAAAAATTGTTTCCATGCATTGGGTTGGATCTCCAAAAGAGAAACACATTTTTGTCATAGAAATGCTGATAAAAAACATGCGAGGACCATTGTAGTTAGGGTGAATTGTAATGATTGATGCTCAATGGTGTAGAAAAGATGATGATCTGGTCGGTGTGCCTAAGTGAAACAAAACCGCCTGTATTATATTGATCAGGATTACTGGTGTGGAAAAAGTCAAGTGTACTTGGCGTACTGGTTGTGAACATCAGGGTATGTCACCTGTATCTTGTATGTGCCTGTGTCTAGGCATGTTTGTCGGTGCCTTTTCTATTTGGGCCTGTATATCAGTATCTACTTGTGTCTACTTCGAAGCCTTTATGTCCTTCTGTATCTGTGTGTCTGTATCTAATTGGGTGTTTCTGTCTGTGTATGCCCGTCCGTGTCTAGTTGTATTTCCCTGCCGTATCTGTTTCTGTGTCTGACTGCCTGTGTTTCGATTTAGTTTGAAACATATCTTGGATGTAACAATTTTTTTTTTAATTGAACTTGTGATAGACTCTAGTATCTATTGAAGAAAATATACTCCAAGGTGATACAAGTGGCATTCCTTCTGAATGAAATTGGCTTTCTTACATTGATGGCAACTTAGGTTCAATCACTCTTATTCTTGTCATGAAACACGCCCTTATCTTTTCATGAAATGAAGGAAATTCTGATTATTGAAATACGGTACTCACATAATTCTTTCACAACTGGACCAACTCCCCATAATGGTTCTGGATCCCGGGTTCCATTGTAAAATATAGTTCCATTAGCAGCATACTGAGCTTTTTGTTCAACATGTGGACTGAATGTCGTGAAATTGATTGCAAAGGTCGCTGGATTGATACTGAAAAGCAATGTTAATATTAGTAGTTACCTTCATTCAGTAAAATGCAGAATGGATTCATAGTTTGTTGGCGATGTTCTCAATGTATTGAGGAATTTATTGTACAAGATGATTATGTTGTTATTTTTTCAAGCAGAATCTCTATCTTTTCTTAGCGGATTTGGATAAATCGTAACATTCTGATTGTAGTGCTCTATACCTATTAGCTTTTTGGTGGTCTATAGCTCCCTGGATATCAATTTTCCAAAGTGGAATTGTGCAATTTTGTAGTGTGGAGTCGGTTATTAGCAATAACAGAAAATGGCACCTCGAAATGAATCAATTCTTATCATTTATGCAACACATTAAAAAAAAAAAAAATCACAAACCAATACGCAGTCAACGAACCTTATTAGAAAATAGGGCGCCCGCAAACACAGCCACTTGTGGTCGCCACTTGTGGTCACCACTTGTGGTCGCCACTTGTGGTCGCCACTTGTGGTCGCCAGTAATGACCACCACAGAGTTTTCTCAAAGTATACATTTTTTTTATGATCTTTTCATGATTATTCTTTAAAATAATAAGGTTTTGACCTACCTTGCACTCTTCACAATAGAATTATTAAACCCTGTATGTGACAAGTTGAAAAAGTACTCATCAGAACTAAGGACATCGTTGTTGGGGTGGTATTCACAGTAAGGGGATAGTACGGGTTCGATTTTGATAGTTATCGGACAAGAAATACCTAGAATGAAAATGAATTACTGAAAAATACTCATCCATCTCGGATGTAGAACAATTTTGCAAATATAAAGTTAAAATAATTTCGAGAGATTTTCTTTGTGTTTTACTGGCATCGGCAGTTCTGGTTAGTAGCTACTGTGTATTCTGGGTAGGCCTTGTTACTAACTCTATGAGCCACCCAACAGTGAATCGTGCAGGTCCCCAGTCGGGCTGAGAAATTAAAAAATGCAATCAATCTGTAAAATTGAATTTTATTGATTATATTCAAATTGTATTTTGAAAATATGACAACAAATAAAAAGTATATCATTCAAAGAGCGTGTAAAGATTGCTATTACTCTAGGAAATGAAGTTTTAGACGCGAGCCGTAGGCGAGCGTCATGATCCTCCATGGACGTTCTCGGATATATTTCAAGGGTGTGATATGTTTTAAGGACCTTTTACTTTTCATCTACTATTTATATATTTTAGCTCACCTCTGTTCTTTTTATGAGAATATCTAATGTTACGTTTATTCATCACCAGTGAATTTTTGAAAGATTTTCTTATAGTAAATGCTAAAATTTATGTTAATTTTCTGACAACATGGAAACAAAGACAGTACCTTAACATAAAAATTATGATTCATCATTCTCTTGGCATGATTTGTATTGGATGGTTAAGTTATCCTGGCATCATGATCTCCAAACACAAATATAGGAGTTCAGTTTTGGTTCCAAGCTGGAACAATTCCAGAATCATCCAAAGTAGTACCTAGCTCAGTTATGTTTTGACAACTTTCAGAAAAGTAGACACCCTGAACTTGAATGTGCGACTATTCAGAACTAGTTCGGAACCAAACAAAAGGAACCTCAAACAAACCTAGGATGTTGGATAAAGATTGGTTCTGATACCTTCCAAATCTCTGATCTATTTTCAGTTTGATTTAACAACTTACCATGATTTGCTAGCTTCGGCAAAGCATCTCGAATAGCACTGAGCAAACATTTATTCAGGTTCTTGTCACATCGTTTGCAGGTTTGAAAATCGTCAGCTGAAATTAATATTAATTATAGTCAACATACATTGGAACAATACTCTACATCACTTTGTTGAGGGCTAATCCAGTAAACTATCGATTTGTTCGGAAACTACTCATAATATACATTAGACTCAAGGAAGTACTTGTGTTACGTAAAAGTGATGTATAAGTTTGTCGAAGATGACCTCCAAGAAGCCATTGCATAAATACAGAAAAGTTCAAATCCCATGAATTCGAACTCTTATTTTGATGCTTTCGACGAAAACGTTCCATTGGAAATTCTTGATGAGTTGACCTCTTCCAGAGGAATAGAATGGAATGACATACTTGTTCACAGAATGGTACTGATGGAGCCTGTAAAGTCATCAGGAATTCAGAATCCTTCTCTGCTAAGTCTGCGATCATGAAAAAGCAGGAATTGGAGCATTTTCTTTCAAGGCAACAACCCGTGCAGCCGATGAACTCGGTCTCGTATTCGACACTGAACGAGCGAACCCAAACTCTGTCACCGAGTTGGAACCCGTTCAGCAAAAGCTTACGTCAAAGGTGAGGAGAGTGAGAGCTGCATGGGGATAAACCAATGCATGGGATCATCTTCAGAACATTGAAGGCCTTGGCTTATCCAGAAACCTGTCCTTCGCATATCTCAGATCATGTGGGCTGAAGTCGGAAACCGAGGGATTCATAATGGTGTGCCAAGATGGTGTCTTCAACACCCTCGTCTACCGTAGTCGCGTAATGGGCATAAAGGTCCATGACACTAGACACAGGCATAACGCGGCGCTACGATTGTTCTACTATACAGGGTGTTCCATCTCAGACGAGCCACCCCGTATATTACTTATCCCATAGTGAGTGGAAATATTTCCTGAAACACGTATCTTTTGACGTATATTTGAGGCTAGAACAAGCAACCCCTCATCAGGGGGTGCTTCAACCCCTCAAAATTTAATAGGGGGTTGAAAGGTCTTGAAAGTCTCTTTAAAACAGTGTATAAAAAACGTAAATTTGATGAACTGTTTTCACCAAAACTTAATTTTGTAGCTCGAATGAGCCACCTTGAATATTTTGGTTATTTCTACGATGAACAAACAAGCCTATGTTTATTAAGCTCATTTAGCAAACCTAAAAATCTTCAAAAACTCACATTCTTGAAAAAATTTAATTGTTTTATCATGCTTACAATCAAAAAATCTAATCTGCGTTGTTGAATCAAATGTGCAAATTGTTCTCCATTGACTTCCATACAATAATACATTCTGTCAAAGTAATAAATAAAAAAAACAGCAAAATATTTCTTTATATTGCCTTAATTTTTTGTTCTAGAAGGTATTTAACTGGTTTTAAAGTTTCTTCGACCATTTCATGATTTAAATCAATCTGTTGAATTACTACTTTGCTGATTTGTTCAAAATTTCAAAAAATATGTTATACACATTGCAAGAACGTGTTGCCTTTATTACCAAAATCAAAATTGTGCCCGAGCGGCTGCAAGGATATTTAACCAAAACTATCCTGAACGTAGCGTACGCCATAAGTACGTAATGGAATTATTGATTTTCAAATTTGAGGAGACGGGTTCAGTAATGGACCCATTGGAATTGTGAATGATGAAGGAGCAGCTGTGGCGGCATTGGGACATGTCCAACTTATGCCAAACACGCAATCTGTACGACAACTTTCTGCAGCTTCCAGCATTAGCCAATCTAACGTTTTCAGCATTTTACATAAACACAAGTTCCATCCGTACAAAATTAAATTAATTCATGACCTCAATGATGATGATTGGGATCGAATGCAAGAGTTTTGCGAAATTATGGCCGAGCGTATCAACAATAACCCAAATTTCTTTGCTTTGCGTTTTCTTTTCTGACGAATGCCCTTTTTTACTCAATGGAGAGGTTAACCGACATACTTGTATAATTTGGAGCTATACAAATCCTCATGTATTTCGAGAAGCTCACACTCAACATCCGGAAAAGCTAAACGTTCGGGTAGGAATTTTGGGAGACCACCTAATCGGACCACTATTTATTCCTGGGAATTCAAATGGCGAAATTTATCTTGAAATGCTGGAAAATGCGATTGATCCGTTAATAACTGAACAATTAGGGAACGATCCTCTACTACTTGAACAACAATTGTATTTCCAACAAGACGGAGCTCCTCCTCACTACGCCGCAGTACGCCAGTACCTCAATTTGCAATATCCCGGTCGTTGAATTGGAAGAAGAGGTCCTATGGAGTGGCCTGCCCGATCTCCTGGCCTGAACCCTCTGAACTTCTTCTTGTGGGGAAGTCCAAGATTTTTGTGACTCATCCTGAAAATTTGGTCGAACTACGACAACAAATTGTAAATGAGTGTCATCAAATAATTCCAATTATGCTGAACCATGTTAGAGACGGTTTTCAGTCAAGATTATATTATTGTATGGAAGTCAATGGAGGACGACAATTTGAACATTTGAATTAAAATTGTTTTAGAATGAGATTTTTTGATGATTGTTTAAGTTTGTGAAAAGGGCTTAATAAACATGGGCTTGTATAGGGTTGTTCACTATAAATTATCCACCCATTATCATCATTATTATTGCTTACAGAAAAAAAAGTTGGACGTAAAAGTTGTGTCCTTGTGACAAAATTTTGATAAAATGCTATCAAAAACCCAGTGGCGTGCAGATTTTAGGAGATTTTTTTAATAATTTTTTCAGATGGGGTACCCTGTATATTACTAAATTTTTAGAATGTATTTTTTCCTGATTTCAAAAATATACCATATATTACCCCATATACCCTCATAACGTTTTTGAGTTATTAGAGGTGAGAAAGAAAAAGTTCAATTATTGAAAAATAGAACACACAAAATTTATTCAGGAAATTCAAATAACATGATGAGTCATAAAAGATGTTCAATATGCCCACCATTATTGTCAATACATAATTAGGTTCTCGAGTATACTGGACTAAGTATAGAAAACAAATGGAAATATTGGTAATTTGTTAATTGAATTCAACTCATAAAATGTGAAGTCTATTTAGGAAGAAACTCATTCGTTTTGACAACTTGGAGACCGTTTAAAAATTTCGTCTAATTCGATACCAACATTCGAAAGAATCGCTCGAAAATTAAGAATCCACGTTCATGACGTTAGTTTCTGCAATAACGAAAGTAAATAAATTCATGAGCACTTCAATACACATTTCAAGTTACTCATCGAAACTTTTGAAAGTATTACTGTGAAATACAATTGGTCTGTGTCAAATTATTGTACGACAGAATTGATTTGGTATATACTTACGGAACACGTAGGCACCAAAAGCTGCAGTAAACAGAAAAAATAATTGAAACGTTGCAACAATCATCACGTTCATTTTGAATAATGCTATCGATGGGTTGGAGCTGCAATTTATACAGTGCGGTCGTAGATGTCATTCCCCTCCCCTGCTAAGTTTTGAACCATCTGATGCCAATAGAAAACTGTCCTCTTGAAAATTGCCCAAAGTGTTTCACAACTTTTATTCCGCTTAAGTGTAATATATCTTCAATATTTCAGAAAGTTTCTCAATACCGAAATATTAAATGCTCATTTAGCACACGAATTATTTACTTCTTTCACTTTTTCAAACGTTTCAACTTCTTGTATCCGCAGTCGTCTTCAGGTGAATACTGACTAATGTTCTTTATAGAGAGTAACATTGGTTAAAACGAAAATTTATAGAAACTGCCAAACTGCGTGTATCAAAGCCTATGGCGCTTTCAGTCAGCCAAGAGTGGAAATTAAAAACGTTTGGAGACCACTCGTGATCGCTTTGGAGGAAAAAAATCGCGAAATTACACGCTCCACAGTACCGTCATAATTTCACCTTGATTACACCACAACAACAGACCTATATAAGACCTCGTAGACGGGGTGTGACGGCTTAGCTACTACATAGATCATTTTGAAGTTAAAGTAAAAAGGCAATTTTTGTGCCAACCTGTAATATTTTTCAAAAAATTTTTATATATGTCGATTTGGAGAGTTCCCGAAATCTTCTCTTTATGAGATAATTCAATATGTAGATCACTGCTTGGCAAATTGGGAGAGATTGAAACCTAGGATGACAATAAAAATCATAAATTATTCATTTGACGTGGGTCAGACTTATTTCAAACAATATAAGGCATCAGCCAATCAATCGTAATATTTTTAGATGCCACTGGGCGTGTCAAGATAAAGATAACTGCGGTATTCAAATTCGATGCTCGATGTTTTTTTTCCTTAAGAATTGAACATTAATTACGTATAAATGCAATGAAGATATTGTTGTTTTTGAGAGTATTAATATAGGTAACAAGTGTTATATCTTGTTTCGAAGTGCTTAGTATAATAGCTATTTATCAAAAAGAAAAAGAGAATTAGCTATCATCCACCATGCTTTGCGTCAATACACAAACGTGTTAGGAATATAAGTAACGCTTGTGTCAGCATTTGTTTTCGTATGAAGTTTCACGATTGTTTTAAAATTCAAGAACAATTTTTAAAAATAAAGTGGCGTTGGGTAGATAGGTGGGCCATAGAATAGCAAAATTATTTTTGTAATATCGATAAATGAAAAAACCAGTAATATGTAAAACCAACAAAATGGAGAATCAATTATCTTTCAGAATAACATTTAATAGGTCTTAAAAACAGCAGAATTGAATGGATAGAAATGATTCATGATCCAAATTGAAATTCATCTAATATGTTTTTATAAGAAACAATAAAGCATCATACGTGAAAATAGTAGAACCAGATTTCATAGGTCTGAATTCGGCAAGATTGTAAAGTGACCGAAATGAGAAAATAAAGTAATTACAAATCTCAATAACCTATGCTATTCAAAACATAAAACGATCACGCTCAAAAAATATCGACATGTAATTCCATCAAAACAATCGTATCTAAAAACGTAAATCCAACAAATTATCTGAAAATGAATCTGTAGTAACATAAAATCCTTGGAAACAAAATGTGTCAGACTGAAAACGGTCAGAATCGAAATTTAGCAGAAATTGTGAAGGGGATGAGCGAATTAATTCCGATATTAGAATTTAGTAATATTGGCCGCACGTTGCTCCATCTCTGAGAGACTAGAGCCATCCGCTATCCCCTCTCCAAATTCTGATATTTTTCGGTTCTGTCCTTTTCGATTCTACTATTTATTCTTCGGATTATTTTCAATATGGAAATTTTATTCTTGTACTCTATGGGTTCGACGATTTTAATTCTTATAATATTCTGTTCCGATATTTTTTCACTTCTACAAAATATTGATTTGCTGGTTTGGTCAAATATCTGTCTTCCCATTTTATGTCATTCTCCTTTGACGGTAAGTATTACAGTTTTATATTCTTGTATTGTTCAGTTCTTCGAATTTCAGTTCTTCGAAAGATCGATACGATCATTTATGATTCTCGAATTTTAGATTTTGATGAATATCCGTTACTGCAATATATTGATTTTCCAAATTTCTCGTTCGATTATTTTCGATTTCTTTAAAATTAATTCTGAACCATTTCGTTTCTCTAGAATATCTTGACTGGATTTTAGTGGTTCGATACTTTTAATTCATAGTCAATTTCCGTTTGAGATTTTACTTTTCTGATGAATAGAATAGAAAAGCCTTCAACAAAAGGTATCACACAAGGTCCTCGTTCCCATAACAAAAATAGGTGAAAGTGCCTTCGGTGAAAGTGACGTCACAATTTTACTCTCTCAAAACCTAGGTGATCTGTGAAACAAGTCCCACAAAAAACTGTAGTATGTACTTCTACACCTTTGAGGAAATAGTAACAAATATAATGGATCCGGAGAAGAACAATTTGCTATTGAGTTTGAATTTACTTGTAGTGATTGGAGTATTTTGTAAAAAGAAATTGTTTAAAAAATTCTTTTAAAATTGTTTTTTCCGCTAACCAGCTGTCATCCCCCCACGAACGACAGCCCTCATAAGTCGAAATTTGTGCGAGCTAAGGATTAACGAGGTCTTACCTTTTAACGTGCGATTCCTAGCACGAGACCAGTGACCATGCGGGGAATCGAACCCACGTCCCTCTGATTGATACACTCATGACCATCATGACCTGTTAATACTCTGTATTTTTATGATGTTTGACTTTCACATTGATTTGATTGTGTAGTTGATGTCAATCAAGAATTATGAAAGGTATAGATATAAATCTGAATTCAATACAGAAAAATTGTTGTTGATACTTGAATGCGATTAGGAAATGAATATTTCAGGATTGTAGAATCAAATTTTGCGATTAAAAGTGTAGCTGCATGAAACAAGAAGCAAAGAAGAAAAGTAATGTAAAATTTCACTCAAACATGTTCCATAAAAAAATGTTAATTACCTAGACAAGGGGCTAAGGAAAAAGGAAAATGAAAAATGTTGAGTGCAAGATCTCCCAAGAAATCAAATAGGGTTTTTTTTTTCTCTTCGAAGGATGAGATTAGAAGCATAAGTCGAAACAGATGAGGTAATGGTTGTTACAACAGACATAATAGCTTTTGATTATAGAAAGATGGAATCAAAAAATCATTCACTGTTCAAGCAAATTTTTCCATGTATAAAATCGTCCATATATAAGAAACGTCAGTTTTGGCAGTTTGATATCGGTTAAATAGGAACGTAACTGTTTGCAAGTGGATAAACTGTTATATACCTTCACCACGGCAACAACTAATAATTGTTGTATGACTTTATTGAATCCGACGCTGTACCCAAGGACGCGTTGCTATCAACAAATCCGAATGACAACAAATTTTCATACTTTTTGTTACAAAGTGTTGTTTTTAATTTCAAATGAGCGTTAACGGTAGATTTGGCAGTGCAACTACTCAAATAATAAATTCTGCAATAGACAACGCCACCCCAAAAAACACCAAAAAACCAAATCATCAATTTGGAGGCAGTTTGAATTATTTTGTCGAGAAAAGGGGTATGAACTATTACCTTCAACGTCACAGCCGGAAATCTCAAGCATATTGGGCGTATAATATGAAGAAATCAGACGGAAATGACTACGAGGAGTACGTAGTTAAATCAATGTGGAATACTGTAGCCAAAATTGTTCAAGAAAAATATAATATGGATTATAAGATTGTGTTTGACCCATTCAAAGATGTGACATTTCAAGCTGCTAGAAACGCTAAAAATGCTAACGCAAGCAACTGCAGAGCAATTTAGATAAAAGAAGACAAGGTTCTATAGCATTAAGTATAGAAGAAGTTATAAAAATGGCAGAGCAGTGGGAAGAAAATACTACAATGGGACTTCAAAAAAAACTTTATAATATCACCGCTTTTGAATTAGCCTGGAGAGGTGGTGAAAGTGCGCCGTGTAAAATTTATTATTTCAAAGCCGAAAAATACAATAATGGAAAATTGACAGGCAGAGTGGAGTACAACACGGTCTTTTCTAAAACAGCTCAAGGTGGAGATAAAAGGTGCAGTGAAAGTTAGTGGTTGACTACAAATAAAGAAAATCCGAACGTGTGTCCTGTAAGATTGCTGAAAATGCATCTAGAAAAACGAAACAAACATATTTCTTCAGATAGATTGTTTCTAACACCAAATCCGTTTTGGAAAATGAAAATGCCAAGGGATGGTACAAAAATGTGCCAATTGGTGTAAACGAAATTTCAAAGTGGACCAGAATTTCTGTAGAAAAAATTGATCTAGATCTGAAAATTGAAATTACTAATCACTCCCATAGGGCTAGCACTATTTCTACTCTTGCCGAAGCAGGAGTCTCAGAACAACAAATTATCAAGCTGACCGGACATTCGAACGCCAATTCTCTGAAGCCATACCTTCAGTTAGACTCACAGAATCATTCCACTTTAGTGACAAATCTAAGAGAGGAAAATGATCAAATTCAGCAGTCTTCTTCGGGTAGGATTGTATACCAAAACTGTACTTTCACTAATTGTACATTTAAATAATATTTCCTGTTAAATGTACTTTTTGTTCAATGAATTATTGATTTAATTTAATAAATTATGTTCCATTCACTTTTGTTTAATAATTCATTTATTTGATTTATTAAATTATCTCACTAAATACCACTCGAGGTTTTGTTCATCGTATAAACTTTAATTTTGTTCCACTCAAACTTGGTAGCTTGTAATATGACTCGACCAAATAACATTAGATAAAATCACTCCACCTTCGGTGTCGTGATTTTATTATGTTATCTGCTCTCGTCAATTACCAAAGCAACCAAGTTTTCGTGCAAAATAAAAGTTCATCTGATAAAATAAAAACTTCTTGTGGTAAAATCAATAGAGGTTTCTGCTTCGATATTATTGACCGAGTCATATGAAACGTTAAAATGAATTATATTATCAAAATGAATGAAAAGTTACCTTATTATCAATGGTTATTCACTTTTCAGATGGACGAAATAAATTATCATTCCAAATACAACTCGTTCTTCATATTTTATCCATAATTTTTTATTTTCATCACGCAAACATGTTTATTCAAAAACATTCAAACCAACCGAATTTAGATGGAATCACTCGTCCTAAAGAACTCGTGATTTTATCAATCGGTTTGTTTTCATATTTCTGCCAAACAAAGAGTTTTTGTGGAAAATAAAAAATTATCGATGAAATTTTAAGTACTCGTAGTATTACGTTTGATAAAACACGAAAAAAATAAAGCCGTATCAAATACAATAATATCACGTTCAAGAGCAAGCCAACTCAATAAATACATCGTCAGTTTATTAAATAGTCATATTTACAATCGTTCATGATCACGTATACATACGTTCCACTTGGGAAATCAATTTATCATACAGTTTCCGTGAATTAAAAGTTAATGAAAAGCTGGTGCTCTGGACTACCTTGCCATTTTCTATTTTCTGAATTTGTTATGTGGCAAGCAAGAGTTTTTAATTCTAATTTGAAAATTTGGATTGGTGGACTGTAATTTCGCTGTAAATTTTATACCAGTTAATTATAGCCAATCACATGCCTGCATTTTGACATGATGCTATGACAATAACCTAATTTCTTCGGAAATTTTTCTGCGTAGAGGGAAATTAATAAGTGGAAATTTCCCTTTGGCTTGACAGCTGTCATAAACACAGTGGCGTAAAATATTTTGATAGATATTTATTTATAACTCAGTTATATTGAATTATGTTTTTATCTGTTATTTAATTATTTATACCACATTTCAATAGAGCATAGGAAAATTACAACATTTGACAACAAATCTGAGATTAATAAATGAAGGTGCCGCCGATGTAATTCATTAGCGTCCTAGTACTATAAAATTATGTGATTTTTGTATAACATTTGCTTCTCTATTTAATTATTCAAACCACATTTCACTAGAGCATAGGGAAATTAAAATATTTGATATCGAATCCACAAAAAAAATTATTTGCAATTTGCTGTTGTGAGACAAGGCCTTAACAACGGCCTGCTATGATTTAATTTCTATTTAAAAAAAGTTTTGGTATGAAATTTTCTAACCGAATCTCCCGCGAGCATGAATTAATATTCCGGAAATTTTCCTCAGTTGCGAATTTTTTAAGAAAATTTGCACTTGCTCTAGGGAGATTATATAAGTGAAAATTTTTTGACGTTGTAGTCATGTGATTTGACAGTAACACAGCATAGTTTTTTAGAGATTTCAATTTTTATAAAATTTTTGCTTTATAAATGGAAACATAAGTGATAAAAAAAGAATAGATGTATTCTATTCAAAGTTATTATATGTACACTTCATTGATTTCACCTGTATATTACTATTCACTCAGACTATTTTTCTTGTTTTCGCAATTTTTTATTCATAGAATCAAGATAAAACTTGGGATAATTTTATATATCTACCCTATACATCAAAATCAATTCATAACAATGAAACTAAGCTGAGTCAAGTGGTTTGGTCTTGGTGTGCTAACCATTGATTTGCTATGACAACCAAGTTGTCATCAAGTCGTCAAGTTTTCAAGTCGAAGCGTTGTCGAAGTGACGGATTCTACATTTTTCATATTATTTTCAATAAAAACATTATTTCAATAGATTCTTCAGACGAAGAGTATGCAGAAGCAATTTTAAAGACTACAGATGAGGTAAATTCAGACCTGTTACGTACTAAATCATGAGAAAAATACGAACAGCAATACAACCAATTCTCAAACTGGTGTAAGGAAAAAGGAGTAAATTATTTCAGAGAAGAGAGAGATTTTCTGGCGTATTTTTCCAAGCTGAGTAAGCTGTTGAAATCCAATACCCTATGGTAGCGTTACTCGATGGTGAAATGTTTAGTTAATTTGAAACAAAGCCTGGACATAGCAATCATGCTGACATAAGCTGACATCGTTCCTAAAAAAGTTAAATGTAACATAACATAAAGCGTAAAGCGTAAACATAAAGCTAAGATTTTTACTAAAGAAGAATATACAAGTTTATGCTAGCCCCTTTTGAGATATAGTTTAAGATTGAAGCAGGTACCATTTTTGCTCTCTCCAGTGCTTATGAAAATCATCCTTGACGATATTCAAAATAAAGCAAACCTAATTATTGTGAACATTTCCGATTCGAAAAACCCTAACTCTGAAGACATAAATAATCGAACCTTTTTGAAGCTGTATAGAAAGTATGCAAATTTACGGCCGCCTACCACAATAACGCATCGTCGTTTTTAATCAATTATAAAAAAAGCAAATGCTCTGGGGTGGGATTGCGTTTACCATATAATCCTTCAGTCGACAGTCATGTCAATTTCTCATCCACGGGGAAAACCATAATGACATCTTACTTACTTGATCAACTATAGAATTCTATGGTACACGGAATCCCACCCTTGTTCAGTGCGTAGGCGTAAACACATTTGGTAATAGGCCGGCAGAGTTCGCTACCTTCTTAGGCATACTCAACCCAGAAAGTTACACAGGTCACAGTTTTAGATAATCCTTTTCCGTTGAACACAAGAAAACCATCTCGAATTAAATTCTTTCATGTACTGAAAACTTGCAGCTGGCCTTCTCCGTCATCTTCATGCACTTTGCAATCTACCATTCATACTCTTAACAGCCAGTTACCACCAACTAGCTACTCTGGACCGGCTATTCTGACTCTCTTGCAGACTCAGTTCAGTTTCTCAATTGAGAAATGATGGTCAACACAGTCGAAAGCTGGAGAAAAATCAATGCATAATGCTAGGGGAATCAACTTCGACTCGATGGCATCTACAATCTGAATATTCAAATCTGTTAAGGCAGTATCTACGCCTGTTTTGAAAGAATCCGTATTGGTAACTGTAAATTATATTATTTCTCAAACAGAAGTTAGACAGTTGGTCGTTTGAGGTCATTTCAAATATCTTCGATAAACTTGACAGCAAGGTAATCGCTCTGTGATTGGAGAATCCATTAGTGTTATCTTTTTTATAGAATGTCCTGATATCTAAAGATTTCAGTTTGTTTGGGAAAATTCCTTGGGTGAAACTTGAGTCTATTGAGACAGTTAAGATAGCATAGTTACCATATTTATACGATTTCAAAATGTTCGATATTTTGTCAAGACCGCTAGAATTAGAAGGCTTCAGTCTGTTTATGGAACTGACTACCTCAGGCTCTGTCACAGGCTCCATATAAAATGATTCATCTTTGAGCTGTATATTTGAACTCGGAAATTCTAATTCTCTTTCACATTCATCGATTGAAAAACTAAAATGTTCGAGAAGATTATTGGCGACTACCTCATCTTCGAGTAGCACTTAAAGTGTCCAAAAACTACCGATCAGATTCTGTCCTCCATTTTCATCAGCCTAGCTTAGTCCACCCTATATGTCTCGATAATACATTATAGATTTTCGAATCAAAATTTGTAACCTGTATATCCTGTTTCTTATGATAAAAAAGTCAAATTCCTTTATATTTTAAAGTTTAATTCTGATGTAAATATTGTACGTTTTTTGTATAACTGAATGGTGTTATTATTGTGTATTGAGTAGTCAGAGATATAATTCAAGCAATTATTTTACTGAGAGGGACACTGCCGATGATCGCTTCTGCGTATGTCCTGAACATGCCCGCAAGGAACTCCTCCACATATGACTGCTGACTTGTTGTGATATAAGGTGCTGTAGCATTCACATAACCTCCTGCCCTCTTTGCCATCTCAGGATTTGTTCCATTGTACAGATTTTGATAATCAAATGTGATGAAATCCAGACTGGCCGAAACATCGTAAGAAATTACTTCGAGATATGCTTCTCCATCCTTGACTACTTTTTTCGATTTTATCTGGTGGAGTATCGTAGTGTTATCTACAAAAAAGTGAATAGTTTGAATGAGTAACCTACCCCTAAAAACTTGGAAGGAATTATTTTCAGTCATTTTGACACGTAGAAAAAATATACAATTATAACCTGAATATTAAGAAAACATACAAAAAATTGTATAGCCACAAACTTCAGAGATTTCAAATGTTTTCGTTCACAACCCCAGGTTTGTTTCATAGGCACCGGCAGCTTTTTGTCTGGGACCAGTGGAGAGTGCCACTCAGTTTAGATATTGAGAAATCGAAGAAAATATATAATTGTAAATATTCAAACACAAAATGAACTTTTAATACATCTGGTAGCACTTACAATAATACTTATTTGCAGGGTTATTATTGTAAGAAGATATTTTTTTTGTGAAGTACTCGGTAGCGGTCCTTTAGAATCTATATTCAAGCGCTCCAAAGGAGAAGTTGCTTTTATCAGATATCCATCGGCATTCTTCAAGAACTTGGTTTGATTTCAACACATATTAGACATGCTCGTGTAATTCATTTCACATCATCCAATGTAAATGGCAAGTTTCGACTTCGTATCAAATAACAATCTTGTGATTCCCGGATGACATAGTGATTGTGTAATGAAAATGAATTTGTTTTCGCTGGTTGCTCCACAAATTCTTGAAAAGGCATCAGCTGCTATGTTTGCATTTCCTGGACGATATGATATACTTATCATAGCTATACCAACAGAGTTCCAGTCGCTACCTCATGATTTTCTCATTTTAGCTATATAAAGTGTTTTATATCAAACATAAATATTACTGATTCTTGATCCGTGAATAATTTAAAATGCATTCGCAAAAAAAAATTCTCCATTTCTGTATTGCTTCCACGATTGCGAGAGCTTCTTTCTCAACAGCCGAATGTCGTTGTTCTCAATCTGTAAGAGTTTTAGAGTAGAAAGTAACAGGTGTTTCTGCTTGACTTAATGTTGCTGCAATGGCAAATTGAGATGCGTCTGTCTCCACAACCAAAATTTCATTGTCGGATATACTACAGACAAAAGAATTGGCAATATCATTTTTCAATTGCTGGATGTATCTATCCACCTGGAATAATGAACGAACATACCCACAACCCTTCGCAGATAATTAGTGTCCTTTGGGAGTGGTAAGTGGAGAAGAGGCTTAAGTCTTTCAGCATCAGGTTTCAAAATTTTATTTTCGATAGTATAACCGAGCAGATTGGTAGTTTTTTTTGAGAAGTGACATTTATATTTATTCAGAGTCAATCCATACTTGCTCACAGCCTTAAGGAAATCTTCAAGATTCTTATCATGACATTTCTGATTCACTGTTTCATCATCAAGGTTAGCAAACACTCCCTTCAAGTTTTCTTTAACTATGATGAAATGCACTTTTCAAGTCAATAGTACTGAATACTTCATATTCTGCAACTTTTGAAACTATTTGTTCGATATTTGGAAGAGGATATCCATCAAGTAACGCAGTCTGTGAATAGTTCCTCTCGATGACATTTAAATATGAATATTTTTAACAGACAGATGAAAGGAAAGAGTCATTCTGGAATAAAATATCAATGAACTGAGTGCAGGTAGGAGAATTTACATTTAAAATCCGACATTTGGGAAGGGCAGTTTTGCGGCTTCAAAAGAAAAAGGGTTATTTAAGTTGGTCCAATTAAGACGACGTCCGCCAGCCAGAATAATTCAAGGATTCAATCTTGATTACAAATCATTACAAATTGTAAAGGGTTCTGGCCAGAATTTCTGTTTATTCACCAATTTACAAATTTATCATTTTATTGTCATATGTCATTTCGGTTTACGCATTGTCACATCAGTTCAAACTGTTCAAAGTACAGAGTGTTCATTACATAAGTTTATTTGGTGAAGTGAAGTTGTTTTTATTTCAGTGATTTTAATGAAATTGCCCTGAGAACGTTACAAGATTGACAGTTACGACTTTCATCTCGTATTTACATCTAAGTATTTGTTGGTTAAATTAAAAAAAATTACTTGTGTACGTTTTCATAATTCGCAAAATTATCTTTTATTTACAATCTTTATGATTTTCAGGGAGGAAAACAGTGGTTCAGTTGAATAGTAGAATCTTTTTGGCGTATTAATTTTTATACTGGTCGACTGGCTAGAAGAACTGTCAACCGAAAGTATTGCGAATCCTATATGACGATGAAATTTTACTACATCTGTATATTTGCGATGGAGCAATATTTTATTAATCACCGACTATGTAATTTTCTTTTGTTTGTTTCAGTAGAAAAATTCTGGTCCGAGAGGAAATAAGTGGCATGCACTGTATGAAATTGTTTTTTAACAGTGCAGTTTAAGTTCAATCGCTCTTATTCCTACAATAAATGGTATTGGTTTCTTTCACTAATTTGTCGAATCTTTGCGTCAACAGAAAAAAATCTCTGATCATTGAGAGTAGGTATACTATACTCACATAATTCTTTCACAACTGGACCAGCTCCCCAGAATGGTTCTGGATCCCGAGTTCCATTGTAAAATACTGTTCCATTTCCAACATACTGAGCTTTTTGTACAATATGTGGCGTAAATGTCGTGAAATTGAGTGCCAAGTTTGCTGAATTGATACTGAAAGACAATGTTAATGTTAGTGTTTGCATGCAGTAAAATGTACAGAGGCTTATTTGTTTGTGTTCTTAAAATATTGCGGAATCGTATACAAAATGATTATTTATTTATTTGATCCATACAAACTTATTAAGTTTTATTACATGGATTCTTATTAATAAGCTCATATATAATGTAAATGTAACTTAAAAAATATATATTTTGATTTTACAAATACTATCATAACTGTTGGGTTACAGATTTAGGTAGATATATTATCACAAAGATCTATTCAGTATAATATTCAGTATTGTGTTATTAAATTTTGAATGTAGTAAAGTCCAATCAATATCTGAAATTTCATTAAATTCATTAGCTATTATGATGTTAGTATGTTCACAGAGACTGAAGTTCTCGCTCAGAAAGTTCAATTGATTTAGTTTGTAGGCATTTTAAATTTTTGTCTTTGTGAAAAAGTTTCCAAACACAACCTCTTGCTTTTTATAGCGGATTAGGATAGATCATAAAATGTTTGTATCGGTAATGTGTATATTTAGCTTTTCTGTCATTAAACCGAAAAAAAGGCTTTGATTCTTTTCACTTGTGCAACAGATGAAAAATACAAATCAACCAACCCAACGTACTTTATTAGAAAATTATGTTTTTTGTAAGTGCACTTATTTAATAAACCAAAAATGGAATAGTTGATTATTTTATTTATATTTGAAATTTGGTTATAGAAAGTAAAATAAAAAATCTCTAATACTCAACATGTTTTTGTTTTGAAGAAACAAAAGTTTCGTTTGTGTGTTTCTTGGGTCAAATTAAAAAAGATATTATCCTTTGGAAGAATATGTTTTTGACTTACCTCGCGCTCTTTACTATAGAATCAATGAATCCGGTGTGGGACAAGTTGAAGAAGTACTCATCAAAAGTGAAGACATCGTTGTTGGGGTGGTATTCACAGAAGGGAGAGAGTAGGGGTTCGGTTTTGAGAGTTATGGGAGAAGAAATACCTAGAATAAAAAGCAGTTATTAAAATACTGGTTTTTTACCTTTCCACTCTGGATGGAAAACAATTTTGAGCGAATATAATATTTACAAAGTAACTCAGTTGAGCGCGGACCACGTCTCTTAAACTGTTATTTTTTATCCGATTCAGAAGTTTTTTCCAATTGATAGAGCATGTTCTAGTAGAGTGCTATATAGAAATAAAA
Source organism: Chrysolina americana (assembly GCA_958502065.1). Taxonomy (NCBI): domain Eukaryota; kingdom Metazoa; phylum Arthropoda; class Insecta; order Coleoptera; family Chrysomelidae; genus Chrysolina; species Chrysolina americana. The sequence goes on along the minus strand of OY293417.1, from coordinate 12,141,308 downwards.
ATTTCAAGGACCACTTTGAATTTTTTTAGCTCAAAAATCCAAAAAACACACTAACAATTTTTTTTAAATCAAATTTGACGACGCCACTGGATTTGTGATGCTTTCAAATGGGTGTGACTAAGATTTCACGACGAATTAATTTTTTTCATAACAGAAATATAGCATAAGTAAAATTCATCATATAAATCACAATCCTTTTAAAAATATCTTGGTAAGAACGACAGATCCGAAAGGGAAGTATGTAGGATTTTAAATATACATGCATCCGGAGCGTCGAAATATTAGCAGAGCTACAGTTGGACGAGTAAACAATATTTTTAATCAGTTTGAAGCCGTTTATAAACATTTTCTGAAGAATGGTAATACTGTACAAAGACAGAGCCGAAATAATTCTGAAAGAACTGGAAATGATTTTAATAACAATTCGAAAACAAGTGTGAGAATTGCAAGTTTGGACATTAACTTACTGCGTGAAACAATAAGGAGAAATGTTAGGAAATATAATAATATGAAGCCCTTTAAACTAAAGTTTCTCCATACCTTAGAAAAAGTTGGTTTATGGGCTCAAGGAGAATATTAAAATAATAGGAATTTTCTGAATTTTTGTGACGAGGCAACATTCAAGACCAATGGAACAGTTAATTCTCAAAATTGAAGGTACTGAACGGAAGAAAATCTACATTAAATAATACATTGCAGAATAAATAATTGATGCGGAATATTACATACCACAATGATTGGCCATTGTTTTTGAAAGCAATTTAGATGTTCAAATTTTTTTGAAATTTTCAAAAGTTAATTTTCCAACGCTATGGATGGACTTCCACTGTCAGATGAGGCTGATCTTCTGTTTCAATCAGATGCCTATTTCATCCACAATAGCAGGATTGTTAGAGAATCGTCGGAAGAGAATTTTCCTAATCGGTAGATAGGGCAAAATAGTGCATTGATCGAGTTTTCCCCCAGATCTCCCTGCATTTGATTTTTTTTGAGGGGCTTCGTTCAGGAAAAAGGAGAAACTGCGTGAAAGACTAAGACAGGCTTGCAGAGATATCACCCACAACCAATTATCGAATGTTATGGTTAACATTAGAAAACAATACGATAAATGTATCGAAATAACAGTTTAGTTTCAAATGGGTCACTCTGTATGTATATACCTATGTATAAAGGGTGTTTAATAATTGAATGCCGATCCTGAAGGGTCATATTCCTTAGATGATTAAAAAAAATGTTACGATTTTATCAAAAATCAGGTTTTCCCCAATATCACTAAAACCTATTGATTCAATTTTGAATTTTGGTACGTACGAATAACGCATAAAAGTATTTTTCTCCAAGATTAAAGTGTTTGTTTCAACTTTTATCAGTGGCTCCCTGTTTACATGTCCCGCAGTATTAGTAAGTAATGGAAATATTGATTCGATACTGATTTTTATAAAATAAATACTTTTATAATTGTCCTCTATCCTCTCATAAACATGGTTTCTTTCTACTTTTCTTCCGATCGATCGGTTCCGATAAAAAAAAAAATTCATTTTCTTTGTCTATGCGATTTTTAAAACCGAAAACTGTCCGCCGGACAAAAAATCAACTGATATTTTCAGGAGAAGGTAGAGGACAATTATGGTACCAACAATATTTATTTGTAAAATCAAAACACAGTGGCGTGACAATGAACGGTTTTGGGAAAAACCATGAAGCTCTTTTAATTTTACTAAATAACTAATTATTATTAAAAGCTTTTATTTAAGTTGCCGTTTAAATATTTGGGACTACATGGTAATATGTGATCAAATCTAGTAATTGAATTTTGTTCTATCCAATAGTGCTTAAATTTTTACACATCATCGGTGATTCCTGAAGTTGACAATTTCGGCGAAAAAAATGTCGCTCAAGGGGTTCAAACATCTTGGAAAAATTCCTAGAAATAGTGAAAAACATGTAACTCGAATAATTTGATTCCAAATTCTTTTATTTTCCCTTCTCCCCTTTCAGTTTTGCCTTGTTCTTGTTATGAGAATTAGTTATTTTTCGTTTTGATATTACCATGAATTTCCGAAAGATCTGCCTAAATGTATTCATTCGTCGGATAAACCAAGACATTGACAAAAAAATGAATTTTTCTCCTGTTGCGATAAGTATTATTCAAAGACATATATTCTTACACTAGTGGAATGTTTGATAGAGACTGGTTCCGAAATATCCCATATGTCATACTCATCTTTATTCAAATCACAAATAATTTTACAACTCACCTGGATTTGCTAGCTTTGGCAAGGCGTCTTGAAGAGCACTGAGTACGCATTCGTTCAGATTCTTAACGTCTTTATGGCAGATTTTGAAATCGTCAGCTGAAATAAATATTACCCAAACTTATTATAAAATGGAATATAATTGCAACAAATGGAAAACAATTTTATCATCACAGTTACGAAAAGCACTTCATAGGGGTATGTTTCTGCATATAGGGAGAACTAAAAATAGATTTTGACATAACGTGACCACTAATAAGGCGACAATTAAAAAAAAATCGTTTTAAATGGCAAAAAGGTGGAATTATTTCTGAAGATACAGAATTGTTATTTAGGAAATTTGTTCACTATGGCTGCTGCTTCTATACTGTGGTCAATATTCCACAACTTCAAATAATTTATTATCGATTTTTCAAATTTAGTTTTAAGAGTTTATAATTAAAAAAAAATGTTATAATTGTTTTGTTTTTTATAAATTTTGTCATTTACTATTTACTCACTGTAATTTTGATCGAAATATTAGCCACGACCAATTCCATTTGAATACTTTAGACTCTTTTTTGAATAAAATTCTTTGACTTTTTCAAATGCATAATAACGATGACGTATGGGTAAAGCTCCTTGTGAAGCGAAGTGGCCTTGGTGCTAGACTGTTTTACAAATTTTACAAAACTCATATTACAATTTTTTCATATGTGCATCAAACGATATTTTTCATTACGGCTGCAGTCTGATTTCAGAAACAATGCTATGAATTATTAAATAGATCAGAATAATGTCCCCTATATTCTGTTAGATCTTATCAAGTAGGTAGTTAATGGACATACGTTGTCACGTATTGTGGACATGGAGACTTATTCGATAGTCATATGATAAAACTGAGCACTTGGCATTGTAACGTTGAGGATTTCGGACACTTATTCAGTGCATTAGATAAGGATTATGATCTAGGTATAATTAGCTATATTTTTATTGGGGAATGAGTAGTTCCAATAGATTCGGCACTTCTCATTCTCCACAACGGACTCAATATCCCCCGGAGCATAAGGCAACACCGGTATCTCGTCTATACCGTACGAGCGTCTTATATGGTAGTACAACACTCGTAGCGCTGCGTTATGCTTGGGATATAGGCTGAGACAGCATAAGAGCATAAGAACAGAGAAAATTTGTTCCTAATTCATTTGATTTTTTGCCTACTACTTCGAATGAAATTCTGAAAAAGAAAGTGTAAAAAGTACACAGGTGATAATTGCATTAACGCTGATTCATTGAAGTTAATCTCTCGGTATATTGAAAAGTCTTTAGCGTATTTGTTTAATTTGTGTATAGACTAAGGTTTCTGGCCAACAACACTCAATCCAACGATTGTTATACCTGCTAACCTATACCTGTTATACTTGCTAACTCAGAATTCAACAATTCCGGCTTTGTATCTCACAATTCCGACTTGGTAACTCGGAATTCTATAATTCCGACTTTGTATCTCGGAATTCCGACTTGGTAACTCGGAATTCTATAATTCCGACTTTGTATCTCGGAATTCCGACTTGGTAACTCAGAATTCTTCGTGTCTCGGAATTCCGACTTGGTTACTCGGAATTCTATAATTCCTACTTCGTATCTCGGAATTCCGAATTGATTACTCGGAATTCCACGAAACTCACCACTGTCGAATCAGCCATAGCTTCAAAATAGTTATGTGTAAGAAATAAGTTGATAACCGAATGTTCACCTCACAATTATTATGAACGAAAACACAACAATAAACTGAATATCCCATACAGCACACAACGTACAATGGATGTCTGTTTCAGGTCCAAATGAAGCCCAAACGTCCAAGGACCTAATATGGATGTCCAATGGATAAGAAATTCTGGTAATGTCCTTACGTTCCATAATTGAACGTCTTATGGATATCCATTGGAATTTTAATAGCGGACGTTCCTCAAACATCCATATATGTACGTTTTTGAACGTCTTTGGGATGTACAGAACTGGATATTATTCGTGCTCTCAGAAATTGTTCGTTCATGTATGTCTACTGGATGTACAATACTGGAAATCTTGAAATGTCCATAATTGTACATTTCTGAACATCCATATGGTGTACAGGCCTGGATTCAATTTGTAGATCCAAAAAGTGTACGCTTGGATATCTCAACTGGATGAAAAAATATTCGATTAACCTGAATTATTTATTCATAATTATACATTTTCCTGTACGTCCGTTGGATGTTAAGAACTGGTACATCATCCAATGGATGAACTATATCAAATCAAATTTCTGCCGGAAGAACGTCCATAGGATGTACAGAACTGTACATAAACAAATTATACAATAATGTGCTTCCACTAGATGAATAATTTTGGATCAAATTGGAACATCTGTAAATGTAACAGCAGTACATCCGTAAATTTAAAACAAATTGTTGAGTAACAGTAGTTCAATTCAATTATTTCATTAGTTATCTGCCACATGATACGTATAAAGCTGTACATTTTAGTATGGTAATTATGTTGCACAATTTCACTAAACTGAATATTCAGAAACTGTTCTACGTTCCAAAAATGGAGATCAAAAGGAGGTTGAAGAAGTAAATTCGAAATGGCTTCAAACAGCCAATGAAAGGAAAGAAAATCAATGCGTCTTTTCAAGATTTTAAGTTTTTCTATGTCCACTTAGTGGTATAAGTGTTATTTGTGTATCTCAGAATGTTCATTATATATTTTATTTATACTAACAAGTTGTGCTATTTTTGTTTATACAATACAGTGCAATGCCCTGAGTGGAAACCGTTAACACTTGCTGTATACGTATGATTTTTTTTTTGTAATGTACATATTATGTTATGTACCATATAATTTTGCATTCATGAAGTATGCATTGAAGCCATAATTTTCTGGACATATCTTTGTATGTAACCGCCAACCGGACGTTCAATGTTCGTCCATAATATCCATTTTTTACATTTATGGACATGCAATGGGCGTACATGTGCTGTATGGGATGGAATGAAAAAATAGATATGAAGTCGGAATTATAAAATTCTGAGTTACCAAGTCGGAATTCCGAGATACAAAGTCGGAATTATGAAATTCCGAGTGAGTAAGTCGGAATTCCGAGATATGAAGTCGGAATTATAACATTCTGAGTTACCAAGTGTACTCTTAGAACATTATATTTCCAATATTTCGACAATGAATATTGGCATCATCAGGAAGGTACAGAAATGATCTATAGTAATGTGATAATATTCATGCTTGAAAAGTGCTGTTTCTATTTCTGAAAGTTGTTTTCTGACAGACGAATCACAGATTTTTGAGAACTTTCGGCGAAAACAACACATTCCTGTAAAATTATTTATACAAAAATTCAAGAAGAAAAAAGTGAGATAGCCTTTTAACTAAGTAAATGAAAGACTTCAATACTTAGATAAAACCACACAACAATATTCATTGTGATGGTAGCCATGAACAAAAATGAGCAAAAATTAGAGGAAATATAGTGTTCATTTATTTAATACTTCAAGAATATTTTTTTTATTATTATTTTCAACTTTATATACTCATGATACATCCCTCAATAAATCAAAAAAAAAATTGTTTTTGACTTTCTTTTTTCTCAGAGAAGTAGACGCATGCAATAAATACGTTTTATTCACAATCACATTCATTTAGAATCAGAACTGCCGAAATTTTTCATCAAGAAATGATTTGATATTTTGCTCTGACAGTGACTGTCACCTCCTGAAAAATCATTAAAATTACGTACAAAAATATCGGGAGGTGTTAAATCGTTACTATTTTGGTAAAATTCCGTTAAATAATAGCCACAAAATTTGCCAAAATATTTGGAATTAGAACTTACGTAGTTTGGCCATGCACCTGAACAAAAAATCCAAATGAAATTTTTGGCGGTCTCAACTAATTTCGGAGATATGAGCTTATTTTTGAGTGATGACTGGCATTTTTTAGGCTACCGCGGAAAAACACTCAAAATTCTTCCATTTTTAAACTGACACAAGATACACAATCTAATTGACCTATTTCACACCCTTTCTTCATTGAAAACGCATCCTTCTTCTATGACCACATAACCAACAAATCTAGGCATAATGGTTAGTGAATTTTATTCATGTCATGGTAGTTTCTGGAGTGAATAATTTCCTATTTATGTTGAAATTAAATGCCTGGAAAAGTTGGCTGTGCAAACATGCAAAGTTCAAAGTTACCAACTTACATAAATAAATTCACATTTCAAACATTTTTCATAAATGTGTTGATTAGATGTATTTAAAAAAAGGTTGAATTTTTGGATAAACAATGCCGTTTTTAATAAAAAATAGTGTCAAACGGGTGAATTAGGGTGTATAAATCGTATAAGTTTAAAGAAGGAAGAATTTTGAGTGTTTTTGTTGATAACTTGTGGCTATTAGTTAACGGAATTTTACCACTATTTATTTTCGATTTTTTATCGACTCCGTTTGTAAAAATTCGTGAAGCTGGTGAAAAATGCAAGAAAATTAGAAGCAACACGCAAATTATTTCCTGCCAAGTTCAGGGAACATTAAAAATAATTATATTTCGAATTTAATGAATGGAATGAAAAACGGAGGATAATGACAATAAATGAAGAAGCCATGCTTTCGTATTTTTTTAATTTGAAGAAAAGGTATGCAATTTCATCCATGTGGTCGAAGTACTCGATGCTGAAGGCCCTAATAAGGTCTTTAAAAACATAGACGTTGCAAAATATAGTAAGCTACTGTCTGTATGAAGATTGGGTCAAAAGGTACAAACAAGGCGAAGAAAGCTGCAGTATTGGAAAGAGCACACGTGGAAAAATTTCTGACGAGAGCTACCATGATCAAGGTAATAATATCTCCTAAAGTTTTAGACAGTTTAGATAATGAAATTTGAAATATTTAGGTTGTACTCATAATGGGAGTGTCTGGTGCCTGTCGATGTTGTGAAATGACTAATTTGAAAGTCAGTAATGTACAAGACAGAGGCACATATCTGCTCGTTTCTATACCAGATACTAAGACGAAAATTCACAATTATTATAGAAGCAATTCTTTAGCAATACTGTGGAGACGTGTAGAAAATATATACCCGAAAAAGTTATCTAACGACAGATCATGTTTACGATACACTAATCAGAAATGTAGGACTTCACAACCTGTTGGAATGAACACTTTGTCGAAAGTTTCTTCAAGATTTGCTTTATTTTTGGATCTGGCAATGGCAGAAGCTTAAAGCGGTCATTGATTATATGAAGTGAACCTTACTGGCTAAGAAAGGTGCAGATCTAACAATAATTAAACGACATGGTGGGCGGAGAAACTCAGCTGTAGCAGAAAGTTATATCGAGGATTCTATATGTTATAAGTTTGATACAGCCAGAAAAATCCAAGGTTCCTCTGGTACTAATCGTTCCTCACAAGAGGAGAGATCCGTTGATTTTAGAGATTTATCAAAAACTTTGACAGGCACTATGCGTTCTGAAGCCGATGCTATAAGCTTGTTATAAATGGAAACGAACTGAAATATGATGAAACAAAGAACGAAATGTCGATCAATATAAATACTAATATTAATTATAAATAAGTAAAATTGGGTTGACTCAAGATTGTATTTTTCAGTATTTCACTGGTGGATAAAGTGATAGTTTATATGGTTCACGAGTATGGATGAAACTTCAATTGGATGATGATAATTGAAAAGGAACCAAGCGAATTTGATCATATTTTATGAACGGTATCGTAGTGTTGGAAATTTTTCTATAATAGAAAATTGCATCTTCCTTCAAAGTCGCTTGGATCATTAGTAAATTGATGTGGCCAGAATTCTAGAAGGTACTTTATACTCTCACACATAATAAATGAATGTCAAACCGTCGGTTGAAACCTTTATCTCTGATTTTGCAATTTGTCGCTTGGTTCCTTTTCAATGATAATCATCCAATTATAAGGTGATATAAAAATAATTTGATTCATACTTACGGAATACATAGGCACTGAATGCTGGAGCAATCAGAAGAAGAAACGTTGCAACAATCATATTCATCGTGGAATGATTTCGATGGTTTGGAACATCGATTTATATACAGATTTCCATCAATAAATTAACCTTCACATAGACGCAAAATACAACAAAATTACAGTGCGATTATTTGATAAGTCTTTATCTGTTATAATATTCAAGTACGTAAAAAATAAGTGACGTTTTAAATGCATCAGGGTGATAAATGTTCGGAGAAGATATTTACTTTGAATTTGGTTGTAGATTTGGACTGTTCAGCCTAGACCGGTTTCATGGATAAATTATTATTATTTTAACAAGTGCGCAAAGTGTTACTTTTCCGAACGCAAATACAGTTAGGCGAACGACGCGAAGCGGAGTTCGTATAAAGTTTTGCGTGTGGAAAAGGCATTTTGCGAACAAGTTGGGAACACATTTTTTCCTACGAGTTTCATATTAGATAAAAACGAAAATACAGAAATAATAACTTTTTGAATTGAAATCTCTTGACATTATAGACCGGGAGATGGTAACACAAAATATAAGGTCATTTGTACAACAAACAAATTATATAAAAATTAAAAATAATAATAGAAAATTAACTTATTTTGTTCGTAATATTTATAATGAAAGAACAATTGATGACATTTTGCAAACTGATTGCAGATCCGGTCAGTTCATCATGGGTGGCTTACCGTACGGCTTGATAAACACTGACTTGGCGCAGAACGGCAGTTAATAATATAGCTTGATGACGATTCATACCTCAGGACAATAATTCAAATGGGTCGATGAAGTTCGACTTAAGTTAGAAGGGCAGCTGTTCATGTGACTTGATGAAGACTCAATGCAGAAGGGCAGATGTTCGTGGCCAATATTTTATTCGACAAATCAATAAAAGGATTTGTCTCTCAGAAACCTATGGTAAGGTGATTTTCGTGAATGGCTACTCGACGATGATTAGTTGCGCAAAAATTAGCCTGTTACAAATAATTGAATTAATTTATTCGTGAAGGTATGTTAATCTGCCGGTTTGCATGGTGATACAGTACAAAGTACTTGGTTTACTTTAGTTATATTTATTTTTGTTTTTATATATCATTGATCTAAAATAAATAAATCGCATTGACAATTTGTGAAGATCTTTCACGAGGCTTAACACAAACCGAACCTGTTGGTTCCAAGAATAATGTGGATGCTACAGTGGATTTTTTTTAAAGTCATTTGGTACGTTAGTCTTTTCGATTTTGTTTGTCATTTTTTCCTATGTTTAAGAAAAATTCTTTGTAAATATCAGCTTTTTTTTCATTATTTGTCAATGAATGAATGTTGTGTTTTTGAGGGATGTGGTACTAGAAATATCATTAGTAATTTTCCATGTCTGTTTGCAATTTCCATTAGTATTGTCGAGTTTTTTCTTATAATATTGGTTTTTGATTCCTCTAATCAAGTTGTTGAGTTTATTTCTGTATATTCTTTGAGATTTATTTTGAGTTCAGGAGTGTGTTCGTTCAAATGTCTCCTTTTCAGATAGTCCCTTGTTTTGATTGAATTTATTAGACCTTCTGTAATCAACGGTTTTATTTTACGATTACATTTATTATTTATTATAATAAGTTCAGTTGCTTGGCATACATACCATTTTAGTTTGACAATGAAGCTATCATACGATTCTTGCGTTTCATCATATGTTCACTTTTCGGAAGTGATTTCAACTTATCGAAATGCAATTGCATGTTTACATATTGGTTGATTCCATTTGGTGTTTGTTTTGTTTCATTTGGCATAGATAGAAAAATGAGGATTGAGTGGTGTCTGTTATGAGTAACTGATGATTGAAAATTTATTTTGTCACGCAGGCAGTTCTTTTTCCTAATAATAACAATATGGTCAATAATAGAACTTTTTTCTATAGTTTCCCTTGTTGGTGAATTAAAAGATGAAGTGAAGCCATATGTGTGAACAAAATTTCAATTATGAGGTGATTGTGGATAAAATGTATTTTCCCCCTTACCACACAAGTAATTTATTTCCTTTTCGATCTCAAATCCACTAAGTTCACCATCACACTTCTAGTCAATTCATTGTGAAATTTTTCTTTTGAAAATCTGTTATATTTACCTATGATTATCGTGAAATACATAAATGAGAGTCAAATTGAACGATGAAAATGATTTGCTTCATACTTACGGAACACATAGGCACTAAATACTGGAGCAATGAGGAAAAATAATTGGAACGCTGCAACAATCATCATATTCAACATGGAACGCTTTTGATGGATTGGAATAACTATTATATATGGAGTGCTGTCAATTAACCTTTCCAGAAAGACATAATGAAAAATTGCACCAAGATTGTAGTGCGATTATTATTGTAAGACATTATTTGTTATATAATATACGAGTACGTGTAATGAAAAGCATCAGGGTGAAAAATGTTCGAAAAAGACATTTAGTTTGAATTACAGGCTGTAGTAGCTATTTGGACTCTTATATGATGTTATATTTAATATATAGTTAATCCATGAAACAAAACAAACCAAGTAATAATTTATTGGCTCTTGACGTTTCGCCAACGCGGGTGGTTGGATTCTTCAGAAGTTACAGGTCACAATAAAACTGAATGGAAGTGATGAAATGTCAAACGTCAAAATTATTCAAAATATTAGTCCTGGAAGTAGCATCAAATTTGTGTATAAACAGAAAGGTGAAGCAAGAATATGTTAGCTGACGCGACTCCGTGACTTGTGAGAGGCTGCGGATCTCGCGAGAAAATAATGAATATTGGCATCATCAGGAAGGTACAGAAATGATCTATAGTAATGTGATAATATTCATGCTTGAAAAGTGCTGTTTCTATTTCTGAAAGTTGTTTTCTGACAGACGAATCACAGATTTTTGAGAACTTTCGGCGAAAACAACACATTCCTGTAAAATTATTTATACAAAAATTCAAGAAGAAAAAAGTGAGATAGCCTTTTAACTAAGTAAATGAAAGACTTCAATACTTAGATAAAACCACACAACAATATTCATTGTGATGGTAGCCATGAACAAAAATGAGCAAAAATTAGAGGAAATATAGTGTTCATTTATTTAATACTTCAAGAATATTTTTTTTATTATTATTTTCAACTTTATATACTCATGATACATCCCTCAATAAATCAAAAAAAAAAATTGTTTTTGACTTTCTTTTTTCTCAGAGAAGTAGACGCATGCAATAAATACGTTTTATTCACAATCACATTCATTTAGAATCAGAACTGCCGAAATTTTTCATCAAGAAATGATTTGATATTTTGCTCTGACAGTGACTGTCACCTCCTGAAAAATCATTAAAATTACGTACAAAAATATCGGGAGGTGTTAAATCGTTACTATTTTGGTAAAATTCCGTTAAATAATAGCCACAAAATTTGCCAAAATATTTGGAATTAGAACTTACGTAGTTTGGCCATGCACCTGAACAAAAAATCCAAATGAAATTTTTGGCGGTCTCAACTAATTTCGGAGATATGAGCTTATTTTTGAGTGATGACTGGCATTTTTTATGACTCTTATATGATGTTATATTTAATATATAGTTAATCCATGAAACAAAACAAACCAAGTAATAATTTATTGGCTCTTGACGTTTCGCCAACGCGGGTGGTTGGATTCTTCAGAAGTTACAGGTCACAATAAAACTGAATGGAAGTGATGAAATGTCAAACGTCAAAATTATTCAAAATATTAGTCCTGGAAGTAGCATCAAATTTGTGTATAAACAGAAAGGTGAAGCAAGAATATGTTAGCTGACGCGACTCCGTGACTTGTGAGAGGCTGCGGATCTCGCGAGAAAATAATGATTTTCGGAGTAATTTACTGAAGGTAATAATTCGCAGATAGCTAAATGATTGAATTAGAGTCATGAACAATTATAAATTGTGAATATGTAAGAAAATAAATCGAAGGCTGAACATGATATACTGAATAGTAATTATTCGGAAATCATAAAAAATATGTTATCTAATGACCAGGAGAGATTAAACCTGTTAGTTGTGCTTCTTTTGTGCAGTGCGTGGTCAGACCATAACTGTGCCATCGCTGCTCCGATTCACTTCAATATCAATTCAGTATAATAATTTTCATGAATGAATAATCTACATCAGATTGATGAAAATCAGTCGATTTCTGACTGCAATCTGTCGTAATCTAATTGTTTTGTAATTTTGGAGTCCCTCAAAGAACAGCAAACCAGAGCAAAAACGTCCATCTAATTTTTTAATTGAATTGAAAATATATATGTCAAAGACTCTCGTGAGCTTCCTCTGCGATGATTGGTCACAAAACTACATGGCTGCTGTTGAAGGAAATAAAAAGATATTCGTAAATTACGAAGCCTGTTATGAATTCACGGTATCTTATAACAGAGTTATAAAAATTGTACATATGCACTACCATTGATACTACCAGGGGCCCGATTCTCGAATGTCTATTACTCTTTGTCGCATACGAGAAAACATTTTCACCTCTTTTCAATGCATATTCGAGAAAGGCGATGGACATTTTTTGTCGCATACGACAAAGGATAGTAGACATTTGAGACTTGGTACCCAGCATTCAAATATCGCACTAGTTCCACAGCCGAAACTGTCAAGTATTTCACTGTTTTTCCATTCTTTACGTAAGCTACCCAATGCGTTCCACGATTTTTCATCGAGTATAAATTGATGGCGCACTCTTTGTACATGGTCGTAGACCAAGGCAAGGCATCGCGCATGAAAACCCCAATGAAATGAGGTAGTTTCAAACGTTTGGCATACTTGAGCAAGTCCACATCGTACAAAGTTCGCTTGCTATTGGGCAGCTTCACTGGGAGTTTTTGCAAAGTTTTTGAAGAAGAAACTGTACCCATGTTTTCCATGGCAGCGTGGTGACGCTTGTCTTCGTCCAATTCTTTCTTGGCGTTTTTGGAGGCGATGTTGATTCTGGCAATAGTGCTGGCATCACCAGCCAACGGGCACGCAGATTCTATACATCCAATGGCATTTTGGTGCCCTGAATGCAGTACTGGTATCCAGATAGTTGCAGCGCGAACGGTAGATATAGAATCGAAGAGTTTACCACTTCACGACCTTCGTGTTCAACTGTCAACATGACACTAACGCGGATGATGTTGCACACCTACCAACATAGTTGTAGTACTCCACTCAAAGTGGACCATTGGTGGGGATATTGGCGGTGGTGACCATGGTAATCGTAAACACGCAAACACGGTGTCCTGCTACCGAATTCGTTTCGAGCGTATTGTGTGGCCCCAGCGGATGTGGCAAAACCAACGCTGTACTTAGCTCCGCTTCGCTCGTGGACAAACTCTAACCTCACTAAAAACAGTATTTTCTTCTCTTGTTGAAAACTATACTATTATTGGTCTCAACTCACATGCTTTATTCGTATTTGCGACTTCAGGAAAAAAGTAATTTATGATATTCAAAAGTGGTTCAGAGATAGTCAAGAAGCATTCTTTTAAGAATTTTGTAGATATTTCATCTATACTATTTTTATTTGTCATTGAAAGTATTTTTTACCTGAGATTCAAAATGATAATCATCTTGAAATATCTCAATTATTTGTGTGAAACTAACTATTATAGAAATTTAGACCCAAGGTATTTTAATTGAATTAGTGATCTATTTCTGAAAATTAAATTAGAATACTATGCTATTTCTTCTATGTGTATTATCTTACAATAAATAATCAAACGCCCCTATGTTCTATTTCCAAGCTCAATTTTGATGTATTTTGAGTGTTCTTTATAAATATATAGTGTCACTGTATCATTAGGTCATTATTGTTTTTGACTCCATTCAATAATGTCAGTGATCCAATAATGATATTTTATGGAGGTTTTGTTGGGATTTAGATCGGTTCAGTTTAGTGAAACTATTGTATGCAGTACTGGAAGAGAACGATTTTTTTGTGAGTAACCTTCATTTTCTTTATTTCAATACACTGTAAAAGTTTCAAAATTTGTGGCATTATGTATTCTATTCTTCACAATTATTGACCCTTTGATGACGGATTTATTAACATCAGAAACGTTGACAAGAAAACTATAGTTTTTCTTCAACCAAACCAACCAAAACCACTTCTATGAATCAAATTGTTATTGTTTATTGAGTATTCAACAGCAAAATTCAAAAAATTAGTCCCCATCTCTTGGAATGAGTTCACTAAGAGGGACACTGCCGATTATAGCCTTGGCGTAGGTCTTGAACATGCTTGCAAGGAACTCCTCAACATTTGGCTTCTGATCTATTGTGACATATGGTGCAGTGGCATAAATATAACCTCTTGCCCTCTCTGCCATTTCAGGATTAGTTCCGTTGTACAGATTTTGATAATCAAATGTGATGAAATCCAGATTGACCGAAACATTGTAAGAAATTACTTCGAGATATGCCCTTCCATTCTTAACGACTTTTTGCGATTTTATCTGGTGGAGTATCGTGGTGTTATCTACAAAAAAGGTATAATTAATTAATTAATAACTAATTAGGAAAGTTTAGGAATGCTGGAAGGATTCCTTGAAATCATATTCCATTTTGAAGTCGTCATTTCGAGAAAAACGTCAAAATAACGGGGAATTTGGGGAAAAACGGAATTTCCTTTTCAAATGAGTCGTCACTATCAGAATAAAAAAAGTAAAATCTTGCAATGTTCCAAGAACATCGTGAGAGCCGAAGGAAAATAGGTATAAACTTCTACATTTCTGCAGGCTTTATAACCAGGGAATATCTTCCGAGGCAGAAAGTTCCATATCTTTGCCGTTCGTTACATGAACGAGCCCCGGAAAAAGGATAATCGACATGTCTCCAAAGTCAAAGGAATGTGAATACTGAAATCGACTGATCATTATCGATAGAACCGCTTACGTTTAAGTGATTGATGATATTTCAGAAGAACATCTATGAAACAGAGACAACTTTTCTACAGTGTTCTAAAGTAGTAAGAGAGCTTGTAAGCGAAGCATCACCGACGAAACGAATGGCTGTTTTTTGGACTAAATCTAAAAGTTTCAGTGGGTGTTTTTTGGTTGCACTTCATATATGAGAACAGTATTCCAGGATAGGTCGAATTTGTGCCTCATGAGTCATAATCAGTTGACGGAGAGTGGAATATCTACTGGCACGGAACTGAAAACCAAGTTTTTGAGAAAGACTCTTGGCAATGGACCAAACATGTTAATGGTATTATCGAGCATTGCAATGGATATACTTGACATAATCACACTGGCCACTGCGAGATCGACCTATCTGGAGAAAAGATATGCTTGTATTTTGTTTGCATTGAATTCCATCGAATTGTTGGATCCCCTTTTTAAAATGTATACCAAGTTCCATTTTGAATCGTTCACATCCCTCACTCTCTGAATTCACGAGCTGATACCGGAACTTTGGAATAGAAAGCAGTTGAAGGTTGCTATCATCCACAAGCTGTGCACTGAGTATGATGTAGCTAGAATAGATCCCTGCGATACACCAGCATTTATAGACAGAATATCAAATATAACTCATCAACCACTACGTGGAGTGATCTGTCTGAAAGAAAGCTACATAGCAAGGAACAAAACAGGGAAAGAGCTTCAAGATGAAAATGTATGGCCTCAGCAGCAAGGCTGAGTAAAGTACTCTCCAAAGATCCGGGAATGAAGCTGGGCGTTTTGTCCCTGCCAGATGGTCAGGAAACCACATCGGCGGAGGAGACACTAAACCACCTTATCTCTATACACCATCATACCCCTGCTGATTCTGCGATCCTGTCTGGCCTTAGGCTACATACCAGTTACCTGGAGATCAGTCAAAATGTCTTCATCCCAAGCCAAACCATATCATCCTATCAGACTGACTTTCTTTGACATGAAGACGCTGGAAAGGCTCATAGACCGACATATCAGGAATCAGTCGCTGCAGATAATTCATCTGCACGAAAAACAATATGCCTACCAAACCGGAAAATCAAACGAAACGGTCCTTCACTACCTCATCCAAAGGGTAGTGGATGATCCCCATAGAAGTACCTTTTGACGAAACGTCTTATGAATCCATGTGTCAAAACGTGGTGAGGCATGGAGTCAATCATTTCTACTCGGATGGATAGGTACCATGCTAGCACAACGAACGGTGAAAGCTGAGTTTGGTGGAAATTCAGTGGTTGCCAAGGTATCAAGTGGATGTCCTCATGGAGGTGTCTGGTCACCCCTACTATGGTCGACGGACTTCTAGCGGAACTGTATAATTCAGAGATGTACGCGTAACCATACGCAGATGACGTAGTCATCAAAGTCAGTCGCTGAATCTTCCCGGAGAATCCATTAACGAAGCTCTAAGTAGAGTGGAACTATGGTGTTCTGCTGAGGGATCAAGAGTAGATCCAGAAGAGGCAGATTTGGTACTATTCACCAAAAAACGCAAATTAGGGACCCTTCCAGAAATCTACCTGTCCGGAAAGTGTCTTCAATACAAAGGGTCATCACAATTTCTTGGAATCATAATAGACACAAAGCTGACCTGGAAAGAGCAGATTGCTTATCGCACCAAGAAGGCTACATGCTCGTGGGCATTCAGAAGGAAGTTCGAAAGAACGTGGGGCGCCATGAGAACGGCACCAATTAGTGCTCTTGAAATTCTACTAGGATTGCCACCCCTGCATTTGTGCATCGAACATGAAGCCATGCGTACGGCTTACAGATTCGAATGCGCAAACCAATGGGTCCGAGTAAAAATTAACAATAGACACTCCCTCATCTGGACAGGTGAGCTGTCTCATCCTAATGATAGGAAGGGACAACAACCTGCCAATTTTGAACTCTAGAAAAGACCCAAATATTATCATCCGCACGGGGAAAGAGTGGAATGACATAGCATCGAGCGTGCCTCCTGTCGACAGTACAGTCTGCTACAGACGGCTCTAGGTCAGGAGGTATATTCGGAGCAGGAGAATATAAGAGAGGACTGAGGAAAAAAATATCTACGCCTCTAGGCGAATACGCCTTAGTTTTCCAAGCTGAAGTATATGCTATACTTACCTGCATCCAAGAAAATCTCGACAATAGATGTTAAAGACCAATTGCAATTTGCTTGGACACTGAAGCAGCAATACTGGCACTGGGATTATACAGAATCACATCCACTCCGATTGGGCCAGAACCCACCCTAGGAATCCTCAATAGCCCAGCTGTTGCTGCAATGGAAAACTGTTGAACAAACAGTTTATTACATCTTGGCAGGATAAGCCTGGAAAGAGACAATCGAAGCTTCACATACCCGGGTCTTCGAAAAAACTCAAAAAGGAAATTCTCTCCCATGGGGGACCAGATCTCAAGCTAATGACAGAGCTAAGACGGAACACAATCACCTGAACAGGCACATGGCCCTCATTGGGATAACAGAGGATCTACTCTATAGGTGGTATCTGTAAGAAGACGAGACTTCGTCACACCTCTTCACAGAATGCCCTGCACTGGTGCACCAAAGAGAAGCAATCTTCGGGAAAAGCATACTGAACCCAGAGGACGTCGAAAAGATTCAGCTAGGGAAAGTGCTGAATCACGCCAGGAAAGCTGGCATGCCCAGCTGAACCCAGACACGTGGATGCACAAAGTGTCCGAGCGAAGAGGCCTATGTGTAGGGGTTTAAAAATCCGCCCACCAGTAACAAGAAGATGAAAACTTGCCAGAGTTTCATCAGATTTTTCAATAGATGAGGCATATATGTGAGTAATGAGCTAGCAGTTGATCTATGATGACGAAAACCATATTGTCGATCATTCATGAGCTCAATGTTGATGAATTTTTCCATGATCTTCGAGATAACAGATAATAGTGCGATAGGCAGTTACAAGGTGGAGGTGGTGTCTTTTCATCATTTTTTGGGGATTGGTTTTACTTGTTCTTGAGAACGATCGGTGAAATTCGGTTAGATCCGCTAGCTGTATTGTTGTTAAGACTCAGCAAAATGCTTCTGATAGTTCGTTGCCTGAAGGCATATGGATATTAACTGAAGTGATTTTCTGGGGTTGTTTTCCCAATTAATCCAGGGTACAATCTCCCATTATGATGATTTCAGCTGACGTATGGTTTTGTTGGATAAAGTCCAATTTGAGTAATTTCACCAACTTTGAAACAAACTACTAGAAATGACGTCAGTTCAAGGCAGTTTGACAAAACCATTTGACCGTGAGCCATTATTGTCTGTTGAATCCAATGAAAGAACTCTGATCCAAGGTAATATAAGTGGCATTCCTTGTGAATGAAATTGGGTTTCTCACGTTGATGGCAACCAAAGTTCAGTCACTCTCATTTTTGCCATAAAACACACTGAAAAAAAATCTCATGATGATCATTGAAATTATGTACTCACATAATTCTTTCACAACTGGACCAACTCCCCAGACTGGTTCTGAATCCCGGGTTCCATTGTAAAATAAAGTTCCATTAATAGCATATTGGGATATCTGTTGAACATGAGGACTAAATGTCGTAAAATTGAGTGCAAGGTTTGCTGGATTGATACTGGAAAGCAATGTTGATATTAGTGGTTTGTTGGCAATGTTCACAACATTTGCGGAATTAATCGTATAAGATGATCAAAATGTTGTTAGGGTTACCCAAATTTCGTTGGGATGACAGGTTCTTGATACGACATTATATACAGTCTATCCTTAAAGTATCCGTATGCCATTTTGAAAGACTTTTTTGAATGGCATGGGGGGTCGAGTTACACCTCATTCGAAACGTCTCACAATTCTCTATACGACCCCGTAATTTTCAAAAAAAATATCCATCCTAAACAAAATAATGTTAGGGCTCTGCCATATCAGGATCTTTTCGGTGTCTATTAATGAGCTCTAGTAAAATCATCAAATCTTTTTTTGTATCATTAAATGAAAGTTTTGATCCTAAAAATTGTAAAAGAGTGCCATCTTCGAATGAAATTCAAGTGACAAGGTAGGTGATTGTTTTATTGAATTTCAGCAAAATTAAGAAAATCATCCAGAATAAAGAACAATGTTTATTTTACATGAATATCTGAGTGATTGAGAAATAAAATCAAATTAAATGTTAGAAATGTTGGCCATTGACTTCCTGGCACATGAAGAGACGATTCTGAAATTCGCTTCTTACATTTCCACACATTTGTGTTATAAGATACATCTCTTATGCATTCCTCCAATTCATTCATCGTTTCTGGGGAGGTTCCGTACACTTGAGATTTGTGATACCTCGACAAGAAAAAATCCAAACGGGTCAAATAAGGCGAGCGAGCTGGCCATTCAATAGGACCCCTCCTACCGATCCATCTATCCGGAATATGTTTATTCAAAAAGTTGGTTACTGGCCTGTAAAAATGAGGAGGTGCTCCGTCTTGTTGAAAATTAAAACTCTCCATGTTATTTCCAGTCATCTGAATTAATTCAGGAAAGATGTCTTCTTGTAGCATCCTCAAATTCCTCCTTTCAAATTTTCTCTCGAAAATGAGGACCTATGATAGGGTTGCCCGATATGCCAGCCCAAACATTAATTTTATGAATTATGGGCCAACTCAACTTAATGAATACGGAGTTATGTTTTTTTTTAAAAAAATAGGGTTGTAAAAAATCTCATTTTGTTTTTATTTCAATTCTCTACAATTTTTATGTTTGCAGCAACCAGATTGATGTATAAATTTTAATTATATGAGCAAAAACCTAAAAATAACACGTTATATTCGGTCATGGAGAGTTTCTTGAAAAAATTTATCACGTTTTTTCTTTGAGTTAAAATCAATTTTGTTTTAATATCCTGATTATTCTTTTAAATAACTCAGTTTTTGACTTACCTTGCATTCTTCACGACAGAATTATTGAATCCTATATGTGACAAGTTGAAAAAGTACTCATCAGAATTGATGACATCGTTGTTGGGGTGGTATTCACAGAAGGGAGAGAGTAGGGGTTCGGTTTTTATAGTTATTGGAAAAGAAATACCTTGAATGAAAAGGAATTACTGAAAAATACTCAGCCATCTCGGAATGAAAACAATTTTGCAAAGATAAAGATAAAACAATTAAGAATGAATATTTACAGTTCAATTATTATAGCTTTACCCGTGCGTCATCATCACAATACCATAATTCTCAGCTTAGCAGACAAATGTAAACGAATTTTGAATCACTCAGAGCGGTTGTTACAAAGAGATGTTCGATAGAGGATCTGTGATTTCTTCGATCATAAATTGATGACGCATGGGTAAAGATACAATAATCGAACTGTAGGTGACTATGCCGTTGTATACTTGAGCTCGAAGCTTTTCGCTGCTGGTCAAACATACGAGGCCTTGAGTAGGGTAAAATCTTCAGGTCTTAGACTGTTCGAAATTAACCGGAAAACAACTTTGCAACAATGAATGAGATGAACAGACTGAGGAACCTGTCCAGTGATAACTAAAAATTAAGGAACAAATAAAAAAAAAAACTTTTTCAAAACAAGCTTTCATTTAAATACGCTAAAAATAATAAAATTAACTTTTCCTTTAGAATTTTTTAAATTTTCAAACTAGTTAAATCTCGAGTCAAACTTTTATATCATATGAATTGTATAATGACGTTATAAATTGATAGTGAAAGTTTTGAAGAAAAAGTTCATTTTATTCTTTTTATGAAAGTTAAATGAAGGTATGTTTGTGAAAAAGTTCTTCTCTTTTGATTTATCAATCACAAATAATGTATCAACTCACCTGGATATGCTAGTTTCGGCAAAGCGTCTCGAAAAGCACTGAGCAAGCATTTGTTCAGATTCCTGTCATTTTTTCGGCAGATTTTGAAATCGTCGGCTGAAATAAATATAATCAAGAAAAATGGTGGATTACGTAAGCTGAATATTCTGCTAAAGATCCTATATAGTACAATAACCACAGACAAATTTGTGCCAAAACTGAAGGATGAATTGTAACACTATGAAACTTGGCACGTTAATTTTTGACATCATGAAATTGCGATGGAGAATATCTACCATTGTGGACAAGAGGCGAGAATATTCATGGATATTATGAGAATTATGGGATGGCCAGTCCCGTTGATATTTTGCAAAAACCGCTACTAAATCTACATGAGCTATTCTCTTCATAACTGCTCTCGGAACTTCATACAAACAAGTAGTTGCCACTTTTTTAATAGTTTCAGTTGATGCTTCAGAAACTGTCCTGAACAGTCGATTTCATTCTGGTGCTCATTTTTTGGAAACGGATGAAACAGCAATGCTTTCCAAACTGTGCCAGAGTTTGGATTTCAATATGAACCGATACGAGGGTCAGGGCTATGGAATTTTTCATGGTCATACTTGAAAATCTTAGAACTTGAGTATGTATATCTGTTGACATTTTTTATGTAGATACTTTGACGTCCCAGTACCAGTTCAACAAGATTTCTGTATGAGAATTATCTTTGTCTGCTCACAGAAATCAATGTTTCCAGCCCTGCTGGAGTGAAAAGACACCAATCTGTATATCTGTATATCTGTATTGCAAATAATACAAATTTCTTCTTTTTGTGACATCCTACAAACAAACGCGGATTCAACCATTTAAATCTACACCTATGTTCCCTCGTATCCGACTGGTATTTTTTCTATGTAACATTTTTTTAAAGCAACTCAAAAAAATTGTATATTATTATTTATAAAATAATTTTGAAAATGTATTCCTTCATATACTTAATGGTCCTGGGACGGAAAAATCTCCATGATTTGTGTAGGTACGCACTCCTAATTCTGTTCAAATTTCAATATCCTGAAAACAGATTTGTTGGCACCCAGCTAATATACTTCTGTTTACTTCAGAGATGATCAGTGCATGATGATATACCGGGTGGCTACGGAAGTATTGCCTACGGTATATCTCAGTTATTGTATGAAGTAGGTTTGTGAAATTTGGAGCGTCGATATAATGACATCAGAGCTAGAGTTCGAGCATATTGACATGTCGAAGTTAACTTCCGGTCTGACCGGAAGTAACATCAACTTTCTTATTTTAAATGGAAACCCTTTTTTTTTTCTTTTCGCTTTATTCAGCATTCAATTCCCTTTCTAATGACATATCACAAGTTGGTATCTAACCAGAAACTAGATCAGAAAAAAATTATTATTGAAATTCACCGAGTAGGCCGTGGAAGCAAAATGAAAGCCAAAAATTGAAAAGTTGGCTATGGAAACCATACATCACTTGATAACAGTTGCTACTACTGTGATATTTTATTTTCATTCGTCGGCGTTATAAAAAGCCGCCAAAAAAATATTGGAAAAATTGGGAAAAAAACAATACTCTGTAGGTCCATAACTTAAATAGGAACATACAACTTTTTCTTGCCTGTACTATTCAGCATAACCGTTTCTTTCTAATGATATAATAGAAAGTAATTTTTTGAAATGAAATACCAAAAAAATGCCCCGTTATTCACGAACCGAACAAATTGGCATGCTTCTCATTTATGGTGAATGTTTAAAAAAAAATTATGCCGCTGAACGATTGTATTTAGAGCGATATCCAGGGAGGCAGCAACCGTCAAGAAGGTATTTCCAGTGGCTTGAAGAAAAATTAAGAACTGAGCCTGATGTTCACGAAGACCAAGAAGCATTTGTTATTAATGAGGAAACTGAAATTAATGTATTAGCTTTAGTACAATATGATAGCACAATTTCCTCAAGGCAGATTGGCGCCGAATTAGCTATAAGTAAGGACTTTGCTAGGAAAATTTTGAAAAAACATCGATTTAAATCCTTCAAGTATCAGTTGCATCAACATTTCTATGAAAATGACGGTGAAAGTCGCCTGGAATATTGTAATTGGTTTCTTCGACAAAATGCTGAGAATCACCTATTTAACTATTATATCTTGTTTACAGACGAGTCAAGATTTACCAACAATGGATTATTTAACAGGAATAATACAAGGTAGGTACTGTACTTTATTTGGATTATTGTCGATAGTCGAAGTGTAAAGTGCTAAAAGTGTGAACGGTCTTTTGTTTCAAGTACTGGGCGATAGAAAACGAGCACCGGTTTCGACAAGGTGGCTTCCAGGAGAGATTTGGTGTGAATGTTTGGGCAGGAATAGTTGGAACTCATATTGTTGGCCCCATTCTTTTTCAATGCCAACTAACCGGAGAGAGATACTTTAATTTTTTAACGAATGAAATTTCGGAATTCATTAACAACATACCAGCGGAAATAACTGAAAGAATGTACTTCCAGCAAGATGGCGCCCTTCCGCATAATTCAAGAATAGCGAGAAATTATCTTCAAAATCGCTTTCAAGATAGACTTATAACAACCCATGGTCCAGTTAGGTGGCCACCAAGGTCACCTGATCTTACTCCGTGCGACTTTTTTCTATGGGGGCATCTTAAAAATAGGGTGTATTCCACACTGCCTACAACTCTACATGAGCTAGAATTTAAAATTCGTAGAGCTTTCCACCCAAATGTTGAGAAACGTTTTACATGAAAATATCACCAGAGTCAATAAATGTATTGACGCTGAGGGAATGCACTTCGAACATTTGTTTTGAATTTATTTTATCTTTAATCCTATCAATTTGAATTTTTTTTTTCGATAAATCTGTTTTTTTGTTATTTGAATAATAATAATTGGATTTTTTGGTATTTCATTTCAAAAAATTACTTTCTATTATATCATTAGAAAGGAATGGTTATGCTGAATAGTACAGGCAAGAAAAAGTTGTATGTTCCTATTTAAGTTATGAACCTACAGAGTATTGTTTTTTTCCCAATTTTTCCAATATTTTTTTTGGCGGCTTTTTATAACGCCGACGAATGAAAATAAAATATCACAGTAGTAGCAACTGTTATCAAGTGACGTATGGTTTCCATAGCCAACTTTTCAATTTTTGGCTTTCATTTTGCTTCCACGGCCTACTCGGTGAATTTCAATAATAATTTTTTTCTGATCTAGTTTCTGGTTAGATACCAACTTGTGATATGTCATTAGAAAGGGAATTGAATGCTGAATAAAGCGAAAAGAAAAAAAATAGGGTTTCCATTTAAAATAAGAAAGTTGATGTTACTTCCGGTCAGACCGGAAGTTAACTTCGACATGTCAATATGCTCAAATTCTAGCTCTTATGTCATTATATCGACGCTCCAAATTTCACAAACCTACTTCATACAATAACTGAGATATTCCGTAGGCAATACTTCCGTAGCCACCCGGTATATTCCATTATTTTTTCACTTCAAATACTCCTGGGTAGAGAAAATTCCCTATAAGAAAATCGTCCACATAACCAATCCAAATGGAATATCTCTTCTATGGGAGAGAGAAAGCTGTGGTATATGCATTTAAAAACACTCTTGTTCTTTGCCAGAATAATTCAACATCCTGACACATTTCCACCCTCCTTTTTGTGAAAGATAAGCACTAATAATTTCATAGAAACCACAAGATTTGATAAAACTCCAATCCAATCTAAGAATTTTTGACGTCTTGTCTGCTCTACTATAAATTTCTACTCAATTTCAGACGGATAATCGCAGCTGGATCTATTATAATCTTAATTACTATCTTTCACTATGAAATTTCTCAATAATAAACTCAAATTTTCACAGCAAGAACAAAAACCTTTGCATGACAGTAGGGTTTGACATGTCTATATTATGTCGGAAACCGGCAATCTAAACTACGCTCGCAGCTCATGATCTGAACTGACAATATACTGAGAAAACTGCTCCAAAAATGTGTCCATTGTTGGCTTAGATATAATGGTTCGATAATCTTGGACTATGTTGTATATATGGAATGAACAGATAAATTAATCTTCTTTCGTTTCCGATGGTCAGGGGTTTCTACCCTATTCAAATCAAATTTTTTTAAACTTAATTTTTTCTTCAAATCAATTTTTTTTTGTTTCCTCCCCCTAATTTCTGGTAAACTATTTTTTTTCTTGTTTGACATGGTTCCAACTACTAGCATGCCAAATTTGGTGGTGTTACAGCCAATCTTCGTCTTAAAACTCAGCAGACTGTACTGATACAATAGGCATTGTCGTCGGCAAGTATTCAACAGAAAACAACTACTGCCCCCTGCGACTACTGAATTACGTCTGTTTAATACTTGGCGAAGTTTTCTACAAGAAAAAACTTCGCAATGCAGTTTAAATATCAGAGCTGAAATTATTTTAGAACAATAAAAAATAATAATAGAAAATCAAATTATTATTATTATTATATACCAGTGAGATTTTTGAGAAGTTTTACTTTTTCCGCACGGCGTGCGGAAAAAAATCTTATCCGCACGGCGTGCGAAAAAAAATCTCACCCGCACGGCGTGCGGAAAAGTGTAACTTTGCATACGCAAATGTATGCCGAAAAGTACTACTTTGCGCTGGCTCGTAGGAAAAAGTCTTTTCGCCAAAATTTGTTTCTCCTCATTGTCATGCTTCCATATTTGTCTCTAGAACGAATATTTCAAAATGTGGCCTCCTGTATTATTGTTGAGCTGTTTTTTCATTTTTACTGCAAATAATTGTTCCAAAAGATATTCAGGGTGGCTCGTTTTCAACTCAAATAATTGGTAGCTCTCGAACCATAAGCTTCAGACTATATGTTTTATACTTTGTTGAAATCTGCTTATCATGGAGCATCTGATATTGCGAAACAATATAGGGAAAGTTAGATCAAATGTGAATATGTCAAAATGTGTCCCCCTGTATACTATTATTGTCGACGTGTTTTTTATTTTTCCTGAAAATCATTGTACCATCAGTTCAGAGTGGCTCGTTTTAAATGGAATGCACTGTATATTTATTTCTGTGGTTTCAACAAGAGGAATAAAAATTTTCATTGTTATTTTTCTCTCACGCTGACATTTCGGCTCATAAGTGATAAACTTGAATTATTAAATTGTTACTGATAATTAAAAAAATTATTCTATTTTCAGTGAAACATCCACAAAGTAGTTTTGTTCTAAAAAACTTATAATTTAAATTACCTACTCCTTTTTTTGTACAATAAAGCTGTGTTTAAATTTCCAAACTCCCTGACGAAGTATCCGGTCGTTTGGAAAAAGTACAGATTAATCAAATTTCTTACTCAAATCAGCGTGAAAATTCCATTTTTTTAAATTAAAATTGTGTTTCTGTAGTTTGGTAAAAATATATAAAATTGAAAACACATAATGTCAACGTCATTTGTGTTATGATAATAACAATAATGATGAGTGCTAATGAGTCATTCACATCAATTTCAAAGAGCGAATAAACAATAATTTTATTCTGAAAAGAATACGGAGTACCCTTCTCTCTTAGCGTTTCCACCAAGTGAAAAAATAAAGGCAAACATCTGTCAGAAAACAACTACTTCCCTGGCTAATACCACGACGGACATTAAACTACAACTGACAGATATTTGTGCAACGTTCTTCCAAGAAGACCCAGTTGCAAGTGCTTGTCTTGTTATTAAACAGATTATCCTTCATTTGGCTGGGAATGACCACCTGCAGACATGCATGTTTCGAGGTTTATTGCCTCTCATCAGTGACAGGGTAGGTCGGACAACATCATAATTGTCCTGTTGTGTGTTATTTTTCCACTTGGTGGAAACGCTAAGAGAGAAGGGTACTCCGTAATCATTTCACTTTGTTGATACCTTTCAGGCTATATTTTCGAATTTCTTTGTTTGTATTATCATTTCCACATGCAATAAGTTTTAATAAACGGGTATGTCTATCGACCAATAATTCTCTTTTATTGGGTTTATATTCCAATCAGTTGATGATAGGGATTGAGAAAACATCCAATATTTGAGACAATTAGCTAGAAATCACACTGACCGACCAGCATCGACCGTCCGCGACCGTCCAGCAACGACCAAGAATTGCAAGGCATCAATAAAAACTGATCGACCGAAATTTTCAGCAGATTCGGTCGGTCATGGTTGCTCAGTGTGCTGGCTGCCTTATTTTTCTAATTCATTCAAAATAGATGAAGTTTTTCAGATAATGTAAAGAAAATCTTGTCAAGAAGCAATAACTTTTTGAAAAGAAATTTTCATAACTTTGAATGAGGTAAACCTGAACCGCTGCATCTGTTATATCCATGATCGTGAAATACAGAGATTACAGTCAAATTGAACGATATAAATGATTTGCTTCATACTTACGGAACACATAGGCACTAAATACTGGAGCAATCAGGAGAAATAATTGTAACGTTGCGACGATCATCATGTTCATCTTGAGATGCTTTTGATGGTTTGGAACAACGATTTATAGTCAGAATGCCGTCAATTAACATTTCCAGGACCGGTAAATGTAAAAAGATTGCATTGCGATTAATTGATAAGGTGTTGTCTTATATAATATGTTTGAAGAAGACATTCAGTTTGATTTGAGTTTTTGTACTTACCTATTTGGACTGTTTTACTCTCAATATTGTGTTTCATCAAGTTGTTTGACTTTTCATATTGATTTAATGGCGAAGAGATCAACAAGGAATCATAAAAATAAACTAATATTGACTCAATTGATTAAATTTTGCTCATTCTGAACCGGGCTACAAAATTCGTTTTTCAAGAGCTACATTTGCTGACCCTTCAGGTGCTTCAAGCTGATGATCTCTGTCTAGAATTTTGGATTTCCAATGATATAAGTATTTTGTGCCTATTTTGTGACAATTTGTGCAACATGTTATGAATTTTGTGCCCGTTCGGTTTTCGAGATATTCAAAGTTTTTGATTCACACTAGTTTTTGATTCACCAACTTGACGCTGTGACTCATATGAAGAAATTTAAAAATTTCCTTATTTAATTAAATTATGACCAAGTTGTGCCATTTTGTGCCAATTTGTGCCAATTTGTGCCATATGTTATGGAATTAGTGCTGTTGTAGTTTTCGAAATATTTTGAATAATCGGTATCGGCCACCAACTTGACGCTCTGATCCATATAATGAAATAATTTTTTCATTATGATATTGAAAAAAATTACAGTTTTCAAATAGATTGCTTCAAATATTTTGTATTTAAAACTAATTATCAAAAATAAATGAAGTCAGAATGGTTCTCAGTCGGATTGTTCATAAAATTTTTTTGGACAGTAGATTGATTGTCAGATAGTAACTTCTTGCACTAAGCCGACGAAATATCCACTTCAAAAAATTCGGAATCATCTAAACAACGCAAGGATTTTTCAAAATGTATGTTACTTTTCGTTGAATAGTTGCATATATCAACTCCCTGTTCCTAGTCAGGCAATCATGTGATAATCTTGCTAAGTATTTATTATATACTGAAAGCAGGCTTTGAACAATTTATGTCAAATGTCAAAAGTTATTTTAAGTATGTAGTGAATGTTAGGTGCATTAATTGTGCGTGGAGGTAGCAAAAATATGCTTCCTAAAAATCCTACCAACAAAATCTTTAAGAAAAGTATAATTTCTTTCATCTTTATAAAAAACAATCCGCTTACGAGGATTGAACCCCCTTACTCTTCGTCAGAAGTCACGTCGAGTCCCGCTGCCTACTGACTGAGCTATTGGACACATATTATGACAAGAAAATATTTTTTATCAGTGATTAGTAATTATTATCAAAAATAAAAGATGTCTAATTATGATTTTGATCTCGTCGGTATTATATCATAAAGAAAATATTTTTTGGTTCTCAGTCGGGCTATTCATTTGATTTTCTTGGACACATGTCAATATCATCAAAGTATATTTATTGGAGTTTGATTTAAACAAATATCCATTTAACAGCATTCTGAATTAACTAAATAAAAAAAGGAATTTTCAAAATTCATGTTTATTTTCGTTAAATAGTTTCAGATATCAAATCTCTACTTTCGTCTTTCGTCTTCCCTAGCTCGGGCAAGTCTCTCGAAGACTTTTGAGGGTTGTACTCTTAATGGTGTGCAGCTGGTTGACGGAAATATCAATTTCAACAACAACAATTTCTACTTCAGTCAGGCAATCTTGTAATCGTCTTGTTAGTTATTCATTGTTTATAAGAAGCAGGCTTTGAAAAATTTGTGTGAAACGCCAAAATATTTTTATACATTATTTAGTCAAATTATTGTATGGTCGTAGGAAAAATAGTGTACATTACAACATTACTCGTGCGGAAGTGATTTTTCACACTTGTGTGATTGCCACACTCGGCTTACGCTCCTGCCACAATACTTCCCACTCATGTGAAAAATGTCACTTTCCGCACTAGTAATGTAATATACTATAAAATGTTCTTCTTTCCCTATATTGTGCCTACTCTGTTCCAATTTGTGCCTTACGTTACAAAATTTGTGTTCGTTCAGTTTTCGAGATATCTCTTGTTTCTCTTATTAGTATTTTTACCGATATACTGGCTGATTCACGGTGGACAATGTATCACTTCAAAAATGAAATGGAGAGCATATTCGGACATTCTCGACCCAACAGAAATATTTTTGACACAGCGGTGTTGCCACTTCTATCAGAAAGTAGAAGCAACTTTTTCAAATAGAATATCCTGTATATTGTCACGTTCGGGTGGTTCTACCACTTTTGGCCCCAAACGGACTTGAGGGTTACCTGGCCCCCTAGCTGTATAGGATGCTCTTGTATTATTTTTGCTTGGCTTGCGAAAGGTTTTAATTGAAAATTGTACAGCTCTGACTACCCTGATGTTGTGGAATAAAATATTTAATAGTTATTTATGCAACAAGTGCAGAAAGTAAGTGTTTATTGCACTCGACGTGAAATTGTCACAACACGTCGAGTGCCATAAACATTTTTTGCACGAGTTGCATACAATATTTTTTCTACTTCATGCAAAAAGCAAAAAATTATTTATTTAGGTGCGGCACTAGGTGAAGGAAAATGAAATACGCAATTTAAATAAATAATTATTACTATCGATTTCATCCCCATCATCTAGTTTTCCATTAATATTACTCATTTTAAAACTTTCAGTTCTGTAATTGTCAGAATTAAATTTTGACTGACGTTAATATAACCACAGTTGCATTATAAAAATTAAAATCATAGTAGCCATGAGCGCGTATGTTATCACGAGGTGTGGTCATAGTACAGGCAGTTTGCTCTATGCAGGTAGACGGTTTAGAACATAGCGGATCGGTTTTGATTATGGAGTTATTCTCGGGAAGGCATTGTTTGTTCAACTCTGAATGCTAACATTAATACAAAAAAATATAAAATATGCAGCTGTTTGAAACGTATGGCCAATTTCACAGAATATCTGCTAAATATGTACTGGGTTTGAACGTTTATGTACTTTATAAAATATAAAAAATTCATTCGGAAAAATGAAACAAAGTGAAAACAAAATCAAAGTGAAGTGAACAAATGAACTAATAGTGAAAAACAATAAAGGTAACAACAAGAAAATAAAACTTACATTATAATTATCACATAGGGGAAACGTGCCATGCTGCCAATGATTGTAACTCAAAACAAAATTATACTTTTTGGTGAACTACCACCAAGGTGGTAAAAAAATACAGTTTTTCGATTGCTTGAAAAAGTCACTGGAAGTTGATTATTCCAAATAGAATACCCTATATATTATTGATAATTCAGAAAGCTGCTGAAATTTGCTTTTTTTCTATGCATATCATGCCTATACCTAACTAGTCAAGTTTCGGACTTATGCGCATTTATTTGTGGAAATGTCCCTTCATGACGGTATTCCCATTCGGTGAGCAGGCCATGATTATTATTTGTCAATAACTTTGTGACATTGTATTAAAATAACGACATTTTCGTTACTTCAGAAGTTGCAAATACCTTCAAAACAATGGAACAAAGCTATTCAAAAGAAGTTCTTCTGAATTTGTTTATTATTTTTGGACAGTGTGATGAAATTATCAGCAGGATATTTAGAAAGTTCAATGAAATGTATCCGATTCTTCCGCCAATGAATCTCAAGGAATTTATGCAAGTTAATGCATATGGATCAACTTTAAAAGCACCAAGACACTTGCCCCGACCCGTAACTTCTGAAGATAAGCAGATATATGTCTTAGCATTTTTTCACGCATTTCCCGAGTCATCGATATAAAGTGCTAAAGGAGATTTGGGTATAAAATATTCATCGGTTCAACGAATCTTGCAAACACATAAAATGCATGATTATAAATTCACCAAAATTCAAGCAATAAGGCCGCAAGACCCTCAAGAGAGTTGAATTTTATGAAATGTTGATACGCATTCAAGAAAATATTTTTTTTTTAATAAAATTATTTGTAAAGATGAATCTAAATGTTCGAGGGAAAATATTTCAATAAAGAAAATTGTTATTAGGTTAGATTATTGGTCTGATGAAAATCCTCACGTCACAAAAAAACCGGATTCAAAGAAAAATGCAGTTTTGAAGTCTTCTGAATGTTGAAAGACAACTAACTGAGGTACGTGATACATGAGGAATCATTAACATCCAGAAGCTACCAGAATATTTTGGAAAATACTGTGGAGAGCTTTGTCGATCTGCCACTCGAAGGATATCGAAACTATTGGTACTAATTAGATGGAGCTCTACACATTGCACAGGAGAAGAGAGCGTAGAACTGGAAAGACTTTTTGATGATTGGTGGATAAGGCGCTTGGGTTCATGGAATTGGCCAGCGACATCACCCGATTTTAATCAATTAGATTTTTATCTGTGGGGAATGGGCAAAGCAGTACAAAACACCCGTGCCTTCGAGGATTACCCAAATATTTGAAGAAACGAGAAGAAATATCACAAAGTCATCTCCACAACGTTAATTCGACAATAATCAAACTAATGGGGGTACATGTTTCTTATTCAGCAAGTATCCGTCTTCAGCCTTATACAAGTTATGGAGAGGATAAGGTTCTTTTTATATAATAATAATAAATGAAATATTACGGATTAATGGGGGCAGGTACTATGTCCAATGCCCAAACCTCATAGTTATAAAAATGGAAAAATGTAGAATATAAAAAATATTTAGGACATGGTCCGAAGACATTTCGCTAATCGGTTAAAACTTTCAAGGTAATGATTTCTCTCTTCTTTTGGTGTTGGAAGGTCAAATTGCCCTAACACTCGTAGCTGACATGAATCTTCGGACCATGTTCTGAATATTTTTTATATTCTACACTTTTCCGTTTTTATAACCATGCGGTTTGGGTATTGGGCATTAACCCGTAATATTTCATTTATTATTATATAAAATCTACCTTTTCCTCTCCATTACTTGTATAAGGCTGAAGATGGATTCTTGCTGAATCCGAAACATGTACCCCCATTAGTTTGATTATTGTCGAATTAAAGTTGTGGATTTTGTGATATTTGTTCAAGTTTCATCTATACCACTCCACTTTGAGCTGAAATGGACTTCTTCCAGAGATCAAATAATTGAAGTTTGAAGACGAAAGCAGTCAACACCAGCATTTTTACTTTCAAGTTTCTTGGTGCTTTTATAAAGTTTATCCAAACGTATTGAAATTGTTCTAAACTCGCATAAATTTCTTGAGGTTCATTGGCAGTAGAATCGCATACATTTCATTGAATTTTCTACCTGTTCTGCTGATAATTTCATCACACTGTCCAAAAATAATAAATAAATTCATAACAACTTCGTTTGAATAATTTTGTTCCATCGTTTTGGAGGTATATGCAACTTCTGAAGTGACGAAAATATCGATATTTTAGGACAATGTCACAACGTTACTGTCAAATAGTAAGCATGGCCTGCTTTCCAGATACCGAATGGGAATACCCTCCGATCAAATAACACAACCTATATGGGTAACTCACCGCTCACGCCTATAAATTAGTTTGCAAGGGACATCTTCCCTCACCGGCAGTGTCGTGCGTTGTTCACATAGACACACAAATATTGAGGTTTAATAAAATTGAAATAATGGAAGCCCACTATGAAATGCAAATTCAAAATTATGATGGAAGAATCTCCACATGATTTTGAGAACAGCCGATGGTCTAATTGACATGTTTTTCATAATGTTGAAAGAATACAGGGGTACCCTTTTCTCTAAGCGTTTCCACAAAGTGTAAAATAAAGGCAAACATCTGTCAGAAAACAACTACTTCCCTGGCTAATACCACGACGGACATTGAACTACAACTGACAGATATTTGTGCAACGTTCTTCAAAGAAGACCCAATTGCAAGTGCTTGTCTCGTAATTAAACAGAAAATTATCCTTCATTTGGCTGGGAATGACCACCTGCAGATATTCATGTTTCGAGGTTTATTGCCTCTCATCAGTGACAGGGTAGGTCGGACAACATTATAATTGTCCTGTCCCTGCCAAATGATTAATAATCAACTGTTTAACTAATATTTCCCCACGGATAACATCACGATCTACAACCAAGTTGATCGAAGCGCCATCCGCACGGAACAAGACAAAACACTCCCAAGCAGCACAGTCTCCGGGAAGAGAAATCTGTTAACATTCGAACTAGTTCTGAAGTTATTCTCAGTTCATTCTCATTATCACATAATGAAACATCTGATTAGGTACAAACCTAATAGATAGAAATAAAGTTTACTATCAGTAATGAACTTTTCAATTAAAATATTTTTGTTTTTCGGCATATTCCCTAATTGGTGGTAAATGTAATATCTGATTCTTCAAACTCTTCTACAAAATTATTATGAATATCTAAACATTTCTGACTTCTGTCATCGGGGTTAGTTCTCATAAGTGTTGCACGTTTCGAAAAATGTTTTAGTAAATTCGGAAACATTAAAGGAACTTCAGTATTTATCAAATTTGGACGTTTAGGCAATTTTTTCATCGTTCTGTCTAGTAGAGGAAGTTTCATATCTGATGATAGCAGTATCATGAAAATGAATCGCACATACAGACCTTTGAGATGGGTTCCAATTTCCATGAGGTATTGCAGTTATTCGACTTACACCCTGTCACACAACAACGAGTAGGCATATTGGCATAAATCAAGTAGAAATTCCCTTCGAAAGCAGAAATTGGTAACCTCACAACTGAACTCAATCACATTTGAGTTTAACACTTTTTATGATGGGCTCTGAACACACTTCACTGATAAATCGAACACTAGATTTTTACCATTATTTCGTAAACCATTTCACATGAATCGTACGTTCATTCATCAATTAGAACACAAATAATTCACCCTATAATGACTACTTTAACAGCCACCATTCCACAATACAATGGTTACAATGACTAATGTCGTCGCATGGTAGGGCGCTTTTACCATGTTGTCAAATTTCTTCACCATGGCTCGGAGAATTGAGATGGCTGTGTCAGTACTAATTGAGTATTACTCATCTAGGTTATGTTACTTGATCGAAGGGAATGCCTTTTTGAAGGGACATTTTCACAAAAAACTTGATCATTTAGGTATAGGTATGATATACATAAGAGAAAGGAAGCAAATTTCAGCAGCTTTTCGAGTTTTCAATAATAAACAGGTCCATCACTGAATTTCTGTTGGAAGTTTCTGGGGTGTACGCAGAATCCATTCGCATTTTTAACACACTGAATTTGTGGTCGGTTCATCTCCGTGGAGGCGGTTTCTACGGACGTTTCGCTTACAACTGCAGTTAGCATCATCAGCGTAGATTTTGTCGACGTTATACTGACACACCCCAAGCAAAACAAATGAATATCATTCAAACCTAAGTTATTAGCCAGGCTCTGCCTATTAATTTCGATAACTTTCCAACCGCCGTATCAGTATTACGTCACTCTTCGAAAAGAATCCACACTGAAGATGCTCAGCGCAGTTGTGAGCGAAACGTCTGTAGAAACCGCCTCCACGAAAGTGAACCGACCACGGCCCCAAAGCCGTGAAAGCCTTCATTATATGCTTCACTTCCACATTTTTCAAATTCTATTGAAGTTTTCCTTTAAGATTCTTGAAGTTTCTCTTTCAGACTATTCGAGTTCTGGCGAAGGTCTTTCAAACTCACCGAAGTTTATCTTCCATGCTTACCGAATTTTTTTGATGTTCTTCCTCAATCTTGTTTTGTTGAAGTTCGTCTTTCAGAGACTTGGTAGTTCCTTCTAGTTTATTCATTATCAAACTTGAATCGATACCAGAAACTTCGAATAAAAAGGTTTCTGGGTCTTTTCATCCTTCAATTAGTCTTTCTGCGAGTCTTTTCTGAAGTAAGTACTGTTTTCTTTCCGGTTGTTTCTAACTATCTTTAACTATCTTTCCTCTTTCTCCAGTTCACTGACCTTCGATTCAACTAGGCAAATTTTCTTCGAAAAATCTTTGTCCTATATATATATATATATATATATATATATATTTATTTTTCACACAGCTCATTGTCTCGTAATGCACAAAACTGTCCACTTCGCGAACACTTATTTATCTAACGGGTCACTAGTCAATTAGGCGCGATAAAGGTCTATCAGTTCTTTTGACAGGGAGACTGTCGACTACGCGAAAACATTTATTTTTAACATCCGATTTCTGACACCAAATGTAGTAAAGGTGCACTCAACTATAATTTGCATATTTATTCACACTCTAAACAATAACTTAATTTATTTAAAACATTTATAATAATAACGGGCGAACTCTCGAACTAACTATGTCTCCGCAACTGCTACTCCTGCCATCTGGTGTTGAGCATCTTATTTACGGGCAAGTATATTCTTTTTACCATTGTCGAACTGTCGAGGGTGTAGGGTGACTCATTCAAATGGCTCCCGTATATTCTCGATGCGAATAGAACGATGAGTCATGGGTGTACCGTTAACGAGTAGAGATGAGATCATCCGAGCAGGCTGAGGATGAATATCCAAACAGACACGGTCAGGTCCGGTTTTACGATTGTTACATTTCCAAATACAGATCTGTAATTTTTATTGCAATTTCTCAAATGCCAAGAATCACGTTTCACATTTGCGTAGTATTTTTATTACAACTATAAAATGTTGTAGAAATATTAAATAAATTATAATACTTGTAATAGTTTAATATTTTATTTATTTCCAAAACCCTCTGTAGTTCAAATGAAGTATCGATATATGCTGCGGCAACTTCTTAATTGAATAGCTGATAAGTCAATAATGAAGTGGCTATATTCAGTGAAAAATATCGATTGGACATTTGATAATCATTATCAAGGAAAAAATATCTATATAGTTCACTTAGTAATTGTGTTTCAAGTGTTTATCAGATCATTTGATACTTCAAATCGAGATATGTTAATCCATTTAGTTATTTTTACTTTGGATGCACGAAACCTTTCAATGCTTGGGTAGCGTAGAAACGAGATAAAATTGTATTTTAATTTTCTGAACCGTTCATATGAAGCGATTTAAACTAGTCGAATCTATTCCTCACCCCGCGCAGCAAAGATTTTTAGGGATATAATATGTTAGTGATATCAAACTCGTCAAATTTAAATTAAATGCTGATGTTATTTCTAGGGGGCAGCGCTAATCAGGTACTAATTTCACCATCGTAGTATCAATTTTTGGATGGGATTGGTGATTCCATAAGAACTCGGACATTTCTCATTTTTTTTAATTCATCATGCCATTCCAATTTTCTTTTAATCATCATGTTAACAAAAAAAAACTAAAGATCTCGAATTTAGACAAAAACTGTATGCGTAAAACTGTTTAAATACTAATTACTTTCCGGAATCTTTCATTCTACATGTATTAAAAAATAACCACATCATAATATACAGGCTAAAAAAAATTGTTGTTTACAAACCTAGCAATAAAAACATCAAGAAGTTTCTGAAATGTTTTTATTACTACAATACAATACTATTACAAAGTAACAACTGTTTATTCAATAATTGGATTATCTTCAGATAATTCTTCTTCTACCAATGAATTAAGACATCCTTGTCCATGACAACTGGAGCACATTGTCAAACATTTTAATCCAACCTTAGCACAACCTTTTTTACAATTACAATATATCAATTCAAGACTGATTGATTTCCAACCCCAATCAATAGGCTTCAAAATCTTGTCTGTTCTAGTATGTTGTTCTAAAGCAGCAGATGTGGGTGTTAGTTTTGATAACAGCACCGCTTGCTTAGATTGACCGACAATTTTGTTAAATAAAATGAATCTATAGTGGTTTAATGATGTAACAGTAAGAGGTGCCTTGTATAAAGCATGGGTAATTTTTTCTCCAGCTCGTTAACCAACTTCAAACGCTATTTCTGCAATTAGGGCTAGATTTGGAAAAAAATGTATAGGACATGAAAGATGAAGAAGAATAAATAGAATAAATTAAATTCTATACATTTTTCTTGTCAGAGTAACGGCTTTGAAGAAAATTAAAAAAAACTGGCAGGAGATATCATTAGAGGGTGGCTTTTTAAGCAAAAGGGGATGAAGCACCCTTCTGAGAGGTAGGAACTCTTTCATTCCATATTTGGATGGCTGTGAAGACTGTATCTAAATTTTCAAAACTATATAACTTTTTTCTTCTAGATGCCATTATTATATCTAATTTACGTCGACTAAAAATTTCGGTTGAACAGGTAGATACAAGAGGAAATTTCCATCGACAACTTCACAGACAGTTATCGAAACAAAAATCGTCAATATAGATCTTTCTTCAATATATCGACTTTGATCTCTTATCTTTCACATAAAAAATATCAATGTAAACGTTTTTCTATTGAAGGTCGTAATAACCATGGCTGAAAATAGACGAGACTAACTGAGTCTTTCAAACATGGTTTAAGATACAGCGTGATAAATGAAAAATATCATATTTTGTGAAGGATGTATTGCAATACCACAGAATTTGTAGTTGAACAAAACCATTTTTTAATAAATTTCTTTGTAGTGAAATGAATACAGAGTACTCCTCTCCAAGCGTTTCCACCAAGTGGAAATAAATTAAGGCAAACATCTGTCAGAAATCAACCACTTCCCTGGCTAATACCACGACGGAATTTGAACTACATCTGACAGATATTTATGCAACGTTCTTTCAAGAAGATTCAATTGCAAGTGCTTGTCTTGTAATTAAACAGAAAATTATCTTTCATTTGGCTGGGAATGACCACCTGCAGACATGCATATTTCGAGGTGTATTGCCTCTCATCAGTGACAGGGTAGGTCGGACAATATTATAATTGTCCTGTCCCTGCCAAATGAATAATAATCAACCGTTCAACTAATATTTCTCACGGATGAAACTGCGACCCACAACTAAGTTGGTCGCAGCGCCATCCGCACGGAAAATCAAGGACGAAACACTAGACAGCAAAGACTCCGGGAAGAGTAAACTGTATTTAATATTTCGAACAGTTTCGAAATTTTGCGCCGGAGAGGTCCTGCATAGTGAAATGAATTCTCTTCAGGCGTTTTCACCAAGTGGAAAATAAAGGCAAATATCTGTCAGAAAACAACTACTTACCTATTATTCTAGTGATTACAAGTAAGAAGTTTAGGCAGAGTCGTGCACAATCCCTCAAATAAAACAATCTGTTCAGGCATATTTCAAATTATCGAATCAAATATGCTTTATTGTCTGAAGAACATAATTCTAATTGACGAAGTCATTTTAAAATAAAAAGTACCTATAGAATATTATATAAAAAATCAGGTACAATATAAATAATAAATAAATTAAGTTAAAATAAATTGGAACACAATAGGCACATGTAAATAAAATAAAATTAGTACAACATTTTCACCGAACTGGTCAACAACAGATATGTATAAATATCAAAAATACTAGTACAATTCAATAAAACATTTTAAAATTGAATCCTTGATAACTAGGATAGAATCTCAAATTTAAATTTCACAACACTAAATGTTCTCGCAGAAGAACTCATCTAATGAGTAGAAAGCATTCGCCAGAAGAAATTTTTTTTACGGATTTTTTTAATTTTCTTATATTGACTATGATTCTAATCTCATTAGATGAGTGATTAAATAATGTTTTGCTATTTTAAATTATAGAATTTTTTACCTGTGTCGATACTGGAATTAGTAATTATATTATTAATGTTTGTCTAATGTTAAAAAGAGTTGTCGTATAGATTTCATTTTTAAATTTACTATGAATGAGACACATTGCTTCTTAAATAAAAATGCATGGCAGTGGTGAAATTTTGAATTTAATGAAGAGTGGCTTACAAGAATCCTGGAATTTAGCCATGCACATATATCTAATTGCAAAACAAATCCATATTGAAATAATATTGACTACATGATCCCCAAAAACAAATTCCATATCTCAGATGTTAGTCGACTAATGCATTAATAGGTACACACTCTTTGCGATATCTATCTTCACCAAGTTCCCATAAAGAGGTTCTTTACAGCATAACACCCTGATGATAGTTTTCTTTTGCGTTTTTCAATGTGACTTTCAAATTTCAAACTATCATCAATATGTACACCCAGAAATTTTGATTCTGCCCTATTACTAATCACTTGGAAGTCAGGATGTTAGTTTTTGATGTATTGAAAGATAGTTTATTATTCTCAATACAAAATCATCTGTTTCGTTCTGAATGAGGAAATAACATACTGGGCAAATATGTTAATGCAGAATTTTCCAACGATATAAATAAATCTGTATATGCAGATTTCTGAATTTATAATTGAGATTTTATGACCATTGAAAAAGAAATCACATATGGCGAATGCTCATTATCGTTCACACTATTTCCGAAGACTCTGAGAATCTAGATCGTTCGTGAAGTGGGGGGCTCGTAAAAAAAAATCAATTCAGTCTACCCTGGAATTCGAGCAGTTGACGAACAATCGACCCTGGCTCAGATTCACGAACGTGCATGGCATCACACGTTAAAAGCTGAGGGTCTCGTCTTCCCTAGTCTAAAGTCGTCAGGAGTTATTATTATTAGTAACAATGTGCATTTGGTCAGCTGAGTGACTATATAATATTTCATATAATATTTATTTGTCTTTACTCCCATTTCCTGTAATTTCAGTAAAGATGGATTACCGTACTGATCAAGACCTACTTGAATGTATTCCGCTTTTCTCAACGTCCTTGACTGAAAATTTTGCTGAATTACTAAAAATCAATGAAGTCGGCAAATTCTGCCACAAGAATTCTAACCGATATAATACATAACTGATTCTTATGATCTGAGATTTGAAACCCTTTGAAACTCTTAATTGGAGAAATTAAAAAATTATGAAGTTGAAAATTAAATGAGATATGATGTTCTTATGACACATTTCGCCAATATAAATTTTGTTGATAGAGACGTTCGTGCCAGGATAGACCATTATCGGGATACGGGAAAAAAATTGTACTTTTTGCTATGTTCTGAGAAGCTCCCCTCGCAGACCCCGAAATTTTTGGTACATCCATTTCCGAACACATCTGAACACAAGACTTCTCCACCTTGTGTTTCCCTTTTGGATGTGCGTGAGCAACGTGAGCACCGAGTTCGTTACGCAACTGCGTGTTTACTGGTTCTAGGTATATAAAGAGTTATGAACTATCTAGATAATCGTCAAGTATTTTTTTAATTCACATAATGGGTTTTACGATACTTCAAATCTTTTTCCTATTGGCTCCAGTTCTTGGTGCCTATGTGTTCCGTGAGTATGACAATGGCTTTCAATTTTATTTGTTTGGCATTATTATTATTGTATAATTGTTTTTGCAAACCTACTGTATCATTGTTCATGATGTTCATTGTTCATTGCTTGATGTTAATTTATACTGTACTGTTACTATCTACATTTTTAACGTGTTTAACATTCTGTACTTTCTCAACATTATAAAAATTTTATATTCTACATCTGACATTTTATATTTACATTCATATTTATTGTATTTTTATTATCTAATTTTTTTACACTTTTTACATATTTTACATTTTTTACTTACATGTCTTACACCTTTGTGATATTTATTTCCCTTTTTACAATTATTACATTTTATTTTTAACATTCCACATTTTACATTTTATATTTATACTTTGTACATTTTATATTTTATGATCCAGTTTTTCACATGTAAAATTTTCTTCGCGAATCAGGTGCCTTGCACTTATCTCTCCATTTTTTATTCACTTTTTCCATGTAATCATAATTTTTTGTATTTATTTTCATTTATTGAGTGAATGAAAGTTATTATCCGTTAGGAGTAACTCAGACAGGCCCTGTCTCCGGAGCTGTATTTGCCTGATGGTGGGGAATCAGTAGTTCCAATAGATTCGGTACTTCTCATTCTCCACAACGGACTCAATATCCCCCAGAGCATGAGGCATAAGGTATCTCGTCTACACCGTACGAGTGTCGTAGATGAGTTGGACAAGCTGACAGCAAATGCATTCTATCAGCTGCCCCACGACACGCTCTGCATCTAGTGTCAGGGACCTCTATACCCATCACGCGACTGCGGTAGACGAGGGTGTTGAAGACACCATCCTGGCAGGCCATTATGAATCCCTCGGTTTCCGACTTCAGACCACTTGACCTGAGAAAAGCGAAGGTCAGGTTTCTGTATAAGCCAAGGTCTTCAATGTTCTTGAAGAAGACCCATGCATTGGCTTATCCTTATGTAGCTGTAGGAGCCTGTCGCACTCCGCAGCTTTCACGTGGGCTTTTTGATGAACGGGTTCCAACTCGGTGACAGAGTTCGGGTTTGTCCATTCAGTGTCGAACAGGAGACCGAGTTCATCGGCTGCACAGGTTGCTGCCTTGAAAAGAAATGCTCCAATCCCTGCTTTTTCGTGATCGTATACCACGCAGAGAAGGGGATCTGAACTGATGACTTCACAGGCTCCATCTACTACCATTCTGTTGTGTAGACACTCCAAACTCAAAAATCCACGGCCTCCCCATTGTCTGGGGACGTATAACTAAGGAAAGGGCGATTTAGGGTGCAAGCTCCTATAAAGATGCATCATTTTGCGAGTTTTTACGTCGAGTTGTCGTAGCTCTTCCTGACAACGGCAAGCATATTAGTTGTAGTAACTTTGTTCTTCCCTGACATTTCTGATGACCAGATCTGTCGGAGTTTGTGCTGATACTTGCCGTGGTGTGGCGTTGTTCCACCCCTAGGTGGTATACGTCTCTCCAGCATCCAGATGATGTAGGATGCTACCGTCTACGAGTTGAACGTCCTCACCACATTCCTCGCATCGTCCTCTTTTGAGATGAACCGTAGCACATTTGTCGATCCCAAACGGCATTCCATGTGAGTACTCTTGTATCCACCCTTAAGGACTGATGAAGATCCTTTTCTCCGGAGGCATAAAGTTTAAGGTCATCCAAGTAAAACAGATGGGAAACCTTATGCCTAAGGTTGCTGGGGGTGCTGAAGTTGTATTCGCGGGTTTTCCGTAGTGCAACGGACAATGGCAGTAGTGAGAAGCAGAAGAGAAGAGGGCTGAGTGAGTCTCTCTGAAACACGCCCCTTTTTTGGGGGATTAGCACGGTTCGCCTCTCGACAAACCAATCTGCTGCTCCCCATCTAGCCATGAGTTGAAAACTCTTGCTAGATGGTGGTGGGTACATGGAAATTTTTTCCACCAATAGTTATTTAGGCCATCAGGGCCTGGAGCAGCAAAGTTCTTCGAGTCTTTGTGGGCCCGTCGAACTTCTTTCGGGGTTATCGGATTGCGCAGTTCATTGAGCTCAGGTTGACGAAGCCTCCTGCAGAAAGCTTCGAAATGCGCTAGGGCTGGAGTATCTACGTTAAGTGGTTGCGGAAATTCGTAAATGCGCTTCCAGAAGGTTTGTATCCGATCAGCCGCCGGCTTGATGGAAAAACGGCATTTCGAAAAATATTCGAAAAGTATTTGACAGTTACAATAATTTATGACATTGTCATGACATACTTGAGAAATAGTATTTCAACAAAGTTTCAAGACCACTTGATTGCACATAATAATTATGTTTTATCGAATTAACATTTTTTCCAACCACATTCATATGAACCTCCAGTATTTTCTGGAAGACAGGTGATATGAGCTTTGTTGTTGAGAATATTATTACGAATCGAAATGCATGAAAAAATATAGGGTGTTGAAAGAAATATCATTTCATAAAATATTCTGAAAACACCACTGTCCATTTTTTTGTTTGTTTTCGGCATCGAGAAGGCCATTAAAAATGCTACTAGTTTGCCCTTTTAACCGAATTCGTAGCATCAATAATACCGGAGTTGGCAATGGTGCCGACTTTTTTTGGAACACCCTGTATAGATTAGCGCCCAAATAATGTCTGAAACGATTACTAAATTCATATCCCTGAACAGTTAAAGTGGAGTTCGTCCCTGCGTGTGTGATTTTTAACGTCGTTCTTGAATATATCGTCTGCGGCGGCACCGCGCGATGCTGTTCATGGAAAATCATGTGTGTGAAGTTAGCAACGAATTTGCCAGCAACGATTTCATGAAAAACGTTGCCAGCAATAAATTGGTAGAGCGGATTTTATGCAATTGAAAATTTCTCTTATAATCAAAATAAAATTTTTTGTTATTGAATGGCACGAGGTGTATAATAGTAATGATAATAATAATGATACGGGACGGGAAAGATATAAGACTCTAAGATACGTCAAGACTCGTGAGTTAGTGAATGAAGGGTGGTCAACTTAAAAGTTTGTACGGAAGCAAACAATTGAAAAAATCTGCGAAAATAGGTGATTTTTTTTCATTAAAAATCGAGAACAAGAAAAGAAGCTGGCTGAAAATTTTCACAGA
Source organism: Chrysolina americana (assembly GCA_958502065.1). Taxonomy (NCBI): domain Eukaryota; kingdom Metazoa; phylum Arthropoda; class Insecta; order Coleoptera; family Chrysomelidae; genus Chrysolina; species Chrysolina americana. The sequence continues at coordinate 12,097,320 of OY293417.1, read as the reverse complement.
ATGTGTTGAAAAGCATGAACTTTCGCAAATTGAAAAGTGAATACTTCCAAATTCGGAAGCGAAAAATAATAAAAAACCGCGAAAATAGGTGATTTTTTTTCGTTTATTTCATTATAAACCGAGAACAAGGAAAAAACCGGCTGGAAACGACCCCGCACTTCTCTTATGGAAAATGGCCTTGGGTTTAATTCCTTGAAATTTTAGTATGTTGCAGTATTCGATAACCTTCTCAAAAGTGTCCATTGACTCAACACGTTTCTGTGACTAGTTTTCGAGATAAGGGGTGTTGAAGTTCAAAGTGGCCATTTTTATTTCATTTCATTTATTTTTTCTGGCAGTCACCATTCATTCAATTCCAAACAGTATCCTGATGCTTGAATGATACCTGTTTTCCAATTATCTATAGGGTAATCTTCAAAGTAAAATATGACTAATCGATCAGAAATATTTTTTAGGCCATCGGTAATATTTTTCAGTGAAAGATATATCAGAATATGATGAACTGACTACAACAAATAATTCAAAGAAATCTTCACAAAAATTGCTTGAAAGGATGATTGGATGGTAGGGTAGAACAAAATTTCTTGACAACCCGTACAGACTAAGAAGAAGGCATTTCTCAGAGAAAGTTGAAAAATTATATCTTTCAACCTACGACGAATAAGTCGAAGAGACTATTAAATTTCGCACTGTTTAACAAACAACAATGGTACTAATACACAACCACCGATAGTGAGGTATGAGGTAATTTTTGATCCAGTTGAGAACATTTCCCTGTAGTCCATATTTTTCACATTTCAATATTAATATATTCCTAACTACAGTTTCAAAAATTCTTTTCAGAATTCACGAGCACCTTCAAGTGCTCGGGACCGCTTTTAACGAGCACTAAGAGTTTTTATAAGGTGCTCAAAGCACTGAGCACTGATTTGAAAAAGTGTTCTCTGGCTCCCATACTATTGGGTGATTTTTAATGTCTTGGTCTGGTCCGGGCATATTGTCCATGGTAACTTTTGGTGTACTGCGATAGCAACCTAAGAACCATTATCCCCCATCACTCGAATTAAATGAAATCAACCCAACACCAAAACTGAGATTCTCACACCTCTACACGTGTTTCGATCACCACGTGATGATGAAGATAGAACTGACTCTATTTTGTTGTTCATTTCAGCTGACGACTTCAAACTCTGCAAGAAAGATGAAGAGAATCTGAATGAATGTGTGCTCAGCGCTATTCGAGATGCTTTGCCAAAACTTGCGGATCCAGGTTTGTATCGCTAATGAATAGAGGATTTTTTTTTTATTGGCTTTGACATTTCGTCATTCAGCCAGCCGCAAGTGGAGTATGAAATAGAATAGAGGAATGATAAGAAGTAAAGCCATAGCATTTTTTCAAGTGAATTGCCCGAAAGTGATATCAAGAACTTTAAAGATATTACGGAGATTATTTTTTGGTATTTTGATTTTATTGTCTGACAACTGATACTTTTGATTTGACGTCTGTCATCAATTTGCATGAAAAGTGAAAAATGATTTGAAAACGGTTTAGTACATCATCATTCGATGAAATTTTAAGAAATTCAAAGAAAATGCATGTGAGAATATCATTTTGAGTAACGTGTCAATTTGGAAACAATGTCAATTGATAACCTAAGGGACAGAGAGAAAGCAATAACTTTTAATCCAACAGAACAAAACAATGTTGTGAAATTCCCCAGCCAAGGACAAAACATCCATAATAATTGGATATTTCATGCTGAGAACTTCAAATTCCATTCTTCATCCTGTTTGAAGTGATTCATGTGAATTGTTGAAATTAAAATGATATATAGACAATGGTTCTATGATTGGGGTATCAAAAAATATTCTATTGAATACCACACGAGAGTTCGATAAAGTAGAAAATAATTCTCCAGATTTTTTCTCAAACTTGTTGCCATTTATTGTCACTTTATTCTCACTCTCTTGTGATATTACATCATTGAAAAGTGTATACCCGTTGATTTTTGACAATCAGATGCTAATATTTTTAATTTTTTTTTGTCACCCTATATCCATTAGACTGGATTTTTCATTGGTCGAGTCATAACACCTGAGTGCAATGAAAAGTAAGTAATATACAGGGCGAGTCAGAATAAGACCGAAAAACTTCCTACACAGATTCCTCACCTCATTTAGAAGTAAAAAGTTTTATCAAATGCATCGCATCTGAGATACAGTTGATACAATTGAAACTTAGTACACTAATCTAAGTTTATCGATGTGATGTTTTGATGTAATAATGTTTAATTTTTGTAGAACAGTGGCGTAGGTACAGAGGTCCTTCATATTTTCTTCAGACAAGTGAATTGACAAATGAGTGTTTGACATCAGTTAGGACCATCTATACTTAATCTAAAAGTCATGACATTCCTTGTGCCTAGAAGTTCTTGAGATATTCACGAGAAACTGAAAGTATGTCCTGAGGAAGCATTTGATATAAAATATCGAAGTATTTTTCATCCTGATTATTTTTGATTGTTAGAAAAATTGAAACACTTGTTTATCCGTGAATATCTGAAAAGGTTGTTTGCTCCTTTTCATACATCTTCAAAAACCATTTACAAAGTCTATGAAGGTTATAATCCCCAATTTGTTAAAATTGTACTTTTTGTCAACCGGTTACGCTCAGTTCTCAACTTGTGCAAGCTAAGGAAGACGCATCCCTTTCCTTCTAACGTGCGTTGCCTTGGCTACTTGTGAATGTATATCTATTATAATGAAAAAAAGGACGTTCCTTTTTAATTCCAAATTTTGAGTACGTTATATGCGTTGACCAGTGGCGTACTGAACAACTGCCTACCAGAAACTAGTCCGAAATGATCGACTTGGAAATTAGTTATCAAGGATCAGAAGCAAATTTTTCTGGAAAGGAGCTTTACATACTAGCGTACTACTCAATTAATGAGAATTAAAAGCTTGAAACAAATAAAATATTATTTGACTTCAAAGCAGTTCATCAAAAGTTTCAATTCTTTTAGTACACGTGTGTTCCAGAAAAAAAAAACATGTTTTCATATTTTGTCAGACTTTATTTCGAGGCACACCTCGAAAATCTTTTCACTTTGAAATAATATGTGGAATGATGATAAGGAGTTTGGAGGTGTACTTCAAACTCATCCTCGCTACGTTTCAAATATGTTATAACAAATTGGCACTCTGCGATTACAGCATACGGGAAATGATCTTTATTCCATGCTTCCTCAGGACATGCTTTCAGTTTTTCGTCAATATGTAAAAAACCTCTACACTTAGCCACATGGAATGTCATGACTTTTTGGTCAAGTATTGATGAGACTAACTGATGTCATTGGTCAATTTCACTTGTCTAAAGAAAATATGAAGAAAAATATGGCAACATACCACCGTACCTACCACTGTTCTGCGCAAATTAAACACTATAACCTCAAATTATCACATTGATTAACCTAGATTAGTGTACCAAGTAGAAGTTTTCTTCCTGCAGGAGTTTTCTATAATATCTCAGAAGGGATCTTTTTTTGGATATACAGGGTGGCCCAGGGGTGTGTGCATTGTCCATAACTTTTTTCTCACCAAGCTATCGACCCCTGGGTCACCCTGTATGGATATAGAGGATTGTAGAGACAAAACATTGAATAGAAATACACTAACTCCAGGAGCCATGTACATTCTACCTAGACTCAATTCCAAAACTACTGACAAAAATTCGTAGGATTGTTAAGGGATAGTAGAGGGTGTGTTTGCTGAGTTTTCGAACACGAGGAACCTGTGCTCTTCACAAACGGGGGGGAACGTGATTTTTCCGGACTTTTTTCGGTTATTTACCTATCTTCTAAAATATGCTGTTTAGCAAAAATCCGGAAAAACTACGTGAAAGAGCATTAAGTTTCACTGGTCAAAAGTTGTTTTCGTTAAAATAATATCCAAGATACAGGCGGTCAAAAAAAGGTGAAATTTCTCAAAATGTGAGAAAATGCAGAAAAATTTACAATTATATTATTAAAAAAATAAAGTGCATTAAGATTTTAAATTAAATTATTTACAAATCACTACACAGACTCTTAGCAGGAAGCGGGTAGTCGTCGTCGCTCTCGACTGCCTCCTCCTCGCGAGCACATATTATGTGATCAAAGAGGGTTGGCTCACCATTGTTTTCTTCATCGGTATCGCAGCCATTTCCAGCGCAGTTCTAGCAAATGGTTATGCACAAGAGGCCTGCTTTTTTGCAGGAACATCTTCCTGCACTGCATCCAGTTGCACACTTGCATCTGATGGTTGACAAGATGTCATATGGAGGAGCATCCATACTCACGGTTGTAGGTACGACTCCTGAAGAAATAACGAAAAGAATATTATTATTAATATTTTCTTGATGGAAAATGTGAAATGTTGATACAATCGAAATGTGATAGTAATACCAACCTTGTTCAGTCAACGTCTAGCCCCATGCAGATGGCAATTTCCGCTGCATTCCCTCATTCCCTAATCAAATTTGAACTTGGAGATAGGCTCTGTACGAGTGCAGAATCGCAGAATCGCGTATAGAAGGCAGTCATGCCAATTTAAATTTTGGCTTTGCCACCACAGTTTGGAACATGCGATATCTCCAAGTTATCCACTCCAACTGTCCCTCCATACAGCGTAACCAGGAACTTTTCCCCGGTTTCAGAAATTTGATGTGGCGTCGCATCAGGGTTCCTTAAAATGCTGACTATATCGAAAAGCCACGGGTGTTTTCCGAGCACTTGCAGCGCCTTCTTTTTTCCAATTCCAAATAGAGTAGAGGTGGTATCGCATCCAATCAACGCATGCAGAAAAAGGATATCCTTGCAATTGAATTTGAAGGAATGCGATGAATATAGGACCCTTTAGATGTTACCTCTCCCAATCTTCTGGATAAATATGTTCTTTTTGGAGGAACCCAACGCCGTCAGCAAAACCAGCAGATCGACATCTTCACCGGTGATGGTGACGCTCATAGCTCATGTCGTAGCTCATAGCTTGGGTGACGGCAGACCCCACTATCAAGACATTAGCGTCTTCTTCGGCCTTCTTTACGTGAATGCCATTGGCTTCCTCTTCCGACATCAGCAAGGCGATAAAAATGTTTCTTATTAGTATCATTCGCCAGAAATTTTGCTTGTGGAATTGTACTGCTGCTTGTAGACTTATTGAAGGCAAATTTGGTAGATGAATGGAGCTGCACTGGTGCTCTACTATAGCATTGCTGCTGCCAAAATGTCGCTTCACGTAATCAACACATAAGGCACATATGACTTCAAATATAGCTTTTTATGCAGCAGGAAGCGTCCATCGATTACTGAACAACTCCTCTTGTACAGGAATGAATGCCTCGTACACGGATGATTTTTTGCCTTTATGCATTCCCTCTTCATTGAAGATAGACATAGGGAAGGAGGCAAGCTCATATTTGAACATGATCCTCAGGTCATCTTCTGACTATTAGGTGATGCAGATCCGTTGAATTAGAGTGAGAGAGTCGACGGTAAATATTTTTATTTTGATTCTGAGGGATGTGGTTACAACCATATCCTTGAGCCTCAACTTTAAGTAATGGAAGTTGCCTTGCTCCAAACAGGTTTTCATACTGGTAATGCCAACAGTTCGTGCCAAGTAGCAGTTCACCCCATCAGGAGCAATGGCACCACTACCGATTGACAGTTACTCTCGAGTTTCCAGGATATTAACATCCAATAACTCACGTAATAAATATTTAATTTTATTTCTGAATAAATGAAATACGATTATGATCAAATACAGCATTTGTATATTGCATAAAGGGTTAGATCGAGTAGGGGTATGCATAATATGTATAATAATACATAGGTATGTGTAAAAATATAATTTTATCAGCCCAAAATTTATTTTTTTTAGAGAAATTTAACCCTCTTTTGAACTCCTGTATCTTGGATATTATTTCGTTAAAAATCGACCAATGAATTTTAAAGGAAATTTAATGTTCTTTCACATGATTTATCCCGATTTTTGATAAACCACATAGTTTAAAAGATATGGACAAAAAAACAAAAAAGGCCGAAAAAATCACGTTTCCCACTCCTTCCTGTAAAGAGCACAGTGTCCTCGTGTTCGAAAAATCAGCAAACACACTCTCTATCATCCCTTAACAATCCCTAAAATTTTCGATAACTTCGGAATTGTGTCCAGCACACCCCGAATTATTTTGGTAATGGTAATGGTAGGTATGGATGGTGACTGATGCTCTGCGACCTAATTAGATCTATTGTGCCCCATCTTCTTCTGCTATTTCAAGGTGTTCTCGTTTATACAGCAGCCCCTCAAGCCCCAATTCCTTGAGGAATTTAAGGATTTTGAGGGGGTCTAAACGTGGTATTCCTCCCACAGTCAGCTGGTGTGATCCCAGTATATTCAATCTCTTGTGATGTACAGCATTATTATTAAATTTCTTTGATATCTTGTCTCTAGTAGTATGAAAGTATAGATTTGTAGAACGTATTAATAATGATATTTATATTAAATTATTATTTGAACCTTATACTAGAGCACAGGGAAAGTAAAATGCAATTGAAACTGTAAATGAATCTACCGAAATATAGTCCCCACTATCATTTAAACTACGGGCTTGTAACTTTTTCTCTTAGCTCTAGTACTAATAAAAAGTTATCTGAATTTTTTTGAGCACTTCATTACTGTCATTTTTTCACACCCCAATACTTGAATCATCAATATCTTGCATACAATTATATTTCTATGGTCATAGTTATTTTGCAAACTACCTATTTGCTGAATCTTTAAAAACGCTTTTACGGAGTCGCCTTCACAATTTTTTCAGATCATTTCTGGTCAGGCAATATTGATTATTAGAGTTATAAAGCTACTATGAACAGAGTTGTAAATTGATATCACAAAACATTGTTCTTGAGTGAGTACTATTTTTGTTCTAGGCATTTCTTCTCCAATTTCCATCAAAACGGAACCTATGCTGGCCCCTTTCTGTGTATACCACCCCGATAACGATGCTGCCAGTTTCGATGAGTACTTCTTCAACTTGTCACACACGGGTTTCATAAATTCTACTGTTACGAGTGCGAGGTAAGTAAACAGCACTAACAATTTTCATTGGAATAATACTTTCTTCTGAACAAAACATATTTTTGAAAGAATATTGTTTTTGTGATTTGTTGGTACTCACTTTTCTATTATACACAGTAATTACTGTACTGATAAAGTATTGCTTTTAAACATTGTCTGTTCACAAAGTGATTGGGTTTATTTTTAATTTGATAAATGATTTGATACATCGCATATGAAATATGTTGAGATCACTCTTCGATCGACATTTCTAGTTTATTTTTTACTTCGTTTTGGATAGTACGTTGAAAAGTAAGGCTCTGAGTATTCCTAGCTCGCACAAGTATTTGATGGAAATAAAACTGAATATACGAATAACAAACACACCAATGAATGATAACAACGGGAGTATAACAATAATTAATAAAGAGAAATAACTTCTTCAACAACCAACTTATAAACATGTTATACAAAATACCAAAAATAAACCGACCAACGTTTTTCACAAAGCGATTCAAACGATTCCACCATCTTTTTCGCATCACTATCAAATAATTGAATAACTATTCATATACCTCTAGGTCTAGGTAGCTCGACAATAAAATTCATGAAAAATATTCACGAATACATTACATCCTAATAAATAATGCATTTATTTCATCAAATATTTATATTTAGTATGCTGAAAAATTACACAGCAATGGAAAAAATTTATCATCACAATAATTTTCAAGTCAGGAGTATTTACAGAGGACTATTTGGAAAAGCAAGACAATCCGCATCACAATATGTGGTGGGGCCCTCAATATTCTTAATAGAACACAACACAATTCTACACATTATCTGAAAGAAAAACAAACGTTAATCTACCGATATGACCAAGAACGAACTTAACTTCGTAAATAAAACGAATAATTTAGAAAAAGTCGAGATTTTCTTCTCTCCACCAAGTGGAAAACATGAGGAAATATCTGACAGAAAACAACGAATTATCCTAACGATCATTGAAGTGAAATGTATTTGAACAATAATCTTTGAGACACCATTGTTGATTTTACTCAAGTATTCAATAATAGTATCTATCCCTCATCTGGTTGGAAATTATTACTTGCATCCATGATAAGTTTTATGGTCTTTTATAAGTGCTAGGTTAGGTCAGACAACATGAGAATCATCTGGTTCCACCATACAAACGATAACATCCAAAACTCAACTGCAAGGAGCATTCCTCGGTAACATAGACTCCAGAAAGACTGAAAAGTGCACCGGAGAGTCTCAAATTATTGTTTTTAAAATTGATATATCCATCAACTGGCTGCAGCCTTTCGAGCACAAACCTCAGAAGTCTTCGACAGACTTGTTCGAGATAGGAAAGACGTAGCTCTTACCCTTTACTGGTGATGCCATGCACGGAATAAATTGAATGAATAATTTTGACAAAGTCGAAATATCCTTCTCTCCACACATTCCCACCAAGTGAAAGATATGTGGCAAATATCTGACAGAAAACAACCATTTCCCCTTAGGAACAGTGAATTATATCTACATCTGCCAATATGTCTGGTTTACCTCAAACTACTTAATATAAATACTGAAAAAAAAACTAATAGCATTTCCTTGGGAACCAGATCTGTCGGAGTTTATGATGAATTTTGCCGAGGAGAGAGTTTGATACAGTGGTTACCTCTTGGCAGAGGCATCAAGATGCATGCGTGTACTCTTGCACCACCCTTAAAGACTGATACATTCATAGCATGTTATCGGTCTGTAGTTCTCATCAGACAAATCTCCGTTTCTGAGGATTAGCATGGTTCGCCCCTCGACAAACCAATCCGGAATCTGTTGCTCCCCATCCGGCCATGAGTTCGTAACTCTTGCCAGACGGTGGTGGATGCCTCTAAACTTTTTCCACCAATATTTACTTAGCCCATCAGGGCCTGGAGCACCGAAGTTTTTCAAGCCTTTGAGGGCCCGTCGAATTTCTTCCGGAGTTATCGAGATTGTGCAGTTCATTGAGCTCAGACTGACGAAGCCTCTCGCAAAAAGCTTCGAGTATCTACGTTGAGTGGTTGCAGATATTCATAGATATTCTTTCAGAACGTCTTCACCCGATCAGCTGACAGCGGGTTATCTACGACACGTGCATCCTCTTTGAATAAGCGAGAAGGTTTATGGCGGAACTCCATGTTTTCCGCGATGTTTTCTCGCCTGCCTCACTACTGACTTCTCTGCAGCCACCAGCATTCGTGTCCTATCAAGAGAGTGCTGTATACCCTTAGACGACATCTGATGGAATGAGCGTTGCCTCCAGAGTGCACTTTGGCTGTCCAGTTGCCCCCCTGCTTATTATTATTATCAAATCTAAGGGTAAAACACACAACATTATATCATTTCTGACACCATATGATACAACAAAATAGTTATAATACCCAGGTGAAACCTCAACAAAGTAGTAGTATTCATTTGGAAAGTAGTCCCACATGAACCCTTTTTACCATCCCCCATTTTCCACATATCCATATGTCTACGATTCCTCCTCAGTTTTCTTTTTCGAACCTTTGTGGTATTTTGAGGTCAGTATATCCATCTTGGTTACTTTCTTTTGTTGGAGTTTTTCAACTCCAAATATTTCAAATCTTAGCTTTCCGTACGCCTCGTACTCGCCGAGGAAATGAGATGAAATTTCTTCGGCTTCTTCGCAATTGCAGCAAGTGGGGTTGTCTTCTATACCTATTAGTGATAGTGATACCTAACCTATTATGCCCTGTTAGTATTCCTACAAAAAGGCTCAGTGCTTGGCAGTTTCTGTCCGAGAGACATGCCGTCCTAAACTTGCTGGAGCCTACCACAAAGTCTTTCGACTGCCTGCAGCCGGTATAATCCCTCCGAAGTCTATCCAGCTCTTTTTCCATCCAGTCGTCTAGGGCTGAAGAGGTTTGACCACAGAACAGCGCCACGGAACCGTTTCTAGCAAGTTAATCTGCCACCTCGTTTCCGCACACTCCTCTTTGACCCGAAACCCATACCAGCTGAACTTTCTTCATTTGAGTTAGTTTTCCGAGAGCATCTTCGCATTCCTTTACAAGTGCTGAGTTTGGTTTAGGATGGCAGATGGCTGCACGAACAGATGTATATTTTCTGTTTGGGCTCCTCTTCCACCTCTTGTCTCGTGGCTACGGTTAAGATGGCCAACACTTCAGCTTGTAAAACTATTGTGTGTTTACCCAAAGCGTAACTTTCTCGTTCGTCTCTTCCTTCTAGGTATATGCCTGCACCAGAAGCCCGTTTGTGGGTTAGTTGCGAACCGTCATAACATATTAGCCTTTCCGTGCGAAACTCCACTGTAATTCTCTTCTATTTTTTCTGCTCAGAATAGAGAGAGCAAACTCTCTGTTCCATCGCAGTCTATCTTGTGTGCTTTTTACTCTGAGGGCGGTAATAGGAATCTCCTACTCCGCCCACTTCGTAAATTTCGCATGGCCAGTCGTCGCTCCTTCGCTTACCCGGACTCCCAAGTCCCACATCCTCAAATGAGCTGCCATTGACTCCTTCTTGGTCCAGACCGGAAGCGGTGGCAGTCTCAGCAGTACCTCCAACACTGCGGTTGGAGTCGTTCTCATTTTGCACCCGTTATTAATAATCAGGCCAACCTCTGGACCTTGCTGAGCCTTCGGCCCATTGTGCTGTTCTGTTTATAGCCAGCGCATAATTTCTGGGTTAGTTCCCTAAGTGCTTTCTGGAATTCTCCTCAATTGCGATAGGATTGCTACCGACTTATTAACCCTTCCATGAGTGCAGCCTCCTCCCACCTCGGCCACTAGCCTGACGTAACCCTGGTATACTTCTACCTTCCTACTCGGTAGTGACGATTCAACCCAGCTGACCATCGAGTGAGGTGTTCCTCTGGTCATTAGTGCTGCCTGTATGGAAGCTGTCTTCGCCTTGTCCAACGCCCTACACTGTGGAGGGCCGATTCAATCGACCTTCTCGTTCTGTATGCATGTGATTCCTGTGGAAGGGGCTCACCCTATGGGGCCTCTCCATCAAGAACCTATCTACCACCGATTCCAGCGTTTTTAGCGAGAATAGTGTGAAGCTGATGGGTCTGAAGGACTTCGCTATTGTGTAGTCTCTTTTTCCTGAATTGAGGGTGAAAACTCTTGCTGACTTCCAGGCCTTTGGAACGTATTCCAACGCTATGCTGGCCCAGAATATCAAAATCACCAATACCAAGACTGGCGTAAGAAACTCCAGACCCCTCTGTAGCATTGCCGGGAAAATTTCGTCCTGCTGCCTTATATGGATTGAATTTATTCACTGCCCAAGCTATGGAGTCGGGCCAGTCTCCGCCAGTTGCCAATCTCTATGAGGGATTTGCTGTGTTGGCAGAGCTCGATGGTCGTCGTCGACACCACCCGGAAAGTGTACCTCCAGCAGAGATCTGTGCGAATCTTCAGAGGATGTTGTCACATCTGGTTTCTTCAAGGTTCAGTCATACTGATGCCTCTTGGTGTTCTGAGGAGAGTTCTGAAATCAGAAGGCAGAGCCAAGGTGGGGAAATAATTTTTCGATTCTCTTGAGAGTGTATGGAATGGTTTGTTGGATAACCCAGGAGCACTCTTGAATTGAAGAAGTGACTTATTTTCATGAAATTCTAGCAATAATGCAATAATGAAGTTTTTTCCTGAAGGAGAAAGTGAACCTGACTAATATGAACTTGTTTTTCAGTGTCAATCCATCAACATTCGAATTAAATTTCACGACTTTCACTCCACATTTTGTTCAAATATCTTCCTACATTGCCAATGGAACAGTATTGTATAATGGGACACATAATCCCGAACCATTTTGGGGAAATAGTACATCCGTGAAAAATTTATGTGAGTATATTTAAAACCAATGGAATCAATAGATTTTAATGATATGATGTAAAATTTTCTGCTCCGAAACGCAAGGATATAAGGTCAGACAAAAAACAAACAAAAAAATCGAGTATGAGCATTATTTTGTGCTGAGATTAAAATTTCAATAAAATGTTAAATTTTCAACACGCTGTAGGTCACTCATCAAGCACCATTTCATGTAAATTATGTAAAGATCTATTCTTGATAATAAACTGGCTTGAGCAATTTGAACACAACAGGTACCAGAATCTCATGGCTTTGTACTACCTGTGTGTCAAATTCGCAGCATATGGAAAACTATTTTATTATTGATTTTACGGAGAAAATTCATTCTTTATAAAAAGTCCTGTATGATCTACATCTTGCAATACAACCATCAGATATACATTTTTTCATTCGTATACGTGATTTCTTGAAAACTATGAATTCCATGTACAGTTAATTCTGACAGTGTGGAAAATTATTATGGGAACAATTTGTTTAGAATTTAATACGACGTTGAGATATCTATGCAGAATTTTGTTGATACAATAAGGGAGTTATTCAGAATTGAAAACAAAGTTGAGATGTTCAATCACATATATATATATATACAGGGTTATGATAAAGTAATGCACAAAATTCATAAAACGTACAACGATCACTTTTGAAAAAAATGCAAAAACACGTCAAACTGTTCTTTTTATTCCGCATCTTTTGACATAAGTTACAAAAATAACACGTCAAAGTTGTCAAAGTTATGACGTCATCAACAAATTTTTTTAATGGGAAGCTAAGATTTTTATCACATTATGTGATAGAGCTTGTGTTTGTACACAAGGGAAAAATAATTGCAGTAGGGCTCACATAAGAAAAAAAACGAGAAAATTAATAAAAAACGAAATAAACGTAAGTTTCATAATAACTTTTCAATTAACTAAACAGTCCATTAAACCAAAACTATTTCTTATAGAAATTGTTCAAACTGTGTCCCGTTTACTAACTGACATAGGCCAAGACGATGATAGACCGCATTTATAGAGTTTTCGATCATCTGCAGAGTTATACGAGTCATTTCGTGTCTAATTCTTTCCATTAAGTCTTCTAAATTGTCTGGCCGGTTAATGTAGACCCGACTTTTCAAATGTCACCACAGAAAAAAATCAAGGTGACCTAGGTGGCCACTCCATTGGTCCACGTCTTCCAATCCACCGTCCTTCAAACTGGTTATCCAGAAACCTTCGAACAGTATGACCATAATGTGGTGGTACGCCATCTTGTTAGAACCAAATACTGGGATCCAAGTTGTCCCCATTATTTGGATCCGGAAATGCCGCAAGTAGGTCCGGAAGCACTGCCATACGAAGATGTTCCAAATATCGTTCAGCTGTTAAATTCCCGCGAAAGTAATAAGGACCAATAAATCTTCCCCGGACGATTCCTATCCAAACATTAATTTTTTGGGGACGCTGGGTGTGTTTTGTCTGCATCCAGTGGGGATTTTCCCGAGCCCAGTAGCGAGAATTGTGTTGATTTACAGAACCACTTAGACAAAACGTTGTCTCATCGGAAAATACTACACTATAAAGAAAATTTGGATTTTCGTCACAATGCCGCATGAAGATTTCACAAAATTCCAAACGTCTGTCCGGATCATCTTCTGAGAGTTCGTGAACAAGATGAACTTTGTATGGGTGTAGTTTTTCTTTTTTTAACATCTTTACTACATACGACTGACTAACATTTTCTTGTAAGGCAATTTCTGTTGTAGTTGCGTGAGGGTGTTCTTCTACTGACAGCAAAATATCTTACTTCACATCGTCGCTTATTCCTGGTCGTCCAGATTTTGGAGCATCCCTCACGCTTCCCGTTGCATCAAATTTTGCAACAATTCTGCTTACTGTGCTTCTAGCAATTGGAGGTCTTTCAAAATGTGTTGCGTTAAATAAAGCACATGCTTCTTCATGACTTCGAAGCCGATCGCCGTAACCTACCATCATTAGAATTTCTATCCTTTCTCTTTCGGTTAAACGAGCCATAATAATAAAACTGTGGTGACACTAATTGTACGACTGACACTGACAAACCGTTGTTATAGTAAAACAATTAAAAAAATTTATAAGAACACAATGTCATGTTCTTACTAGATAAGTTTAAATTGGTTTTGTTATTTCGTTTTTTATCCCTTTTCTCGTTGTTTTTCTTATGTGAGCCTTACTGCAACTATTTTTCCCTTGTGTAAAATCACAAGCTCTATCACATAATGTAATAAAACTCTTAGCTTCCCATTAAAAAAAATTGTGGATGACGTCATAACTTTGACAACTTTGACGTGATATTTTTGTAACTTATGTCAAAAGATGCGGAATAAAAAAAAACAGTTTGACGTGTTTTTGCATTTTTTTTCAAAAGTGATCGTTGTACGTTTTATGAATTTTGTGCATTACTTTATCATATATATATATATATATATATATATATATATATATATATACAATTATTTTAATTTTTTTTACATTAAAATAAAAAACTTATTGTTCACAAGAAATTCCGCATTAATATCTGAACGTAGTTTGAATCCAATTTATGACCAAGAAAACGATATCCCAGAGATGTTTGTGTTAACTGAGATGGGAGCCCCGGTGCAAAGAAAACGACATTCTCTGTGAGATAACAAAATTAATGAAATAACGTTGAAATAAATAGTCGAAAAATACGTATAAATTAATTTCGGATAACAAAGCTATCAAGAATTATTGAAACAAGCAGCATTTGAATGAAATGTGAGTGTGTACCAGGAAGTGGGAATGGATGATGATATTGACAATAAAAGAAAATAGAATATACATACAAACCTATACAGAGTAGCCCATTGAAAAAGTACCGCAAGGCATTACAAGGTGGGATAGAATTTTTCAGCAAAATCCGAAAAAACGTCAAGACTGTTCGTCAAGGGGACACATTTTGACGTGAAAAGCATAGTAAAACCTGCAACACCCCAAGTAGGGTTTTTTCAAATGGAAGGGGGCTCAAGTGGTACTTCATGAGAAGGGGATTGTCTCTTTTAGAGAATATAGAGCGCTGAAACTCCAACAATAATGTGTGATGAAAAATAAAAAAATCGATTCATATTGTACTTTAAAATTATTGAAATAAATTCCTTCAAATGAATTAACTTTTTTCCAATATGCCGATTTTTTAGGGTCATGTTAGCAAGTAAAATACTATCGGGTTTCTTTCTTCACGTTTAAATTAGGTCAAGTAGTTGAGATACGTGTCGTGGTTAAAGTGTTCAAATATTATTCACTTTGAAATTTATCATAATGGTCATTCAATTGCAGAAAGAGTGGAAATTATTGATAGTACAGTCTACTCAGTTTTGAGACGAGGATCGGTTGTAACACCACCAAATTTGGCATGCTAGTAGTTGGAACCATGTCGAACAAGAAAAAAAATTGTTTACCAAAAATCAGGAGGTGGAACCCAAAAAAAATTTTTTGAAAAAATAATTGTTTTTTTTGTTGTCATTTTGCAAAAAATTGGTTTGAGTAGGGTTGAAGATCATTCAATTCTCTCTCTCTTTCTCAGAAAACGTGCTCGAACGCCGAAATTTCAGGCTCGTGTTAGCCCGCCGTTGCAAGTTCCGGCGGTGCCAAACGTTCGATGTGTCATAACTTTGCTAAGAATGATAAAAAAATTAAAAATGAAAGTGCATTTTGATCGTGAAGACTTCTAATTTTTTATGCAATTATAACATGTATGTATCTGAGTACCTGAATGGTTGTTTTTACTACGTTACATAATCCAACTGCGTTTTTTACAGAGGATGCAAAAATCATAGATGTTCTAGTTAATCCGGAATAATTGCACTGAAGCAGAAACCATAACCCTCTTTAGACACTATACAATGATTTAAGAGTAATAAGACAGGTCTCAACTTACACACGCCAAAATAAAAACTGGGTTTTATTCCTGCCCCATTTCAACTACCTCATAAGTCCGACATCTCAGCCAGTAAATGTTGAAAATAATCGCTTATACACAACCTGCATGAAAAATAAGGTATGCAATTTCAAGCTGGAGGTTTGCACTCCATATTTCTGTTATTGAAGTCACTCACCAACATGTGTTATAATTTAAAAAAAATTCAGAGGCTGTCCAAAAACTCATTCTTTTTAAACTATAAATAATTTTGTCAAACTACAGAATTTTCAGAAACCCCTGATGATCCGAAACGAAAGAAGATGAATAATTTATCTGTTCATTCCATATATACAAGGATCCAGGATCATCGAACCATTATATCTAAGCCAACAATGGACACACTTTTGGAGTGGAGTGTTCCTTCTTCCTAAATGGTTTAGTGAATATCTACAATTGCCGTTACAACGGTTTGAGAATAACTTGTACCACTGTATGCAGGTTTGCGGACAGCAAATCAAGCATTCACTTTTATTGTTGGAGTTGCAACGCTCCATATTTTCTAAAAGAGAGGATCGATTTTCAAAAACTACGCAGCACTGTATTGAGAACGACAAGCCGCTTTCAATGAGGTATCACTTGACCCCCTTGCCATTTAAGAAAATTTGACACCCCTTCTTAGGGGGTTGAAGGTTTTACCATACTTTTTGCGTCAAAATGTGTCCTCCAAACAAACAATCTTGATGTGTTTTTGGAATTTGCCAAAAAATTCTTTCCCACCCTGTAATGCTTTGCGTTACGTTTTCGATGGGCCACCCTGTGTATAGCCATTCACGACTCTTTATCTAGATACCGGGCTATTCTGTTCTGGAGTTTTACAGTAAAAATAAAAAAATTCAAAATTTCGAAATATGCGAATAAAAACTACATATAGTGTTGTATAAATTGGACCACCCTCAACTTTCTATTTTCAAATTCGGGCCAGTATTTTTTTTATTGCGTTTTTTCAAATGCTCAGAGTTATGATTCCACTATGGCGTAGTATTTTCATTTGAACTACAGAGTGATTTGGAAATATTGACCTATTACTGGTAAAATAAAAAAAAAATTCAATTTCATATCAGCTGTAATTGAAAAATATCTGTTTTGGGATTTAAGAAATATTTGAATTTTACTGGTAACAATTCAATATTTCCAAAACACTCTCTAATTGACATGAAAATACTACGCCAATATGAAATATGACTTGGCATTCGAAGAAAAATGCAATAAAAATTAAAGGTCCGTATTTGAAATTAAAAAGTTGAGGGTGGACGATACAAAAAAATGTTTTGGTTATAACCCTCAAATTGTAGAGCAACCGTAGACACATATTTCAGACTGCTAGTAAAATGTGATTGTGATTATTTACAATAAAAGATTCAACTTGTTCACGTATACATCTAACTTTATAGTAAACATATTATCTCATAGTACCCAGTAAAACTTTTCGTCACTTTTTCAGATAACACTACGATACTCCACCAGTTGAAATCAATCGAAGTGACCAAACATGGAGAAAGATACCTTCAAGTACAGTCTTACAATACTACCATAAGTTTAGATTTCATCACGTTAGATTATCAGAATCTCTACAACGGACTCGATCCGGAAATGGCAGCAAGAGCAAATGGATATGTGAATTCAACTGCATTGTATTCCATAGTAACGATACAAAAAGATGTGGAAGCATTCTTTGCGGATATGTTCAAGAACTACACAAACCTAGTCATCGGCAGTATTCCCATCAGTGAGCTTATTCCATGAGTGCAACAAAACTTGTGAATAATGGATCATATTATTATGATCATGCAATTGTCCATATAATTACTCAATAAATCATGAATATAATATTGGCACGTATTATTGCATCACTTCTAATCTTCCTCTTGTAGATGATCACTTGGTGATCGAAACAAGTGTCGAGGTGTTAAAAAAGTGGTTTGGTGTTGGGATAAAACTCCAGTATGTTCACTTCTAGGTTAATTAAGTCATTTTTGAAGTTATACCTATATTCTAAGAGAATTAATATTATTATCAATAGTACTTTACATTCCAGTAAAAAAAACCTTATTCTCTTCCTAAATTAGGCAGTTATCTGACATCACGCGACTACGGTAGACGAGGGTGTTGAAGACACCATCCTGGCAGACCATTATGAATCCCTCGATTTCCGTTCAGCCCACTTTACCTGAAAAAAGCAAAGGTCAGGTTTCTGGATAAGCCAAAGTCTTCAATGTTCTTGAAGAAGACTTTATCCATTAGCTTATCCTTATGTAGCTGTAGGAACCTCTCACGCTCCGCAGCTTTGACGTGGTCTTTTTGCTGAACGACTTCCAACTCGATGACAGAGTTTCGGTTCGTTCGTTAAAAAAACCCATAGTCTCTCCTTGGCTACAACTATGAAATAAAAAGATCCTTCATTTCAAATTATTTTGTGGTCGAACCTACTACTTCAATGGAAACAAGAAACATAATTTTCGATTTAAAAAATAGAAAGACCGCAGGTTATTATGACTTGAAAGCGAAAAATATAAAATCAATATCATCCTATATTACCGAAGCTTTGAATGAAAGCAGACCTTCCTTGTGTATATTCATAGACCTGTCCAAAGCCTTTGATACTGTCAGTCATCACCTTCTTCTTCAATCCTCTATTCGACAGTTATTTAACAGGAAGATGTCAGGCAGTAATGTACTGAGTAGTGAATGGTGATTGACTTGGATAACCTCAAGGTTCCGTGCTGGGACCAACACTTTCCAATACAAATATAAACAGACTTTTTTCGTTGTCTCACAACAACTTTCAGGTTGCTTTCCATGTTTGGACTAATTTCTTCTGAAACAGTTCGCAATAGCATTGGGAACTGATCCTTTGGAAGCACACCTACTCATTTACCTGCATCTGACTGCTTTCATCGGTCGAGAACATCCTTCCATTTAATTTTGAGAGGCCTAAAATACGCCACATCCAGTGATTGAGTGAGGTGGGATGAATTGGGAGTGAGACAAACAAAATGCACATTGTTTCCTTCACAGAGCTGAATAAAATAATGGAATCGATTCTGAGGTGTGAGGTGAGATTGTCTCCGATTACAACTTGAGCCCAAATCTATTTAAACACTGAACAGCAAGACATGTAGGTATGGGTTACTTGGGCCCATGGGCTCAATTAGCTCTAGTTTTCAGATAATGTGTACCAGATGTACTTAACAACAAATTGTACAATGTATGAGTTATTTATGACATGAACAGTATTCAATTGGCTTTGATAGTACACTAAATAAGAAATGCATGCACTAACCTCTAGTTTCAGGCTATTTCTGATACAGAAGAAAGTTTGCAGCGTGAATAAACAAAAACTGATATGCAAGGCCTGTTTTGGTTCTAAGCTAGAACGGTCCCATACCAGAACCGTTCAAAATAGTAGCTCAGTTAAAGTTTTAATAAACTGGACTTGGTTTATTTACTAGTTACTTTTCTACTTTCAGTATCAAACGCTTTATAATCTAGTGAGTGTTCTTTAGGCTTGAAAATAAAACTTGGTTAACCTGTTTCCTCTCTGGCTTCTTGGCCGGCAGATTCACTCACTGACTCTACTGTCTCTAAGTATGAAGTCCCCGAAAACAGTTCTTTGTGGGCAAAATGCTGTCACCACCCCGAATGTGTACTGGATAGGGATTACCAGGTATCTGAGTGCTTAAGGCTTACTGGTTTTTCTATCTGTAGCTACTTTTCCGAAAGGATAGAAAGTTCGTGCTTCTCGCGCGAAGGAATAGTCTTGAAGTAATCTTGATATTAATTAAGTAATGTAGTTCGGTGGAATGTCAAATCAAACACATCGATCAAAAAGACAATATATTGAATAAATGAAATACTTAATGAAATAATTTGGAAAGAGTAAAAACAACAAACCAAAATCTTTAAACAAGTAGGATGAAAATAAACAAAAAAACGTATCTGACAAAGAGTTGAAAAAAATACACAAATATGCTGTGTGGGAGGTGTCTCCTATATTCTCCTACTAGCGAAATGATCCTAGTGGAGACAATCCTACTACATACTCAATCTTGAGCGGTGTTCTGGGAAAGTCTGGCTTTGTAACATTTCAGTTATTATTCTTATTATCATCTTTAAAATTCCAGCCTTCGAAATCAGAGTCTCAGTGGTTAGTTACAACAATTTTTCATATAGTTCCTACTCATCCTTGAATTAATTATAGCAGCTAGTCCTATTAAGTCCTCTGTGGAAACACATTTTTATTATTGATCTCACGTCCCGTTTATGGTCTTTTGTTTATCACAAGTCTAAGTTCCGAGGCCCGCGCCGTCGCCTCAAAAACGTTTATATTTATCTTCGATGTTCAACACTAACTGCCCCCGGAAAACTCTTCCAGTCCTCGAGTGATTTTTCTATCCCCGTCGACCGGATAGCTAAAGCCTTCCTACTCACAGATTTGACGCCTCTCTCATTCATTAATTCCGTAATTTATTATTTTCTGGAACTGACAATAAAATTTGTACCGCCCATTCCGAAATTGCTTTGTCGTAATTTTTGTTATATTCACACCATTTTTGTCGAGTTTTCAAAACGTGTCTCAGAGCAAAATATGCCTCGCATCAAAGTCTGTGCCAGACTGCAGTCGCTGATTTGAAGGTTTTTTAAGTCTGTCTGGAACTAAATATTTATTTCAACAAGTGTTTCATTCATTCAATTATTGAATATCACTTTGCCGAATACATCACAATGAGTCGAGAAAGATTTATTATTTCCACAACCAAGAATTTGTTCGATAATTATACAAAGTATATTTCAACGTGGGTTGTTATACAGGAATGGTATTTTAAAAATGTTTTATCATTGAATCACACAAGTGCCTTAGCATTTGTTACAAAGTCTGAATAGTTTTGGGTAAGTAGATATCCAAGAACTTGCAGAACTGAGGAAGCAGGCCATGAAAGAATTCAACAGAACCAAAAAAATGGAAGGTGGGACGAATTCAAGAACGCCTTGTCCTTTTTCAAAAAGATCCTGAACAAATCCAAGAGAGACTCCTAGAGGAGACACTGTGAGGAAATAGAAGGCTCTCGAGAGTGTGCTAGACTCCAGAAAGTACTCTCGAAAGATACACAACAAGAATGAGAAAAATGAAGAGGGGAAGCACACCTGTACAGGAGAAGGAACAATAAAAGCACTACTGAGAGTTCACTTCCCTGGAGCCCAGATAGATCAGATACGAGTTATGGGAAACCTGGAAGTACTGGAGACTGTGAAAAGAGGCTCCAGGCTGGGCTGGGACATAGTAAAGAAGGTAGTGACCTATGACAAAGTTCAATGGGCTATAGTCACATTTGAACCCTTCAAATCACCGGGACCAGACGGAATCTACCCTGAAATGCAGCAGAACGGACCCGAAGAACTGCAAATCAGACTCTGTAATGTACTTAGAGGCAGTCTGGCTCTCGGGTATATACCAAAACCATGGAGACAAGTTAGGGTTACCTAGGTATACCGAAACTTGGAAAAGCTGAACCGGATTCGGCAAAGGCCCTAAGAGCAATAAGTCTTATGTCATTTGTACTCAAGACTTTGGAGAAGCTAGTGGATAGACATATTTGGAACGGTGTTCTGGTGGAAAGACCACTGCACAGCGAACAATATGCCTACAGAACTGGCTGTTCAACGGAGACAGCACTTCACCAACTAGTAACGAGGGTGGAAAACACGCTGAAAAATAAAGAGGTACTGTTAGCGGCCTTTCTAGACATAGAAGGAGCTTTCGACAACACCTCTATAAACTCAATAGAGCTCTCAGACACAGAGAAATTGAGGAACCATGTGTGGCCTGAAAAGATTCAATGCTGAGAAAATGTCTGATACACATCACTGTCTTAGAGGAGACCGTAGTAGCCAGGGCGACCAGAGGAAGCCCACAAGGTGGATTTCTATCCCCGCTTCTGCATTTCTTATTTATTGTACTATCAAAGCCAATTGAATACTGTTCATGTCATAAATAACTCATAAATTGTACAATTTATTGTTGAGTACATCACATTATCTGAAAACTAGAGTTAATTGAGCCCATAAGCCCAAGTAACCCATACCTACATGTCTTGCTGTTCAGTGTTTAAATAGATTTGGGCTCAAGTTGTAATCGGATACAATCTTACCTCACACCTCAGAATCGATTTTATTATTTTATTCAGCTCTGTGAAGGAAACAATGTGCATTTTGTTTGTCTTACTCCCAATTCATCCCACCTCACTCAACCACTGGATGTGGCGTATTTTAGGCCTCTCAAAATGAACTGGAAGGATGTTCTCGATCGATGAAAGCAATCAGATGCAGCTCTAGTGATTGAGTTTATAGAGGTATTGTCAAAAGCTCCTTCTATGTCTAGAAATAGATATATTTAGTTCCAGACAGACTCAAAGAAACGTTAAATCATCGACTGCAGTCTGGCGAGGCATATTTTGCCCTGAGACACGTTTTGAAAACTCGACAAAAATGGTGTGAATATAACAAAAATTACGACAAAGCAATTTCGCAATGGGCGGTACAAATTTTATTGTCAGTTCCAGAAAATAATACATTACGGAATTAATGAATGAGAGAGGCGTCAAATCTGTGAGTAGGAAGGCTTTAGCTATCCGGCCGACGGGGATAGAAAAATCTCTCGAGGACTGGAAGAGTTTTCCGGGGGCAGTTAGTGTTGAACATCGAAGATGAATATAAACGTTTTTTAGGCGACGGCGCGGGCCTCGGAACTTAGACTTGTGATAAATAGTAAATAATAAACGGGACGTGAAATCAATAATAAAAATGTGTTTCCACAGACGATTTAATAGGACTAGCTGCTATAATTAATTCATGGATGAGTAAGAACTACACGAAAAATTGTTGTCACTAACCACTGAGACTCTGATTTCGAAGGCTGGAATTTTAAAGATGATAATAAACTGAAATGTTACAAAGCCAGACTTTCCCAGAACACCGCTCAAGATTGAGTATGTAGTAGGATTGTCTACACTAGGATCATTTCGTTAGTAGGAGATTATAGGGGATACCTCCCACACAGCATATTTGTGTTTTTATCAACTCTTTGTGAGATACGTTTTTTTGTTTATTTTCATCCTACTTGTTTAAAGATTTTGGTTTGTTGTTTTTACTCTTTCCAAATTATTTCATTATTTCATTTATTCAATATATTGTCTTTTTAATCGATGTGTTTGATTTGACATTCCACCGAACTACATTAATTAACATCAGATTACTTCAAGACTATTCCTTCGTGCGAGAAGCACGAACTTTCTATCCTTTCGGAAAATTAGCTACAGATAGAAAAACCAGTAAGCCTTAAGCACTCAGATACCTGGTATACCCTAGCCAGCACACATTCGGGGTGGTGACAGCATTTTGCCTTTCGTAACTTATTTATTTTTTGCTTCTCAAGGAACCCACATAGAACTGGTTTCGGGTACTTCATCCTCAGAGACAGTAGAGTCAGTGAGTGAATCTGCAGGCCAAGAAGCCAGAGAGGAAACAAGTAAACCAAGTTTTATTTTCAAGCCTAAAGAACACTCACTAGAGTATAAAGCGTTTGATATTGAAAGTAGAAAAGTATCTAATGAATAAACCAAGTCCAGTTTATTAAAACTCCACCTGAGCTACTACTTTGAACGGTTCTGGTCTGGGACCGTTCTAGCTTAGAACCAAAACAAGCCTTGCAGATCAGTTTGTTGTTTATTCACGCTGCAATCTTTCTTCTGTACAGATATCAGAGAAATCGAGGAACCATGTGTGGCCTGAAAAGACTCAATGCTGAGAAAAAGTCTGATACACATCACTGTATTAAAGGAGGCCGTAGTAGCCAGGGCGAGGATGCCCCTAAGGTGGAGTTCTGTCCCCGCTTCTGTGGAATCTGATCGCGTACTCGCTGCTGGTAACACTGAACGAAGCAAGACACCGTGCCCTTGGCTATGCTGGCGATATCGTGGTCTTAGCACAAGGAAAATTCAATACAACGGTTAGAGATCATATGCAGGATGCTCTCGACTTTGTCACGAGATGGACGGACTTGGAAGGGCTCAACGTCAATCCTAACAAGGCAACCATAGTAGCATTCACCCGAAGAATAAATACCAGGACCTAGGACCCATACGACTTCGAGGGGAGGATATACAGATAAAGGGGGAAGTCAAGTATCTTGGAGTAATACTAGACTCCAAGCTGACCTGGAACCAGCATATCGAAAAAATATCCATAAAAGCGGTGACTTTACTATTGATAACCAGACGTACTTTTGGAAAAAAATTGGGATTTAAACCACATATGCTGCACTGGTTGTATAGCACGGTGGTCATGCCCTCCATTACATATGCTTCTTTGGTGTGGTGGCCCAAGACACAACAAAGAGGCGCCGTAACGAGACTAAGCAAGGTGCAAAGACTTGCTTGTCTTGGAATCACAGGGGCCATCAAATCAACACCAACTGCAGCGATAGAGACATTTCTGGGACTGCCACCTCTCTAATTTGTGGTTCAAGACTTGGTGCCTCCAGACTGCAAATCGCACCCAACCTGAACGTTGGAACGGGACACATTAGAATCGTTAGAATTGTGATCGGGGACGCGCTAGGAACGAGAACGGACCACATTCCGAAATGGTACTCCTTCAACAACTAGTTAAGAGTGCTGGTGCCAAACAGAACTGATTGGAGCGGCTCACAGCTCAAGGACATTCTATAGGGAAAAATCTGTTACACAGATGGATCCAAGACTGAGAATGGAGCGGGCTCAGGAGTGTTCTCCAGGAATCCGAGTATTGGCATCAGCTACTCACTGCACCCATATCTCTGTCTTTTAAGCAGACATGCATGCCATCCTCCAATGCGCGAAGAAAACTAATAGGAGAAACGTTGGAAATGCGCATATCAACATCCTATCAGACAGTCAAGCGGCACTCGAGGCCTTGTCTAGCAAGGAAGTAACGTCCAAACTGGTATGGGACTGCAATGAAGAACTGAAAACTCTGTCAGACCGGAATCAAGTCAAACTGATATGGGTCCCAGGTCATCAGGGAATCGCAGGCAATGAGAAAGCAGACGAACTCGCACGAAGAGGATCGGAAATGCTCCCAAACCAAAGGCAGATGCTAGGGGTACCGAAGTGTACATTGAAAGCGTCTGTAAAAGACTGGATTAGGGACAAGCACAAAAACTACTGGGACAATGTCCCAGGAAACAAACATGGGAAAGATATCAAAGGACCGTGTAACAAAAGAACGGCAGACTTGTTAACAATGAACAGGAGCTAGTTGAGATCCGTTACGGGACTCCTGACTGGTCATGCACCAGTGAAGGAGTAACTCAAAAAAAATGGGGAAATACGATAAAGACCTGACTTGCAGACTATCCGGTAAGGATCCAGAAACCGTGAAACACATACTATGCTATTGCGAGGCTCAAGACTGCAAAAGACAGACAATTTTCAGTCAGCCATCTGGCGACCCAGAACTATACAGTTTCCACCCAATACGGAACTTGTACAAACTCAAGGCACAAAAATATTGGATTGGGTCATGTGACATTGAAACATAGCGGTGCCTTGGTTCGCGGACCTGCTGTCTCCATTGATAAAACGTGGAGTTAGCGGGTTTGCGAATTGAGGCATCGATAGGTAAGATACAATGGGCGAATAAGCCTAAGTATCACCGGAGGCAATAGACGACCGGACCTACACAGAGGTGGAGGTTTTAGTGAGTATGCCTACTAAGGAGAGTCTCACAGTATTTATCGAGTCTGGAGACTCAATATTTCTCTATAAAAGATTTCCTCCACCTCTCCAAAATAAAATAAAATACACCTGTTTCCGGCTAGGAATTCTTCAAACATTTAAGGGCTTGTCCGAGATTATCGGGTTGCGCAGATCATTGTGCTCAGGCTGGAGCCTCATACAGATAGCTTCACACTCTGCTAGGGATGGAATAGTTGCGGAAATTCACGCCGGATTTTCTTTCAAAAGATTTGTACCCGATCAGCTTCCCGTCCGCCCCACTATTTATTGACTTCTTTGCAGTCACTAGCATTCGTATTCTCTGTTTGATGGTTAACACCTATTGCGTGGTTGGCCCGTCTTGATTTTGCAACGGTTAGTCACACTGATATCGCGAAAGGCCTATTGGCCGCCACGCAGTCCACCGCACACTGGATACGAGACGCGTGTTGTTTCGTTGACTTGATTATAGCCCATGCTTCCCAATCAGAGGGGTGGGTAGTGTCCTTCCCTTCTGCTTGAGAGAGAGACTGAGCGTCGAATATGCACAGCCCCCATGCTAGTTGTAGTGGCTTAACGGGCTTGTTGTTATGGAACAAACTGATTGTTTGGATGTGTTCTTTTACATCCAGCTGTAAGCTGTATTGACGCATAGTACGATGGGGATAGAGCAGGTAATTAATGAGAATGGGGACTTGCCGCCCCACCAGTAAGGGTTCAGACAAGGAATGTCTACAGTTGACGTCATGTTATGGAGCAACAAGCAGAGTCGCGGAATGATCACCTGTTTGTTGCAAAACAGGTTATTATGTGAACCTCAGGGACGTTAATAGTAATAATATGCTCCTGTTTTGTTATGAAACGATAGTCCAAATATATTTTTTATTTAATTTAATCTTCAGACAACTTCTCACTAAAATATAAAAAATTCTCAGTACACAAAAAACTCTTCAGAATGAAACGAATTCCTCGATCATGCGCCTCAACTTGCCTAAATGCAGGTACAAAGTCTATTAAGAATACACAGCGAAACCAGAAAGCTTTTAGTGAGAAGAATGTATTGACAGACTACGAATGTTTAACAAATTTATTGTCTTGACAACAACAAATTCGCACCTTTCACCACAGAGTGTATAATTAGGCGAAGGGACAGGCCATATTTTATCCGTACCACGTATGCGTACCATATGGCACCAACCGTGGCATTATATGTCAAAACAGATATCGTACTATCGGTAGAAAGGAGAATAATGTACGAGCGGAAAGATGGAAACATGAGAGCGAGGAGGGTTGAAAAGAGCAGGATAATATCATGGATGATTTTGTGTCTGCCTGAAGGAAATCAAAAAGACCGGGGAAGATGCTTGCCTATATCGCGGAGATACACACACTGTGTATGACGCACACGAGGATTATTCTGAATGGTGGTCGATCGGTTGGATAGAGGACTTACACAAATGCAGGAGGAGAAGTGAAATTGATTGGAAGGTGCGAGAG
The DNA here is from genome assembly GCA_958502065.1 of Chrysolina americana. Classification (NCBI taxonomy): domain Eukaryota; kingdom Metazoa; phylum Arthropoda; class Insecta; order Coleoptera; family Chrysomelidae; genus Chrysolina; species Chrysolina americana. The sequence continues at coordinate 12,070,112 of OY293417.1, read as the reverse complement.
AGGTCGTGAGTGACTGAGAAAGACGATTGGGACGGCATATAAAGGTTGCGTAAGGGAATCTTAATCATTCTGGTAGGTTCGCACTACAGAACATGATCGATATCTGAGTGTTCGAGGGTTTCATACTAACAAAAAAAATCTGAATAATATAATAATAAAGATAATAATAATACATTAATTTTCAACATTAAAGATAAAGTCAAATAAAAATAACTATCTTAATTCTGGTTTCGCTTATAGATTGATAAAATAAAGTTGATATCATCGAAATTGATATCACACGACGAAAAATAATCGTTGAAGATTTTACACATTGAAAAAATTGGTGACTTGAGAAGTACGAGGAGCCGAGTTGTAAAAAGTAATTTCTTGGCAGAAAACTAATCTTGGTACATGAAAATTAATCTTGCTCAAAAAATAGGGACAGTCTATAATATCACACTATCACCCTCGAATAAGAATAATTATTGTCGTGATGTAAGGGTTGTGGATTGTTCGGCTAGAGAAAAGTATGAGCAAATGAAAAGCATTTGTTACTGACTATAACAAATTGTTATTCTCTCGACAAACCTATCCAGAATCTGTCACTTCTCATGGGTTGACAACTCTAGCAGGTAACTTTTTCCACGAGAAATCATTCATCATATCGCGAAGATATCAGACTGAAGATGACTCCTGTAAGTATAATGTCAATAGATTTTTCACTAAAGCCAAGAGCGACTTCACAAGCCGTCTGCTGCTGAAAGTGGATCTATCAGACACATTCGATATCATCTACATTTTCACGAATGAAGTCCAGCTTTTAATGATGGATGAAGTTTTTATGAAATATCATTGTTCGTTCTGCCGTAAGCACGCTGTAGACATATCGTAAGTCTTTTTAACAGAGCTCGTTCTTTCAAGAACTTCAAAGCTTTGGGAGGGATGGCTTTTCACTCGTTTTCATGGGAACCTAAAGCCAAGAAAAAGTATTGGCAAAAGATTACTATTGTAATTTCCACTTCGATACTTTTTTTTTGTAATTATGATTTCATCTCAATCTTATTGACTTTATTAATTTTGTATGCATGCAGACCCCTCAACTATGTACCTACTCCACTCCGTATTTACACCTATAAGATTGCCGAAGTGTGCAGTTTAGTAACACATACCGCATACCGATCTCATAAATAATAGATGCAAAAAAAGTGTCAGGTTTATTATAACAGAACATCCGAAGTACCAATATATACAGCGGTATCATCTCAATAAAATGATTGATTTATCAATAATAAAGTGGCTATATTCAGTCCAAATTATCGATATCGATACTTATATGGTAAACCTAGTAATTATGTTTCAAGTGTTCATCAGATAATTTGATACTTCAGATCGAGATATGTTAATCCATTCATTTATTTTCATAAAGTCCTTTTCTGGATATACAAAACTTTTCACAGCTTAGGTAGCATAGAAACAAGATAAAATTGTATTAAAACTGTCTGACCAGTTCACATATAGCAATTTCAACTATTGTATAAAATTTTTCTTCTCAGAATATTTCTTTCTACAGGAAAACAGATGTTGAGTAAATGTACTCAAAGGTAAACCCCTCATAAAGAAAATATCTTGATACCTCGTAAAAAAAATCCATGAGGAGTACAAGTGCTCGAATAGTTCTTTTATATGGTGTGCTGACGCAAAAACAAAAGTTTATTTTTTGGGACTTTGAGACAAGACATTGGAATACAGGAAGCAAAATTTGGGTGGAACAGGTACAAGATTAAATTCCTATACAGAACTCCATAAACAACTTCACAGAAAGTTACTGAAACAAAAATCGGCAATTTAAATCTTTCTTTGATGTATCGACTTTGAATCTCTTATCTTTCTCATGAAGAATTTCAATCGACACTTTTGTCCATTGAAGATCGTGATATTCTTGGCTAAAAGATAAACGAGCATAACTTAAACATGTATTGCAATACCACTGAATATTCGATTTATAGTAGACCAGTAGACGGAAATGTAGGATAACAAACCTGGATCAGTAATTGAACTCATTTTCAGATTATAACAAATCTAAGAAAAAAAAGTACTTGTGCCTTGACCCTACTAATGATTATCTTCTGGACGATTATCTTTGTAAGAATTAAATAATTACCCACAATGATCTCAATAAAAACCTTAATAAAATATCCTATATCTTAATGACTTTAAAATTATTTTATACCTTCTGTGGTTCTCTCATAATGTCTTTTACAGATTCCAGAAGTTTTAATATTATTATTTCTTCTCCCTATATTATACCTGGCTACATTGGAACGTGTACCTTGAAAAATGAGGGAATTATGAAATAAGCTGTAAGAACAGCGAGAAGTATGTGGGTCAAACTAGAAAGGTCATGAAACTACGATTCAGAGACCATATTGCTCAAATCCATTTTTTGATACCAGAACAATCGAGTGTGGCATAACATTCTTCGCACAGCTTCATGACAATAGACCGCACAATGCATTCAAGAGTCTGGAAATCACAAAATAAAAAACAGTATGAATACGGATAAAACAAGTTCAAGTGCAGTTAAGGCTTCTCCTCGTTACAAAGAGATCAGTAGTCAATACATTTCAAGAATGTTTGTTCAAAGTTTCATGAGAGAATTCTTTGATCCAACTCTGAGAATAATTTTTTTTATGGATCGTAAATGACTTATCAAAAATTTATCATCTGCGATTTTTCAACTACAATATCCAGGTAGCTGTAACTACCCAGATTTTATATTGTACCTCATATTTTGGGATGGTATATAATCTAGATGGTCGGGATCATGTAGTGGTTGACCTTACAGTATATTGAGGTAATACGTTTTAGCCAGTTCATTACCAGTGATGAAATATGCAGAGCATACGAACGAATTAGTTCCTTTAAAATCTGTGAAATTACCCCCGTGAAAAGGTTTGCATAAAAGAAAACTTGAATATTTCACGCGCTGGTCAAGATTGGACAGTTACTACAAAATACAACAGCATCAAGGGCGCCGCTACTTAAGGGCAAGTGGGGTGCCCGCCCCCCCCCTGCAAAAATTTATATATACATATATATGTATTAAAAAAGTACATAAAAATGTACGAAAAAAAGGGATTACCAGGTACCAACAAGAGCTAAGATTATCCCAAACGTATCTTTATTAATTGTTCGGTAGATTTCACTGTCGCTCGTCGGCCATCGTCGGCCGTCGCTACCATGTGACTCGCTACAAACAGTCACAAGCGTCTAGGTTCAGTCTAAAATAAAAGATGTTTTAGGCGTGAATGGTCAAACAGTTATGAGTGGATTGCTGATTCTGAAAAAATTTAAAGGGGTACTCTGTAAATATTGTGTTCTTTTCAAACCAGCTGTCAAAAGAGGTGTCCAAGGTTCCTTTATAGTTAAACCATTTACAGATTTTAAGCATTTTTACGAATCTGCAAAAAATCATATCAAGTCAGAATGGAACTGCAATTCCGTTCTAGAGGAAAATAATTTTACGAAAACGTTTTCTGGCCAGAAACCTACTGTTACTGTTCTGTTGGATAATCAAGAAAGACAAATAGTAGAAAAAAATAGATAAAAATTGACCTCTATTATTTCAACAATTTTATTGTGTGTAAAGCGTGACTTGGCACTAAGGGTCAAAGAACAAGTGGGAAATTTTGAAGAGCTCCTAAAATTTAAAGTTGAAAGTGGTGACAAGCTAATAGAAAATCATTTAGCGACGTGTTCCAAGAGAGCAAAGTATACTTCTCACCAAATTCAAAACCAACTTATTGAATTATGTGGGAAATTACACATTTTTTTGGATTCTCATTCATTTTGGAACAAATCTGATCCCTCAATTTGCTTTCAGTCGATGCACAAACATTTCCACACCGCATCAGAATTTTGAAGAATTGATTTTTTAAGTGAAAACCATGCGGCGGACAAAGAAAACTCAAGAGATCAAATTTGCTTAAAAATGAATGAGGATCTCAAAAGTATATTTTCAGGAGAAAGCAGTGGCGTAATATTTTTTTTCTCCAAAAATATTCAATGCAAAACCCGTACGGACGCCACTGGTTGAGAAAATGAAAATGTTTGTGCATTAAAAAATGCACCTTGATGCATAGAAGACATGTACCAAATTTTATAAAAACGTCTACAATATTATATCAGTTATTATTATAAAACTGATTTTTTTTCAAAACTTTATCACCCTGTATCTCAAAAGTTAGGACTTATAGGACATACGTTTATAGAAAGTTTTTTCCTTAAAATAAGTCAAAGAATCACCCCCTCAAATATTAGCATGTCTTTAAGGAACACCCTGTATATATACCTACATAAGTATATTTTAGTTTCATTACAAAATGTATTCGATGTTTTTTTACATGTAAGTGTTTTGCATTTAGTAAATACATTTTTTTAATGTGTTGTTATACTTATCTAACTACTAACGTACTTAACCGTCTATATATAGTTTTTCAAACAACACGTAGTGTAGTGGATATTGGTCAAAATGTGCCCCCCCCTGAAATTTTTACTAGCGGCGCCCATGAACAGCATTCATGATTTATCTCAAAAAATAATTGTCTCTTGCTCAGCTTAAACAACAAAAAAACAAAACAATTTATTTTTCAAACATGTCTCTTGCTCAGCTTAGCAGGATTGATGGCCAAAATCAAAAACTTTGCCTAGCAACCTTTATAGCACGTATGTAATTATCTTGAAATTTCGTACGATTATTTGACAAGGATTATGATGCAGATATAATAAAAAATTATATTTGTTGCGGCCTTGAACAAAAGTATTTGTTCAGCTATTTTCAAGGATCTCTAGGCTCCTATTACCTTATCGGAGTTCGTATCGGACGAATCGAATGTTATTTAAATTTTCCAAATACCTCTCCAAGTATAAAAATGGTGGTTTTGAGCTACGGTATCATTTCAGATTTTCCCGGCCATCCGAAAATGTTGGTTGTGAAAAGTATAGTAATACTCTGCTCCATTTTAGGAGCTACTTGTTTCGATTTTGATCTCAAGGAGAACGCTACATTTGAAGAATATGTAGAGTATATAAATGAGTACATAGGTTATAGTCTTAGTTATGCCCTGCCAACAAATAATTCTAACGAATTCACAGTCACCGACGAATCAGTTACCGGTAAGATTCCTTTATTTAATTTATTGAGTGTGTGCTATCCTCCGGAAATTGTTACTCACAGTTTCCTTCAGGGAAGCCAATTTTTTGACAAGTAGGTCAATCAATAGGGGATTTTTTCTCAACACAAATACTACGACTTTAAACTGACAATTGTCACTTTCATCTGACAATTGTCACTTCGATCTGGCAACTGTCTCTTTTAACACATTCATCAATTTCTCGTAGCAGACTGTATCGAATGCCTTCCTAGGATCAACAAATATGCCAAGTATTGGGATTTTTTCATCAACAGATTCATTTATCTTATCAGTAACGGTGGCGATGGCTTCTCTGTCGATTTATTTTCTTTGAAACCATATTGTTTGTTCGATAAAATCTTATATTTGTTCAAAAAACTAATAATCCTTTTTTTCAAGATTTTTTCGAATATTTTTGCGATATTAAGAAGAAGTGAGATTGGTCTGAATTACTGGTATCCATGCGGTCCCCACCTGTGTACAGAGGCTTTATTACTGCTATTTTGAGTGCATCTGGGACAATTCCTGTTCTGAAACATGAGTTTATAAGATATGTCAATGGCTTGGATATGTATTTGTTGATCTTTTTCAGGATTTCCGATGTGAGGCCATCTATACCCGGTGCTTTGATATTTTTCAAGCTGAATATGATATCCACGATTTCTTTTTCGTTGGTATCCAGAAGAAAAAATGTATTGGGCATTCTATTTTGTTGAACGTCAGGTGAAATGTTATGAGTTTTCAATATGTCATTTGCCAAATATTGTCCAATTGTCGAAAAGTAGGTATTGAAGTCGTTAGCGATTATTTCTGTACTTTCAGTTAAATCTCCATTTTGCCTTTTCATTTTAGATATTTCGTGGTCTCTGGTTTTCGTTTCTGTGATCTCATTAACAACCCTCCTCAAGCATGCAGAGTTTGTTGTACTTCGACAAATTATTTTCTGGTAATGTTGCTTTATTGTCTGCTGAATTGAGCTGTTCAATTTGTTTCTGAAAGTTTTATAATTAGTTTTGTTTTCACCAGTGGGTTCTTTTTTCATTTTCGTGAATAAGTAATTTTTTGTATTGTTAGAGCATACTTATCCAATCTTTTTTATCCTTGTCTTACTTTTGATATTTATAGAAGTGGTGCAATTGTTTATATGATTTTTCAAATTATTTATGAAGAGATCTGTGGCTACATCAATATTTTCATCAGAATAGACCACGATTCGCATTCCAGAAGGGATTTCAGTTTATTTTCATTCAGATATGTTTTATTGTAGATAGTATTTCCGTTAATCTCTATTTCAGGTGATGCAATACGCGCTACTATAGAGAAATGATTAGATATATTTGTTTCAAAAACTCTAGATGAACTGTCTGATGAAGTGGGAGACATTGTATTTGCCATGTTTCTGACAATATTATGAATTGCAACTTACAACTTATTTAACTGAGAATTAATTTCAACTCATCGAGGTTTTTGTTTATGCTTTTTATGTTACAATGGGAAATTGATATGTTTTCATTTGAACTACTCAACATTTTTTCGATTACTCTTATTTCATCAGTTGTTCCTGTTTCAATTTTTTTTATGGAAAAGTCCCTTGAATATGTATTCATTGATTGGAGAATATATTAAAAATATCCTAACCTAGTTGTATAGAGATTATATATTTATGATTTTTTTCAAATTAAAGAACTACAGAACAAATTTAGTATTTAAAACATTTATGAAGGCAAAAAAAGACAGTTACCTTCTTTGATTTCTGAGAGGCCTAAGAGAAATGGAATTCTTCTTCGGAGTTTCCGACACTGAATTGTTTTTGCGTAGTTTCGTGGTTTTTCGAGTATCTTCAGTTGCTTTCCTTTCTGTTGCTTTTTTATTGTATCTCAACATTCTCAGATTGCATTCATCATATTCAGTATTATAATAATAATGGGCTGATGTCGATCTGGAGGACTCGCTTCATCATAACAATCAAACAGAGAAGGTTACCTTCAGAAGAGGTCAATCATTTTCTCTTCTCCCTATTGCATTTATCGTTGCATTACGGAAAACCCACGGATACAACTGCGGCACCCCCAGCAACTGGAAGCATAAGGTCACCCATCTATTCTACATAGATGACCTCTGGGAAAAAGCATCTTCATCAGTCCTTTAGGGTAGTACAAGAGTACACGCATGCTATCAGAATAAAGTTTGGAATCAACGTATGTGCCACGGTTCATCCCAAAAGAGGACGATGCGAGAAATACGGAGAGGATGTTCAGCTCGTCCTACATCATCTGGATGCCAGAGAGAAGTCTAGGGGTGGAACAACGCTACACTCAAGAGGTGACCACTACTAAAAACTCTCTCCACGGCAAGTATCAGCACAAACTCCGAACAGATCTGATCACCAGAACTGTCGAGAAAGTACAAAGTTGCTGCAACTAATATGCTTGCCGTTCCGATTCTACTTCACTCCTTCGAATTTATGAAATGGACCTTTGTTCCGATCCCACACAAAATAGATCAACTGAATCTATTTCAATGTTTGGATGCGAAGTCAGAAGGAAGTGCACAAATACTTCTATCGATCTATAAACTTCCAAAAATGTCATTGACTTGTTTGAAACGATTTCCTCTGGCGAAAAGATTCTGGGGGAAGCTAACTGTCAGCGTTGATATTTCTTTGGAAGGTTTGGATATGAGATGCTATGCTTGTTACTACAGTCTAGGTGCATTATCTGTCACTACACAGCTCATTGCAAACACCCTTACGCTGACTTGATAGATGATAGATGTACAATAATTTTCTGGTGATATCATTATCATCTGTATCCCTTGTGAGTAGAGAGACATATGTTCCCTTCTACTAGCTAGATTGTAACTTTTTATCTCTCTCTTAGATATCCATATTTACACTTTATTCTATATTCACAGATTATGGAACCTTCGATTTCATAATAGTGGGCGGTGGATCAGCTGGAACACTCCTGGCTAGAAGACTCAGTGAAGTATCCTCTTGGAAAATCCTCTTGCTAGAAGCTGGATATATAGAAAATGCTTTCACCGATATTCCTGCGTTGAGTGTGTATGCAAGAAACTCTCACATGAATTGGGGCTACAATACTGTGCCCCAAGAAAACAGCTGTTTGGGTAAGTACATATGTCGCCAAATATCTACAAGTAATCTTCATGCTAGGATATTGGTGGTTTATTTTAACTACATGATTATAATCGATGAAGTTATGAGTGGAATCGAACTGCTGAATTGTTCATCACTAAGAACCATTATCTGCAAGAAACTTGATTTTTCTTCCGTATTTTGTTTTCTAGGAAAGTATTCCCCAGAGATATACACTTTCTAAAAATTCAATATAAACACCAAATCCTACCTATTTTCCTTGACTCTGGTGATTTTTCTTCAACATGCGAGATTTTTTGTGCAATTAAGAAGATTTGAAACAACCATTGAGCATCAGCACAAAAATTCAACATTTGTGTGAAAATTGCCATTCCTTGGTAGCCGATATATAGAGCAGTCTTGGTGTTCGTCGTTTATAGATTCATCTTAACATTGGATGCTGTTTGGAGATGGCAAAAGTTGAGGAGAACCCTCCAGAAAATTAATCAATGCATGCTGTCCACCATCAAACAGTACTGTCTCGATAGGATACGAATGTTGCCAGTAGAAAGGCGAGCGGGAAGCATCGTGGAAAACATGAAGTTCCCTGACGAACCTTCTTGCTTATCCTAAGAGCATCGACGTTATATAGATAACACACTGATCTCAAACCAGGTGGAAACCTGCTGAAACCACTCTTCACACTCTGGTCCTAGCGCATTAGAAGGCTCCGTCAGGTTGAGCTGATTAATCCGCCCAGCTCGCTAACTTCGGATTAAGTTTGACGGGCCTTGAAAGTCTGAAAGAACTGCTGCTGCTGCTCCAGGCTCTAATGGGATGTCGAAAAAAATTCCAAGCACCCGTCCACCATCTAATAAGAGTTTCTATTTCATGACTAGATGAAGAACAACAGATTCCAGATGTTTTTGTCGAGAGATGAACCGTGCTCACCCCCAAAAACAGATCCACAGACCGATAACATGCTTCAATGCTTGTTATAAGATGTTTAGGCGCATTCAGTTCATGCGAATTCCCTCCGCGATTGATCCGGGTATTTGAATGGATATATGAGCAAAGAGAGTCAGAGAAAAGGGTCGTTGAGTTCAGGAAAAGCCTGCTCATCAATAGATGTATCACGCAGGATGCAACATCGCATAACCTCTTCATGCATTTGCTTAGATGCGTTGCGGTATCCTATCAAATAGCATTGGACAGCAGATGCCGCTCTGGAGGACTCGATTAACTATAAGATCTGGTCAAAACAGATAGGGCGTGTTTCAGGGAGACTCCCTCAGCCCTCTTCTCTTCTGCATCTCACTACTGCCATTGTCCGTTGCACTACGGAAAATCCGCGGATACAACTGCGGCACCCCCAGCAACCAGAGGCATGAGGTCACTCATATGTTTTACGAGGATGACCTTAAACTGTATGCCTCCGGAGAAAAGGAGGGATCGACAAATGTGCCACGGTTCATCTCAAAAGAGGACGACGCAAGGAATGCAGAGAGGACGTTCAGCTCGTAGACGGAAGCATCCTACATCATCTGGATGCCGGAGAGACGTATACCTACCTAGGAATGGAACAACGCCACACCCAAGAGGTTACTGTTAAAAACTCTCTCCGCGGCAAGTATCAGCACAAACTCTGACAGATCTGGTCATCAGAACTGTCGGAGAAGAAAAAGTTGCTGCAACTAATATGTTTGCTGTTCCGATGTTACTTTACTCCTTTGGAGTAATGAAATGGACTCAGGAAGAGCTGCGACAACTCGACGTAAAAACTCGCAAAATGATGCATCTTTATAGGAGCTTGCATCCTAAATCGTCTGTTCCACGGTTATACTTCCCCAGACAACGGAGAGGCCGTGGACTTTTGAGTTTGGAGTTTCTACACAACAGAATGGTACTGGATGGAGCCTGTAAAGTCATCAGGAGTTCATATCCCCTTCTTTGCTTAGTATGAGATCACGAAAAAGCAGGGATTGGAGCATTTCTTTTCAAGGCAGCAACCCGTGCAGCCGATGAACTCGGTTTCCTATTCAACACTGAACGGACGAACCCAAACTCTGTCACCGAGTTGAAACCGTTCATCAAAAAGTCCACGTGAAAGCTGCGGAGTGTGATAGGCTCCTACAGCTACATAAGGATAAGCCAATGCATGGGGTCTTCTTCAAGAACATTGAAGACCTTGGCTTATTCAAAAACCTGACCTTCGCTTTTCTCAGGTCAAGTGGGCTGAAGTCGGTAACCGAGGGATTCATAATGGCCTGCCAGGATGGTGTCTTCAACACCTTCGTCTACCGTAGTCGCGTGATGGGTATAGAGGTCCCTGACACTAGATGCATAGCGTATCGTGGGGCAACTTAGACCATAATGCATTTGCTGTCAGCTTGTCGAGCTTATGCGGTCTCAGCCTATATCCACAGGTATAACGCGGCCCTACGAGTGTTGTAGTACCATCTACGACGCTTGTACGGTGTAGCCTTATGCTCCGGGTGGAGTCCGTTGTGGAGAATGAGAAGTGCCTCACCCTCAGGTAAATACAAGCCAATAAGCCTGATGTAGTCCTCGACCATCAAAGTAGGACGATTTTTGTCATTGAGTTTTCAGATCCTGGCAAAACGAACATCGTCCAAAAAGTGGAGGAAACACGGACAAAATATCGAGATTTAATCTTTGAACTCCACAGGTTTTACCCAAACCATTCTGTCAAGATGGTGGTTGTGATAATAGGGGTCCTGGGTGGAATTATGGACACACTGCTCTCAAACTTGAAAATCATACCGGCTTGTCATGATGCGGCTGAAAACTTTGCCGGAAGAATGCAGAAGGCCGTAATTCTTGGTTCACTCCACCTTCTCAGGACACATGACTCTTGGACCCAGTAATTACTCACCCCACGGACATGGGGAGTATTTATTGGGGTTAATGACACACTAGCGCACCCTCCGGTTGTACCGGAGCTCCGGAAATATGGCCTGACTGGTACATTCCTTATGGAAGAAAAAAAAAGCAATCATCATGAATGTATGAAGTATATTTATGGTACAAAATGTTTGACCACTCAAAGACACAAGCAAACTTTTCATCTCAATATTTTTGCAGGAATGGCTGACAGCAGTTGTGCGTATCCAGTTGGAAAAGTTCTAGGTGGATCTGGAGTTTTAGGGGAAATGGTATATGCTCGAGGAAACAAGAGGGATTTCGATGCTTGGGTCGAGTTGGGCAATCCAGGATGGGGTTACGACGACCTTCTTCCGTATTTCAAAAAAACCGAAACCATCCAAGTTGACGATTATGACAGGGGATACC